>CM053601.1:146250757-146305300 GCA_028646575.1 Pseudocheirus occidentalis
TCAGGTCCTCCTGACTCCAGGGCTGGTGCTCTATTCACTGTACCACCTAGCTGCCCCCTATATTTTTCTGTATCTATGAAAAATCTCTGTAATATAGGGATATTTGTTTTTGGAAAATTTTTAAAAATTTATGTATGAATCTCTCTGGGTTGCATATTTTTTGGTGAAATAACTGTTTAATGTCTGGTCTTATTTCCTTCTCTGAAATGAATCTATTTAAATTAATGGTTTCTTATCATATCAGTTTGGGAAATTTATAAATTTTTTTTTTTTTTTGCTTTTTTTAAGAAGGAAGGGCAAGGCAACTGGGGTTAAGTGACTTGCCCAAAGTCACCCAGCTAGTAAGTGTGTCAAGTGTCAGAGGTTGGCTTTGAACTCAGGTTCTCCTGACTCCAGGGCTGGTGCTCTATTCACTGTGCCACCTAGCCACCCTTGAAATTTATAATTTTTTAAAAAATCATCTATTTGCTTTAAACTCTCTCGTTTATTATTTATCAACTCAAATATGCTTTCATTTTCTATTTTGTTCATTTTTGCTCTTAATTTTTGAAACTTTCCTTTGACTGACCAAACTACTTTTCAATTTTCTCAGTGGTTTACCAAATAATAAATCTTTCCCCTGAAAGATTTGACTGGCCCTTTTGTTTCTTTTTCGTTAATCTAATTTTTGCATTAGATGTTTTCCTGTAAACAACATGCTCATTGATTTTGTTTATTAGTCTGTTCTGTAACTCTATTTTAATAGACAACCTAAGGCCAATGATATTCACATTTATTGTTACAAATAATAACTTTTGTTTTCTATTATTTTCTTCTTCTTGGTGTTGTCCTGTGAGAGTAAAACCTATTTTAGTCTTCTATAACTATTTCAAATAGTCAAACTATATATATAAAACATGTTATATTTATGTTTTTAAACTTTTTAATTTCCATGTTTCCCTGAGGTTTAACGCCCTTTCAAATATAAATTGAGAAGTTTTACCTTGGGATTGTCAGTTCCTTTCACTTTACTGTTGTTAATGTTTTTTCTTTTTTGTAAAACAACTGTTTATAAGTAAATATGAATATGAGGAATACATATTTTTAGCTGAGTTCTAATTTATTTTTAATTTTCTCCTCCTTACCAAATGAAGTTTTGGGAGCCACTGATATATGGCAGTCATGTCAGGCATTCTCTTCTTGGGAATTAGCCCTAAATCTCAGAGATGCTTTCTTGGTCCCAGCCTGAACTTATTTCAGTGAAGCCAGGGGCCCTGAGGGTGGATCATCAGGTACCCTTTGCTATGATAAGTATTTAACACCATGCAGGAATTGTCATACATTAGAGGACTGAAGTTTAATGCATACAAGCTAAGGAGATGGCAGTAGTAATATATTTCATCCTCCTGTTTGCTAAGTATAGAATTCTAGAATCTCAGAACTTGAAGCAATTATAGATTGCACCTTGTCCAATCCATTTTTAAAGCACAAATCTCCTCTACAAAATCACTGACATATGTTTCATCTGGTCTCTTTACTAAAGTTTAGGAGCAAGGAACTCACTACCTTTTGAGGCAGTCAGCTTAAATTTGTGCCAGTTCTAATTGTTATGACGTTAGAACGAAAAGGGGAGGCAAGGTAAAGAAGCCTGAGCAGAATCCTAGGGTTTGATAAACCTAAGAATACTGACTAACAGGGGAAATATTTATTATTTGGTAAACCACTGAGAATATTGAAAAGTAGTTTGGCAGAAATTAGGTTTAAATGAGCATATTACACATGTGCCCATTTTCCATTTGTCTTCTTTTCGGAGCCTTTAAATGAATACTACTCAGGCCCTCATCTGCTTCAGCACCTGACTTTTACAAGAAAGGCTCTATATTGATGATGGTAGTGAGGTTATTAGAAAGAAATAGTGAAGTTAAAAAAGGATCACTGATAAAACTTTCTAAAAAAAGAAGTCATTTGAATTAACTGTACCTGACTGAGACCAATGGCGATGACACAGATGCAAAACAGGAAAATACCCAGAGGCACATCAGGAAAGGAGGCCATTAAGGAAAACTGCAAAGGAAAGTTAAAATATTGAGAAGAAAAGTTAGGAAATTAGGCACTACCATCACTATCCCACCTTGAACTTTTAATACCTCTACAATAAAATGCAAAAATAGAAGGGAACCCCAAAATTGAGTCTTTGTGGATGCCTGAGCATCAGGGCAAAACTGATATTCATAAATACAGGTCTAAGGTACAAATATCTGAGAAGAAAGGCAGGAAAGAAGAAAAAGAAATTGAAAGGAGGCAAAGAGGCAGGAGACAGTAATGGGAGACAAGGGGAAGGAAGAAAGAAAAAGGGGAAGAGTGAGAAGTAAGAGGAGAAAGAGATAAGAAAAGAGGAGCAAGTGAGAAAAAGAGGAAGGAAAAAGACAGGTGAGAAATGTCTGTTAGCAGAAGACTGTAATTACTCCTCAGGGACCTAGTGGTATGTATGACTGCCTTCCCATGATGTAGCCATGCAGCCTCACCTCTGTTTTCTAAGGGAGGGCTTATTTAGAAATCTTTGGGAAGGTTTAAAAACGTGAGGATGTTACACAATGGACATCTGAGGTTTAGTTCAGGTTAGATATTTATCCATGATGGTGGGGTTAACAACTGAAAAATAACACTTATTTTTGTATTTTTAGCTACTAAGGCAATTTAAAATGAATGCCTTAAAAATTAAAAAGAAAAAACCAGAAGCTTGTCCATTTAAACATCTTCTTTTATGTTGAAATAATGCAAAATATGATGCATTTAAAAGCCCACCACATTATTCCTTCATATTTCTGTAAATATTACATTATACCCTAACAACTTAAAAGTTCATTGAAGATCTTTCTTTATTAATTCTTTAACATCCCAATGAGGCAGGTGATAGGGATCACTTTTAGTTTGCAGATCACAGGTTTTCGGAATTGGAAGAGCCTTTAGAAGCCTCTTAATCTAACCTTCTACCCAGCACAATCTACACCGTCCCTGACAAGTGTTTATCTAAAATCTGTTTGTACAGTCCCAATTGCAGGAAGCCTGCTACCTTCTGGGGCAGCACAAACCATTGTGGGATGGCTTCAATTGTGAGAAAGTTCTTTGTAACAGTGAGCTAAAAGCAGCCTCCTGGTAACAGAAACCCAGTCCTAGCTCTCCCCTCTGGGGCCAAATAAAACAAATTTAATCCTTCTTTCATAGGAATGCCCTTCAAATTATATTTTCTTCCCCTCTCTCCAATCTTCTTTTCTCTTTATGCTAAACTCCAGAGTTTGTTGGTGTTTCACAGTATGGAACTTAGTTGTCCCAGGTGTGTGAGATTTGTTTCAGACTTCCTGAAGGCAGGGCCTGGGTCTACTTTTCCTTCTCCTCCAGAGCAGAGAAAAAGCCAAGCTTAAGTATGATAAACTCAGGAAACATTTGATGACTTACTTATGGTTGGTACCAAGGGGGATCTGAAGTTAACTCACCGTGTATGGCAAGAAAGTGATGATCATCATACAGGCCTGTAAAAGAAAAAATGTCATTCACCTGCTTGATCAAAGTGAAATCCTGGTCGTTCCCATCAGGGTTTCTCTTTCCAGCTATAGGGTATCTAAAAATAATGAGAGGTCAACGACTTCATAGGTCCCTTTTGGGGTAAGGGCAGGGTAGACGAAACCACCTTGGATCTTATTTTTTTTAAGTACACAAGGAACTCTCCTTTGTCCTTCTTAGTGTCATAGGGATCTATACTTGGCCCTCAATAATTTTATCAGCGACCTGGATAAAGGCATAGATGGCCTGTTTAATACATTTTTATATAAAATAAAAATAGGAAGGTTATTTCATTTGTTAAATAGAAGAATTAGGACCCAAAAATATCCTGACAACATACTGGGCCAACAAGATGAAATTTAGTAAAAATAAATGTTGTTTACACTTGAGTTAAAAAAATAAACTTCAAAAGTATAGGATGGGGGAAGTATTGCTACACATTAGAAATAGAAATGGAGAGTAGTATGAAAAATCTGATCTAGGGTTTTAGTGGACTGTAAGCTCAATATTAATCCACCAAAAACTAATACAGTCTTAGATTCCATTAAGAGAGGAATATTACCTAGAACTAGAGATGTGATAATTACACTGACCTCTGCCCTGATTGGGCCATAACTGAAGCAGTTCTGGACACCACAAAAATAATCAAAGGAGGGCAGTGAGAAAGAAGGCAAATAATGGCACATAAGCATTAACTGAAGAAGGGATATTTCACACGAAGAGAAGACCTGGGATGATACATGACAGCTGTCTAAAATACCTGAAGGGGTGTTAATATGGAACAGAGATGAGACATTCTGTTTGGTGTTAGAGGGCAGAAGTAGGAGTAATAAGTAAAAGGTGAAAAGAGACAGATGAGAGTAGGGAAAGGATGCCAGATTTGATTTGGGCAGAATCACTCTAACACTTCTCTCTGTTATTCCAAGTTTGGCTTGAAAGAAATAACAGAGCTTGGCATGTCAGAGACCCACATAACAGTTACAGCTTGTACCAACTCATCTCAATTGCAACTACAGAATTTATCTTCTCGGCTGTCTTACATCAAATTGCCTAGCTTTATTTTTTGACTGTTCCTCAAAATGCTCTGACATGTCTAGAGCTAACAGATTAAATAATATAAAAAAAATAGAAATAAAGAATTCTCCGTGACAAAACAAATTACTGTCTATATTAGATCAGGGTCAAGACTAAGCTAATTACCCTGGGACATGAGGAGAGGAATTATTCACCTCAACTTCACTTCTGTGAGAATAAAATTTTAGGTTCAAAATTTTCCTAAAAAGAATGAGAAGAAAACTCACCAGGTTTAGCAAGGCCAAAGTGTCATCTATCATTCCAATTACCTGGAAGAGTCTAGGAAAAAAATACAATTAAAAAAGAAGAAACCAAAGAAACATAGTTAATAGTAAATATATTCTCTTATTTAGTTTTGTAGTAATTGGCAACATTTGTTAACAAGCACCAAAGTATTTGGAATGCTTTTAAAAAGGAATCTCTCTTCTGACTATGCAACTCCTCAACAAAGTTAAGGTACTTTTTTTAGGGGGGGGCAAGGCAATTGGGGTTAAGTGACTTGTTTAGGGTCACACAGCTAGTATCAAGTGTCTGAGACTGGATCAGAACTTGGGTCCTTCTGACTCCATGGCTGGTGCTCTATCCACTGTACTACCTAGCTGTCCCTAAACTTAAGGCCCTTTTTATAGTCATGTATTTTTCAGAATACTGGTGTGATATTTACTTGCTGCTAGTAATAAAACCTGACAACAATCCTGTGAGGTAGTATAGGCATCAGTATGACCATTTTTCAGATGAGGAAACAGAGGCCCAGAGATTAAGCGCCTTGTCACAGAGCAAGTCAGTGGCAGCCAGAACTAGAGCCCAGGTCACCTGAAATGACTTTAAAGACCAAAGAATCTAGGTGGTGACTGGGATTCCTAGAGATCAGACACCTAATGCTCTTAGTAAGAACTAGTCAGAAGGGGCTGCCACACCAACACACTAACATTTCTGGGGTTTGTCCTTAAAGTAACTCAATAAAGATAAAACTCAAACCTATTTTTTTTTTTCTCCAAAGCTATTTTCCCAGTTAGGTTTCCAGGACTGGTCTCCTTCCTGCCCAAGACAGTTTCTTTCCAACTACCGTGTGGACTTGCACTGCAGGTGCCTACAGCATTGGAAGCCCTGCTTAAAGACTCTTTGCAGCAAGCACCACTTAATCTATATCACTACTATGAAGGGCGTTCCTTATTTGACAGACGCAATATGTCAGGAAGTTCAAGTGCAAGCTTGCTATAGCTGTGCATCTTGGTGGTTAGTTCACAGTATCATATATTTCAAGTTGGAAGGGGCTTCAGATGTAATTCAGTTTCCTATCTTACAGATAAAGAAACTGAGGCATAGAATAGTTACCCTTGGGCACATAAGAGAGTAAGCTGAAGAACTAGCATTTGAACCTAGGTCCTTTAACTCTAAATCTAGCACTCTAATGAGAAAATATAGAGATGACAAATTCAAGTGTTATAGAGTCACGCTGGAGAGGGGGTGAGTAATGTAGGGAAGGGAAGCATAGGAAGCTGATGGTGGGAGAAGCAGAGAGACTGAGGAGGTGGGAAAATGGGAGCCTAATGGGATCTTCAGAGGTGAGAGGCATGCTAGGGAGAAGAAGAGAGGGATGATGGGAGTAAAGAGATACCAGGCATCTGGGTTCGTATATAGAGATGTGGGTCCTGGTCAAGGCATATTTACGTAGTACAACTGTTTGTAAGAGCAGATCTGGCGCTCCCAGGATCATCTTATGTAGGCTAGCCTAAGGGGTAATATAATCTCCCAGCATCTGCTAAAAATTGACATTGTAACTCAGGTGGCCCTGGCACTTAAGATTAGCACAGTCAAGTCAGCATTCCCTCAAATCTGCTGTGCTCTGGCCTTCTGTCTCCAGAACTAGGTTGTAACTAAATTGTCCCCTGTGACTGACTGGAGAAACATGAAGATATAGGGCACAAAGTGACCTTGTATCAAACAACAACTTTCCATATATAGGTATTCCAACATTGCAGCCCATCTGGCCGTAGTAGCTAAGATTCATCCCTGGGATTCTCCAAGGTTGAGTGTTTATATTCCTGAGAAATTCAGATTGACAAAGGAAAACTTTGTAAATATTTTTAGATTATAGAAATCTTAGAAAATCCAAGAAAATTGAATGTTTTCTAAAGTAGAATCTTATTTTCATACTGAAATTCCATTATCCTTTCAGAGATGTCTTTATTAAAAAAATTAGGTCCAAGGCATTCCTTTAAAAACATAGTTAAGAAGGTAGCCAATATGTCTAAACCATTTTTATAAGCTTGTATGAATGTGTAAGTACTATACATATAATATGACTGAAAGAAACATTAATATTTCATAAACCAAGAGCTATATTCAAACTACTGTATTAGGAACTGGTGATAAAGTGTAATGACTCTTGAAAAATTAGCTTTTTTTGGGTGGAGGGAGGGGGGGCTGAGCAATGGTCTCATCTAGTTGAGAACTAATGCAGTGGATGACAAAATCTGGACAAAAAAGGTCCTGAGAGACTAGAACATTGGTCTCAATCTAAGAAGATGACATTTAATAGAGATAAATGTGAAATCCTATGTGTAAGTTTAAAAAAATCAATTTCAAAAGTACAGAAGGAGGGAGATGTGGCTAGATACTAATCTGCCTAAAAGGGGTTTCAGTGAACTGCAAATTTAGTATGAGTTAATAGTTTAGTATGGGAGCCAAAGAGCAAATAAGATCAAGCAACATTAAGAGAGACACAAATTAAAGGAATAAGGTGTTGATGATCTCCACTGTACTCTGCCCTGGTTAGACCACAAATGCAGCACTGGGTTCAGTTGTGGGCACCTTGATATAGGAAAGACATTGATAAGTTGAAAGGAATTCAACTAGGATAATGAGGGTCTTTAAGTGCATGCCATATGAAGAAATGGAGATGGTAAGCATGGAGAAAGACTTTTTTCAAAGTATTTGAAAGGCTGTCATCTGGGAGGGGGAATTACTTGGTCCTAGAGGGTAGAACCTGGAGCAGATGATAAAAATTTTAATTAGATAAACTTTGGGGTTGAGATTAAAAAACAGCAACTTCCTATTAGAGTGGAATGGGATTTGTCAGACACTGGGCTCCACTTTCCTTGTAGGTTTTCAGGCAGAGGCTGGAGGACCACTTGTTGGCTATTTTGTAGAAGGGATTTTTTTGGGGGGTTTGGGTTGGCCTAGGTGGTTCCTAAGGTCCCTTTCATCTCTGAAATTCTCTGGTTCTGTGAAGTTCTTCGCAACTTAAGAAAACCAGTAGGGAAGAAAGGGAAAAGAAAATCATTGAGATCCATTCATCAAGAGGTTAGAAAGAAAAGTTTTGTATGAACAAATATAATAATTTTAAGACATCCCAAGTTCAGTAAGAAGGAAAAGGCAATTTTTGTTTGAATATAAAGGCTTATGGCCACTATGCAGATTTTCCTGGGTGTTGAAAATTTTCCTTCTGAGGATGTTTCCTTGGTACTTATGTGAATTATTTATTTATGGTACCTTTGTTAATGTATTAAACAAGGCAAAAACACTGGGTTTCATTTCCCCCATGTGACCAGGAATATGGAAGTGCCTTCCATATGTTCTGCTCCTCTTCTGGAACTATTCCAGGACACTGTGGGATTGCAGTGCTCAAAGAAAATGACAGCACATCACACAGTGCCTGGCCTCTCGGAGGCCCTTAATAAATGCTTACTGACCAACAATATGCACTGTGGAAGATGGGGGCAAGTTATTCTCACTGCTATGAAGGTATGGGATGACGGCAGAAATCTCTTTATAAGTTTACTATAATATGTTGACTGACTATTTTATTCCCTCCATGATGCAGAAAGGGTATTTAGTAACCTATCTGTCAGACTACACTTGAATTTTTAGACGGAAAGGTCTCACTGCGTACTTATTAATTTAATTCCCAATGTAGCTGAAAAGGACTTACTATAGCAAGTTAGCAAAATCTGCTTGTCCTTTTAGATTTTGGACATTTAAAAAAACACTCCCCATTTTGCATACCTTATGTGTGCTGCCCAAGCCACAGTTACTATTAAAAATGTCATCAGGTAAACCGCAATTTTAGTTGCTAGAAGTTTTTGTATACTTTTGTCAAACCGCTGAAATAAAAGACAATATTATCAGTAGAAAAATCTAGCACACATCTGGTATTTACTCATCTACAAATGACATAATTCTTCAATCATATAAGAATGGCAACACAGTCCATTTTCTAAGATTTAAGTAGCAGGACGCCTGACTGAAGATGCATTTTATTCTCCACACTGTATCTCCACATTAACCTGTGCCCTTTGGTGTACCTTCCTTCCCTCCTCCAGATTTGAAGGCCATGTCCTAGCTCATCTGCATCTTTTTTTTTTGAGGGGGAGGGCAGGGCAGTTGGGGTTAAGTGACTTGCCCAAGGTCACATGGCTACTAAGTGTTACGAATCTGAGGCCAAATTTGAACTTGGATCCCCTTGGTTTCAGGGTTGGTGCTCTATTCACTGTGTCATCTAGTTGCCCAACTATCTGCATCTTTTTCAAAAGATGACAAGATAAATAATAAAGTCACCCAAATCCTTCTTCTTCAAAATTATGTAACTTATGATTAAAAACAAAACCACCAAAAAAATCACACTAAAACTCAAATATTTTAATTACTTTTTCTGATCCTAGTTCTAGGCAGCAGAGTAGGTTCTCAGTTAATGGCAGAATTGGATTAGATTGAATTTGCGAGCTTGATGGAGAGGCTGTTTTACTTTGAAAGGGCAGGTAGCGAGATGCTTAGCTATAAAGAAGAGGACAGGAAGAAGAGGAAAGGGTTTTCTGGAAGCCATATTTACTCTCCAAATTTAACTACACCATCCAGTGGTTGCACCTTTCTTTGCCAGCAAACTTGCTAAAAGTCATGCCAAGCAGTCAAATTGGTGGGCTCAATTCATTTCCTCAGCCCTTTCTCTGAAGCAAGAGTGACTCCACGGGAAATGACTTCAAACTGAGGCACAGAAGGGGGAAAAAGGCCTGTTCAGAACAGTAAATGGTTATCAGGCCCCTGGAAATGACGACAGAACTTAGAAACAAACTTTTCTTAAAACAGTCTGCTATAAGATGGGGGGGGGTCACCATTACATTTTTAGGCAATTGTATGTGCTGAACCAGATTAGCCTAATTCAGTTAAATAATGACATCTCTGCTCATCACTTCAGAAAACCAATCCTACTGCTATGGACTTGCTCTGAGTAAAGAGAACCAAACTTGTAAGTTGTGGTTTTACTGTAAGCATGGAGAAATAAAACGCATTTTCCCTAGTATCCTTTACCCCTCTCAGAGAACCACTTTAGGTCACAATTCTTTTTTTAAAGAAAATAAAAAGAAGATGAGAAAAGCAAGACTGATTAGTCTGGTAAAAAAAAAAGTCTTAAAATTCTACCCCCACAGACCTCTCAGTTCTGCAAAGGAGAGGGGTGGGGGCATTTCCTTATATCTCTTCTTTGAGGCAGTGCTTATTCTTTGTAATTTTGCAACATTACTTTTGATTATTTTGTGGTTCTTTCCCTTTAAATGGTTGTAGTCATTATGTATACTGTTTTCTTGTCTGTACCTAATTCATTCTTTCAAGTCTTCCCATGTTTCTCTGCATTCATCACATCTGTCATTTCTTTCAGCACAGTAATTCCATTACATTTGTGTACCACAATTTCTTTAGCTATGCCCCAATTTATGGACATCTACTTCGTTTCCAATTCTTTGCTACCTCGAAAATATATTTATATAATATATATGATATATAAAATTATCAATAAGTATACTTGTAAATAATATAAATCTAAATCCACATCTGAATCTGTAAGGCTGCTATAAATCTAAAATACATTTAAAAAAAATTAAAGTGCTGCTTGGGTTACTAGGAAGTGTTTCAAACTTTTATCACTTAAGTTCAAAAATAGAAGCTGGTAGTTGCATTTCTCTGAATGTTTCACCAAACTCTAAATTCAATCTATAAGAAGAAATACTACCTAGATAACTTCTAATTACAGGCATTTCTTTTATCCAATTTGTCTAAAACAGTGGCTGCAGGTCTCTCTAAAGAGTTGCAAGGACGGCTTGAATCACTTCTCAAGTTCCCTTACAAGTTTATGATTTTTTGACCCATTTAAAAAATATACCAACATCTTTGGTGTTAGCTACAGGCTGAATCTGCATGCTAGTGCCTATGACTAGGTTAACTAGAACTACCTTTTATTTCATTATTGTACATCTTAAGTTATAAAGGACCATACTTTCATTTCAATAATGTACTCTCTCTAGACACGACTTATTTTAATACTTCAGGTATTTGTAATTTGTCCCTGGGTGTGGATGGTTCCTCCATGGCATAGCTCATAATCCTCTGTCTTAGCAGCTGTTGGTGTAGTTGTGGCCTAAAAATCTGTCACTTTGAACCTACTCTAGAGACGAATTCTCTAATCCTCAGACAATGGGCACACAGCCCATTATTTGAAGCATCTTTAGTTGAATAAGATCTGCTGAAGTTGGCGTTCTACTGGTGCAACTTGAAAATACAGGGTCACCTTCATGTCACGATGAAGCACTGAATTATAATAAAAAAAATTCTGAACAGGCTTTCAGTGGAGAACTGCCCTATTATTTCCATAAAAGTCCAAGGAACATATATTCTGGACAGGGTGAATGGGTCTTAGAATACTTTCTGTACCATAATTTCAAGAGAAAAGTTGGGCATATTATTACTGCAAAATCTAGTCTCCAAAAGGATTCTCAGCTCATTTCAGAAATGCTTGGGGAAAAAAAATGAGACTTTCAAAGCACTGTTGTTTTTTTTTAAGAACCATTTTGAACAAAGGTTTGGTCTGCACAGTAGTTGAGTCTGTACTTGTAGATGTGTCCTTTACCAGAATAGTAATCTCTAGCATTGATCAGGATATCTCATGATATAGGCACTGAGAAGCATGGTTTTTATTCTATCAAATTCTGTTCCAATATATTCCTCTGAGAGACGGTTAATGGCTATAGACAGATTAGTAAACGATGTGGAAGCAGGGTTATATCATGTACTTAAGAATGTCAGTACTAAAGCAAATAGATCACCTGGGCATTGTCTAGAATAGATGTTGAGGGCTAGATTCTGATTACTAAGCAATCAAAACATGAATCTATCCAGTCTAAATGGGTAAGTAATTATATCCAGTTTAAATGGGTAAGTAATTATATCCAGTCTAAATGGGTAATTTCAGCTTTATTGATTGTTTGGGGACATAATCATGTGTAGAGATACTGCTATCTCAGATACTATGTGAAAGGCTTTAAGGACAAAATTATATGGAAAAAGAAATCAATATTAAAATGTTACTATGATTTTGAACTTAGGTATTAAGGCATCAAATGCTCTCCGGTGATTTAAAGCAGCATTATATCAAATGAAACGAAACTTTAAATTTTTCATAGTATTCTACATACAATATGCACCTAAAGTTTGCTCAACTAAATTTTATATATGGGGTTTCTTTTTTTTTTTGAGGGATATATATATGTATTTTTTTTTTTGCTTTTTGGAGGGCAGTTGGGGGTTAAGTGACTTGCCCAAGGTCACACGGCTGGTTTTTTTTTGTGTTAAGTGTCTGAGGCTGGATTTGAACTCAGGTCCTCCTAACTCCAGGGCCGGTGCTCTATTCACTGCACCACCTAGCCGCCTATGGGGTTTCTTTTAACCATAAAAGAAGCTGTGGCTGCAAAGCAATGAACAAACCAGAGCATATATACTCAAATGAGCTTGTCTTTCCAGGTGTCTAGGAGGCAATATACTTATTTCACGGGTGCTGCTACTGTTCCATGTCTAGAACTCTTCTCTGGAACTTCTTTGAGAGCCAACATCATGAAATGACATTTTACTTTAGGTCACTTAAAAAAACACCTAAGCTGGTATCACTTATTTAGTCCATTGGTTTTAGCTCTGAATGACATTCTTAGTTGTTTCTAAAAATTAAATTTACCTTCGAGGGCCAATATGGCTCTAAAGGAAATTCCAAAAGTAGAGATTATAAATGCTTTGAGCACTGGCAGCATCATCACAAAAACCTCCAAAGAAGGATACTTTCATTTGGACAATTAAGTTTGGTGTTCTGTTAAAAAATTAATTGCATCACTTGGTTACACCTTCTGTACGCCACCTTATGCCCCACCGAGGCTGGCCTCCTCACTAACCTCACTTCAAAGAGGCATAAACCAAACCATTCTGGCCTTGGGCTTTTGTACCACCTCACCTATATTCTGTATTCAAATCCTGCCTTTGAGGTCTTTTTCATATTCCTTCACAGAACCTTTCCATGGCCTCTCTAGGCCACATTTGGTATTTCTCTCCTCTAAACTTCTACTGCTCCTAAGATGCCACAGTTTGGCACTTGATGTTTTATACATGTTGAGCTTTTCTTCTTTACTGGACTGTAAATTCCTTAGAGGTCAGTGACCATGCCTTACAATCTCTAGCTCCCAAGAGACTGAATCTTTAGCTGTGAATGTGCTGAGTTAAGAGATCTGATTAACCAGAATAGTTCATTAACAAAGCATGATTCTGCCAGAATATAATCAACCAGTATTTACTAAGTCCTAAGGAGGACAACAATATGTTTTCTAATTAAGCCCTAACAAAGAGTTGACTGCTTTCTTAATATAGCCTAATGGGGAATGAAGCATTTCTTAAAGCTAGTGGTTGTGGCAGCAGCAACGGGAGAGGCCCTGTGGCTCTAGCTCTGCATGGAATTGTATAGAATACCTGGTCGGGGTAGATTTTCGTGTGTGCCACAGGCAGGATCTGCAACAGGAAAGAAACAAAACAAGATGAGTAACTGAGTATTTGTTCTGAGAACCAACTGTTTTTTCCCTCTTGAACTGATATAGTCAGTCTAAGGCCTAAGGAAGGAGGCATTTAGTTGGGGCTGAGGGGCAGGGAGGGATGTGAGGAGCTAAGGGAAGGTGTGGACCAGGAGCATATACACACCATAACAGTGGCAATGATGGAAAGCAGGGCATCACTGAAGCTCAGCATTCGGTGGGATGACTGGGTGTTTTCACAGGAATTCCCATTCCTCGAGTCAGCTGAAAGTTCCATCTGTACATCTGCATCTTCCTCTGGGGTTCCTGTTCCAGCCATGAGGGTCAGTAGCTTCCTACTTAGCTGGAAACCACCCTATTCTGGCAGCTGTTGAGCATGCCCAGAGCAAAAGGAACTTCGGAGTCCAGATTCCACTTTTCCAGGTTTTAGGAATCTCTGAGAAGGAAAGCAAGAGAGGCATGGGGGTGGAGTAAGAAGGGGAAGGGGTTAGGAGAAAGAAGCACTTCCATACATTTCCCTATAGGGAAGCTGGCAGGATCTCTCTCTCTCTCTCTTCCCAGACCCTCCTCCTCCTCCTCCTTCTTCTTTTCTCTCTCTCCCCCTCTCCTCTTTTCTCTCTTTCACACCCACCCATGTGCGCACACCCATTCGCTCCCCCTCCCCCTTCCCCCCAACAGTCACCTGGGGAGGTACAAAACACCAGCATCAGGAAAACATAAAGGACTTTCTTTTGGTGTTCCAATCTAACGACAAACATTTGATAAATGGCTACTATATGCTAAGGACTACTCTCAAAACAGCTTATAATCTAACAGGAAAAAAAGACACCTAAACAAGTAACTGATAAAAATGCAGCAAGAAATTTTCAGGAGAGATTGAAAAGCTTTCTCGCAGGAATGGGTACCTGAGTTGGGCCTTGCAGAGAGGTAAAGACCTCAACTGAGATCAAGGGAGATGAGATTAGGCTGGAAAGGGAGGCTGGAGTTGGAATGTGGGGAGTCTTAAATGCCAGAATAGAGTTTAGACTTTATTTGGTAGGCAATGGGGAGCTATTGAGGTTAAGCAGAAGAGTGTCACAATCATTACCTCGTATAGGGAAGATTATTCTTAGTAGCATAAAGATGGATGGATCTGAGGAGATGACTGGGACACAAGCTGAGGTGCTGAAAGACCCAGGTAGGTTGTAAGGAGGGCTTTATTAGGGTGTTAGTGAAGAGAAGGGAATGGATGTGATGCATATACATGTGTGTGTATGTGTATGTTTTTTATTGACTTTTTCTTACACCAATCATTTAACTCCCTTCCTCAAAATAGTAGCCACACCCCAATCTTGCCCTGTCACAAAGTAAATCAGGTGAGTAAAACAGATACTGCAACCATGCCTGCCGTTTATACTACATTCTGCATCTGCAGTTTTCCACTTCTGGGTGTTTCATCACTTCTCCGTTAGGGCACAGATTTGTCATGATACTTAGTGTTGATTTTGTTAAAGTTACTGTAGTCATCGCTTACACTGCTCACATGGGTCAGATTACTTCGCTGTATCAGTTCCATATCTGAACTCATATTTGTCATTTCTTTTTCTTGCTTTTTGGAGGGGGGAAGCAGGGCAGTTGGGGTTAAGCGACTTGCCCAAGGTAAGACGGCTATTTTGTGTTGTATCTGAGGCCCAATTTGAACTTAGGTCCTCCTGACTCCAGGGTAGGTGCTCTATTCACTGCACCACCTAGCCACCCCATGTTTGTCTTTCTTGCAGCTCCTTCCATCCCATTCCATTGATATGTGCATTCTGTTTACCCATTCCCCAATTGATGGGTACTCACTTGTCTCTAGATTTTTGTTACTCCCCCAGATGCTGCTATGAATATTCTGGCATATGTGGGGAATGTCTATCTTTGACATCTTTTAGTGGGATTGTTGAGTCAAAGAATATGAACACTTTAGGGAGCTTTCTCAGGTCATTTAAAATTATTTTCCAGAGTGGTTAGACCAGTTCAGATGTGAGAGACATTGTAGAGGTGGAAGCAAACTGCCTACTATAGCTGAGAAATATCAGGTCTCCCAAGATGATGAACCTCTATGGCTGGGAAGTTGGTGCTTCCACCAAACTAAGCAGGAAAATTAGGGGAAAAGATGGGTTTTGGGGGGATGAGTTCAGTTTTGAAGATTTTCACTTTGAGGAACTGCTATGTCTAGCAGTCAGTCCAGAATTTAGATCTGGAACTGAGAAAAGGCTAGGCTGAGAGTTAGGAGACCTGGGTTCTAGGTGTGCTCAGTCATTTCCTCTGAGTCTTATCTATTTCAAAATACAAAGGCTGGATTGGCTAAGATTACTTTCATTTCTAATAATTTATGAAACTATAAATTAGGCTTTGTCTTTCAAATGATTAGTTTCCTTAGAAATATTCTGGAGACATATTATGAAACTAGCCTCTGCATTCTTGTGGCATGGGGTGGGGGAGTCATTAGCCGTGTAACCAACCAGAGTATTGTGTAGTATGTAGGTACATTGTGAATTCCTAATCATTCAAGGATTAGGAATTAGAGAGCTTCCCAGACCCTGTCTATAAAATATCAGGTACTGTGGGTAGAGTTTCGATTTGGGATACACAGCACAACCTAAGGTGATTCTGTTCCTCAGTATCAGGCTTGGATCAGGTTACAAATCAGGTCCACTTAACTAGTAAATGGCCAGATAAAGATCAGTTTTGCTCCTTTCTTCTACTGAATGCTATCTTATGAAGAAGGGAAAATAAGGCACCAAAAGTTTCGCAAATCTAAATCTAGACTCAGAGAAGCCAAGTCAAAAAATCCCATCAGAAACATATGAGATCTTTCCAAATTAGATGAATTTATTAAAAGTTATCACACCATTCATCAAGGCACACTGGCTTATTTTAAATTAGTAGATAGCAGCTCTGCT
Source organism: Pseudocheirus occidentalis (assembly GCA_028646575.1). Lineage (NCBI taxonomy): Eukaryota > Metazoa > Chordata > Mammalia > Diprotodontia > Pseudocheiridae > Pseudocheirus > Pseudocheirus occidentalis. Next base: position 146,267,130 of record CM053601.1, read on the forward strand.
TCACCTCCCGCTATAGATGAGCTTTTTCTTACTTATGGGATGGTGACAAGGCAGTTGGAGGCTGACATTTGGGGAGGGCTAACTAGCACAAGTTTAAAAACCATTTTGAGCATAGCAAATCATGTTAAAACTACACACTAGGATACCTTTTGGTTTGCAGTAAGATAAAGATCAGAACCAACAAAAACCTTCCAGACATTTTGCATGGTAAAGTAAAAAAAAGCAAGTAGCTTTCTTACCTCTCTAAGGACTAACCTAACAACTAAGTAAGTTGAGAATCTAACAGACTTCCTATTATTTTCTGCTACCAATGTCTTGGTAATTCTTTTTTCGGTCTTTATACTGTAGTCTTTTGAGGCTTCCAGAAAAGTGCTGTTTATGCCTTGGGAAACAGATAATGGGATCAAGATGTAAACCAGGCTATGTTCTTTGGGTCAGGTCAGCAGCATACATTAGACCACCCAAATAGGCTATTTCAATATTGGTGGCTAGATGACACTTCAAATTTCAAGATCATACTTACACCCACGGAGAAAGAACAAGTAGCTGTCAAGAACCTCCTTTATTCTGATACTGGCTTGCTTTCTATGGCTTCTTGCATCTTTTCCATGAAAACTAGAGTTACTACTTGAGTAACACTCAAGAAAATGAGCAACTGACATTCAACCTTTTAATACCTTTTCCAAGTAGAAGACTCATGAATACTTTAACTTCAGAAATGCATTCTGGTACCCAGATCACTGATATTGTGCAGTTTCTGGAGAGAGTCCACAGGTGGCACTGTGACCCTGCACCTGGTTCCACGCATTTTTGGTTCCCTTCTCCATCCTCACCCAACGAAACCCTGGAGTTCTCGGTCATCAAGGGAAGAGGGAACACAGGTTTGGAAAGGCATTTTATGTAAATGTAGAGTTTAAGATTTCTGAGCAGAGGAGTGAACATGCTTAGACCTGTGTTCTCTTGGCACCTGTGTGAGGAAAAGGACTAGAGGAGGGTGATCATACAGTCAGGAAGCCTAATGGGGAGGGCAGGCCACATGGGGTGGGTGGGTGGGAGAGGAAGGTGGGAAGGAAGAAAGAGTATAAGAAGGGGTACTTGATAGTATCAAATACTGCGGCAGTCAAGGAGCATGAGGACTGAGAAAAGGCCATCAGATTTAGCAATTGGTGGGCTCAATGCTACAAGGCAAGTTAAAGAGGAAGAAACATGCCTCAAAAGCTTTGGGCTCCTTTTGAAGAATAGCTCAAAACTGTTACAATAATTACAATAATAACTCCATTAAGGAATCCTCTGTTATACTTTTGAGGGCTATGATCTGATCAAGGGCTTTTCATTCAAACAATTTCCCTCCACTTAGATGGTACAGGCTTAAAATTTTTTTTTGTCAGCAATTTTTTGTTTTAATTTTTAAAATGTCTGCTCCAAACTTAACATCAACAAAAATTTCAACATAAAACTGATAGAATATTGTTTATGAAACCCTGAATTTAATTGCGTACAATTTAAAAACATGTTATGTATGTATAAAACATGTAATTTAGCACATTATTTCCAAAGCTATTCCACTTGTTATTCTAGGAACCGCCTCCTGATCTCTTCTGTACATTTTCTTTGCATTTTTACCAGTGATTCCCCCCTTTTTTGAGGGGGGATAGCTACCATTAACCCTCTTCTCCTACCCTGTGTGTGACAAGGGAGGCAAAACAAATCCACACATTTACCATGTCTGAAAATGTGTCTCAGGCTGCATCTCTAGTCTAACACATGAGAGGCAATGTTTCTGAAGATCTTCAGCCATTCATTACATACGAAACGCAAGATCCTGCCACTGCCTCTATGGTTAAGTAAAGTAACCATATCTGTGAAACACTGATATACCAGATATCTAATAAAAAAAAGCAATCAGATAGTGAGAAACCTGGAAACCATGCTATGCGTTGGCGAATTAAAGGAACTCATGACACTTATTTGGAGTGAAGGAATGAATGAAAAAAAAAAAACATTTATTAAGTATTTACTCCTTGCAAAGCATTAGAGATATAAATACAAAGGCTAGCAGATCCCTGCTCTCAAATTATTTACATTCTAATATTAGTAGGGTGCAGCTGCAAGGTAAGGTCTGCTTGTATGAACGGCAAAGTATCAGGGTGGATGGCAAATAGAAGGCATGATTGTTGTTTTAAGATGTCAAAGGTGGTCAAATGGAAGAGTAGGATTAGACTGATTTTATGTAGCACCAGAAAACAGAGCTGGAAGCAAACGGTAGATGGTCAGATTTCACACAGGTGTAAAGAAACATTTCTCAACAATTACATCGTTTAAAAGTATAAATGACTGTCTCAATAATAATAGCTAGCATTTATATGACTCTGGGCATCTTCTATGGCTAAGGCTTCTAAGAACCCTCTCCCTCCTCTGTTCTATCTGCCCACTGCCCCGACTTCCTTTAAGACTTTAAGTCGAGGAAAATCCCACCTCCTCCAGGAAGCCTTCACTCAGTTAATCATTTCCTCCTTTTCCAGAACGACTTGCTTTGTAATGCATCTGCTTGCATTTGATCTTCCCCATTATATTTTAAGCTTCTTAATAAATGCTTAATGGGCAGCCTAGAGCAGCTAGATGGCGAAGTGGGCAGGGTGCTGGGCCTGGGGTCAGGGAGATCTGCGTCCAGATCTGGCCTCAAGATGCTAGCTGTGTGACCCTGAGCAAGTCACTTAACCTTATACTGGCCTCAGTTTCCCCATGTGTAAAATTAAGTGGATTTCCAATAACTGCAAAGAAAAACCCAAATGGGGTCACGAGGAGTCGGACACTAGTCAACGACAACAAATGCTTAACTACCGACTCATTTTTACTAATTTTCATTTATTAATTTATAGACAGGTATGCATACATATATATCGACCTCTCTTTTGCAATGCGCTTTGCAAGCATCTCGTTTTATCCTCATTCAGACAGGCACTGTTATCTTCCCTATTTTGCAGATAGGCAAACTGAGGCAGAGGGCCGCTCAGTGACTTGCCCAGGGTCCCGTGGCGTTCCCGGAGAGAGCCCCGCACTCCGCGCTCCCCACCACTCCCCCTAGCGGCCCCCCACGGCGCTACCGATCCCAGGGAGGGCAGCTGGACCACTAGTCTGCGACGCTGCCAAAAGGGTTCCAGCTCAGGCAGAGGCGGGGGTTAGCGGGCATCGGAGGTACTTTCCAACACAAGGATTCCGTGCAACCTGCTCTTCCACATCAGCCGCACAGGCTAGTGGGGAGAAAGAGTAGAGTTGGGGTGGAAAGACCCGGGTTCAAATTCCGTCCCGGTCAAGAGCTCGCGGTGACGCCTGGACAAAGCTCCGGATCCTCGTTAAAACAGCGCCTGCCTCTGGACCCGCCCACTCCCCGCCCACTGCAGGGCTGACGCCTGGGGCAGCTTTCTCTCTCCCGGCCCGGTCCACGACTCCCGAAAAAGCTAAAGCTAATTTACCTCAGAGTAGGCGCCGGAGCCTTAAGCTAGAAGCTGCCGCCCGGACCGCCGCGCTTCGGAGGTCACGGCGCATGCGCCTCCTTCCGGGGCGCCTCCCCCCCCCCCCCAAGGCGCCGCAGCGGCGTCGCGGTGGGGGGAGGGATGGGGGGGAGGAAAAGGTCGCGGGATTGGGGCGCGTGGCGTACAATGGAGCGGCCGGCGCCATGACTCGCCGCTGACGTATTACGTTCGCGCCGACGTCGGCGCGCTGGGGCGGAAGATGGCGGTGCGGTGGGCGGTTGACTGTTGATCCGCGGCAGAGGTGCCGCGCAGTGAGTCGCGCGGGAGGCGCCTCAGGCTCGCGGCCGGCCTCCCGGCCGCCTCCCCGCACTCCCCCGTCGGCCGGCGGAGCCCCCGGCCGGGGCCGGTGCGGCCGCCGGCGCCGCCGCCGCCATGTCCCTGCTGCAGTCGGCGCTGGACTTCCTGGCCGGGCCGGGGTCCCTGGGCGGGGCCGCCAGCCGTGACCACACGGACTTCGTGGGGCAGACGGTGGAGCTGGGTGACCTGAGGCTGCGGATCAAGCGGGTCATCGCCGAGGGTGAGGGCCCGGCGGGGGAGGCAGGCGGGCGGGCACCTGCAGCTGGGAGGACTGGCTCGGCCGGGCACTGCCTAGGCGAGGAGGGCAGGCCATGTCTCGGGGGGGAGTCGGGGGAGGAAGGCGGGCCGCATATGAAGGTGAGAGTCCAGGGGGGCGGTAATCCACATCTTGGGGAACCCAGGGGAGGAGGGCGGGGTCACATCTGGAGGTGAAAATTCGGGGACAGGCCACGGGGGTGGGGGGAGAGCCAAGGGGGAGAACTGAGCATTGGTGAAAGGGAGCTGAGGGAGAATAAGATAACGTGTGGGGGAGTTGAGGGAGAGTACTTGTGGAGGAGGGAAGCTGAGCCCCAGGTGGGGTCACGTCTGGAGGAGAATAGGTCACATCTGGAGTGGAAGCTGGAAGAAGACAAGTCACATGCTTGGCAACTGAGGGGAGGGCGGTTCACATCCGGAGACAAGGAGTCCTGGGAGACTTGGCCGATTATCTTTGGGGGACAGATACCTAAATGGGTCCCCATTGAATATGGAAAGGAGAGATGGGGAGCTGGAGTTTGGAAATGATGAATGAAGTCTTGGTCTTTGGCAGAAAAAAGGGGAAAAGTGGAAGAGAAGTAGGAAGTACCCTGTTTGGTTTATAGCAGACTGTTGTATTTTCTAAAGTAACATTAACTTTTGAGAGCAGAAACTGGATTTTTCTCTCTTGAGGCAGTTGAGGTTGTGACTTGCCCAGGGTCACACAGTAGTAAATGTCGAGTGTGTGAGGCAGAATTTGAATTTAGGTCCTCCTAACTCCTGGCTGTGCTCTGTGGACTGCACTACCTAGCTGGTCCCAGGGAGTGGATCTTTTGGCAAGTCACTTAACCCTGTTTGCCTCAGTTCTTCACCTGTACAGTGAACTGTATTTTTAGGTTCAGTTATGTTCCACACAGTGTGTCTGATTAATTAGGGTATCTGATTAATGCAGAGAATAATGATATGTGGAATTGGAGTTTCATTGGGAGAGTCAAGAAACTTCTTTCATTATATGGTGATACTAGGAAAGATTACACTCTCCTAAGTTTATGCTTTGGAGGGTTGTTGCCCATAAAGAACAAATGCTCCATGCTTAGAAACTTATCTTTTGTGACATAGGGCACATTTATTTGTTTTTCTGTGATTCTATGTTGAGTCACAGGCAGCAAAGTGAATAGTAGAATAGAACTGTACAGAACTAGATTGTTGTACCTATACTAAATGTCCTCCAGGCTAGTCGGACAAGTTTGTAAACTTGTAGCTTGAAATTCACTTTTCTGACATTATTTGGTCATCTACTCTGCAGTCTTTACCTGCTCCCTATCATGGATTATAAATCATCCTTCTTTTAAGAACAACTTGATTTCCTGTATTTTGGGCATGTTTTATGCTTTTTCGAACCTTGCAACAGATCAATGTTGGTGTCATTTTCATTAGCTGAGGATGACATCAAACTCCTGGGAGTGAATGCATTTGGACCCAGAGCACAGAACTAATAGCACCAGAAAAAAGGTCAGGGAACTCTAATTAGGCAGGACTCTGGCCTTTGTCTAGCTTATAGTCTCAAAGCAACAAATGGCCATATTTGCTACTCTTGTGTTTGATTGTGGGTAGGAGGTAGGGAAAGATATGGTTGCCTGCTCAATCTGTTCTAGACCTTGTAATAGGCATTTTTAGAGGAATGATGGGGCAGGGTTTTGGCCAGGAAGTATCTATGTTAATTCCTTCCTGTAGAACTGCCAGAAGGAAGAAGTTTAGTACCTGGAAAGTAACTTTATGATTTCTAGTATTTAAAAAAAAAATTTTTTTGTTGTTGTTGCTTTTTTGATGGGGGGAAGGTAGTGCAGTTGGGGTTAAGTGACTTGCCCAAGGTCACACAGCTAGTTTTTGTGTTAAGTGTCTGAGGTCGTATTTGAACTCAGATCCTCCTGGTTCCAGGGCCGGTGGGTGCTCTATTTACTGTACCACCTAGGCTCCCCAGATTTATTTTTAAGATAGCTCTGATGAGGATGTTGAGAGCTCTCCAGATATTGAAGCTTTCATGTTATATGTAAGACTTGCTTAAAGTTGTGAGAAATTTATTCAGTAAACATAAAGTGCAGCAGGGGCACAGACAAAAGTGAAACAATCCCTCCCTTCAGGGAGCTTACGTTCTGTTGTGGGGAACCGATGTGTATGCAGAGCATTACAAAATAATTTTAAAGTAAGAAAAGAAAACTTTCGAGAAGATTTTTGCAGCTCTGGGGAATCTGTATAGTGAAAAGGAGCAGCTGGAGTTGAGAGAAGAGTTGGGAGGGGAAGAGAAATACCAGGTTGAAGTCACAGTGTAGGTAATGCGAAGTCATTCATTCATTTGACAAGTCTTACTGTGTGCCTATTCTGGGCCTGGCATTCTGTCTGTCACTGGCTATTCCTCCATGCCTGGAATTCTTCCTTCCTTGTTTGCCTCCTGGGTTCCTTTAAGTCTCAGCTAAAAATCTCTTCTTCTATAACAAGAAGCCTTTCTCAGTCCCGCTAAATGCTAGTGTCCTCCCTCCGATATTATCTCCAGTTTATCTTGTATGTATCTTGTTTGTACATTGTTGCTTGCATGTTGTCTTTTCTGTTAGCTTGTAGGATCCTTGAGGGTACAGATTGTTTTTGCCTTTCTTTGTATCAGTTCTCAGTATAATACTTGATACATTGTTGTTCAGTCATGTCCTATTCTGTGACCTGGTAGCACACCAATCCTGTCCATCGTGGTTCTTGACAGAGATAACTGGAGTGGTTTGCTATTTTCTTCTCTAGTAGATTAAGGCAACCAGAGGTTAAGTGATTTGCCCAAGTATGCAAACTACTGTGATGCTGGATTTGAACTCAGGTCTTCCTGACTACACCCCCAGCACTCTTTCCACAGAGCCACTTAGCTACCTTCAGCTCTTCATGGTACATGGGAGGTGCTTAATAAATGCTTTTGATTAGACTGAACTAAAGAATAACATGATGAAAAAAAACAAACGTTCAGCTTTTATCGTGTAGGTAGTGAAGGTGAGGGTTTTGTGTGTGTGTGTGTGTGTGTATGTATGTGTGTATGTGTGTATGTGTGTGTGTATGAGTGAGAGAGAGAGGGAGAGAGGTAGAGCAAGAGTGCAGAACTCAAATTGTGTGGCATTGCTGGAGCCAAGAGTGCACAAGCTGTGAAGTCAGGGAGGAGTGGGTGTGTTTGGGATAAATTGCATTATCTTCAAGTAGAGCTGTCAAGAGCTTTATGTATTTATGCTTTTGCTTTAGGGTACTAAGGGGTATGAAATATTTGTAGGGATGTTTTTTTGTGTTACTAATATTTTCCCACTTCACCTGTATTTGGTGTGGTAATGAAAATTAATGAACAAATATTATCAAATAACCCCTGTGTATGAAGCTCTGTAAAAGCAGCTCTGAAGCTCTACAACTTAAGTGTAGGGCAGCTGTGTAACAAGGACACGTGCTTTCTATATTTCTAGACAAGTTAGAATACAAAATATCGATTCAGTTACCTAAGATACATTTTTATTAAGCCTTATTTTAACAAAACTCCATAGTAGGTGGCCTGTAGTGTGTGTACTTTGGAGTCTCTGCTTGAACAGTCTCATTCAGCTATGAGGAATGTAATTTTGGAGAAAACATCCATGTCTGACTTCTAATACTCAGTTTAATTGAGAAACTTTTATTATGTACTTGTTACATATAAGGTATTGAACTAGATGTTAGGAATAGAACTGTAGGAATAGAATTATAGGGTAGGCAAGCATAGCTTATAGCAGTTTTATGTAGATGAGTGAGTATGGAAAAAAGGGAAAGAGAAACACTAAGAGAACATTAAACTGTTAAAAAGCAATAGAGAGAGAGAGCATTCAACTGTGGAGATCAGGGGAGACTTCAAAGAGGAGGTGGCACTTGGGCTGAGCTTTGAAGGAACAAGAATTTTGAGAGGTAGAGGCTTAGAAGGGAATGCATTCTAGGCAAGGGGGAGGAGGTCTGAAAACAGATGTAAGAGAGATGGAATGTTCAGGCAGTATTGTGAATGTGTAGATTTGTTTGGAAAGTAGGAATGGCCAAGGGGAAATACAAGTGAGATAAATAAGGCAGTAAAGGGAGGCTGGAACCAGATTGGGGAGGGTCTCAAATGCTAAGCCTAAGAGTTTGTATTTTATCCTGAAGGCAGTAGGGTTCTTTCAGTAAGGGTTTTTGAGCAGGGAATAAAATGATTAGGCTTGTACCTTAGGAAATTTGGAGAGGGAAAAAGTTCTGGGAGAGAGATAATGGAAAACTGAGTCAGAGTGGTGGCTATGCGAATGAAATGAGAGAAGCTTTCAAAGGTGTTATTGACAAACCTTCACTGTCATTGCTTCCATGGTGAGGTTAGAATGTGCTGTGTACATGTTAAGTACTTAACACATGTGTTTCACGTTGAATTTGTTGTTTAATGGACTCTGCAGGGATAGAGGCTGCTGTGCCATGGTCAAGTATTATACATTCTCAGCACGAAATAGGGAAGTTGAGCAGGACAGGAAGGATTTAGCCTTTAATAGTTTTCTTCTTTTTGCTTAGCTGACATATTAAGCATCTCTTATGTCCTCCAGGCAATTATGCTAGCCTGGGAGAGATACAGAGTTTAGATAAAGCATAGGTTCTGTTCTCGTGGGAGTTTACAGGACTACATGTACACAAATAACTAATTCAGAATGACACTTGATGAGTATATGAAAAAAAGTGTAAAAAGGACACTGCTGTTGAGGCTATTCCCTTCATATCTTTGTATGGTGGACCTGCTTAGTGTCCTGAGCTGTCTCTGATTCACACATTCTGAATCTACATGTAAATGCTTTTATGTTGGGGACAGTTTGGATTATGACATTGCTTCTCTTGTGTGGCTAATTCCAAGTTGATTATTAATTTAAAAACAAGGAAATTAAATGCATATACGAGATAACATATTTTGCTCTAGGCAGACTGGACAGGTTCTCAGCACCCTCTGCCTCAATTCTCTCAGTAACTGTTTACTACAGGAGTCAGTGTGCATTATCAGTTAGTCAGAGAGTTAGCATTAACTCTGTGTTCAGCTCAATATAAGATGCAGGAATAGAAGAAGAGAAATACAGGGCATACCCTGCCCCCGAGGAGCATATATTCTGGTTGGTCAGAGGCCTGTCCTGTGGAATGATTAGAGTACAGGGTATGCCAGATTTATCAGTCTTTTCTCAGGCTTGTCTTTATCTAGCAGTATCTGATCTTTTAAATTACCCTTACTTGTTTCTCATTCTTTGACGTGCTTGATAACAATGCAGTCTCTTTTGCTAGCTCTTTCTCTTCCATCCACTCTCTAAATGTAGGTACTTCTCAGATTTTAGTACTGAATATGGTCGTCTTGGAACTTTCATCCATTGTCATGGTTTCAGTTATTAACTGCTCTCTGAATGATTGCCAAGGCTGTGTTTCTACCCTTGATTGCTTTTCTAAATTCCAATGAGACATTTTCATCTTCGTAGATACTTCCACTTAGCTGACCTGCATCCATCTCAAAATTAGTATGTTTAAAATCTGTTTTGGTTTCTTGACCCCATAGGATAGAAACCAATACATACATATGTATACACACATACATGTTTGTATATATACACACACACATATACAAAATATATTTCTTCTTGGTGCCCCACATTCATCCTGTCTTTTTTTTCTCCCTTTGGCTAGGCATTTGGGGTTAAGTGACTTGCCCAGGGTCACACAGCTAGTAAATGTCAGATCAAATTTGAACTCAGGTCCTCTTAACTCCATGGTTTCTTCACTTTCAGTGCTTCTTCTTTTAAAAACTATGGTTACCACTATAGTTCAGGGCCCTTATCCTTGCGTACTTGGACAACTTCATTATTCTTGTAACTGGTCTCTCTGACTCACACCTTTGCTTTCAATCTATCCATCAGTTAATAACTATTTATTGCTTGCTCTATACCAGGCACTGTGCTAGTTCCTGGGAACACATATTCTAGGAATGAAACAATCTCTGCACTCAAGGAACTTGGGTTCTGAAAGGGGAGGTACCAAACACACATGTGAATAACAAAGTACAAGGTAGTTTGGTAGGGATGATCAGGAAAGGCTTCATGTAGAGAACGGCACTTGAATATCTTCTTGGAGGAATAGAAGAATTTTGTGATGAGGAGTTAAGAAATGAATGAATTCTAGCCAAGGGGAATGATGGCCAGCGGATAGACAGGGAGGCTGAGGGTCTGGCCATGTGGCATGGATTGGTCTTAAAACACATTTTGGTGCTGCTATTATTTCCCTGCTTAGAATCCTTTAATAGTTTCTTAGAGTTTATAGGATAAAATCCAAACTCATCCTGCTATTCACAATTTTCTACCTCCTGAAGTACTTTTACAGTTTTATTTCTTATGTATTTTTAAAAATATCATTCCCAGGACCTAACATGGTACCTGACATATAGTAGGCATTTAATAAATACCTGTTGAATTGAATTCCCCTCTAATTTTCTGCATGCATCCTCCTTTCTGGACAAAATGGTTTAATCACTGTCCACATAATGGGCTGTGCACTTTCCCTCCCTCCAAAGTCTTTGCTCTTCCTGTCCAGAACATTATTCCAGGTCCCTCTCCTAATGCTTCCTAGAGGCTAGCTCAAGGCCTGCCTTCTTCATGAAGCCTTCCCAGCTCATTCCCACACTTGTCTAAATGCATGGCATTAACTGTCATTACCATTTATTTGTCAATCATGTACTACCTTGTGACATCTCATTAATATTTCATTTATTACTAAATTTTTCATGTATTTGTCTATTCTCCCAAAGAAGAGAGTTTGGCACAGCAAATGGGACACTGGATCTGGAGGACCTGAGCTCAAAGCTTTGTTCTGTTAATGTCTAGTTGTGTGACCTTGGTTAAGTTGCTTAATCTCTTTGGGCCTTTGTTTCCTTATTTGTAAAATGAAATTGTACTAAACCACAGGTTCTTAATCTTTTGTATCGTGGACCCCTTTGGCATCTGGTGAAAAGCATCTCAGATGTTTTGTTTCCCACACTCATAATTGAAGGAAGTGTTAAATTTCAGTTAGAGCAGGAGTTCTTAACCTTTTTGTGTCATGTCCAGTGAAACTCATGGACCCTATCTCGGAATATTTTAAACACATAAAACAAAATGCATAGGAACACAAAGTAATTCAAAGGTTAATGAAAAGGAAGATGTATTTTTTTTCTAGCCAAGTTCATGGAACCTCTGAAATCTATCCATGGATCCCTGGGGGTAGGGGGTGTCCAAAGACCCCAGGTAAAGAATCCCAGGGCTAGATGATCTCCAAAGTTTCTTCCAGCTGGCTGGGATTAACTAGATGAAATTTGTAGTAAGGTCTGTAAGGTTCAAGATCACAGGGGCTGTGTTTTACATTTCTTTGTAGCCCTTATAGATAGTAGATATTAATAAATATTAGTCGATAACTTGACACTAAATTGTGTCAGTACACTCTATAGGTGTTCAAAGAAGGTGAGATCATTATGGATTACAGTGGTTAGAAAGATCATGGAAGGGGTAGGGCATGTTTTGAAGGATGACCCCCCAAAAGGTAATTGAACAATGTATATACTATATTGTTTATAGTACAGAGATACCATCTGCTTCATTTCTTCCAAACAGGAGATAGCTTTATTTGAATAAAACTATATGCCATCATTAAAAAAGTTTTATTTATGCCATTTGTTTTCACATCACAAGATTTCTGACTATATCCCTTTTCTGCTATTGTCTGCCAGTTAGCCTTTCCTCATTAAAAAGATTTTTTTGAATTAAATTTTGTTTTTTCAATTATGCATTTATTTTCTCCTCAACCCCTCCTACCCAGGAAAAAATAAAAACCCTTGTAACAGATAAGTATTGTTGAACAAAAGAAATCCCCAGATTGGCAGTGTTTGAGAATGTCTCATTCTGCATATTAAGTGTTCACCTCTTATTAGGAGGTGGGTTATCATTTGCTCTCATTGGTCCCCCGGAATATGGTTGATGTTAATGAGAGTTCTAAAGTCTTTAATTGTTTGTTTTTACAGTGTTTTTGTACAACAAAGATTTTTTTTTCTTTTTGGAGGGGGGAATGCAGGGCAGTTGGGGTTAAGTGACTTGCCCAAGGTCACATGGCTAGTAAATGAGGTTGGATTTGAACCCAGGTCCTCCTGACTCCAGGGCCAGTGCCCTATTCACTGTGCCTCCTAGCTGCCCCAACAAAGATTTTTTAAAAAACCAGGACATTTTATCAAAATCAGACCCACATGTTGAACAGACTGACAGTGAGTAACTATTCTGTATCTATAGCTCTCTACCTCTCCAGTGAAAGGAGGAAGAGGCATTTTTTCAGTACCTTTTAGAAGGGCCAGACTTGTTCATTGTAATTGTACACCATTCGGTTTTCCCTTTTGTTGTTCTTTCCATTTATATTGTATACTCTTTTCCTGGTTCTCCTTACTTTCACTTTGTGTCTATTTGTATGTCTTCTCTACACTGTCAGTTGGAATGTAAGTAGAGAGGTTATAGATTTTAGAGCTAAAAATCAGTCACCAAGCATGTATTAAGCACCATCCCTGTTCCTAGTCCCATGTTAAGTTCTCGGAATACAAAGACTAAAACTAAGGCAGTATCTCTTAATAATTGACATTTTACTGGGGGTCAAGAGGACACTGGACTTTCTTACAGATAAGTAAAATACTGGATATTATAGATTGATAAATGCATGGTGATTTTGGCGGTGCTAAGAACCGGGATAAAGAGGAAAGGCCTCTTGAAGGAGGTGGCACTTGAGCTGAGCCTTGGAGAGGAGGGAAGCATTTGAGTTTTAGGTGACAGCTTGTGCAAAAGCAGAAGTTGGGAGATGGAATAGTATCTGGGGTGGGGTGGGGGGGGCAGGGCAGGACTGGACTGGGTGCTGATGACTGCTGCTGCTGCTGCTGCTGCTGCTGCTGCTGGTGTGGGGAGGGTAGGGTAATGGTGTATGTAAATCAACCAGGAAGGATTGGCTGGAGCAAGCAGGGCTGCAAAGGGCTTTAAGTACTAAACAAAAGGATTTCTATTTTAACCGTAAGGCTACAGGGAGTCATAGAAACTTCTTGAGAAGGGGAATAATATAGCTTTAGAGAAATCTATCTGGCAGCAGTGTGAGGATGGATTAGAGAGAGGAGAGCCTTGATGCAGGCAAACAGATGAGATGTGTTGTTAAAAGTTTAAGTGAGGGGCAGCTAGGTAGTGTATAGAACGGGGCCCTGGAGTCAGAAAGACCTGAGTTCAAATGACCTCAGACACTTAACACAAAAAAACTAGCCGTGTGACCTTGGGCAAGTTGCTTAATCCCAACTGCCCTCCAAAAAGCAAAAAAAAAAAAAAGTTTAAGTGAGAGGTGGTAAGAACCTGAACTACTGTGATGTGAGGAAGAGAAGACTGTCCACTGAACCAGAACCAGAAGGGAGACAGTGTGGTGAGGTACTTTAATGCAGTGCTTGGTAGGTAGAAGTACATGGTAAAGGTTTATTGATTGATTTGGAATCAGAAAACCTGGGTTCAAATCCCAACATTGTTGAGACCCATGTAACCTCGGACTAGTTAGTTAATCTCTTAGTGCTGCTGTATAATCATAGGCAGACTTTAAGGTCACTTCCAGCTTTAAATCTATCACCCTAAGGGACATTTGTCTTCAGATTTGGAATAGGGGTGTGAATCGATTTGAACTATTAAGGTCTCCCTGGATAGCAGGAAATGAACTGTTCCTAGATACTTGGTAATAGGAGAAATTTTGGGATGTTAAGGAAGATTGTTTTGTTTTGCAGTATTTAAACCATGAGTTTAATTGCCATTGTTTAAACAGGGGGTGTGGTTTGGCTAGGGAAGGTGACTGACTGGAAGCTCCCTCACCCCACAGTACTGAACGTCTTTAGTTATTTTCTTGTAGATTTGCTTTCTTTTCCTTTGGTACAATGGGGTTGATGTTAAAGGGAGTCTCAAAGATTAATTAAGATTGCTGAGTATGATGGGACTTGGCCTCAGACTTTGAATAATTTTGAATAATTTCTACCTTCCATTCCCTCCTCTTTTCTTTCAAATTTATATTAAATGTTGCATTTTAATATAAACCCCAATCAAACAATAATTAGCTAGTTAAACCATCAAAGCATACAAGCATCCAGAGCCAGTAAATGATTTTGGATTATCTCTAATATTGCCATTTAAGTAAATCTGTCCTCGTTGGTACAGGTAGCCTACCTCCAGTGCCATTCCCAGTACAAATTCTTTCTCAGTCATCAAGATTACTTAATACTTTATCATTTCTTCCCCTACCAGTGCCTACTGTCATCAAGTCAAAGGCACAGAGGTGGAACACTATCTAGGAAACAGGTGGTAGGCCAGTTTGTCTTAAACAAATGAATCGATAAACATTTTTTGAGATAAAGAAACAAAAGTGAAATAGTCCCTGCCCCTAGGGGCATATATTATGTAAAGGTGACAGCATGTACATATATTTGAGTACTGGAAAATATATATAAAACATAAAAATTGTCTCCAAGTTAATTGGAGTGGTAATTTTCTGGTTTTTTTTTGTTAAATATTTCCAAATTACGTTTTTTAATCTGATTTTACTGGATTGCCTGTTCGATGGTTTTGGTCTAAACCACTAATCAGTGAGGTGGTTTGAATCAGGGACTTACTGTGTAGAACCTTGGCAGGAAAGGGAGTCCATAAAAAGAGCAATGATGACTTAAGTTCCCATTCAAGGGCTGTTTATAGGTTACTAGAAATTTCCTATGTTTGTTTATGGTCTTCTTTGAGTTTTTTTGTCTGCATTTTCTGTGAATTGAAATAAAAGCAGTCTTCTACTTAATATACTTTTGGTATCTCGAGTGCTTGTACAAGAGCTGGAAGAATTCTGTTACCCACATTTGTGGAAAGCTGGACTTGAACATGTGTGGAAATTTCCTAGAATAGCCTCTAGAATAGAACCAAAAGAGAGAATTCTTTTCTTCAAATCAGCTCCTAAATTCAGACCTGGTGAATGTGAACCTAGAGAACATTAATGTTCTCCACACTAAAATTATGTTGTATTTATTTCGCATGTATTTTGCATTTCCTTCTTTGTATATACATGTTATTTATTCCCATTAGAAAATAAACTCCTTGAGGGCAGGAATTGTTTTCATTTTTGTCTTAGTATCCCTAGCACTTAGCACAGTCACTAGTAACTATAGCAGATGACAAATGAGTTGTAGAATTGAGTGTTTGTAATGTCTGGATCCTCTTTGTAAACCACTTAAAACCAGGCACTTTTAAAGTTTTGTATCATCAGTGTTTAGCAGTGTTATCCTCAGTTAACACTAAATAAATGGTTGAAGAATTATTGAGTTGAATTTGTTTTTACCAGTCCTTGGTTCATAATTTTGTTTTGTCAGATCTGGAGGTGAGCTCTTAAGAATTTTGCACGTCTGATGATGAGGATGAATTTATCCATTGTGCAGCAATAATAGTTTTGCTCTTTCCCTGCTTTACTTCTTTTGTGAAATGATAGCCCTGCGCTCTTTAACTGCAAAGAAAATTCCCAGAGGTTACATTATTGGTGGAAATATACTGTACATTTTTGTCTTGAAAAGGTTAATGAATTGCATAATAGTACTTTTCATTGAGTTTTTTTTACCTTCTAGAGCAATTACATTTTTATTTTATTAAAACTTTTTAATGAGATCTGTCAGTATAATAACCTGATCATTGAATTATAGAATTTAGATTCAGTGGCACTTTAGCTCTTTCATTTTACTGAGGAGAAATCTGAGGCTCAGAGAGGGAAAGTGTAGCTTATGTAGGAGTCACCTGTGTCAGAACTGAACCTGAAACCCAGTGAGCATTGGGCAGCCTTTTTTGGTGAGTTATGCATTACATTTGGTGTTTAAGTTTCTTTTTAAGTTTTATTATTTTAATGAGAATTAGGCTGTGTGATGTTTTATGGAAGCCTCTAGCTGTAAAGCACTGGCCTATGTTCTGAGGAGTCTTTTTTTTTTTTTTTTTTGAAGGGGGAGGCAGGGCAGTTGGGGTTAAGTGACTTGCCCAAGGTTACATGGCTAGTGTTAAGTGTCTGGAGCTGGGTTTGAACTCAGGTCCTCCTGACTCCAGGGCCAGTACTCTATTCACTGTGCCACCTAGCCACCCCTCTGAGGAGTCTTCAAAGGAATCTTTTCTGAGGATAATCTACTTTTCATTTTTATGAGGCCTTGAAATTGCCAGTGGGGAATAGCTTGGAGGTGCCCCCTTCCTCCCCCTTTTTAAATCAGAGAGCAGATTATGAGAGGAGATACTCCTTCCAGCTGCCTTACCGACTAAATAGGAACCTTGACAAACCAGAAAAACAGGGTAGAGTCATAGGTCAGGGATTTGGAATTAATTGATAGTGTAGAGATCAGTTAAGCCTATTTTACAAGTGGTAAAAATGAAGCCTGAGAAATTAAGTGACTTGTACAAGGTTGCATAGATAGTAACAGAATCAGGATTGAACCCAAATCTTTTGGTTCCTAATCCAGTGCTCTTTCCAGTACATGACAGATAGCAGTGGTCAACCTGGCTGACATTTCAAGATCAAGTTTGTCTTCATATGTGTCTTATAAATCCAGGGATTGGGGATCTCTTTCATCCAGAGGAGCAAGACTTTCCTAACTGGAACTATGAGTTGGAATCAGTGGTAATTACTGTAAAAATGACCTTTGGACTAGAAAAGAAAGAAAAAACGACTAACATAATGAATCACTTGGGCCGACAATTGGCAGATGTGATTGCCAAGCTCTTCTCTGTGGGTGATATCTGAAAGACTGTGGAGAACAGGAGAAATATTGTTAAACTGGAGAAAGGCCAATATTCTCCTGATTTTCAAAGAAAGGAAGAGGATAGAATCTGCAGATTACAAGCCAGCTGGCTGGGTTTTGATTCCTGGTAAGATTCTACAATTTCTTAATAAAGAGGTTGTTAGTGAACATCTAGAAAAGGAAGTGGTGATCACAAAGAACCACTATTGTTTGAGCAAGAACCGGCTATGCCAGCCTAGCTTTATTTCCTTTTTTCACACTTGTCAGATTGAAGAAAAGCTGTAGATGTAATTTACCTTTATTTTAGCAAAATATTTATCAATTTTTTTAATGCTGTTTTTGAGCAATGGAGAAATGTGAGCTACATATTAATGAGTTAAGTAGATTGGAAAATAGTTGAATAAACTCAGAGCACTTAGTAATACGTCAATATCATCTTGGAAGGAGGTCTTTTGTGCAGGCTCCAGGGATTGGTTCTTGGTCCTTTACAATTTTATCATTTTTATAAATGATTTGGAAAAAGCATAAGTGGTAGTCTAATTAGATTTGCTGATGACACGAAACTAAGAGGGATTGCTAATGTGTACTAGGTGACAACATAATGATTCAGAAAGGTCTTCTTGGGCTATCGTAGTGAGCTAAACCTAATAGGATGCAATTAATAGGAATAAAGTCATACTTGAGTTTAAAAAATTGACTAAACAAATATGAGATGGGGAACTTTGGTTAGCACAATGTTTGAAAAAGATATTGGAGTTTTAGCTGGAAGCAGGTTCTGTATGAGTCAGTAGTGTCACGAGGCAGCCAAAAAATCAGTTATTGACAACTTGGGTAGCATTGAGAAGGATAGCTTCTAGGTGTAAGGAGCTAATAGCTTCTATGTAGTCTACCCTGGTCAGAGCATATCTGAAATACTGTGTTCTCTTTTGGGATGGGCACCACAATTTTAGAAGGACAATGACAGACTGGAGAGTATCTAGAAGGCAATGAAAATGGTGAAGGGCTTAGAGTCTGTGCCTTCTGAGAAGGTGTTGAGGAAACTGGGGCTCTTTAGCCTTGAGAAGAGAAGACCAAAGGGGGGAGGGACATGGTAAGACATGTATGATGAGGTCCTAGAGCCGAACCAGGAGCAGTGGATGAAAGGTGCAGAGAGGCAGATGTAGGCCTGATGTCGTTCTAAAGCACTCTCTTCTGTAGTAGTGAGTTCTCTCCCTCATTGTGGTTCTTTTTGAAGGTATTGGATAGATCACTTGCTGGATATGTTGAAGTGTTTTTTGTTTTTTGCTTTTTTTGGGGGTGGTGGTGGTGGTACAGGTACAGGTTGGAGTATATGGCTGCTGAGTTCCATTCCAGTTCAGAAATTCTGTGATTTGGTGACATCCTCCCAGTTGGGATGTTGAAAACCTCCTATTATTAATTTTTGTGTAACTAATACCCGGAAAGTTTGAATAACCTATAATCCTGTGTATTTTAGAACCAATACATGTGCTGCTTCCCATTTTGTTTTTTGAATATTTTAGAATCCTGGCTTTAAAATTCTAGATTTCAAATTCTTTTATTTGTGTAGCTAAACCTGTCTGCATTCTTGTTTATTCAGTCAGTAAGTATTAATTGTGCAGAGCAGTACAAATGGAAGGCGGTGGCTAATGGAGTGCCCTCTGGAGGGCAGAGAAAAGACCAGTGCAGGGGGACTGGGAAGACAGATCATTGCCAGGGCTGGGAAAGTTTTTCAAAGCTAAACAGGGTTTCCATTCTATCCTAGTGGGCTCTGGGGTTTATTGAGTAGAGGAGTGACATGGTCAGATCTTTGCTTATGGGAAAATCACTTTGGGAGGAGTAGAATGGTAGGGGAACTGAAACAGACTGATCAGGAGGTCATTGTCAAAAAAAAAATCTAGATCAAAACATAGCTGGGGGACATGTTGTGATCATGCTTTCCGGATATATTACAAAATCATATTGTTCAGTCTCAACTGGGATTTTATTACATCAGTTTTTTTATTTCTTCTTAAATGATTCCCTATCTCAGTTTCTACAGAAGTTCTTTCTTCAAGCCTCCTATACCACCAGCCACCTGCTCCTTCTCCATCTGAGGACCATGCCTCTTCTTTTACTGGAAAAACTGAGGGTATCTGAAGTTAACTTCCTCATCTCCAGTTCTCTTTATCTCAAAAAACAAAAACCAGAACCCCTTGACATCATCCTCTACTCTTTCCCTTCTTTCTCCAGGCTCAGATAAAAAGGCTCTCCTTGCCAAGGTCAGCATAGCCTTTACTATCTCCTTAAGAAGATTACAGCCTCAGTGATCTCCTCTCTTTCTCTAATATTTAACTTCTCCCTATCTACTGGTTCTGTCTTTACCGCCTTCAAACAAGTCCAAGGCTGCTACAGCCTATTAAACCTTCACTAGCCTGTATCGTCCTAAACCCTTTGCATTTTGACTTTTGACCTACTTGTCTCTCATTTAAGTTTTTATTGTGTTCTTACTGCCCAAATGGACGATCTTTTCTTCCTCCTCAGCCTGCCCTACCACTTTGCTGCATTTGATAGTTTTGATCATTCTTTCTTCCTGGACCCCTTTCTTATTCTCTCCTGGTTCTTGTAGCCCTCTCCTTGGCTCCTTTGCTTCCTTGTCCAGATCCTGCCCCCACAAAGCTGTGGATGTTACCCCAGGTTCTGTTCCAGGTGGTGTTTGCTTTCTGTCTCTGTTTCTCTTTATCTCTGTCTCTATTTCTGTCTCTGTCTCAGCTGTTTTGCTCCCAGTTTAACTGCCTTTTCTGTGCAGATGACTTCCAGATTTATATGGCCAGCTTCTGGCTTTCCTTTGATCCTTTGAGCCTCTGTCCAACATCACCAAGTGTCCATTGGACATTTCAGACTGGATCTCCCAGAGACATCTCAAACTCAGTATGTAACAAAGTTCAACTTGGTATCTTTCCTCCACACCCTTCCTTCTTACAGACTTCCCTGTTTTCGGTTAAGGTGTTACCATCATTCCAGTCTCCTGGTTTGTAATTTCGTTATCATCATGGAATCTTCCTTCTTCTTCCTCCTTCCACACATCCAGGCAGTTTGTCACATCTTGCCATTTCTGGCTCCACAATTTCTCTTACACCCATTCCATTCTCTGCTCACATAGCCACCACCTCAATTTAATCAGTCAGTAAGCATTTCTTATGTGCCTGGCATTGTGGAGTACAAGTACACAGAATGAAACCATGTGTAGTCATGAGAGCCTCATATCCTAATTGGGGAGACAAGAAGTACATAGACAAAAACAGCATAAAGGTAAAGTGAGTAAATGTCATTAGACACAAATGAGGTAACACAAATGAGGTAACACAAGGAAGCTGGCACAGCAGGAAAGGCTTCCTGAGCTGAGGTGCTCATGGAGAGCCCAGGAAAGGACCAGGAGAAAAGAGACCTGAGTGGAGGAGTTTGGAATAGGGAATCACTTAGGGACAAATGAACGGACTGAGCTTTGCTTCTGGGAAGTTGGATGATGGGAATGTACTTGGTGATCCTCTATCAGTAAAGATTGCCTTTGCTTAACAGCAGGGCTAAAATGCCTTTTTAGCCAGTCAACAAATTCTTATTAAATGTCAGTTTTGCTGGAAACATTTTATAAGCCATAAAAAGAAATTTTGATGAATCTCATTGCAAAATGAGAATTTTTGGGAAAATAGTAAAGCAAATGTTCACAAGTGATTTGTAGCAACCATTGCATCTATATTGAGCACCTGATATCAGTCAGTAGTTTTATTATTGAGAAAGAAATTATTACTATCGAGTAGTTTTATTATTGAGAAAGTTTTATTATTGAGAGCCTGGTAGAGCCAAAGGTTCAGATTTTTACTATATTTTAACTTTTGTATTTTTTTTTTTTCCAAAGTGGGCATTTAGCTCTGTCTCTTCCCAAATTTCCTATTGCTTTCTCTGTCAGTAAGGTAGCATTCATTAAGTTTGGGCTGTGTGCCATGTACTTTGCTAAACACTGTATACAAAGAAAGGCAAAAAACCCACAGAGTCTTTGTTTTTGAGGAGCTCATGGTCTAATGGGGAAAACAACATGCAAACAGCTATGTACAAGCAAGTTATAGTCTTGATAAATTGGGGGTGATCTTAGAGAAGATTTTGGAGGACATGACTCCACTCTTCCATCAGTACAGAGGGTAATGAGCACCATATATATCTACTCTCATCTCTCATACATTATGTGTATTTATAAACTACAAATGTGGTCCTAGCAGCTTCTACAAAATGGTTTTCCTTATATTTCCTGTGTGACAGGAACCTGAAATACTTCATAAAACTTCACTGTGTTGGTGGTTTCCCTTGCTGCTAGTGCAGTTTCATTTTGTTACCAGGTTTTATCTGTAAGTTGCAGAGCTGTGGCTGAATAAAAACTCAGTCTTTACTGATATTTTAAGTGGTGAAACTTTACCAACTAAGTAATTAACTTGAAAACATAGATCTAACTTCACTTCTCTTCTAATTTTTCAGGTGGATTTGCTTTTGTATATGAAGCTCAAGATCTTGGAAGTGGTAAAGATTATGCTTTAAAGGTAATAGTTATTTGGAAAATTAAACATTGAATTGAAAGCTATTTTGGAATGTTTACAAGCATTTCCCCAAATGAAAGAAGTCCTCAATTAGAGATAAGAAAGTACCTGATATTTCTCTTTTCCCTTCTTCCTGATGTGTCCAACACTTTAATGTCTCTTCCCTTTTTTGTGACTGCCAGCATTGCTTTGGAGTGGACTCTGAAAGTTAGTCACTTTTAAAGCATACTTGGGGTAGGTATGTCATGGCATTGAGAAAAGATCTTTGACCAGCTTACTCAGTGCTTATTGGAACCAGCCTTTATGTTCTTTCCCTTCTTTGGTTTTAATTTGACACTCAAAGGAAATTTGTAGCTCCTCAGTAATAGATTCTTGTTCTTCTAAAAGGCCTCAATAGACATAGGACAGGAGAGTGGAAAGAGTTTGTTCCAAGAATCTGGGAAGCTCAATTTTTAGCCCTAACTAGTTTTGTGATTTGAGGTAAATCACTCATTCCCCCTCTGAGCTGTAGTTTCTCTAACTGTAAGAAGAGCTGGACTAGTTGATTTTTAAGGTACTCCTAGCTATAGTCTTAGAGTTTATGCTGTATACTACCCAAGCATTTTCTACTTTGGGAAAAACCTCCTCTTTGCTTGAGATCTGTATATTTTATGAATAACTGGATAAGGGAGCCAGCCCATTTTGTAGTTTTTGTTTGGGCATCTACAATTTTAATGTTGTTTAGTCCTATCTGAGTCTTTTTGATCTCATTTGGGGTGTTCTTGGCAGTGTTACTGGAGGGGTTTGCTATTTCTTTCTCCAGCTCCTTTTGCAGGTGAGGAAACTAAGGTAAATAGGGTGACTCCATGGTTAAGTGATGTCAGGAAGATGCCTCTATGTGGTTTCAAGTCTGGTCTCAAGTTACTAGCTGTGTGTAAAGCCACGCATGAGCAGCTTTCCAGATGAATGCTACTGTGAATGGCTTTTCAAGGTTCTGATTACACAGTATAGCAAACACTCTATTTATTCACTAACAAATCAGAGCAAAACATTCACAGAAAATCAGGGTACAGCATTCACAATATTACAACTTATCACAGAAAAACAAAATACAGCATTCACAACAACTTATCACTAAAGTGGCTACATAGTTTTCACCACAGTGGTCACATAGTTTTGAACAAAGTACAGTCATTTAGTCAGTTTGTCACTTAGTAACTCAATCATTCAATCAACTCAGTCATTCAGTCATCCTTAAGGGTCACAGGATACAAAAGTCAAAGTTCTCCACTCATGGGGCACACTAAGTTACAGATCAGTAACTATTCAATCATCATTTACTATTCAGTCATCAGAATATTTTCTCTTTCAGTTTTTTTCAGTATCAGAATACATAGGCAATCCACCCCTTGGTCACAAGTAAATCACAATCTTCTCAGTCAGTACACAGTATCCAAGTAAAGTCTTCTTTCAACTTGATTCAGGGTAGACTCTCAGATTCCCTGGATCCCCTTCCATGGTCCCAGCTCCTATCTGGATTCACCAAACTGTCACCTGGGTTCAAAGGCAGACAGCTCCCAGGTCCTTGTCCAGCTCTTTGCAGACTTGCTGTTCCATGCTGAAGCTCACAGCGCCCAGTTCACCTTAAATCCTTCACAGTTTCTGTTCCTGGGAAGTCAAAGTTTAACAAAGCCACAGACAAGTTCATACAAAATACCAGCAATACAGTCATGCTTCCTCAGTCTTCGGCAGCTCCAGCTGGTCCTTGCAAGTCTTCGGCAGTGTCCAGGAGAAGCTGGTCGCTTCCCAGCACAAGCTCCAACTGGTTCATGGAATCAAAATCACTTCACCCAGGTTCCCAAAATCAAAATCATTCTCTTCATCCAGGGCCTTTCCTCTTCAGCCTCCTCAGCAGCAGCTGCTTCTGCCTCCACAAAGCTTATCCCAAGAAGTTCTGACTTTGCCAGCTTGGGTTTTTCCTCATATACAGTATTGCTCCTCCCTGTTCAGCCTTTTCCTGTTACGTCAGCAACAGGGGTTCATACCTTCTGTTTCTTTAACAGGCTTAATTTGAAATTGGGTGCTAAGTACCTCTTAGCTTTCCAGTGCAAAGGGATCTTCAGATTTCATACCATTACACTGTTACCCATGACAAATCATTTAACCCTGTTTGCCTTAGTTTCCTTGATTGTAAAATGAGCTGGAAAAGGAAATGGCAAACTGCTCTAGTATCTCTGCCAAGAAAACCTCAAATGGGGTCATGAAGAGTTGGATATAACTAAAAAAAAAATAGACTGAACAACAACAAATTTAAATGTAGTCACTGAAAACACCTCTTTGTTGGTTTTTGTCCTTGTGCCCTTTGTAGCATCGTAGCCAATACTTAAAGAGGTTCCTCTCTGTCCCTCACTTCCCCTGCCACCCCACTATCCCTTAGTCTTCTGCTTTCCTTGTTTCACATAATGAGCAAAAGTTTGTTTTCAGATATCCATTTGTGGCTAATTAGAACAAAAGGTATGTAATCTAAAAAGAGTTGAGTAAGTCTTAACGTAAATTATGTTTATTCCTCAATAAGATATTTGCATATTTGTACTTATAAGTTTAATATGTTACCTTCAAAGAAGAAATATCCATTTTTAATCTCTTCTTTCTTTTTGTATTATTTTATGATACAGAGACTGCTGTCCAATGAAGAGGAAAAGAACAAAGCAATCATTCAAGAAGTTTGTTTTATGGTATCCTTTTTCTGAAGACTTTAAATGTAAAATCACTTTATATTTTAAGAGTCATAAAACTTGAGTTAAATGACATTATAGACAAGGCCTACTTTTCAATGGGCAACTCACTTTAAACTTGACCTCGACCTGTAGACTGTAGTTCCATAGAAAAAGAGACTTTATCTTGCTTACATTGAAACAGATTCATGTTGAAATAGTTTTCAGCATTATAAAGTCTTTTTCTCAATAAAAAAATGGGTATTTTTTTTTATTGTACTGATGTATATATGCAATTACTAGGTAGCTGTCATACTCTTGCTGTCCTTTTGGCACCTTTTATGGATATTATAATGGTTAATACTTGCCAGCTAAAACCAGTGTTGTAAGTATTTTGTCTTTTCTTCTTCCTCTTCAGGATTAAGTACTAATAATGCCTGAGTGCCCATGACCTGAGGCTCTGTCACAGATCAGAGTACCAAAGGCTTGGTTGCTTTCTCTTAGAGAGGCTCTGCTCCAAACTGGTATCATGTGTGAGTTGTGGGAGGCAGGTCTCTAGGTGACTTGTGACAGAATACTGTCTTTGGGTAGAGAGTGAAGTTGCCAGCTCCCCCCAACAAACCGTGTATGCCCCTCGTGTCTCTGCTCTTCTTCAGACTTTTTTTGTTTTGTTGTATAGTATGTGTCCTAATGTGCTTGTTCACCATTGCCTAGCTTGTCTGCCATCTTTTGTGGATTTCCTTATTTGCCAAAAATAGTCATTGCTCTTTCCTCCAAAACAGTGCTGAAAGCTCTTCTTTTCTATTAAGTCTTACCTAACTAGCTAAGGTATTTTTTCCTTTTTGTCTTCTTATCGCTAGTGCTGATTACAGGGCCTTACACACAAATAGTAGGTGGAAAAGTGTGTAATATACTGGAAAAAGCCTTGAAGTTGCAATCAGAGGAACTGAGTTCACATCTCTTCCACTACTTGCTTATCTTTTCTTTTTCTGTAAAATGAGAGAGTTGGACAAGATCACTCCTCAGGATTCACACTGACTCTAAATCTATCATCTCTTGATTCTATGTTGCCAAATAAATGTTCCTTTGAAAAAATGGGCATCTTGGATGTGTCTTCACATCCAGTCTTAGTTTCCTGCTTTGAAAAATGAGGGGGTTGGATTGTCCTTTATGTCTGACCCTCATTCTCCAAATAAATATTTGTTATGCACCTGCTTTGTGCAGGGAGCTTTTTATCCAGGGTTCTGAAAGAGGCATAAAATTTAGATAAGACACAGACTCTGCTCTGTGGAGCTTACAGATGTTTAGGGGGAGCAGGAATAGTCATAGTTAATTGTAATATCTAATAAGCAGTGTGATGTGAGGCCCAAAGGCAGGAGAGATCACTGTTTACTTGTACAAAGGAAAGACTTTTATTGATAAGGCATTTGATCTGAGTTATGCATAATTTTGTGTGTTAAGTCTTGGCTTTGAATTTAACTTGTGTGTGGACTGCATTGTAAGTTGCCTAACAACAGGGCCTCTCTTCTTCATAGTTAAAGTCTGGGGTCTGCTATGGTGCCTACTTGCATCTTGGGGCTATTTTAGTCCCAACAACAGTTAACAGTATTAATTTAGTTGAAGATGATGACCACAGATGTGTTAGTACTAATTTTTTTCCTCTCTTTTGCTTTTACCCTTCTATGTCCTGGCTCTTCACTTCCTGCTTGCTTTTCCCCACTTCTGTTAAAGTGATGAAGTCATAGTATTCGTGGGCACATCTGTATTGAAGTATGTTTTTGCTTAAAAACTTTTCCCTGGACTGTGGGCACATATTTGTAGAGATGTTTACATATTTCCTCTTTAACAAACTGACTTCAGAAAAAACTTTCTGGACATCCTAACATTGTCCAGTTCTGCTCTGCTGCATCAATAGGAAAAGAAGAATCAGATACTGGACAAGCTGAGTTTCTTCTGCTCACTGAACTCTGCAGAGGTAAGATTTTCCTTTAGGGTATCTGCATTTGTGATATCTTTTTTTATGCAGTTAACAGAATACATGTGGGCATTTTCAGTGCCAACACAGCTCTTCTTACAAAATGCTTAACTTCGAAAAGGGAATTTAGACATCCACTGCCTACCAGAAGAGATATTCTTTGTATGCAGTTATTGCAGAGAGTGTATGGAAACGTGACTTGTTTCAGAGTTAGTGTATTTGCTTCTTGGTTAATAAGAGAATCCACCCTGCCAACCCCCTTTTCTCACTGGGGTTCTCTTGTCTTCTCAGTATTCATTGTTTGCTTTTTGTGAAGTGTTTCCAACAAATAATGATTTAAGCATTTAATCAAATGTTTCTTGAACACCTTTTGTATGCTTAGGCAGCATACTGTTCATTAGGTGCTTTGGGGTTGCAGAGGATGAAATGTGTGATCATAAGCCCTCTAGAATTGTTAGCTTTTACTTTAAAGTATTGTGCCTGACGTATGTGCCAGCTCATGGGCTGCACTGCAGAGGTGAAATAAAAGGGCTGTGTGAGCTATTAGCAGTGTCCTGGACCCCCTGAGATCAGTATTTGATGATTTGTCCCTAAGGAATGGGATTTATTAGGGTGGGGTGGGCCATAGTTTTGAGTGCTTATAAAGTGATGATGTGTATGATAGTTTGGGCACATTCTCTTCCTGAGGGACTTAAATGTGGACAGAAGTATATGGTTGGAGGTGGTGGGGGGTGCGTGGGGTAGAGGGAAAGTGGCAGCCCAGGAGGAACTAGAATTCTCTTTGACACTTTTTCTTCCTTCTACCATCTTTGTTTTCATCATTTTCATTCACAAGTCCCATGAAATCTTCCCCAAACACAAATAACTGAATTCAGTGTATAGGTCAAAGGATCACAGCTCTAGAGGGCTTCTGGAAGGAACTCTAAGAACGAAGATCTGAATAGTCAACAGTATATATTTTAGCCATTTTTTTCTTTTTTTTTCTTTCTTTTTTTCCTTTTTTGGAGGGAGGAAGGCAGGGCAGTTGGGGTTAAGTGACTTGTCCAAGGTCGCATGGCTAGTAAGTGTTAAGTGTCAGAGGTCAGATTTGAACTCTGGTCCTCCTGACTCCAGGGCCAGTGCTCCATTCACTGCGCCACCTAGCTGCCTCTTGGTTGTCTTTTCAACCACATACCTCCTCTTCTCTTTTTGTTCCATTCTATTTTTAAAAAATCCTTTGGGAAACATTTTTTAATGTTCGATTTATCCTTTATTCTTATTCATTTTAATGAATGTTTATTAAGCACCTACTATGTGCAAGAAATCTTATTGAGGATGCTTTGCACTAAAAAAAGCTTCATACAATTCTAAGTTTAATTTTCTAGAGTACCTAGAAGAAATTAAAACATGTGAAAGAGTTCCTGTTACTCTGGTATATATCCCTGTATCATAAAACACAAGTCATCAGTTTACAAAATATTTTATAGAATTACCATTTAATTTTTATTTTATTTATCCTCAAGTATTTTGAAAAAGAAAAAAATGTAGGTATATATGAGGAGCAGACTCTTATAATTTGTCCCAGTATTGTTGTTCTTAGCTAATGTTGAAGACACAGAATACATGTTACTAGTAGGGGAAAAAAATAACATTTGAAATAATTAGAAAAACGGTTAATGTGAAAATCAGTATGTTTTATAATTTATACAGTTTATAAAAGAACAGAAAGTGAACATTTTTTGACTGTGAAGGATTCATGGTTAATTCTCTTAACAGGGAGTTCACAGAATATACTTGGAAGAGACATTAAACACCATCTAATCCAACTTCTACTTGAGTAGGAATCCCCCTACAATATTATTGAAGAATACCTAGATGGTTGGCCTAGCTTGAAGTGAGAGATTTTTTTCATTTACTGAAAGGCATGCTAACTGTAAAGAGGACATTGTCTCAGGCCCCAGGAAGGGTTTGTCTACACATGGTGAAAATTGTTCTCACATTCTCAAATGGGCACATTTTGAATGTGGGCTGTGGACACACAGATATTTTCCTACACTCAGTCCAGTATGAGACAGTACAGTATCACCAATACCTTTTTTCAAATGGTTTTCTTTTGTTTTTTCATCATTATCGTTATTTTGAAATGTATCCCTTCCCTCTTCCCATGTCCAGTAAGCCATCTCCAAGAGGAGAAAAGGAGAAGAAAAAGCATTTCAACAAAACCAACTAGCAAATCGACTGAATTTGGCAATGTATGCAATATTCTAGATCCATAGCCTTTTATCTGTGCTGAGAAGGGGCAGGGAGATACATTTCTTCTACTCTTCTTCCAGCCCAAACTTTTTTTTCATTATAACACAGCATTCAGATTCATTTTAGGAGGGGATTCTTTCCATTTAAAAATGCCTTTTAAATTGCAGACCTTTCTCTATATTTTGTATAATTTTTTCTAATTTATTTTCTGTCATAGTTCATTCTTGCTGTTTCGTAACTATTCTTGAGAAGACTTCTTTTAACCAACCCTTGTAGAGTCTCATAATGCCTCTTTTTCTGAAAGTTAGGAGGTCTTTTGGATTTCATCATATGTAGGAGGAAGTTGGTGCTCTGAGAAGAGAAGTGGATCCCTGTGGTCACATGGCTAGTCAGTACCAGATCTGAATCCCCTCCAGCTAGTGGAAGGCACTGCTTTTGTGAGTGAGATCGTCAGAACATCTGCAGTTCAGACTCTGATCTGGCAAGGAAAAACACACTCCAGAATCATTGTTCAGCACATGTGGGTTCAGTTTTCTGTGCTAAGAGGAGGAGAGATCTTTGACAGGAATTTTCTCAGGCCATAAGTAATTGATATAATTTGGTAAGACATGTGATAGATTATGTTTCTATAGAATTAGAATGACTTACACCAGTGCTTCTTAAAAAGGACTGATTATATGAATTTCCATCCAGCTTCTGTGGCTCTGACCTCTTTGTCTTAGAATGGTTTTCAAACATAGTTCTAATTTACCCTTTTTCCTCCAGTGGGAGTTATATTAGAGTTAGTTAACTCTTGATTGTTGGGGTGTGTGTGTGTGTGTGTGTGTGTGTGTGTGTGTGTGTGAGATAGTTGTTAGGAGAGTATTGTATAGGGCACAAAAGGTGCCAAGCCTCTGGGAAGCCTGAGGAACATCATAGCCTTGAAACGTTCGAGAACTCCTGAATTGCAAAAGCTCTCTAGAAAATGTGCTTATGTGTCGGGTGCCATTTTGTGATCACCATTTCCATTCCCCTAAAGGGGAACAGGGTCTAGAACATGGCAGTGCCTTCTTTGGGTGTTCCATGCTCTCTGGTTCATTCTTCTCATGGTTAGATCTAGAATCCTGTTCAGAATAGTGTCACTTATTATTATGAAAAATTACCCATATTTTTTATTGTTTCATTTAGCAATTATGCAGTTACTGAACACTTAATAAATCCATGGCTCTGTGCTATACACTTAGGACCAGTTTTGTGTATCTGAATTCTGTCTCTCTAGAATGCCATTGTGATTGGCATAAATCCAAGGGGAAAGCTTTTATCCCTTTGTCTCCTGTAATTGCTGGTGGTATCTGAGCCCAGTTCTTTTACTACTTTGCCCTAATTAGACAGCTTGAATTCTTGTTCTTTGTTGTACTCTTTTGGCTGTTGTTGGCCTTTCTGAATGCCTTGAGCTTAAAAGAGTTTCTGTTTCTGTCTTTCCCTTAAGTTACCTATGGAAATACCATCTCTACGATCTCCCCCATTCCCAAATGGTAGAATTGTTTGTCCCAAGCCTCAGGTAGTACTTTACTGCCTGGTACTTTGAAAAAAAATTTTCTTTTGGCTTTTCATATTTTTAAATTTAAATTTCCTCATTTCAGTGTTTGATGTTGTCTTGCAACAGTGTTTTCTGCAAAGTGAAGTGTCATGCATATTTGTCATTCTTGTTCCTTTACGTGCTTTGGTTTTCTTTACTACCCTATAGGAGTAATTGATGGCAGCTGGAGGAAGAAATTAAAATAATCCAGAATAGTAAGGCATGGTTCTATACTTGTGTCCCAGAGAAATTGGGGTGGGCTTTGTGAATGGAGAGAAGAGGTACAGAACCAGGACTTCTTTATAGCTACATTGTCTTGTAATGTGGTTATAAGGTAGTTCACAAAATATTTTATGTTGTTAAACTTTGTTCAGAATTCAGAGCCCCAGGAACTTGGAAGTGCCATGTCTTGGATGAGCCTTTCTCTTTGGAAGGGGTCCCAGGCACTAAGCTATAGATAAATCAAAGCTTTGAATACTTTTTTAATAGCTGGGTAGTTGAGTTATATTGATTCATCAAGTATTTTACAGCATTATAGTTTACTAAAATAAGCCCATGTCACTGTGGTTTGTTTACTGGAACAGTGCCTGCCTTGAGATATCTAAATGGTACTGGTCAGGGATGGCCCAGAGATGTAATGTTAGGTCATTGTAGTCTAATAGAACATAGTTACTGTAGAAACAGGTTTTATCTTCATTCTTGGCTCACCAGTGGCCCCACTCCCAGGTTAGTAGTAGCCCTTGAAATTAGTGCAGTTTCTGGGAATGAGGAAAATTCTTGCCTTATGTCCATTTTTGTTCAGTTGATTGTGAGGTCATGGAATAATTACAAATCATACTAATAAAAATACTGTGTTTTTGTCAGTTAATTTTTTAATATACAAATTAAAGATAATAGATCATAGGTTTAGATTTGGAAGGGATCTTTAAAGTCTCTAGTCCAGGCTCATTTTAAGCATGTTGAAACTGAGTCAGAGATGTTCAGTGACACAGAAACAAGAGAGCATGGGTTTGAGCTATCAGAAGATGATGGCATTGGGATTTATGGACAGGAGAACAAGCATTTACACATCAGAAATCTGATCTGCTTGTGTGAGAGGCCTGTATGACATTTTGCTGCTGCTGTCCAGTTGTTTCTGTCATGTCTGACTCTTTGTAAGCCCATTTGGGGTTTTCTTGGTAAAGATAAACTGGTGTGGTTTGCCATTTCCTTCTCTAGCTTATTTTTATTGATGAGGAAACCGAGGCCAATATTAACTGACTTGCCTATGGTTACATAGCTAGTAAGTATCTGAGGCTGGATTTGAACTCAAAAAGAGCAGTCTTCCTGACTTTAGGCCCAGTACTCTGTACACTCTGCTACCTGGCTCCTCTTTCTTGGTGCTAATAATCACACCTCATTTTTATGATACCCTTTCTTATAGCTCTGTGAACTTGGTTGTGAGGGTGTCATAGCTATTTTGAAGATGGGGAAAATGAGCCTCAGGAGGGACTGAGTACTTTCTCATGTCATGATTTGGTATTTTAAATGGTATTAGAATGATAGCCCTGTGACTGCTCTTCCCACTATACTATGCTGTGTTTGCTGAACCTGTATGTTTAAGCTTAGATGTTTGGCTGGGCCAAATAGACGTGTGCCTGATTTTCATAATGAAATGTTGATGTACTTTTCTGGATATCAAATCCATCCATTTCTTCCCACTTATATGGTGGACACTGTCCTAATGACTTCTTACCTAGGATATTTTGGTAGCTTCCTAATTCATCTCTATGTCTCACAGACTTTCCTTTCTCCCTTTTCCCTTCTATGAGGCAGCTGGTGGGGCAGTGGCTAGCGTGCTGGGGTCAGAGGCAGGAAATTATGAGCTCAGATCCAAGTTCTGGCACTTACTAGCTGCATAATCATGGGCAAACCACTTCACCTCAGTTTTCTCATCTGTAAAATGGGGGTAATAACAGCATCTACCTGTTAGGGTTATTATGAGGGTCAAATGAGATAATATTTGTAAAGAATTTAGTATACTGCCAGGCCTATGGTAAGCACTTTAGAAATGCTCTTCTTTTTTCCCTACCACTGTCCTTCCCTTCTGTCTTCCATCAATCTGTCCTTTGACTGACTGTCTGAGTGATATTCTGAAGTATAATTTTGACCATGTTACTCCTCTTCAATAAACTAGTAAACTCCTCTTTATCTCTAAGATATGAACTCCTTTGGCATTTAAGTCCCTTCACAGTCTTGCTTCATGCTCTTTTTGCAGGCTTACTGCATATTTCTTCTCATCATTCAGCCAGCCTGGCCATTTTGGTGTTCCTCACACCGGACATTCCATCTTCTGTTTCCATTTCTTTGCATAAGCTGTTCTCTGTGCCTGGAATGGGCTCCCTTCTTACCTTTGTGCCTTAGAATTCCAAATTCACTTCAAGGTTCAGCTCAAACATGAGGCCTTTCCTGATGACCTGAGCTATGAGTGGCTCCCTTACCATGCCATTATCTTATATATACTATGTTGCATCTACTTATATGTATCGATGTTGTCTTCCTCAATATGACGTAAGTTCCTTCAAGGCAGGGAATGCTTCACGTTTGTCTTTATATCCTGGGCACATAGTAGATGCTTAATAAATGTTTGTTGTTTGGTCCTACAGAAGGCAGAATGAAGGACTAACTAAAGACCTCTTGAGCCGTTTCCTTCACTATCTCACTGTTCCTACCACCTGATTCTTTGTAATAACCAAAATCATAAAAACAGCCCTTTTAAAACCAGTCACATCATTGAAAATGTTCAGAGGGACGTACATAAAAGTGAAGTTAGATGTTGAGCTATTGGACCCCTAGAGTATGTGGGGGGAGGGAAAAGGAAGGGACAAGGAAAAAGAAGTGATATCAGTATTATTCTAGATCATACCCCCCTTTTTTTAAGAACTGTAATTTTTTTGTCAGCCTAGAAAATAGCTATGTTTTCATAGAATGAAAGAATACTAGTTATCTAGATTTCTGGCCTCATGACTAGGAGCAGTAGCACTTTTGGCTACAAAATGCTTTCATTTATGTTAACTTGATTGCTTCTCACACTAACCCTGTGAAGTGGTATAAGTAGTATTTTCTTCATTTTATAGATAGTAGCTTAAGATTCAGTGCAATTAGGTGACTTAATTGTAGCTTACAAGGGGCGGCTAGGTGGTGCAGTGAGTAGAGCACCGGCCCTGGAGTCAGGAGTAACTGAGTTCAAATCCGGCCTCAGACACTTACCACAAAAACTAGCCGTGTGACCTTGGGCAAGTCACTTAACCCCAACTGCCCTCCAAAAAAGCAAAAAAAAAAAAAATTGTAGCTTACAAATAGGAAGTGGTTGTACTGGGATTCAGGTTCAGGTCTTGGTGACGCTTCTCTTTCCACTAGATAACACAGTGGTATTGCCTTAACTAGATTAGAAACTGAACTCTGGTATCAGC
Source organism: Pseudocheirus occidentalis (assembly GCA_028646575.1). Classification (NCBI taxonomy): domain Eukaryota; kingdom Metazoa; phylum Chordata; class Mammalia; order Diprotodontia; family Pseudocheiridae; genus Pseudocheirus; species Pseudocheirus occidentalis. The sequence goes on from CM053601.1 coordinate 146,300,513, forward strand.
TGTATCTTCCCAAAGTGCTGAGCTTAGCATAGTTTACACATAGCAGGGTCTCAAGAAGTTGCTTGCTTTTTATTTACTAGGTCTGTTGCACTAGAGAAGCAAAACTTGATTTTTGCCATTGTAAGTACTCAAGGGAGATAATTTTTAGCATTCTGATATAAGAAGATACAGGATACATTTTTAGCCAGTTTGATTGTGGTGATTTTTTAGTTCACTGATAGAATACTATTTTAATGAACCTTATAGTTGACATGTTGTGTCTCAACCTTGTTGAAATTGAAACCCAGGATGGAAAGGGTAGAGATCAGCTGGTTCTGCTGGTGCATTTGTTTATTTTTTATTTTTTATTTTTGCTTTTTTTTGGAGGGCAGTTGGGGTTATGTGACTTGCCCTAGGTCACACGGCTAGGTTTTGTGTTAAATGTCTGAGGCTGGATTTGAACTCAGGTCTTCCTGACTCCAGGGTTGGTGCTCTATTCAGTGCGCCACCTAGCCACCCCTGCTGGTGCATTTGTATATGAGGAAGCTAAAGCTGAGGGATTGTGACTTGCCCATGGTTGTACACTTGACTCTAGGGCATTAATCTGATACATCTGTTTTATAGATGGATCAGTATCATTATCTGAAGCTAGGTGAGTTGCCTAAGGTTGCAGACGTAGATCTAATGTATCTTATATAGATATATCATATAGCTAGATAGTTATCAGTATATTGCTAGAGTGTGTAGTTAGGCTACATTTTAAAAACTATTCAGAGGCAAATTCTGTCCTTCTGCATGTCTAGTGCTGTTCCACTTCCATGTCTTGCCTATGTTATTCTGTATGCTCTTTTTCTTGTCTGTTTAAATGTTACCTGTGCTTTAAGAGTCAGCTTAAATATCTTTTTCACTGACTTCTACAGGTATTGTTCCTTCCTTTTCACATGCCTCACATCACACTTGGTTGGTGACTAGTATATTTAAAGATCATTTTGTATTAGTTTTTTTGTATTCATTTATTTATTTTCTTGTTTACATAATTAATTTCCATGAGATTTTGAGTTACAAATTTTCTCCTCATCTTTCCCCTACCCAACACCTCAGAACAGCCATCCCACTGTATAACCCCTCCCCCAATCTGCTCTTGCCTATGTCCTCCTCCTCGCCTCTCTGACTTTCCAGTAGGGCAGGATGGATCTCCCTACCACAGTGCCTGTAAATCTTAATTCCCAGTTGGATGTAGTTAATAATAATAATAGTAGTAGTAATAATAATGATAATAATAATACTGATAATAGTATATATACATATATATATATATGTTTTTAACATTTGATTATAGAACTTTAAATTCTATATTCTTTCCCTTCCTCCCTTGTCACCCACCCCCACTGGAAAGACAAACAATTTAATATAGGCTGTACGTGTTTAGTTACATAGAACATCTCCACAATGAACATATTGTGTAACACTGATGATATTTCCATCCTTTCTATCCCATCCTCCCCTTGTTCTGTTCTCTACTTTGTCCCTGTCCTTTTACAGAAATGTGTGCTTCCAGCAACCTTCCCCATCAACCCTGCCCTCCCCTCCATCATCCCACCTCTCATCCCCATCCCCCTACTTTCCTGTGTGGCAAGATACCCAGTTTAGAGTTTATGCCATTCCTTCCTAAGCCAAATTCAATGAGAGTAAGGTTGACCCTTTCTTTTTTGCCTTCCTGTTCTTCCCCTCCATTGTAACAGTTATCCCTTGCCTCTTCTGTATGAGATGATTAACTCCATTCTGTCTCTCCGTCTCCTCTCATTTTAATCCTCTCCTACGTCAGAATTTCACCTTTTAGAGTATTGTCCCTTCCTGTTCAATTGATCCTGTGTCCTCTATGAACTCATATGTACATGCTCAGTTATGTGTTCGTACGCATATATAAACCCTATAGACATATGTGTATGTATATGTATATGTACATGTGTATTCCCTTCACCTATCCTCATACTGAGAAAAGTTTTCATAAGTTACAATTATCATTTTTCCATGTTGGCATGTAAATAGTTCAACTTTGATAAGTTCCTTATGATTTTTTTTCCCATATTTACCTTCTCATGCTTCTTGTATTTGAGTGTCAGATTTTCTTTTCCATTCTTGTTTTTTCAGCAAGAATGTTTGAAAGTTCTCTACCTCACTGAATGACCATATTTTCTCCTGAAACATTATACTCAGTTTTGCTTGGGTAGGTGATTCTTGGTTTTAATTGTAGCTCCCTTGATCTCCAGAATATCATATTCCAGGCCCTTTTATCCCTTAATGTAGAAGCTGCTAGATCCTGTATTATCCTAATTGTGTTTCCACAGTATTCAAATTGTTTCTTCTTGGCAGCTTATAATATTTTCTCCTTGATCTGGGGACTCTGGAACCTGGCTGTAACATTCCTAGGAGTTTTCTTTTGGGGATCTTTTTCACGAGGTGATTGGTGAATTCTTTCAAGTTCTATTTTGCCCTCTGATCCTAAAATATTGGGTAATTTTCCTTGAGAATTTCTCTTAGGATGCTTTCTAAGTTCTTTTTTTGATCATGGCTTTCAGTAATTTTTAAATTATCTCTCCTGGATCTCTTTTCCAGGTCAGTGTTTTTTTCAAGAAGCTATTTCACATTGCCTCCCATTTTTTTTTTCATTTGTTTGGATCTGTTTAACAGTATCTTGATTTCTCATAAAGTCATTTGCTTCTATTTGCTCCACTCTAATTCTGAAGGAATTATTCTCTTCAGAAAGCTTTTGAAATTCTTTTTCCATCTGGCAAATTCAACTTTTAAGGCATACTTCTCCTCATTGGCTTTTCGGGCCTCTTTTGCCATTTGTCTTAATCTATTTTTTAAGCTGTTATTTTTTTCAGTCAGGTTGTTGACTCTCTTTTCATGATTTTCTTGCATCATTCTAATTTCTCTTCTCAATTTTTGCTCCATTTCTCTTATTTAGTTTTCAGAATCCTTTTTAAGCTGATCTGTGGCTTGTAAGTAGTCTTCATGTTTCTTGGAAGCTTTAGGTGCAGAAGTTCTGACTGTGTTGTCTTCCTCTCATTCCATGCTTTGATCTTTTTTGTCCCCAAAGAAGGAATCTAAAGTTTGGTTGCTGTTCTTATTTTGCTTCTTTTGCCTGCTCATGTTGCCAGTGAATTACTTGATTTTTTTAGCTCTGCTTCCAGAGGGGAAAGCTCTGCCCTAAATCACTGGGGTTTTCACCGCTGCCGGAGCTATTAGGAGGCCGCTGTAGCCCTCACCAGCTTTGGCTCACTGAAAACACACCCTAGGACCACCACCCAAGACCAGGATCCAGATCCAAGATCCAGGCTGTTCAACACAAGAGCACTTAGCCTCTGAACAATGGCTTGACCCCTTTGCAGTTTGCAGGCCGGGACCTCTGAAGCAGCCACATGGAGGCATCTGCCACTTCTGCTGCTTCCTTGCCCTGGAGGCAGTTAGGCCAGACTGCATTTCTTCCCCAAATTTAGCTGAGTTCTACTGACTAACCTTTCACTTTATCCTTGTTTCTTATGGCTTGATAATTCTGGCAACTGCCACAGTTGCCACTGGTCCACTCTCCTGAAGGCTCCAGCTGCTGCTTGTCGTGGCAGCCCCAGGGACAAGCCTCGTTTTCAGGCTGGGCTGATTTTGGCTCCCAACTTGCTGTGATGAGTCCTTCCTGCTGGGCTGCCTTCAGGGGGAGATGTGTTTTTCTGTCATTTTTGTGAGTTTTGGAGCCCTAAAATTTGTTTAGAGTCTTATTTGAGGTGGCTATGTGGGAGCTGCAGAACCTGGTTGCTTCTGTGCCGCCATCTTGGCTCTGTCCTCCAAATACACAATTTTATATTAGTTTTATATTTATATTTATATTTATATGTGTGTGTCTGTGTGTGTATGCAGTACTCTCATGTACTAGATTGTGAGCTCCATGAGGGCAGGGACCACATCTTGCTAAATCTTTGTATTTCCCCCTGTGAGGTGCTTAGCATTGTTATTGCCTGGGTAAAAGGCACTTAACACATATTAAAGTTAAAAGTGATGAGGTAGAACTTGTAGGGCTGTAAAATAAAAGGGAGTCAGTAAGTTATATATGACATTGTCATTTTATAGTTTACAATTTATGGGATTCTCATTTGCATAGTGATGTAAATTAAATTGACTGTCTCTTATAATAGGGCAACTGGTGGAATTCTTAAAGAAAGTTGAATCCAAAGGCCCTCTCTCCTGTGACACGGTTTTGAAGATATTTTATCAGACATGCAGAGCAGTACAACACATGCATAAACAGAAGCCCCCCATAATCCATCGGGATCTCAAGGTACATACAGCATTTAAAAATCAGAGATGCTGAAGACTTATCAAGGGAGATTATTTTTTTCCTCTGGATTTTTGAAAAAAAAAGGTTAAATGTTTCTAGTGATGCTTTATACATCTTCAAGGCATTGAGGAATGAAGGGTTGCATGGAAGTAAATTTTCCAGATAACTGAAGCTTATCCTTTACAGTTCTTTTTTTTTTTTTTTGGAGGGCATTTGGGGTTAAGTGATTTGCCCAAGGTCACACGGCTAGTTTTTTTTGTGTGTGTGTTAAGTGTCTGAGGCCGGATTTGAACTCAGGTATTCCTGACTCCAGGGCTGGTGCTCTATTCACTGCACCACCTAGCCGCCCCTGACAATTCTTTGTTTTTTTTTTTTTGTTTGTTTTTTTGGAGGGCAGTTGGGGTTAAGTGACTTGCCCAACATCACATGGCTAGTTTTTTGTGTTAAGTGTCTGAGGCCGGATTTGAACTCAGGTA
>CM053601.1:146305800-146376170 GCA_028646575.1 Pseudocheirus occidentalis
GGTGCTCTATTCACTGAGCCGCCTAGCCGCCCCCGCCCCTGACAATTTTGAAATTAATTTGGTTTTTAGCTATTTTTAATATATTACATGCATCCTGTTTTCATTCTTCAGTGACTCTTGAATATAATACAAACTTTTCTTAATTGCTCTGGGTCATAATTTATAAACTTCCATAATTATATTGTACAGTAATAAAACAGTGAATCCTTTCTAGGACTTATGAGAAGCATTTGATTATTTGTGTCTGCATTGAATGGTCCTGCCCTACATTTATAGTTCATAGGGTTAGGGGCTGTACCTGTAATTTAATGGATATTGTGAATTCCTGGGTGAGGAACCTCTCTCAGCGCAGCGCAGTCCCATCGCTTCCACTTCCAGTTGAAGACAGCCACCTATTTCCTTGCTGAGAGACCTGATTTGCCCAGGGTCTCCCAATCAGAATAGGTGAGAGGCGGAACTTGAATCTTCATCTTGCTGGTTCTGAGGCCACTTTTCAGTTCACCCTGATACTCTTAAGCTCCCTGGGAGGAGAGATCTTTTTAGTCCCTGTATTTATATTCCCAGTTTGCCCAGCACAATGACTAGAATGTAGAAAACACTTAACAAATGCTTGCGGATTGATCAGTAGCTTATCATTCACATCTGCTCTTCAGTTTCCTGTCTGCTCTTTGAGCTGCTATTCTTTGCTTTCTCTGAAATTCTTTACCATCTGCTTTCTTCCTGGTTGGAGCAGACAGTTCTTTGCTGAGGCTGAGGGATAGGCTTGGATGCCTGCCTACTGAGGGTCCTTTTGTTTCTTCAGGTTTCGCTCCCTCTGTTTTTCCTGCCTGGTTTTAGCTAATTTCCTGGTCTTCAGCTCTCTGCATCTTCTCTGTTTGGCCTTCCTTTGTACTAGTATACCTTCTTTTTAGCTTTTTACTGTTTTAGAACCGAAGAGTCTTTCCATTCCACATTCAACCTATTTCTCAGCAGCACCACTGTCATCTTGATCATCTCAAAACTCCAAGTCATTTGAACTGCTTTGTGCCACACTCCAGCTGTCTCTGCTAACACTTTATTCTTCTAAGTCTCTTTACCAGCAAACACCCATTATCCACTTGTCTATTTTTTTGTCTCTTTAAATGAGTACTCAGGCCCTCAGTTGCTTTAGGCAGTTCTAAACAGAAATGCTTAGTTTTAGCATGGCAAATCAGTAGGTCTCTACTTAGCGGAGAGGATTTTAACAACTTTCCTGTAAGTCCTATTTGGGTGATACTGTAACCTGTTTGGTGGCAAGGGAGACTGGGGACAGTATTACTCTGTGTTCCATGATAAGAGTATGGAAGCAGGCTGCCATTTGCTTTATGAAGACCTATATTCTTGATCCTCTAAATATTGCCTTTTGAAAGAAATTTTGTCTTTAAATGGGCCTGGGATGTACAAAATGTGACCAGGTTTCTTACGTGTATTTCTAAGTCTGATAGCATTTTTGTTGTGAGGAGGGTACAAAAAGACTTTAAATTCAGGTATTGGAAGCTAATTGAAGAAAATTTTATTTGTATATTTTAGCTAGAACCTGAAGTTTATATACATTCTGTGTTTAAATTTTTTGTGTACCTCTCCAAAGTTCATGACAGATATTGACTGCTGGCTATGGGAACAGCAGTCAATGGACCATATGGTCATTTCCCAAATAATTTTGGTGACTGTCACCTTAAGTTTTTTAACCTCTATAGAGTGAGAGTATTTGAGTAAGAGCCATGTTGGAGAGATTTTAGATCAGTTTTACTGAATTGTATTTCACATTCCTCTAAATCTCAGTGTTTTGTGTCAGATGTGGCTATTTTCTACCTCAGACCATCTACATCCAGGGCATTTACCCAGGGATATATAGGTGAAGTTGTATCTTTGTCCCAATTTTTTCCTGACAAGGAGTTTTTCTTTTGTTTTCTCTTCCCTTATAGACCATGAAGAAGTAATATCAGATCTTCTTTTCTGTCTCTTCTTACTCAGCATAGCTAAGCCATCAGATAGTTTAGTTTCATTCACCTTTTGCCATTTGGGGTCTCCTTCCTTCCTGATGTCTCCCAAAGACTATTTTTTGCTCTTGCTTTCTCAGTCAATTATCTTGTTCTCCCACACTGGGAAAGGGGCCATGATGAAATTTCCAGGAATTCAGGCCTGAGGTGGATTTTTTTCCTGACTTACGATTCACTTGTAGAAGAGAAGGGATTTATTTTTGGGGGCAGGGGGGAAGCTTATCTAAAAATGGGGGAAGTAGCAGGGAGAGGGCAAATTTTAGTGTCATCATAAAGCGTTGCTCTAGACGATCTGTTTTCAAAAACCAAGGTCCATTTGACACTTTAGTCAAGGTGTTTGTGTTTCCTCTTGGGTGAAGGAAATGAAATTTGATAAAATTCCAGGGATTCAACTTGTTCCGTTTTTATCCCTCTTGACTCTTCTCTGCCGTGGCCAACATTTAGTTTCATGTCCCACCTTATAGCTGCACAGCTTCTAGTCCTGCTGTGTTTGTGTCCCAGCCTCCCCCTTGTTTACATACACCACCTTGGGAGCTGTTTTAGCTTCAGACCAGATTGTCTGTCAGTGGCTTTCCAGATTTTTCTATAAGCATCAGCTATTACTGTTCTTCTTTACATGTGCTCTTGGTCAGCAACTAGATCTAGAGTAGGGCTCTCTGAGGGGAGTGAGGCAAAGTTGGCTTCACAGATATCAGCAATATAGCACAGTTATTTTCAAAAGTTGGTATACTTTAACTTACATTTTCCAAGTTATAATTTATTATCATGTTCCAATTTTGTAAGTACTTAAGATATTTATAAAAATTTACAGGTTGAAAATATGCTGATTAGTAATCAAGGAACAATTAAACTGTGTGATTTTGGCAGTGCTACAACTGTGTCACATTATCCTGACTACAACTGGACCGCTCAGAAGAGAGCAATGGTTGAAGAAGAGGTAAGAAATTGTAATAGAACCTTAATTATTGATCTATTGACAAATAGAATTGCATGTAAAAAATTGTTTGCAATATTTTCTTACTGCCTTAATTTCCCATTCTACCCAAAGTGATTTCAACAATTTCATATGGAATTAACTCAAATATGACTATGGAATTATGCGGCTGCCATTTTAACAAATCTAATTTATGATTGTGGATGTCTAGAACAGGAACTCTGATAACAGAGAGCTAGCCTGTCTTCATTAAGAATAAGTCATGCAAGACTAAACTTATTTACTGTTTTGACAGTATTTCTAACCTGGTAGATAAGGAGAAAACTGAAGATATAGTTTACTTAGATTTCAGTAAATCATTTAATATATAATCTTTCATGCTATTAAAATTAAATAAATTTGGAACTAGTTGACTGAATAGTAGTCATTAATTGTTTAATGCCCTTGTCAGAAAAAGACCAGTATACTGCCCCTGGAACCTATGCTGGACTTTGTGGTTAAACATTTTTATCAGTGATGTAGAGAAAGACATAGTTGACTTGCCTAATAAGAGGGATATTTAACATGTTGGATGACAGAGGCAAGATCCAAAAAGATCTTAAACTGAAATGAATAATAAAATTTAATAATGATAAATATAAAGCTTTAAACTTGGGTTCAGACAATTTGACTTCAGAAGTACAAGAATGGGAGAAATATGGCTAGAAAGCAGTTTGAGAAAGATCTGGTGGTTTCCTTGTAATCTAAGTCACAAAAGCTAATTTGTTCTCTGGGTTCATTAAGAGAGGCAGAGGACCCAGGAATAAGGACAAAAGGGCAGTAGAGTCCAGAAGACTCATGGTAAAACGGGTTGCCACCCACCTCCACAGAGAGGCAGTGGACTCAGTGCAGATTGAGAAGGTTTTTTGGGACATGCCTAATGTGGAAATCTGTTTTGCTTGACTAAGCAGGTTTTTTTTTTCTATTGTTTTTTTCCCCAATTCCTCATAAAAATTTTTAAACATTTGTTTTAAAGAATTTTTGAATTCCATATTCCCCCCCACCTCATTGAGAGGGCAAGTAATTTGATATAGGTTATACATGTGTAGTTATGCAAAACATTTCCATATTAGTCATGTTTAGGAAGAAAACACAGATGGAAAAAAAAACAATCCCAAGTAAGTTAAAAAAAAAGCATGCTTTGATATGCATTCAGACATCGTTTTTCATCATGAGTCCTTTGAAATTGTATGGGATCCTTGTATTATCGAGACTACCTAATATAGTTCTCACTGCCTTCTTTCTATTTTTTATCTCCAATTTATCTTGTATATATTTTTTTACATACTGTTTGCATGTCACTCTCATTAGATTGTGAGTTTTTTGAGAGCAGCCTCTTATTTTTGCCTTTCTTTGGATCTGAAGCACTTGGCACATTGCCTAGCATATAATTGCTTGTTGACTGATTCACTTGAGGATTTTGTTTTATAGTAGTACTAGCATCTTAGAGCAATGAGTGGTTTGGCATTATTGCAAGAACTGCATATTGCAAATGCAGTCCACCTTGAACTCTTTCAGTGCCAGTGTTTACCCTCATTTTGCTTATTTGTGACTAGAGTGTCAAAGGTGCCTGGAGTAGCCTTACCCTAAATTTGCAAGCTTATAAAAGACTGCATTAGCTGCCTGTGTCTACTCAGGTGTAAAGCCTCCTAGATTCTAACTGCCTTGGGCTACTACTGTAAATCATCTGTCATTTGGTTTGAACCAATTTTTGATTTTCTGGGTTGTGATTAAATATGTGACTTCATTTTCTAGAACTAAAAGAGGATGGGGTCTCACAGGTGGTAGTGAGGGAGAAGCCTGTTTCCTATCTCTTTTTGGCGGTGATGCTGTTAATATACCCTGTAATTGGATTAGCAGTGCATGTGGCTGTTTTTCTGTTGAGATCTAGAACTGTTCTAATATGAGAGAGATCTGACATCTGTACCCTGACATGTAGTGTACATGTAATGAAAACAGATTCTAACCACCATTAGTATTGAAGGCTTTATTTTGTTCTGTTTAGTCAAATGATTTTTAGAACTACTGAACAACAGAGCAAACACAGTTGAGTCTTATCTGTTCTGTCAGTGACATAATATGACCTGGATGTTCACAAACTACAAGTTAACATTTCTTTAATATTGACATGTACTTTATGTGTATTATCTCATATCATCCCCACAACATTCTTAGGAGGGTAGGTAGCACAAGCTTTATTACCATAGCATTTTTAGATAAGAAAACAGGCTTTGAGAACTTAACTGACCCAAAAAGCCAGATATACCTGAGAGTACTTGAAGATAGCTCAGACCTGAGTGCACATGTGATCTCAGACACTTACTAGCTGTGTGATCTTGGGCAAGTCACTTAACCCCTTTTCCCTCAGTTTTCTCATCTATAAAATGATCTGGGGAAGGAAATAGCAAATTACTCCAGTGCCTTTGCCATGAAAATTCCACGTGAGGTCACAAGAGTCAGATACGACTGAAGTGACTCAACAACAAAAATTTAAAGACAAGTTATTCTCTTGCGTACAAAACCTTTTTTCATAGATTGTGTATAGCAACCTGAATCCTCTTCCCATTCTGAGGGACGTTAAAATTAATAAAATTTTATTATGCTTGTTAGCAGTAATTTAATAAATGTTAATTTTAATTTATGCTTATGAGCTTGAAATGAATTCCCCAAAATACCCTTATTTGTTTGTTTCTAGGTTTCATTCATTGTCTTTTCCCTTACATACCAGTAGTTTATTCATAAACCATTTTTTGTTTGAATGAACTTAGCCGCATTAATACAGTAAAGTCCAGACTTGGTCAGTGGAAAGTTGTCCCCTGCTCCAAACTTGAGAGTTTGGCATTTGTGTGTTTTCAGCTGCCCTCTGTTCCAATAAAAGTACTGAGGTATAGTAGAGAGATTCCTGGTTTTGAAAGCAGGAGCCTGGGCTCAAGTATGGGCTCAGACACCTATTAACTTTGTGATCCTGGGCAAAGTATTGCAATACAGGGTATATTACAAGTACCTTTGTAAGCCTCAGTTTCTTAATTTGTAAAGCAGTGATAGTATTTGTACTGCCTTCTTGTTAAGAGAGATGGAAGCTACCCCAGTGTACTGCAGCAGTATGGGCCTGAGGTTCATAGATGCAAATTCAAACAGGATAGTACTTGAGTGTTTACATAATTCACTTTGGTGTTTATTTTTATTGTAAACTTAGAAATAAAATGATTTTAAAGACTGATGATCCTATAGTGAAAAATAATAGTCCAAGCCTGAACGTGAATAAAGAAAGATCTGAGCTAATTGGAGGATTAGAAACTCCTGGGACAGTGGTTCTCAACCTTCCTAATGCTGCGACCCTTTAATACTCATATGTGGGTGTATCTGCATGTGGGCAGACACCCACCTGGAGACGGATAGAGGAGTGGTGTCTTGGTTCCTAAGACCATCAAAAATATGTGTTTTTACCCCCCCCCCCCCCGTGAAAGGGTTGTTTGACCCCCAAAGGGGTCGTGACCCACAGGTTGAGAACCTCTTTAAGGAGTCCTTTACTGTATTAGAGTCAGTTTTTAGAAATGAAGGTGTTATTTTCTGTGTAATTTTACCAATGAAGAATGAAATGTTTGAATTTTTCCATAGATCACAAGGAATACAACACCTATGTACAGGACGCCAGAAATAATAGACTTATACTCAAACTTTCCAATTGGTGAGAAACAAGATATCTGGGTAAGAGCTGCTGTTCCTTGTGAATGGATGTCTAGAAGGTAGCACTAGAATAATTTTGATGTTTGTGTTTGCATGTCATTTGAGTTGTTATAAAACAGTTACTGTTTCCTCCTGTCCATGTTGACTATGCAAATGAGGATGAGATTTGGAATTGTATCCCAGATCCCTGCTGCTCTGCTTTCATCTCTAGGATCTGCTGTCTCTTATTGGTAGGAGGTCATTATTAACTGGTTATGGCAAGGGCACATTGCTTGGTCTGGAATATGTCTGGCAGCACCACCAAACAGACCCTTAAGGATCTTTAGACCATCATGAGTTTTGAAAATTAGAATGTTCCACAGATATTAACTTGGATTTCAGGGAATTGGTAGGCCTTATTTCTAATTTCTGTGTAACATAGTGTGTTAATACATGTATATACAGACATATACATTGTCTCTTTAAATGCTGAATTTTAGTGAAAAAAATCATTTGAAAATGAAGGTTTCATAGTATTCCTTCAGGCAATTGGATCAAGACACAGAGTTCTATATCATTTTGCACAGCTGTGGTTGGATTCTAGTTCTCTCAAAAATGTCAGTATCTGTTATGTTAGTTAGGGCTAATTCTTTGGCTACAATTAGCATCTGTGACAAGGGCCTCTACAAGCTTGAGGACTCCCTGAGCTTTTCAGTGAAAATGTTCTTTCCACAGCTGCCTTACTGAGGTCAAGCCTTGGCCAGTTTAACTCTATGCGCAGTTTTATGTTTATGAAAACTTGTGGAAGAGAGACATGCAGTACAGTGTTCTGATCTGACAGTCTTCTCTTACCATGCAGGAATGACTTTCTTTTTTATAATTTTGGCTTTTAGAACCATGATCATGGTAAAGTAAATTGTCCAAGACCATAACCATGTACTTTAAAGACAGAAGCATAGTAAAGTCATTCTTACATTTCAAGAGTAACTGTCATCAGAATATGATTCAGTATCTTTCTGTTCCCTAAGCTTCCAGCTATATTATAGGCAAAACATAGTCTTTAGAAAATGTCTAGATGTTATGTCAAGCTCAGTTACCCTCAATATTGGAAGTTAAAAACCCTTTAATAGAGAGGAGGCCATCACCAGAAGGAAGCCCATGTAATTTGTCTGCTATTTGTCAATTCCAAGAAACAGTAGGATATAGTAAAAAAAATAGCTCTAGACTTAGAATCACAGAACCCCAGGTTTGAGTTTTAGCTGTGTATGACATTAGATCTTTGGACATTGGCAAGTCATTTAACTTCTGAGTTTCCATTTCCTCCTCTGTAAGGTGGGGACAATCCCTACCTTCCTGGGCTCTTGTCAAAGAAGTGCAGAAACTTGACAGATTGAGACTTTTTAAATAGCTAAATTAGCAGCTTTCCTAATTGCCCTTGTACTTTGGTAGGCACATTAATTTTATGTTTATAATTAATTATGTTTGACCTTAACTCAGAAGAAAGGTATTTTATTGAATGGTGTGCTAGAGTAATACATGCATTTAGAACAATAATCACATTCCTTTTCTAGACTGATATTTGAATAGGCCTGGTTTACTAACTGTACTTTAGCTTCTGTGCACTACTGATCTTTTTTGTGTTTCCCCTAATTTTTGAATAGGCTTTGGGCTGTATCCTTTACCTGTTGTGCTTCAGGCAACATCCTTTTGAAGATGGAGCAAAACTTCGGATAGTTAATGGAAAATACTCAATTCCACCAAATGACACAAGATACACAGTTTTTCATGATCTCATTCGTAAGTTGAAAATCTAAATTTGCAATAGACAATTTTAAACTGTTGGAAGGGCTCCAGAGAAAAGGCAAAAGTCAGGTTGTTTAAGGCTTCATGGGCATTACTTGAAAGCCACAGGTTTTCTGAAGCCGTAGTCAAGGAGTTGGGAGCCTTGGTTAACTCACTGCTTCATGGACTTTTTTTGTGCTTTTTGTCACAAAAGAGATTGTGGAATGAAGGAAATAGTAGAGGAAATAGCCACAGATGAGGCAATAAAGTTATAGGAAAATATAGAATAGCTAGTTTCAACCTTCCTGTTACCAACTTCTGTTGGGAAATCTTTAGAATTATAATGGGTGACTAATGGTCCTAGCTCATTTCAGCTCTCCTGGGTGTGTCAGATTGCTGGCTAATGATTTCATAGTGCGGACCCAACCCTTAAAGGTTCTAAAACCAGAGCCATTCCTTAAAGGATGAGAAAGATTTCAAGAGATGGAGATTGGAGAGGGACTGGGCAGTTGATGTAAATGTTCAATCCCATGACACGGCAAAATGACTTTATGGATATTTGAGTATAGTTGGGCTGGAATATAGACTGTAAAGAGAGTTGTAGAACTTAGTCCTGGAAGCAGTCACAAAGAATTTCCTTCTATAGTAGCCTTGACTTGTATACTCTACTTAAAAACCTCCAGGGACCGAGAAACTCTGTAGCACCAGAAGTAGTTTATTCTTCTGATGAGCAGTTATAACTGTTAATCATTTTTTTCTTAATTGAGCTGAAACCTGCATGTCTTAGTTCCAACCCCTGTTCCCTTCCACTTAGTGGGTCTTGATACCCTATGGGACCAAGCAGAAGCAGAACAAGTCTTGTCCATGTTCCTGATGGTAGTACTTGAAGACAAAGATATTATTCCTCCTAAAAGCCTTCTCTTTTACAGGATTTCCATTTCCTGTACTTTCTTTCCCATTCTGACCTTTAGTTTGTTAATACTAGAGACATCCAGAACTGATGAGATGGAGTGGAGTTTAAACTAAAACCATGAAAAGTATCCAGTACTTAAATGTCTACTTGAAGAATTCAGCTAGGGGCCTTTAAAATATGTGTGGGCCTTTAAAATACTGAAAGGCAAGGAAATGTTAAAATCAAAATGCATTTTGATTTCACTTTTTTCTTTTTGCTCTTTGTAGGGGGTTTGTAGGTCAGTTGAAGTTAAGTAACTTGCCCAAGGTTACATGACTAGTAAGTGTTAAGTGTCTGAGGTCGGATTTGAACTCAGATCCTCCTGACTCCAGGGCTGGTGCTCTATTCACTGCATCACCTAGCCGCCCCTTTACTTCAGTTTTGAAGGGAATGTAAGGGAAGGTTTCTTTTACTTGTATAATTAAAATTCATGCAAAATGCCACATGTTATAACTAATTCCTTTTAATTCTAAATCATATGATTCTATGAGATTGGTAAAACCACTTGAGGTCATATGATTTAGTAAAAGGGAACAGAATTAAACTTAGAAATGTGGGATAGGGGCAGGTTGTGAATGGGCTTGAATGCTGAACCAAGGAATGTGCTTTATTTTATTTGGGAGATAAGAGGAAATTAGTGAAGGCCTTTCAGCTATGAAAGTTATACATTTGGACTTGTGCACAGTGAAGTTTAGTTAGCTGTGGTATGAGAGATGGGTTAGAAAGGGGAGAGACTGGAGACAGGTTATTATAATAACCAGGTCAAGAAGCAAAGAGGCCCTGAATTAATGTGGTGGCTTTGTGAAGCCAAAGGAAGGTCCATTCATTTATGCAGGTCCTCTTCCTCATGCCACATCTTTGCCTCACTGGAATTTTTCCCTTCAAGATGCAAGTACTTTCATGAAGCTTTTTCTTTTCCTCCCAACTCAGTGACTTTTTCCTCTTTAGATTTCCTAAAATGCTTTGCCTGAACTTCTCACAACCTGCTTTTTATCATACCTATTCATGTACATTTCTTATCTCCCCAGGAGATTAATTCCAGTGTAGACCTGAGTATGTTATCATTTTTCATTGTTGCTCCAGCCCTAGCAGGAGTTTAATAATTGGTGGATTGTTAGATAAGAACTTTTTTAGGTGTATGGGAAAGCTGAGGTTAGTTGATTGCATGTGGTGGGAGAGGAAGGGGCTTAGGAAGTGGATAGAGTCTTGAATGACTCCAGGGTGCCCTGGGAGAATGGTGGAGCCATCTACAGATAAAGGAAAGTTAGGTGGGGGAACAGGAGGGCCTTAGGTCTCATCAATAAAAAATTAGCTAGAATTCCACTAAGGAATTAATTAGCCTTAAGGAACAATTCAATTGATCAGGCTAGTGTAGGTTCCATAGTAACTGAAGCATCCAGCCTGTTCATTCAAGGCATTTCTTTGATAACATGATATTCTGTTGGTAGTCTGAAGTTATCAATATAACTTGGTAATGATTCCACCCTGAATGAGGTACTATAGTTTCTTAGAGCAGTACAAGGTGAGGAGTTATTTTTACAGTGCACATATATTCTAAGTCTTCATATTTACTTTGAAATGTAAAGGTACCTTTTCTTTCACACTATGAAAAATAATAGTGGTGGAGAATGAGAGGCTGAACTCTTCCTGTAGATTTGAGGGGTACTTTCTTTCTCTGTACTTGTTTCTTCTCCCCTCGCCTGACTCACTTTCCTGTATTTGTGGTCATCAATCCAACTATGACCAAGCAGAAGTTATCTTGAAGGCTAATGGGTGAGAGGAGAATCAGCATCTTGTTTATCTGAATATAGATTTTGGAAACACTTGGCACTTTTATCTAGAGCAACTTCAGTTACCAGCCTATAACTGGATCATTCCCTGATCTTTTGACCTTACAGGTCCTCATAATAGGGATTTTTTCAGCTTCCCTGTGTTGCTAGATGTTCTGGCTTCTGCTTCTGTGCTCATATGTGGGGTAGAAAGGAAGCAGGCTGAGCAAGCTGGCAGTCCCTACTGCCTTGCTGTTGCCTGGTCCTGCTCTTTCTGCCAACCCCACCGTTTAAAGTTTGTAGAGCAGAGAACTGGGGAAAGGTTGAAAGTGATCTTTTCTGTATGTTGTAACTCCTCATGGATGAAGAGGTTTAGCTGGGGGCATTATTGCCTAGGAAAGTTGTGGCATCTTCAGTTGGTGTTTAGATTCCCACTCTGGGATGGTTTTGGCAAGCTTTTGTCTGAAGGTCAGAGGAAAGACTTGACTTCTCTGATTATCTGGTATGATTGAGGAAATTCCCTGGTTTGGAGTTTATTTTCCCTGTAATCTAGTAGAAGGGGTCTGTTAGGAAATAATTTCTGCCATGTAGACATGTAGCAATATTTGCTAGTTGTTAGTGTGAGTTTTTTATTGTGAGTTTTGTTCAGTTTCATGTAGCAGTGCAATCTCTCTTAGGGCTTTTTTGTAAACATTACATTGAAAGGAGACCATGTATTAGGGGAGAGTTGTAGGAAGGGGTAGGAATGAGAACAGCAGGTGTTTCTTCCCTACCTTCTTTCTCCTGCACTCCTAACCAAACCAACAACACACACCACAAATCCCCCACAAAGTATATGCACATGCATATTTTATGATATGACCCCTTATTTAGGAGAAAAAGTCTCTAGTTCAGCATCTTTGAAGGGCATGCATTATTTTTAATTTGGTGTTTAATCCTTACAAAAAATTCAGTGAGGCAGCTAGTTGGATAACAAGTTAGACTTGGAGTCAAGAAGAAAGAGCTGAGTTCCAGTTGGGTTCATCATTCACTTTCTAGCAGTGTGACCTTTACTTGATCTCCCTGTCAGCTTCCTTGTTTGCAGAAGGGGATAATAGCAGTACCTGGGTTGTTAACGATGATAAAATGAGATAATGTGTCCAGGGCTTTGTAAACCATGAAGGTTTGTGTAAATGTACCTGTTATTATTATCATCTGAAATGCTTTAAATTTTAACAGGTTTTATTGTCTTGATGACATGTACCTTGCCATTGCTCTATCTGTATTGCCTAAATTGCTTTTAAATGAAAAATTCTGTTCTTTATGGGAACATCTTCTGAATACAAGTTTAGGTTCAGATTTTTCTCTTGCTTTTTTTGGTTGATAATAATTGCTATCTTCATTGTACCTGTTCTGATACATATTCATGACTGATATAACTAAAACATACTTTCGTTTTAAGGCTCCACATTGAAAGTGAACCCAGAAGAAAGGTTGTCAATCACAGAACTTGTGAATCAGCTACAGGAGATAGCGGCTGCTAGAAATGTGAATCCAAAGTCACCTATCACAGAGGTAAGAGAAAGGGCTTTTATACTGTTTTATTGAGTGATCTTTTTCTTAAGATGATAATGGAAGTTCAAAGTAGTGTTTGAACTTGTATATGCAACTTTCCAAATAAGAAAACAACTTTTCATATCAATTCACCTAACCCTGACCTGAGTTAAGATCTGGTCCCAGACACTTAAGAAGTTTGTAACTCTGGGCAAGTCATTTAACCTCTGTCTGCCTCAGTTTCCTCGACAATAAAATGGGGATAGTAATAGCATCTATCTCACAGTGTTATTGTGAGAATCAGATGAGATAATATTTGTAAAAGCACTTAGCATAGTCCCTTGCACGTGGTAAGTACTATATAAATCCTTATTTCCTTTTATATTCCCTCCCCTCCATTCCTCTTACCAGTCTGTTTTCTTTTTTCTTTTTTTTCTCTTTTTTGGAGAGAAGGCAAGGCAATTGGGATTAAGTGACTTGCCCAAGATCACACAGCTAGTTTTTTGTATTAAGTGTCTGAGGCTGGATTTGAACTCAGATCCTCCTGACTCCAGGGATACTCTATTCATTGCACCACCTAGCCACCCCTACCAGTCTGTTTCTTTCTCTCTCTTTTTTTTTTTTTACCAGTCTGTTTTCTAATTCACTGGAGACATACTTGCACTCAGGAGTATCTCTAGGAAAGGTCATTACTGAGGTTTATCAGCAAGAAAGATCTGTGACAACCCATACTATTGTTCCTGAAAGAATAATCCTAGCAGATGTGTGGTGCGCCCCTGTGAAACTGTGGGTTTGGCAGCCAGCTTCTGGGAAGTGATGCTTTTGATCCCAAGTCTTATCTTTGCTTTTTTTATTAAGAGTTTCCCTTGGAGCTCACATGATTGGAACCTCAGTGATCTAGGTAGGTGTGCTTCTGAAGGATGTGAACTGCCTTTATGAAAACATTGGAAGCAGTAGGCCTGTGAATAGAATATATTCCTCAGGTGTCCCATCTGCTGGAACCTTGGTGTCACCAAACACGTCCATCTGTTATAGAGAACCTACACTTTATCAGGCACATGCTTATTAACAGTATCTTGAATTTTCATAGTATTTCATTTTTTCGGAGCCCCTTCCCAGAGAATTCCATAGTACACTGTACCTTTAATTCAGGATTCATTGGTTGATAGTCTTAGTGCTCAAAGAGTTGTCAAACCTCCTCATTGTACAGATAAGGAAACAGGCCCAGAGGGTGTAGAGGCTTGGCCATGGTCATACAAGCAATGCCAATGCCTTAACACCTCGCTTCTGATTTCAAAGCCATTGCTCTCTTTCTTGTGTGCATATAAAGAAAATGAAGCCCTGAAGGTTGTTCTTTGCTATCGAGATTACTCAGATCCAGTCCTAGAACCCATGTGTTCTAACTCCCAGTCTATGACTCTTGGCTCTGTACTCAGCTCTCAGAACGTCTGTTATTTACAGATCTTCATATTGGTTCTGATTCTCTTTCTGTGTCTTTTTTTTGGTTTGTTTTGTTTTGCTTTTTGGAGGGCAGTTGGGGTTAAGTGACTTGCCCAAAGTCACATGGCTAGTTAGTGTGTCAAGTGTCTGAGGCCGGATTTGAACTCAGGTCCTCCTGACTCCAGGGCCGGTGCTCTACTCACTGTGCCACCTAGCCGCCCTTCTTTCTGTGTCTTTATGCTGCCCCAATATTTGAATTCAAGGGGCCTCTGATGTTTGAAAATGAGGCATATGGGTTGGATCTCTGCCTTTGGTTCCTAGCCTTTTACTGCCTGTATTACTACCTCATACTTTTCTTCTGAAAGTCGGAGTTCATTGTATCCAACCTTGAGAATCAGATTATCATTAGTGATTCTTGATTCATCCCCTTTCCTTGCTTGTCCAGTTCCATGTACCAGACTTAATAAAATAAGTCTTAACTAATGAGCCCCTGGAATGTGGAAATGGAAGGGACTGGAGAGATCCTTTAGGAGTTCTTAACCTTTTTTTGTGGTACACCTTGAACCCTCTCTGGCAGTCAGAGGAAGCCTTCGGTCTCCTATTGTGAATGATGCTGTTAAATGCACAAAATAAAATATTATAGTAAAAGAATTAGGGAAATACTAAAAACAATGGAGAGATTCCAGGTTAAGATCTCCTGATATAGTTGGATTCCCTCATTTTTCAGATGAGAAGACTAAGCCTCTTGAGGCCAGACAGCTACTAACTGACGTAGTCTACTGAGTCTAACTCTGGTCCCCTTTTTCCAAATGTAGCATTTTCCCTCTATTGCAGGGGTACCTTTGTGAATGGCAGCGCTTTAATGTCTATATATAGGACTCGTGACATTTCTGTAGCGCTTTAGAGTTCACATTCCTTTCTTTACTACATCCCAGTGAGGCAGGTGCTACCATGTAGTCTATCTGTTGTACTGAAGAGGGACCAGGCAGGAGCCAGGTTCTGACTCCTAGGCCAGTAGTCCTTCCACTGTGACATTTTGTCTTTATGTGATCTGATGCACTGGCTGTACCAGCCATTTTGTTGAAGTTTCTTTTGTGCAGTGTTGATCAGAGTATGACATCATGAAGGTTCAAGACTCCAGAGTACTCTTACCTTGCTTTGGACAGCAGAGGCAGGCTGCTAACATCATGAACTCTCCTTGGCTAGGGTTTTATTACATCTCCCATCAGATAGAGATTCTTTAATCACTGGTAGCAGTCAGTGCCATGGCTTCTCCCTTGTGAAGATCTTGAGTTGTGTGTAGATTGCTCTGGATTTTAGTTATTTTGGCTATCTATCTGGATTATGATTTAAAAAATCTTTGACTATAAGCCTTGTATAGTATAGTTTATAGTCTCTTTGTATTTTCTGTCAGAGCTCTGAAAGGTTGATAGTGTTGAAACATCTCAAAAATTGTTAAGTAATTTTTTAATCATTAAGAAACAAAACCAAAGAAATGCAGATTAAAAAAAACAACAATCAAAGAATCATCAAAAAGAAAGCTTAACATTAGGATTCCTTTTTGTGATTTGTTTTGGAATGAACTAAAAGTATTTTTTGCATTTGTAAGTATTAACTGATAAAAATTTCATGAGTAAGAACAATTAGCAGATTCATTAGTTGCTCAGCTCCTCAAGGATGATTATTTCAGTCTTCTGTCTTATTGTTCAGAGGTATGTTATAGCATCCAAGTCTGGTTTCCTCAGATGGAATGTAAGACTTGTGCAGTTCTCACATTGTGAAATAAAGGATTAGTCATCAAGGTATCATCTTTTGCGTATTTGATAAAGAAATGTAGCTATAAAACTAATTTATTAATGTGATTAATGTTCTTTTCTGCTTTGAGTATTAGTTATTGGAGATGGAACATTTGCAGCTATGTATCCATAACTACAAAGACAAAAGTCAAATGTCTATGTACTTTGGTAGGATATTTGTTTGCTTTAAATTAGTAGTTTACTTTGTTATGAGGAGAGTATAAGTATAATACTCCCAATAAAATACATGTCATATTAATGTGAATCTTCTGATATAAACTTGGTAAAATCAGCTTGTGGAAGAAAATGATTTGAAACAAGTTTGGCAGGTTTTGGTGATACCACACCAAAACTGGGGTAACATTTAAATATAGTTCTTAGATTCTAATTTTTTTTTTTTTTTTTTTTTTTGCTTTTTGGAGGGCAGTTGGAGTTAAGTGACTTGCCCAAGGTCACATGGCTAGTTTTTGTGTTAAGTGTCTGAGGCCGGATCCTGACTCCAGGGCCGGTGCTCTACTCACTGCGCCACCTAGCCGCCCCTTTTAGATTCTCATTTTAATGTTTTTCCACTAAAATTTTTTTCTGATATTTTGTTATATATTCATGATATTCTACCTGTTTTCAAAAAGGTTGGAGGCAACTTTCAAAGTTAATATCTGTATAATTCTGCCTCTTTGCAATTTTTATCCATTGTTTCTAGTTCTGGCCTCTAGGGCCAAACAGAATAACATATTTCCATGTAGTCATATTGTAAAAGAAAACAGACAAAAAGAGCTAAGAAAAATAAAGTTTAAAAAAAGTTGCTTCAGTTTGCATTTAGGCTCTATCAGTTCTTTCTTTGGAAGTGGATAACATTTTTCATCATAAGTCCTTTGGAATTGTCCTTTGATCGTTGTCTTGCTGAAAATGGCTAAGTCATTCACAGTTAGTTGATTATTGTATAGTTTTGCTATTACTGTGTGTACAATGTTATCCTGGTTTTGCTTAGTTAGCTTTGTATCAGTTCATATTAGTCTTTCCAGGTTTTTCTGAATGCATCCTGTTCATCATTTTTTATAGCACAGTATAGTATTCCATTGTAATCTTTATACCACAACTTGTTCAGCCATTCTGCAGTAGATGGACATTCCCACAATTTCCAGTTCCTTGCCATCACAAAAAATGTTCCTATAAAGATTTTTGTATATCTAGGTCTTTTTCCTTTTTATAAAATCTCTTTGGGATACAGCCAAAGTGGTATTGCTGGGTCAGAGGGTATGGCACATTTTTATAGCCCTTTGAGCATAGTTCCAAATTGCTCTCTAGAATGGTTGGGTCAGTTCACGACTCCAGCAGCACAATTAATGTCTCAATTTTCTCACATCCCTTCCAGTATGTGTCATTTTCCTTTTCTGTCATGTTAGCCAATCTGATAGGTGTGAGGTAATAACTTAGAGTTGTTTTAATTTGCCTTTCTCTAATCAATAGTTTTTTATAGCATTTTTTCATAGGACTATAAATAGCTTTGACTTCTTTTTCTGCAAAGTGCCTGTTAATATCCTTTGGGGATATAACTTCCTGTCCTTTGAAAAAACTATAGCTAATTGAAAACCTGGATAATGATATAAACTAATGATGAAAATTTTCATTATAAAGGAAATGATTTAGAACTACTTATTCATCATTTGCAGTCCATGAAAACTCTTATCTCCAGAAGTGGAAACTTAAGAAACATTTTTCTTTTCTTTTTTTAGGTAGCAGCATTATTATTTCTTGTTATTGCCATTATTGCACTTTTAAGCTTAAGAGAGGGTTATTGTTCATATGATAACACTATGTCTGTATGCATATATCTTCTTTATGGTGAATTAAGTATGCAAAGTTTCAAATTTACAGACTTGATAGGCTGACTCATTATTTAAATCTTAATTTAAATTAAAAATTTTAAGATTAAGGCTTGGAATGGGCACAGCAGGTATTAGATTGTGAAGTAAACCTAGAAAGTGTGGTGCTGCATCTAAGCCTTATTTGTTTTATTTATTTTTGCTTTTCTGGAGGGGAAAGGCAGGGTAGTTGGGATTAAGTGACTTTCCCAAGGTCACATGGCTAGTTTTTTTTTGTGTGTGTGTGTGTAAAGTGTCTGAGGTTGGATTTGAACTCAGGTCCTCCTGACTCCAGGGCCTATGCTCTATTCACTGGACCACCTAGCCATCCCTAAGCCTTATTTTGTTGTTGTTGTTGTTGTAAATAATCATTACTTAATTTTGTAGTCAGTAAACATTAATTAAATACCTATTATGACCAGGCACTGTGCTTAAGCACTGGGGATACAATTAAGAAAAAGGACAGCCCCTCCCCTCAGAGGAGTTTACAGTCTGATGGGGAAGACAACACACAAAAAGAAGTGAAGGGGGGGGGCCTTGGGAAAAGTTTATTGCTTTGCCTTCCAGTCTTTGAGTCAGAGGTGAGAGTCAGCTGAGGGTGCTGAGGTAGAATTGAGGATCACTGCAAAATGAGTTTCAGGTGATGGGCTTATCTTGTAGCAGCCATAATGTTGACGTTGAAACCAAGTAGAACAGCTGATTGGAAATGAAGTTTTCTGGGAGCTTTATGTAGTTGGAGCCCTAGAATGGTTAAAATTCTATGGGGTCTGGCAGGGCGGGTATGTGGCCAATGATAAGTAGGACGGCCCTAGGGAAGAATGGAAACAAGCTCCAAAGGAAAACTGAACTTGAGCTTCCTGTCGGCTGAGCACTGCACTGTTGGGATGTTATACAGGTAGTTGCTAGCAGCTGGTGACTGTGCTAGCCAGAACTACTAGCCCATTCTTGTGGGAGACCTGATTTGCCATGAGATTTATATTTTTGACTGCAAAATGCACATGAATGGGCAAACAGGATTCACTTTATGGAAGTTAACTTTATAGTCTACTTTACGAAAGGCATTTATTTCCCTCTTGGTGGTATTAACTCTGTGGTGCAGGAAAATGTACTATAAGCACCTTTTATTGGCTGATTTTTGTTTGTGCATCAAATTTCATGAAAAAAAACAACCCGTCGAAAGTGTATGGTGATAAATATGACAGCATTGTCTTTTTACAGCTCCTGGAACACAATGGCGGTTACGGAAATAACATGCAGCCCAGAGGTTCTCTCAGTTCAGCACCACCAAGTACTAAGGCTGTGGGGCAGCTCAGCAGTGTGTACAGTGGAGGTATGTGTTCATTTAAAACCCTCTGAATCTGCCTTCTTTCTTATCCATGGCATGTTCTAAATGTTGACTTTGTTATCTTTTTGAGTAGGGAATTCTCTGTTAAACCATATTTGATAACATTTTGATTGATACTCCTTTGAGTAATCTTTAGTCATTTTAATTTTGATGTTGGTTTCCCTGTTTAACATCAGACTTTCTCTACTTAAGTATGCTTTTGGTATAAGATCCTCTCACTTTTAAATAGGAATCTTTGGGACAGGGCTATGCTAAAATACACCTGCTTAATGCATCTTTCTTTACAATATAAATGAATAATAATAGCTAACATTTTTGTAGTGCCTGCTGTGTGCCGGGCCCTGGGCTTCACGCTTTACAAGTATTATCTTACTTGTACCTCACAGCTGTGGGAGGTAGGTGCTGTTAATTATCTCCAGTTCTACAGATGAGGAAACTTGAGTCTGACCTAGGTTGAATGACTTATCCAGGCTCACACAACTATCAGGTGTCAAGGCAAGGTTTTAGCTCACATGCTCCTGACCCCAGGTCCAGCACTGTACCACCTGCTTTCATATTAAAGTACCATGAAAATGGGATTGTCTGGATTCCTATCTCCTTTTGTGCCTTGCATATAATAGATACTTTTAAAATGTCTGGTGAATGAATGACTTAATTAAGAATATAGTATTCTCACAGTTGGTGAATATCCTCATGTTTGATGAATGAGTGACTGAATTAAGAGCATAGCGTCCTCATGAAATATTTGGTTGTAGGAAAAGGTGCTATTATCTTCTTGCTCTGGAATTTTTATTGTAGGCTGTGACCTAGTGTGGTCTTAATCACATTAATTGCACCAAACTGAGCTCCCTGGGAATAGGCCTGACTTCTTGTAATTCTTAATGCCAGGATCAGAGCTTGTCTTGACCTACATCTTGGAATGATCCTGAGTTGAGACCCTTGAAGACTCATATTCACCTGCATTTTGTTAGTTCTTGCCAGACTCTCCATCCTTAGAGTCTACTATTTCTCTCTTCATTCATCATTTTATTAAAAATACATAATTCACCTAAAGGCCTGTCATTTTTAGCTTCATAACATCTTTGGAAAATGTCCCCATCTCTCCTCTGACATCCACCACCCTATTCACCTTATGCCTGCGTTATTGCAATATCCATTTGGATGGTCTGTCTGCTTCTAATCTCTCCCTGCTCTCCTCCATCCTCCACTCAGCTTCAACATGATTTTCCTGATGTGCAGGTCTAACCAGGTCACACCCATATTCAGGAAACTCCAGTGACTTATCACATACTCCAGGATCACTACAGCAATCTTAAAGTCATCTAACCTCAATGTAACTTTTTTCTCTGAGAAAAATGTGGATATGAGTATTTTGTTTGGTTACTGTAGTATTTGATTCATGCATGTGTCATACATGGTAATTTCCACATAAATCTCTCTCTCTGTGAACATTGATTCACAGTGGTAAATCTGTCTATTGAGGAGGATTTTTTATTGTTATCATTTAGATTTGTCTAAAAATGCTGCATGAAATACATGAAAACGAGATGGACATTTTCAGATATAAAGTGGTACAGAAAAAGATTGTATACAAGCTGTGAATTTCTGTGATCTACTGCTTGCTTTTCCTTTTAAGGATAAAATGAATTCAGGTGTTAACTTCCAAAACCACTCTCCTTGTAAGAGTAAAATTGATAGCTTATAAAGCTAGCGAATCTTACCAAAAAGTAAGTCCAGATCATCAAAATTGGAAATGAGAAAGCAAATCATAAGGACAAAAGAAAAAAAATGATCGGTTTATTGCACATAGCTCTGTGCTGATATATTTCAGAATTTAAAAAAATAGATGATTATCTGTCAAAATGTAAAGTACCTAAACTAGTGAGGGACAACCCACATAGAGTAATCTCAGATGAAGATACAAGGCTTCAGAAAAAGACACCAGTCTTTGATGTGTTCCACAAATGAAGGCAATAAAATTTTTAAAAGGAAAGTAATTCTTTTGTTATGCCAAGTATATCAAAGCATAAAACAAGATCCCAGGCTCAGAAACTCTTTCTAGGCATTCCCTGTACTAGAAAAAGGAGACTAACAGGAGTAAGAGACCAGTATCAACAATGAATATTCATACCAAACACTAACTACTGGGGAAACAGCCACTATGTTAAATCTTTCCCAGCCATCAGCACACCATATTTCCTGGAGGCTTCTCCTGCTATCAACCCCCCATCCCCAGACCCCCAGAACTTTAATCTCCACCTCTGTGGTGACGTGAACTTACTCCTTATCTTGCCCAGAGCCAGGTGTCTCCATCACTTGCCAGCTATCTCCACAGCAGGCTGCTTTTTTTCTTTCTACCTTTTCCAGCTCCCTTTTAAGTGTTGTCTCTTATTAAAATATTAGTTTTTGAAGGCAAGAACTGGCTGTATTTGTATCCCTGACAGAGTTTATTAAGTACTCTCTTTATAATCTAATAGCAAGAGAAAAATAAAAACCATATAGTAGATGCCAAAAAAGCCTTCGATAAAAACAACAGAAGTATCTTTCCCAAAGTATGATTGAAAAGATATATTTGAAACCAAAAACTAATATTTATGTGCCAGAGAATCACTTGCAGTACTCACTTTAAAAACAGTTGTGAAATAAGGGATGTCTACTCATGCCACGCCAATTTAATATAGTTTTAGAAATCTTAGTAATAACAATAAGGTGTGAATAACATTAAGGGAAGTAAACACTGGCAGCGAAGAATTTAAAATTTTGCAAATCCCAAGATTTGTATGCACAGAAAAGCCAATTGTTTAGAAGAAATGGAGGTAATATAGTACTGTAGGTAAGTAGGATATAAGACAAATCTGCAGGAATCTGTGTTTTTTATTTATCATCAAGAAATCCCTGATAGAATGAGAAATGCCCTTTATAATAACAATGACATATGTCAGATTTTTTAGTAGAAACCTACACAATTTTTCAAAATTATTTTGTGAGAAATCAAAGAACTAAAGAAATGGAAGGGATTTGTTTTGCATATGGTAAAGTTAGTAAATGTTTTAAATGGCAATACTTGCCAAGCTGATTTATGGATTAAATGCAGAAATACAAAATAGCTTATTTCTTAGAATAATGTAAGATTATAAAAAATTATTATGGAAAAATAGACAAAATTATGAAGAGTTAAGAAAAATAATTTGACCAAAGAAGGATTGCATGATACTCTTAATTACAAAATGTTACACAAAGCAATAGTTATTACTGGGAAGTAGAATCACTATTTAGTAAAAAACTGTTGGGAAAACTTGATGTCTCTGGCAAAAAATGGGTTTAGTTCCACATTTCACACCATCTTCATGACTTCAAGAAGTTCTAACTGGAACAGAGTTTTGCTGTTTTAAAAAAACCATTAAAAAGTAGAAGAAAAAGGAAGAATCTTTTTTTGTCTCTGCTAAGGAGATATAGGAGATATAGGATAGATATTGTCTGCAAAACTGAAGAAGTCAGTGACCATGTTGATGGTCTTGATTACGTAAAACAATTACAAAAACAAAAGGCATTGTCTCTAAAAAGAAAAGCTGTGGCAAAAATGTTTGAAGTAACTGTATAAAATAAAGTTCTGACATTCAGAATCTCTGAGGAATTGCTACATTTCTCTGAGATGAGTAATATACAGGTATATGAACTCATGATTTACAGCTAACCATGAAAAGATGTTCAAACTTCTTAATAATTACAGATATGCAAATCAGGATACCTTAAGACAGCCCCTTCTGTACATTAGAATGGTCAAATCTAGTGTTGAGTTTATGGGTAAATGAGCCAAATTATAATAAGACTCTAAGCTGACTTAGATATTTTGGAGAGCAGTATGGCAAGGTGGAACAGAAGTTCCAAAACTAAAGATTTAGAGTGGTCATCTAATCTTTATTTTACACATTGAGGAAACTGAAGCCCAGAGAGGTAAAATGACTTGACCAAAGTCATAGATGTAGGAAGTTGCAGATTTAACTTACTTAGACTCAGGTCTTTGTTTCTAGTCTAACACTTGCTTGTGCACCACCTCTCAATCATGTCTTTTAAGCCACAGTACCATTGATATAAGGCTTGATTGTAATGAAAATTCTCCTCACTATTAAAACTAAACCAATTGGAGTGGACCACTGAGGAGAGCTGATGGGTTTCCTCTCACCTGACCTCTTACTTGTCAAGTATGATATAGAGGAGTTATTTTTCTATGCATCGTTTGAACTGATGAGCCTGTGATGTCTCTTCCAGTTTTTGAGATTCTGTGATTTTTATATGTGAGGATTCTGAGTAAGTTAAATGATGTTAAAAAGCATTTTCTTACATAAAATCACATTAGTATCAGTGGAAAAAATACAATTAGAACTGCCTAATGTTATCAGTCTATACCAATACATTAACTGAATGGGTTGATGAAATGATGTTAAACCTATCTGCTACTACCTTTCTGGTGAAATTCAGTTTTTATTGCTCACTTAGTTTCCTTGCTAACTGAGAAGTAGTTAGAAACTCTTTGTTATTGACAGTCTTTTTCTTTTTTCTAGCCTTGTCAAGTAAAGCTTGACAGCTTGAATTTGAATCTTGTTGCCAACACTTAAATGTAGGCATTCATTTCTAAATTTTTCTGGAAACAAAAAATGAGGAAACAGGCAGCAGTGGTTCTGTACTAGTTCCTACACTTAACAGAGTAGACTGAAATGAGGGCCCTTGGGAAGCTCTAGAAGTGTCTTAAAGGAGCAGAGGCGAGGGTTCAGACAGAACTGAGCAGCACATCTAGTGGAGTACTTCTTGGGTCGTGCAATGTGAGGCATATGTTCTGGTGGCCATTGGTTCCCTTCTTTTCATGGCTAGGCAGAGAGGTAAGTGGTTCTGTTTCTTGCTATCCGGGAGTGCCCTTTTTCAAAATATCATAGCAGATTGAAATATATATAAGTAAGAAGGACGTGATATGCTTATCATTTGGGATAGGATTGTGCCTCTAATGATTACATGCCATGTTATCTTCTTTACTTTTAGGCATGACAGTTGCAGAGTGTGATCAGACCTATAGCGGTTTCTTTGACATACTTAGAGGAGGAACAGAACGATTTTTTACTAACATCAAAGATACTTCTTCCAAAGTTATTCAGTCTGTGGCTAAGTAAGTATCCTAGTGAAATTCAGTATCCACTGAAATTAAGATAACCAAACTAAAGAAAATATAAGTGGATAATTAATGAAAGTAACTCTGAAATGCTGATTTTTTTTTTTATGGCTTCATACCTGTTTGTAGGATATTTTGAATTTTAGTCTGATGTTCTAGGGTTGGGATTGTCTTTTGTGTTATGAAACCCTTTTTCAGCTTGGTGAAATCTATAGATGGATTTCTTAGAATCAGGCTTAAAGAAATAATAATAATTGAATGAATGCTAACATTCCAGTTAGTGGTTAATTTTTTTTTTCCATAGCTAAGTACTGTTACTTTAGCACAACCCCTGGTTTCCATAAATTATTTTAGAGTATATACTAGGACCTTGTCATTTCTTCATTCCAATCCTCTGTGATGGGATCAGCATTGCAAGCTTGTCCTTTTAATCTGTGGCAGTTATAGTGGCAAACGTCTGCATGTGTGTTGGGGGAAGGGGGACATGTGATAGCATAGGGGGAAATCCTGGGAAATGGAACAACTGGAAGATAAGATCTAAAATCTGGAAATTTTATGAATGCTTCTCTGTAGCTAAGAATTTTATACCCTACTCTGCCTTTCTTACTTGTTCCCTCACTTTCATTACCTTTTGTTTTTCCTTTCTCCTCTCAAATTTATGCATGAGGGAGCAGTCAAACACTCCATGGAGAGAGCAACTCAGCATTGGGGCTCTTCAAAGGCAGCCTAATGTAGTGGAGAAAGTTGAGTTCTAGGAGCGTGCAAACCTGGTTCTAATTTCTGCCTCCAACACTCAGGGGCTTTGTGGTCTTGAACAAATAAAACATAAATTTTTTGAATCTCAATTTCATCTCTCAAATGAGGGTATTAGTACTCACTCATGACCTTACCAGAACTGTTAAAAAAGCATCTTGTAAATCTTACCAATGCCACAGAAATGGGAATGATTTTTGACTCTCCCAGCACCTAGACAATAATATTAAGTTAGGTTTAATGATGTACTTTACTTTTGACCAAAATATCTTCCTGCAATGACCCTGTGGTACAGATCATATCAGCATGATTCTTAACATAGTGCAGATATGTTGAAAGTTAGGCTTGGAGTGGACAAGAGACTGGCTGGGTGTTCCCAGCTTCCAAGTGTTGGAGCAAGGGTTCAAACCTAAGTCTTCTTACTTCAAGCCTAGTGCTCTTTCCACTCCATCATGCTTTTTTTAGAAGCACAATCAAGGAAGGGGATTATGCAGCCTGATCTGTGAGTCTGCACTTGTGGTCCAAGAATGTGGGGGAACCTTTTACTAGGCCTCTCTCCAGTGTGGCTCCAGCTCAGTTAGCCTTCTTTCTAGTCTCTGGGTTGGGTGTATTTGAGTTTTGAGATGACTTTGGGAAATAAAAATGGAGGCTAATTGGCCTCATAATGTTTCACACATTTTGCTGCTTGTTAAAAATTTTGTTGTGCTGTTTGTTCATGATGAAAAGCTTTGTTTGCAGTTTACAGGAAAAAAAGCTTCAGAAGTATCACCCCTTAGAGTTCAGATTGTTACCTTCTTTAGTGAAATGCGACTGTTTTGTGTGACTAGAATGGGAGAAAAGTAGAGCTACCTTGGCACATGAAAACAGTTGTTATTGACATGAAAATATTTAAGCAGCATTTACTTCAATGTCAGGAAACTCACTAGTCACTGCATAAAAAAGCAGGAAAACATAATTGTCTTCCGTAAGTACTTTTTGTTTTTCATTTAATTTTTATACATTAGTACTGCTTAGTATTAGTCCTTTAAATACTACCTTAAAATAATTGCTGAACGCGTAAGTCTATGAGTCATTTTGGTGTTATCCAGTACAATTGCTTGGTGTCCTTTATGAGAATATGCCTACCTTGGGGGCACATATAATTATATACAACTATAATTTCAGGGATCATTTTTCAAGAATGGCAAAACATACTTATTGAAAGGAAAGAATCGAACCTAGGGACTTTGATGTCACATTTAAGAAATAAAACAAATAAAAGTCAAGAATATTTTTGGTTGGATCAAAATTTGCAGTTCAGTCTTCTCTTTTCTTATTTGTCCACTTGAAAATATTCCTACTAGGTTCTAGCCAGGTCCAGATGCCCTGCCCTTTGGCTTCAGAAAAGAGTGAAGGCTCAGGAACAGGAGATTCCTGGGTTGAGAGAAACTGTTTCTTTCTCATTGGCATCTGTCTATATGGATATATTTGAGTAGTCAGATTTTGTTTCCAGAATGTGATACTAGAACAGTGTTCTTGCTTTGCTAACTCTCCAGTGAGTAGTAGGCATATTTGTGCCTTTTCCACTTTTCTCACATATAAAAATGTGTTGGCACACTGTTATAAAATAGTGCAACCATAATTCAGTCTTTATTTATGAAATTTATTTATTTATGGAAGGACTTTGTGCTAGGCAAATTAATATTGGCAGCAGGATTATAGAGAGGAACGGGGAATCTCAAGAGAACAAACTGTCTCCAAACACATGGTAATACAGATAATCATTGTGATCATTACAAATTGGCCTTATCTGTTCTATAAAGTAGGTACTAGAAAGAAATAAAATTATATTTCTTTTAACATATTCTATAACATTTTTTATTGGATTAACCTTTCTCTAAGTTATACTGAATTAGTGAATTACTATGCTTTGTGAAATTATTGGTTAATATTTCTGGAGCCATGTGTGTAGTTCAGTTCCTATGACTTAGCTTCTCAGGCAAATAATTGATTATGTGAAAAGGAATGGAGTTTTGGTTCTTGTATTTCTAAAGGGTTTAAAAAGAAGCCATGTTGAAGGATTAATTGTTTTCTTAGTCTGTAGACTAACATGGACTAGGAGGGGTGGTGTTGACTTGATGATTGCCATGAAGCAGTGTAATATCTCGGGTTCCTCTTATTGATACTCATTTCTTGAAAGTGACACTGCCATATATGACCCAGAGAACTGAAGGGTAATGGAAGGAACTCATTTTCACTTGTTGCTCCTAAAGACCATACCCTGTTAGAGGTCAGTGAGTGATCTCTGCTGACCCTTCACATGAAGGTGTCATTCATAGACACTCTGCACTTCCTTTGAACAATTTCCTGTAGTTGTTCCTTTCCAGAATGGGTTCTGGTAGCTTTGAGGGGTAATTGGAAGCAGTTATTTGTTACTTCTTTGTAGCCCATATCAGCTTTTATATAAAGATGTGTTTTCTGGTGGGGGACAAATTGAATTTGTTATATGGTCTTAGGATCTGGTATGTGTTATCACATAGAGTGGTTGTGAAAAAAAAATTGAGTTGTAGTTTTGCATGTACTTTATCAAACCATGTTTATCCCATCATCCTTTAAAAAAATTTTTTTGCCTCATTTTCATTGCTTTTTCTTTTTTGCATTTTTTAAAAATTGTTTTGTACCTCGCCTGTTTACAGCCCCAGGTAATATATGCATGCTGTTGTTATTAATGTGTGTGCTTTATGCAGATCAGTTTTTTTTGTAAATTTTTTCCTTTTGTCTTCCCAAGTTTAGCTATGGGTGATAGAAATACAATTCTTTAAAAAAATCTTAAATGACTTATTGTTTAATTGCAAAGAGCTGTCAGCATGCGATCTTTTTGTAATCAGTCTCTTTGGAAGTGTCATTAATGCTTGCCCAGCATGTTTCTGGGTATTGGATAACAGTTTTCTCTAAAAGACTTGCCTAACTTTTTTTTTTTTTACGTACCTCCTATTTAACTTCCTTGCATCTAATCAGCTTCATGAAAGAAACCAAGAATTGGCAGGATTGCTCTCATCTGAAGAAAAACAACAAAATAATTTGTCTTATTAGATTAAAAGTTATTGACTAAAATCTCTATGTTTTGAGTGAAGGAAAGTCAATTATGGAAAGGGGTTAATTGCTTCTAGGTACAGTTTTCCCTTTTAAATTGCATACATGTCAACCTCTTTGTCATGTGTCGGTATGACTGACTGGAAGCTCTTTGACTGGTACCTGTGCCTAGAGCAGGGTAGTATTTGGTGGTGATAGTTTGTGCCAAGCCATTCCCATTCCCATTCCGTCCCTTTTGTGGTCATCACCATGGATGTGTGGGGTAGCCAATTGTGGAGAACTTGGTTTTTCTCTGAAGCTGATTGGCTTGTGAGGATTAGACCAGTCATGTCTTGGCTTCATTTTAACAGAACTCTAACCAGCTGAACTCAATGTGTTTAGCTCATTATTGTCTTAGGCATGTGCACGTGTGTGTGCGTGTGTGTGTATGTGTGTGTATGACACACATACAGAGATACACACATACTTGCACACATGCATGCATACCCATATGCATACACATACAACTTCATTACATCATTCTTACCACAAATTCCTTGTGCTCTACCTTTGTTAACGAGCACTTTACCAGGTATGATCCTGTGTCATAAAATACATGAACGAATTTGTTCTTATTAGTGCCATTTGAGTCAAATCCTTATTGAGAGGACATGGAAGCGTGAAACCTGGAAATAGCGTGAAATGGGGACAGAGCCATCCCACTTGGGCTACGGTGTTTTTGGCCATCACACAGGAGCTGCCCAGGCGGGGTTCAGACACAGGGTCAGGGTTCAGCCTTGTCGAGAATACTTTTTGTTTTTACGGTGGACTATGGGCTTCCTCTCCTGTTTCACCTCGTGACCAGTTTGTTCCTGTTCTTCCTCCTACCAGCCTTCTGTCCATTTCTTCTTCTCCCCAGGTTTGTGTTTGCTTCTCTTCTCCTCTATGTAATAGTTTCCACCCTTAGGCACACAGACAGTAATCCATGTGGATGAATGCCATACTATCAGAACATGAGAAAGCTTATGATTAAGTCAACTTTATTCAGTTATTTATATCTCTGCTTTTCTAGATGTTTATCTCAAATAGTTAACCTCATTTGCAGGATTACAGACCTTGCTCTCACCCCTGTCTACCTTTTCTATTTAGCTCTCAAGAGGTTGGGAGACAGTTGGTCAGTTTTTTAGCTTCTCATTAGCTTACCTCAGAGGCGGCTATAACCAGAGACCAGTTTGATTCAGATTCAGGCAAACCTTACTATTGTCAAAGGAAGGAATTATGTGGCATGTTTGGAATGTCTTATGACTCAAAGTTCCCTCTGATTATGGGCTCATACTCTGTGTGTGTGTCTTACTCTGCTAGATATCACCACTTTGAGATAACCACTGATTAGCTACAGAAGCCCATTCAAACTTCTGTGGGCTCAGAATTATGTGTTGGATACTCAAAACCTGATCACATTTCCTTTTTGGACAGTGGTCCTAGACGGGCTGATTAGGGTTAAGAATGCCATAGAAATATTTTACCCAGATTTTATCAAAGCATCTGACAGTCTCCAGTGCTATTCTTGTGGATAAAATGGAGACATATGAGCTGATGGTGATACTGTTAGGTGAATTTAGAGCTTGTGTACTGGCTGGACCCACAAAATAGTCATTAGTAATTCTGTGTCAGCCTTCAAGGAGATATTAAGTGAAATGTTCCAGGTGTTTGTTCTTGGTCTGTACTATTTAAAATTTTTTCAGTGACTTGGATAAAGATGTCCCTAGTCTTGCTTATCACATTTGTAGATAAGACAGTGCTGGATGGGATAGTTAACACAATGTATAATGGAATCAGGATCCAAAAGAATCACGATTGTTTGCAACATGCTGCCAAATTGAATAAGATGAAATTTATTAAATGGTAAATGGGAAGACTTTACCTTGGGTTCCAAAAATCTGCTTCACAAATACAAGGTAGGAGGATAAATGACTTGTTATTAGCAGCTTGTTTGAAAAAGTTCTGGGGGTTTTAGTGTACTTCAGCTGCGTGGAGTCACTGGTGTCATATGTCAGCTAATTTTGTTGTGGGCTTCATTGAAAGAAAAAAATTCAAGACTAGAGAGGGGTTAGTGCTTTTATATTCTGATCTGGTCAAGACACATTTGGGCTATTGTGTTGTAGTACTGCATTTGAGGAAGGACATTAATAAGGTGGCAAACATCTAGAGGAAGGCAGCCAGGATGCAGAAGTCTCTAAGATCGTGCCATATCTGGATTTAGCTAAAGGAAGTAGGGCTGTTTAGCCCGATGAAGAGAAAACCTGGAAGAAGGGGCTGATAGATAGATGTATGTATTTAAAGACTATCACATGGAAGGGGGAACATATTTATTTTGTTTGACCCCTGAGGACAGAAGTTAGGAATAATAGATGGAATTTCCAAAGGGCCAAATTTAGGCTTGCAATCAGAAAGTTTCTTAATAATTCAAGCTATCATGGAATGAAAGGGTCTACCTTGAGAGTAAAGGGTTTCCCGTCTTTGAAGGACATCAGATATATTGTAGCAGGGATTCTTGTTTAGGCGTGTCATGGACAACATGATCTATGAGGTTCCTTCCTAATGCTGAGATTTGGTGATATACCAATTAAAAAAAATGAAATGGGGATCATTTGTAATTCTAAGCTAATCTCAGCTCATTTGGTGACACAGTCTCACTATGTACCAAAAAAATAGCCCTTATTCTTTTTCTTTTTTGGGCAACACAGGGTTAAGTGACTTGCCCAAGGGCCATATAGCCAGTGAGTGTCAAGTGTCTGAGGCCAAATCTGAACTCAGGTCTTTCTGATTCCAGGGCCGGTGCTCTATTCACTGTGCCACCTAGCTCCCGCCCCTTCCCTTCCCCCCCCCCCCTTATTCTTTTAATTGAGATTCTATTCCTTTTAACTTTTAGATTAGAATTAGCGTTTTGGTTTGTACAAACAGTAGCTGACTATTGGTTTCAGACTGAATAGGTCCTGATTGGTTTGGGCTAAATCAGGTGCAGCAAAGTGGGAAAAGCCGTTGTGAAATGAACTATGCTTATAGCCCAAGAATTAAGTGGATTAGTTCAACCCTCATCTCCAACTCAACTCTAGCCTCATCCTTGCTTTGAACTATCTCTAAGCCGTCTGCTGTTGTCTCTCCTTTCTTTTTAACTTTCTACCCTTTTTCCCTCTAGTTCCATTCAACTCTGTTGTCAGCCTTCTACTTGCCAGCATTTGTAGACTTTTATCTACCAGTCTGTCATTGTAGTCTTGCCTCTGTGTCTTCTTGGTTACCTGCTCTCTGACAGACAACTTCCATTGTACTACTCTAGCATATCCAAACCCTTTCCTTTCATTTGTGTGGCTAAACCTTCCCTGTTTCCCTGGGGGAGAGTTATACATTTCCCTGATTCTTTCTTCTGTTAACATGGATTTTCTCTCCTATCACTCATGGTTTCACAGTATTTCCTTTATGTCTTTTGATGAGATTAATATATACTTACTCCTATGCTAGCTCTTGACTTAAAAAAAAAATTAGGGTGCCAATATATGCAGATCATGATATACTTTTAAGATCCTCAAAGTGAGAAAACTCCAATTTAAGCCATATCTTAATGTAAGTATAAAATTTCATGAAGTAACTAAGCTTTTTTGTTTCAATTTCAGTTATGCTAAAGGAGATTTGGATATTTCATACATCACATCCAGAATTGCTGGTATGTTTTTCAAAGATTCATAGTTATTCTGTAATTTAATATTAATAAGCTAATAAAAGTATGTTTTTATATTTTTATGTTTATATTTATATTGGTTAATATTTTTGAAACTTACATGAAGCACATTATGTCTTCTAATGCTCTGCCCATAGTAGGTAATCAGTTAATGTTTTTAGAATTATATTCTAAAATAAGTAAATAAGACTTATTCCCTGTACTTGATAGGGGAAGAAATTGGGAGTCCCTGTCTTAAGAGGCCGGATTTTTGGAGTAGGCTGCTTTTCTCCTATTCCTTAATATAGCTAGCTGACAAGAAATAGGGCATCTGGTCAGCTGAGAATTGCTTCTTGTTCTCTTTGGGGATTTGTGGCTGTGGGCTTGGGATGTGGTGAATCTTCAGGAACTTGGCCTCTTTCATCCATCAGTCTTTGGTGTCAGCTGAGTTTATGTGATATCAGGTCTAGGTGGAGTCATACTAGAATCCTGTCACCAGTAGGGATCTTTCCACAACATTGATGCTGTGAGGTAAGGATTAAATAATTGATATTGATTGTTTATCATACTAATTGGGCTCAGGGAAACCATTATTGGTATGTTTAAAATGTGTATAACCCAGTAAAAATTTTAGAAAAGTTTCTACAAAGGCTCTCAAATTCTCCTGTATTTTTCATGAGTCTTCCACTATCACTAATACTTTTCCTGTTCCTGGGAACTTCTTGTACATCCTAAGACCTCAGTGTAACACCCTGGAATGGAAGGTGTAACACCCTTTTCTCAGCTGGTGAGCACAAGAAAAGGTTTCACTTGATCTTAATCTACCATTCCCATTCATGGAATGAGAGTATTTGGAGTTAAAAA
The DNA here is from genome assembly GCA_028646575.1 of Pseudocheirus occidentalis. Classification (NCBI taxonomy): domain Eukaryota; kingdom Metazoa; phylum Chordata; class Mammalia; order Diprotodontia; family Pseudocheiridae; genus Pseudocheirus; species Pseudocheirus occidentalis. Next base: position 146,338,481 of record CM053601.1, read on the forward strand.
ACTTATCTCTCCATCTCAGTCACTTATCTGCTTTTCTGTAGTAATCCACATTTAGAACTGGCAGGATTCTTAGAGATTATCTGTTCAAATCCCTTTTCTTACTGTGGAGAAACCCCAGACCTAGATGAGATAGGTAGTGACTTGCTCACTCAGAACCACCCAACTAATAGAGGGAGGTGTTAAGGGAAGGGAACATTCAGAAAAGACTGAAGGAGTGTTAGAAATGGAACATAGCTTTCCGCTCCTGGTTTCTCCCTTCCAGTTCTAAGCCTGATGATATCTTTGGTGGGTTTCCTTTGGTGTGCTTCTGACAATACATGACAGCAGAGGAAGCCAGGGCTAAATGGAATGGGAACACAGACATTAAGTGCCATCTGTGAGAGTTTCCCATGCGTGCATATGTGACCTAGAAGGGAGGAGAGAATACAGTTTGAAGGGTAGTGTCCTGTGTATGCTATCAGACATTTGACAGCATGAAGTCCAGTCCTACCAAAGTTGAGTGTCCCTTTCATGGAGGCATCCCTTGATACTAGTATAGATCCACTTGAAACAGTACGTAGTCTCCTAGAAAACATGAATATTTGAAATCCACAGTCCAAAAACGTTATTTTTTTTTTTCCAGTAGCTTCAACTTTCTTGTTCATCTTTTCCCTGTCATGTATCTTAGTCCTAGGTAATGACCATGCAAACACATAACAGAATGGTCTGTTTAGTGTTCCTTCCTCTCCTCTGAGTGCCTCTAATGTCATTGCTAATAAGCTCAGACATCCCCCATGCTGGAGAGTTGAAGGAACACGGAGAAGCAGCAGGCCTGAGTGTCTTTGAGCTGCACAGTTGAGGACTGACTTCCCCTGGCCCCTTATTGCCAGTACAGAAATCTTCCCTTCAGGCTCTTGTCTCTCAGGCTGAGGAAAGGCAGGCGATGGATGGGCTGCCTCTGTCCTGTTCGCATCCTCCTCTGTGCCATACTGCTTGCTTTGCTACAAGACACGCTTGTCCTTTGAGGTTTAGCTTGACCCTGTGCTCTACTACTGGGCCTTGACGGCATTTTTCGTCAGGGGTGTCTGATCAGTATGTGACTGCCTGATGTGCTAATCTTCTTGTTTCAGTGATGTCCTTCCCAGCAGAAGGTGTAGAATCAGCTCTCAAAAATAACATAGAAGATGTGCGGTTGTTTTTGGACTCTAAGCATCCTGGACATTATGCTGTTTACAATCTCTCTCCAAGAACATACAGGCCTTCCAGATTTCATAATCGGGTAAGTGGCAGATTTTTATTTTATTGTAATTTCAGTCTTACTGCAGGTTAGAGTATACAGTGTAGTCATTGGGAAATAAATACAATTTTGTCTTAGCAGTTCTCATTTTATTTTTGTATGCTTTTCTTGTTTCAATCTGTAAAGGTTAGCTTTCACCTTAAATTTATCTTTGAAATTCAGTAGAAGACCAACATGGCGACAAAAAAAAATTGTGTACGATAGAGGTATTCGGGGGGAGTGGCCTGGGAAGGCAGGAATAAAGAAAGCATGTCCCTAGAATGTGCTTTAACTGGTTAGTCTTAGGAGTAGAGACAGTTGTTTGAGCTAGTTAGCATGCAGGGAGGAGGCTTTGCCCTGGCACCAGATATCTGTAGGGGACATCCTTAGATCTTCCTCTTATTCTTTTTAATTTCTCCCATTATCTCCCAATATCTCCCCACTTTGCTTCCTTCCCCTATTTCATTTCAAGTCAGTTTATCAAGTATTTATTTAATAGACCTAGCATTCTCAGTGCCCCTTTTTCACTCTGCACTTCTTCATATGTCTTCCCTTTTTACCTTGTATTCATTCTTTTTTTTTTTTTAAAGGATTTTCAGTATATAGATTTATTATCTATATCAGCGGTTCTCAACCTTCCTAATGCTGCGACCGTTTAATACAGTTCCTCATGTTGTGTTGACCCCCCCCCAACCATAAAATTATTTTCATTGCTACTTCATAACTGCAGTTTTGCTACTGTTATGCATTGTAATGTAAATATCTGATATGCAGGATGTATTTTCATTGTTGCAGATTGAACATAACCCACATAACCCACAGGTTGAGAACCACTGACCTATATCAATAAAAGTCACAGACAAGAGAATGCATTTTGATCTACATACAGTAAAAAGGGCTGATTTATGTAGGATTTTTTTCTAACAACTCATTTGGATCTCTCTCCTCTAAATAGGATATAATTCAGTGAATGGGTCACTATTCTTTATGGGGCACCAATATACCATTACATTTCTGTACCGCGGTTTAGTTAGGTACTCCTCAATTGTCGGGCACATATTTTTTTTCCCCTTTCTATTTTTCTCGAACCTCCACCTTTTTTACTCTCTCTCTTCTGAACAAACTGAGACCATCTGATGTGAGCTATTCCTTCTTCACTTCTCTTCATCTAAAAACTCTGTGACATCATCTCCTATTCTTTGCTCTTTTTTCCCCAGTCTGTGACAGTGAAATGGCCCTTCTTCTTGCCAAGGCCAGCACTTCTACATGTGATCTTTGTCCTTCATGTTCTTGTTTAAAATCTTTACCTCCATGTGCCCCATTTGATACTACCTTCCTGAACTTCAGTCCCACTTCAGGGAATGTCCTGGAGATATCTCAGGCTCAACATGTACAAAACCAAACTCATTATCTTTCCCCCAGACTACCCCCTTTCTAAGCTTTCCTGTTTCTGTCTGAAGAACCACCATACTTTGAGTCTGTCAGATTGGTAAGTGTGGCCTTACCCAGGGCTTCTCACTCTTGCTCATTTCATGTAAGCAATTAGTTGCCAAATCTGCCACTTCTAGTATAGAGCTACTGCTTGGATTCAGGTTCTCATCATTTCTTGCCTAGATCATTGTAACTCCTAATTGGTCTCTTTGACTCATGAATTTGTCTCGTCACCTCAGTCTACCCTCCACATTGATATCAAAGTCATTTTCCTTAAATGCAGATCTGACCATGTCACTCTCCCACTAAGTCAATTCTAGAAACATCCTCTGGCCTCCAGAATCAAATCCTTGATTTTAGTTTTATAGTCTTTCACAATCTTGCTTCAAGCTATTCTTTTAACTTTATTTCCTATTATTCCCCCTCCCACACTCTGCAATCCAGCTAGACATCTTTCATCACACACGACATGCGGTTTCCCATCTCCATGCTTTCATACTCACTGTCTTCCCGTGTCTAGAATGTGTCCTCCTCACCTCTGCCCTATGGAATCCCACTCTTCTTCAAGATGCATCTGAAGCATTGCTTTTACATGAAGCCTTTGCTAGTGTCCTCCCTCTCAAACTGCTTTATATTTAATCTGTATATCATTATATATGTCCTCGTTATCATTACCATTACAATGTAAACACCTTAGGAATAGGGGTCATTGCATTTGTATAGTGAGGTCCTCATTGTCTAGCAGAGTACCTGGTATATATTTTTGTTGTTGTGTTCAGTCATTATCAGTTGTGTCCAACATTTTGCTACTCAATTTGAGATGTTCTTTTGGCAAAATACTGGAGTGGTTTCCCGTTTCCTTCACCAGCTCATTTTACAGATAAGGAAGCTGAGGGAAAACAGAGTTAGATGACTTGCTCAGGGTCACACACTAGGAAGTGTCTGAGGCTAAATTAAAATTCAGGAAGATGAGTCTTCTGACTCTGGGCCCAGTGGCTTTATCCACTGAATCACCTAGCTGCCTCCTCCTAGTACATAATAGGTACTTAATAATTGGTTTCTTTTATTTCTTATGTTTCTTATATTATTGCTTCAAATATTTTTATACCAGTGGGTCTTTTCCTTGCCTTAGGGCAGAGGTCTTGACTTAAAGTCTGTGAATTTGTTTTTTTAAATACTTTGATACCTATATTTCAGTATTAATGGTTTCCTTTGTAGTCCTAAGGATTTTATGCATTTAAAAACATAATTCTGAGAAAGCAGTTGTAGACTTTATAGATACTAAAGGGGTCCATGGCACACTAAAAACATTAAGATCTCCTGCCTTAAAGTATAAGTTTATAAACCTCATTTGGGATTGTTGCATCAGAGGATGTGGACGTCTCTTCTCTCTTCTCAGTTGTTTCCCCCAAACAATTGAACAAACTCAGAATTTTACTAACAGTGAAATTAGCTTGCCTGCTTTTCCATCTCCCTATCAGCATTAAATTTTGTCACCTTAATATATTTCTTATAGTATACAGATTTTCTTTTGTGTGCGTTGCTTTTATATTTGTAAAAATTGATAATAGGGAAAATTAAAAATGACAAAAATAGCTTTGATGATATGAAAAAACTTTTGATTACTCTTAACTGAGTCTTCTCCAACTTTTCCCCTTTAGGTTTCAGAATGTGGTTGGCCAGCAAGACGTGCACCCAACCTTCAAAACCTTTATAACATCTGTAAGAATATGCATTTATGGCTAAAACAAGATAACAAAAATGTTTGCATTGTTCACTGCATTGTAAGTAGGAGTCTAACTGTATCTTTCAATTTTTCATCAAGTTCATCTCTGATTGCACATAGGTAGTCTGATCCAGAGCATATTCAATGGGAGGATGATCAAATGACCTTTTCTTTGAAGGATTTTAGGAAAGGTAGAAGAGAACCTTTTGTTAGGAACAAGTGGACTTTTTCAACCTGGTTTTAGGCTTGAGTGTGGAGTAGAAGCTGATTACCTTTGTTGATATAAAATCCTTGGTAAGAGATGCTTTCTAACTACAGAAATGTGCTGATTCCTTTTAGGTCTTTTGGTAGCTCTTTATCATGAGGTGGACGTTTAGCCACTGCTTTCTATCCTTGGTAAGACCTTGAAAATAATTGGGAGCAGTCGCTTCTAGACTAGTTGCTCCAAAATAGTATTTGTGTTATATTTTTCCCTAGAGAAGATCTATAAAACTTCAAAGTACAGCTCTACAAATTGGGAAATAGTGTTGGACAATAGGAGAAGAAAACTGTGGCCCTAAACCCAGGTAAAAGTAGTCCTCAGCAAAGACCTAGGTTAGACACAAGGTGCACCATCCCTTTTTAACATTCAGTGAGTGTAATTGTGATGGTTTTGTGTACATGTGTATACATTTATATGTCTAGGATATATGGCATGCACTGGTAACATATGTACATGCATATTGGTGCCAGAATTTGTATGCCAGCTTCATCTACATTGTTTATATTTTTATTAGTTTATCTGATTTATTATTTTGCAATAGAAAGAACAAATTATTATCTCTAGAAGACCCTTGTTCCATAGTGCACACGTAGGTAAGGAACTGAAGGGAGAGTCCTAAAGAATTGCTACATCTTTTCTCCTGTGAGCACATTAGTATGGAGCAGATCAGTTAATTTTCACCTTGGAAGGTTTTTACTTTGGGAGGCAGAGGAAACTGATCCTGAAGGATCAGATATGGAGCAGGACAGAACAGAGGCAGAATAGGAAGGAATAGGAGCGAGGAAGTAAAGTTTCCCAAATGGGATAACTAAAGAAAAGAGACTGAAGTAGATTGTTATTCCCCACCCACCTGCTCCTTGCTCCTGCACTCCTAAGCCCCTTCCCACCCAACACACACACACAATCTCTGTCTCTCTCTGTCTCTGTCTCTCTCTGTCTCTCTCTGTCTCTCTCTGTCTCTCTCTGTCTCTCTCTGTCTCTCTCTCTCTCTCTCTCTCTCTCTCTCTCTCTCTGTCTCTCTCTGTCTCTTTCTCTGTCTCTCTGTCTTTCTGTCTCTGTCTCTCTGTCTAGTTGTGAGGGAGAGCCATGAGAATTCTAAGCTTAAGCTCACTGAAGGTTAGGCCTTCCTTGTTACCTGGGTTTATACAGTCAGTAAGATGTCTGACTCATTACAGGCTCATTATCTGTGTAGCCAGTGGGTTAAATGTAAATGTAAATGTAGGTTCCAGGCCCCTGCCTTATAGATTGTCCTTGTGCACCCTTATGGCAATTGAACTCTACTATCAAGATTTTGATAGGTTCTTAATACTTTAGGACTGTAGATGCAGTACATTTTTTGTAAATGATATGTTTATAATTAATGGCTTTGATCAACAAAGGATTGTCTTGTTGGTCTTCATGATGCATGAGAGAAGCTGCTCTTTTGAAGAACCTGATTGTGTACTCAGTTGAAGCCAGAATCAATAGATTTTAGGCTACTTTTTAATATTTGTGTTTAGATAGACAGTGGGGGAAAATTTTTAAATCTTACAAAAGAAGCCAAAGATAAAGTGATAAACTTTCTATTAAACATTGAGAGAGCTGTCTTTCAGATATTCGTAGACCTGTAGTAGGCAAAGGCAGGAAACTGATAAAACACTATAATGAATGGGTAAGCTTGAGTGGTGTTTGGAACTGGTTGAGGTAATGATGTTTTTCTTTATTGATGTGGCATGGAGATCAGTAAAGGGGCCTAAAAAATGACTTTGGAGTTATTCTACATAATTTTTATCTTTTGCTATATGAGGATGAGTTATTTGTATCATATTATCTCCATCATGAGTCGGAATAATTGAGTTCCGACAACATAAATGCAATGTTTTTAATTATTTTAGGACGGAAGAGCAGCATCAGCTGTTGTTGTTTGCTCCTTTTTATGTTTCTGTCGTCTTTTTACCACGGCCGAGGCTGCAGTTTATATGTTTAGTATGAAACGCTGTCCACCTGGCATCTGGCCATCTCATAAAAGGTACAGTTCAACTTTGCTTCATTGTTGGGTTGCTTCCGTGCTTGGGATAACACAAATGCTCGTTAGATACTAAGACTTAGCATGTTTTCAAGATGGATATAAAATGTTTGTCTGATGCACCTAATTATAATTAGTCCAGTGGTTATTTGGCATTAATGTGCTTTCTTCTAGATGAGTGTTTAAAATCTAGAAAATGATAATTTGAGAATTAAGTTCCAAACATGTATCACTAGTCTTGTTTCAGAGTATCATTCTTTCCTGTGTGTGAAGTTATTAAGGTAATCAGATAAAAGAAACTCAGTTGGCCACAGAAAATGATACAGACTATTTATATGTTCAACTTCTGGTTTGTATAAGTAGTCTCATCAAGTAGGAGTTTGTAGTCATGGTGGTGACCAAGACTTCAAAAGTTTTGTGAGACATTAGTTATTTCTTCACCCACTACCTCTCATCTTTCTTGGGGCCTCTCATATTTGCAGTTCCACAGCTGTTTTGATCAGATCTCTTTGACTAGGAGTGGTTATGAGTGCCTTTTATTCTCAAGGTCACTGTGAAAACAATAAGTAGAAAAGTCTCTTGACCTTTGTAGGACATAGTACTTATTTATCTCTCCATATATGGATGACCCTCTAGGCTGTTGGGTATTGACCATTATATTGACCCAAGTATTGACCATTCTATTCCAGTATTTTTGAAATTTGGGGTTATGAGAAGTTTAGTGGATTATAAATCCCATTCTTTGGGTGAGGGAGGCACTGTAACACTTCCCTCTCTGTAGCCCTGATCACTAGGCTCTAGGCCTACATCATCGCCTACTTACAGAGCATCTCTCCTGTCATGTTGTTCTGTTACCTTAGACTCAGCATGTCTAAAGGTGAGCTCATCATCTTTCCCCTAAACCTGCTCTTCTCCCTGACTTTAGTCTTTCTGTTTGTGGTAATATTTTTACTGTCTTTCATATTTATAACACTGGATACTTTTTTTTTAGTCATGCTTCTTCACTTATCATATCCTGTTACCATGACTGAAGTCTGCTGTTTCTACCTCTGCAACTTCTCTCTCTGAAATGAAGTCATCTAGTCCAGTGGTGTCAAGCACCAATAGAAACAGATCTCTGCAAGCATATATTGACTTAGAAAACCACAAATTGACATTATCTCTGTTTTACGGGACTTTAATTTATTCTGTTAAATATTTCTCAATTACCTTTCATTCTTATTTGGCTATACTTGTAGGCTTCACAGGGTCTGTGGTCAATGGGTTTGACATCTCTGATCTAGTCCAATCCTTTCATTCTCCAGATTAGGAAACTGTAGCTCGGAATGTTGAAGTGATTTACCCAAGTTCCCATAGACAACAGATCCAGACTTCAAACCCAAGCTCTCTGACTCCAAATCCATGTCTCTTTACTGGTTCCATCCAGTGTATTCAGGCAGCTCTTGCCAAAGACATCAATGACTTCCTAATAAAATTCAGTGATCTTTCTTGTCTTTGTCCTCCTGGTCTCTTCTGCTACAGTGAACACTAGTGACCACCTTCCTCCTTCATAGGTAGTCTTTCTTCTCTTGGTGCTGACCTTCATCACCATCAGCTTAAGTTATTGTAAGAGTGTCTTAGCAGATCCTTTTGTTTCTATATTCTACTTCTTGCAGTCTGCTTGATACTCATTAAGATCAATCTTTCTTTTGCATAGTTCTAGTCATCTTATTCCCATACTTATATCTTTATTGATTTCCTGAGTAAAATTAATACTCCTTAACCTGGCATTCAAAGCCCTCCATAATCTGGTGCCAATTTTATTGTTTTATTTCTTTCTACATACTCTATATTCTGGCCAAAATTAATGACAAATTTTCCCCGTAAAAAACAAAACAAAACCCAAACAAACCAAAATCCAACATTTTCTTACCTTCCTGCTTTTGTTTACCACCATCCCACTTCATCAGGTTAACCCCCACCCAGTCTTTAAAGTACACCTGAAAATGAAGCCTTTCTGGACCTCTGCTGTTATTCCTGTTCTTTCCATTTGAGCTTTACCTATCATATTTTCTGTACCTTTCTGTTCCTTTTTTTTTTTTAATTTTTTTTAATTTATTGAATTGTTTATTTACTTTTAGTTTACAAGATTCAGTTTCATTTGAGTTTCAGATCTTCTTCCCTCCCTTCTTCCCCCCTCACCCCCCATGGTGTTGTACAATCATGTATGGGATCTGCAGACACTTTCACATTGTACAATAGTTTGTATAGAAGCTTTGTAACCAGTGGAGTGAATAATGGGAAAAGAAACAAAACCAAACACGGAAAAGAACAATAGCATGTGTTGCTTCACTCTCTATTTAAACTCTGGTCTTTCTAGGTCGTTCTTTGAGTGTAGGTATCTCCTTCCATTCTGAGACTTGTAGAGTTGTCTTTTAACTGTGCGTTGCTGAGAAGAGTCCTGTTTATCAAGGTTGGTCATCGCATATATGATGTATCTGTGACTGTGTACAAATTTTTCCTGGTTCTGCTCTTCTCATTTAGCATCAATTTGTATAAGCCTCTCCAGATAATTATGAAGTCCATCTCCTTCCCATTTCTTATAGCACAATAGTATTCCATTACATTCATATACCATAAGAGCCAGTCCCCAATTGATGGACATCCCCTAAGTTTCCGGTTTTTTGCCACCACAAAGAGAGCTGCAGTAAATATTTTTTGTACCTTTCTATTCCTAATGAGGTTGTAAGCTCCATGATGCTGGGATGATGTCTCATCTAGAATTTGTATCTCCCCTAGTGCCTAGTACATGACGGAGAATATGGATACTTGATTCATATGCTTATATCTTGTCTTTTTCCTTAGCTTGATTCAAACTTTAAATGTTGAGAATATACATAAGAAAATGTGCTAGAGGTATTGAGTAGGCTGTTGTGAATTATTTATAACACGCCTCTAAGTTGGCTATATGAATGATTAGAAATGATAATTATCAGAATGCTTTTCCCAGTGCAGTTTAAATTCAACTCAGCAAATAAATGCTAAGCACTTATGGTGTTCTGGATATATGGAAATGAAATAGTGCACAATTCTAGCCCTCCAGAAACTTAGAGCTTTGGGGGACTAGGGATGCAGAATGGAAAGGTTGAAAGAAATACCCAGATGACTAAAGTAGGTTTCTGGTGTGATTTGGAGAGGTCCAAATAAATGTTTGGAGAGATTCAGAAAGAGATAATAGTTAGAAGTTGGACCATTAGGGAAAACTTTATGGCAGTGTGATATTTGAACTGAGCCTTGAAGGAATAGTCTGTTTCAGGGTGTATGTGTGGTGGGGCATGGGAATGGGGGCCCTGGAGTTAGTACCTTCTTTGTAACAACTCTGTGAAATAAGTAGTAAAAGTATGTTTCTGTTTTACCTGTGAGGAAGTGAGGTCCAGATAAATTCTAAGATGTCTGCCAGTGCTTGGAAAAAACATGACTCTTTTTCCCCACCCTCTCCACTTGACTTTCTAGAATATATATGTATCCGGGCAGGAGGTGTGGAAAGAAAGAGCAAGCAGGCCCAGGGGGACTTTGTGAAGATGGAGCTAAGGCATGATCTGGATGTAGAACCTTGAACTAACAACCTTGAATTTTAGCATAGCGTTACTTAAAGCTAAAGAGGCTTTTTCCAAATAATTTTAATTTTAAAAATCCAGTTTTAAAACATTGTATTTATTTATTAAGTATAATTTTTAAGATCTTTATTAGTTTTCAACATTCATTTGCATAAGATTATGAGTTTGAGGGTGTTTTTTTTTTAAATAGGGAGTATAAAACTGTATACCTACATATACCTCTTGCACATTGTTGTTGCTAATTTTGATTATAATAGCCAGTGTTTAACTAACACTTTGTTTGCCAAGTGCTTTCTATATATTCTCTCATTTGATCACAACTACTGTGAGGTAGATACTGTTAGTGTTTCCACTTTACAGGTGAAGAAACCAACCCTGGGAGGTTAAGTGATGTGTTGAGTCACACAGCTAGTGTCTGTGTCTGACACAGGATTCAAACCCACATCTTTCTGGTTCCAAGTTAGTGGATCAGAATGTTATCTGAGAGAATGAGAAGCCTGTTAAAGCAGAAGTACTGAAGTTTCCATTTAATCTATGACAGTATTTCAGGTGATTTGATTAGCTTGAGAAACCTAATTCTTCACAAAATACTTGTAATTTATGTATAGCCAAGGGAGGTCTCTCTCTTGAACTCCTATAGCACTCATTATCTTTGTGTCTTTTTGTATTTAGCACATGCTGCTTTTTGTTATGAGGTAATTTTTCATATATATTTTTGTGTTATTTTTCCAGCTAGACTGTGAGCTCCTACAAGGTAGGGACCATATTAACTACATCCCCCATAGTGCCAAGGCTGTAACAATCCCTTAGTGAATATTAGTTGCTCACAGCTTGTCAGTAAGTTCACTTCTCTTAGCCCTTACAGGTTATGGATTGGAAAATACTTCTAGACTACAAAGAGCCTGCTTGTCTGTCTGCGTGCCCGTGTCTCCTCTCACTTGCTTCCCATTTCATAGGACAGTGATCACCCGTCCAAGACTAACATTGTCTCTCGTAGTAGAGTTGGTTTTCTTGCTTCATGGGCTTTGTCTCCCAATCAAGAATGGTATTTTTTTTTCCTCCCGTGTTTGAAATGATGACGTTGGAACTTTATTCTTGAAGTAACTACTTAAATGAATCTTTGTGTGTATAGTTTGAGCTAAATTACTCTTGTAGTGAGCAGTCACCTTGCTCTATAAACTTTGTATCCCAGGTCCACAAGATTGACTCTATTTGTTGCTCTTTGGTTTTATAGGTATATAGAGTACATGTGTGACATGATGGCAGAAGAGCCCATTATCCCTCATAGTAAACCAATCCTTATTAAAGCAGTTGTGATGACACCAGTGCCCCTGTTCAGCAAGCAGAGAAATGGCTGTAGACCCTTTTGTGAAGTCTATGTGGGAGATGAACGAGTGACCACTACATCTCAGGAGTATGATAAAATGAAGTAAGTTCAGAGTAGTACACCTCTTCTACTTCCTTTGCTAACATTTGTGTGTTGGTAATTCTGTGGTGAAGGATCTGTCAGTTTGCTGTTAGAATTGCTTCTGTGTCTGATACTCATTGGTATTTGTAACATGAATAGACCATTCTGATGGAAGTATAATGTATCTAAATCAGTGGTACTCAAGCTTCCTAATGCCGTGATCCTTTAATACTTGTAAGTGGGCATATTTGCATGTGGGCGGACCTGCCTGGAGACCGATAGAGGAGCCATGTCTCGGTTCCTAAGACCATTGGAAATAATGTGTTTTCTGATGGTCTTAGGCGACCCCTGTGACCTCTGTGAAAGGGTCATTCGACCCCCAAAGGGATGCAACCCACTTGAGGGTTGAGGTTGAGGACCACTGATCTAAATAAACAAAATTCCCTGGGATTTGATTGTAGAGAGTATAGTTACACAAGATGAAATGAAATCAGAAATTAGTCAGGGGTTAGCAGATTCAGAGTGTAGACAGTTACTGTTTTTGTAGTCATTCATCCATATTGACTATTTAAACTTTGTGGAAAGCAACTTCTTGTAGAAAAAAGAAAATATTTTGGAAAAATTCTCCCTAAAAGATCAAAATCCATCAGTTAAAAAAATTTGTGATTTTATGGATTTTTCATTTTAGAAAAATCTTAATGTTTTTAGGAAATGCATTTCTCATATCTTCTCATGATTACTTTGGTTCAACTATAAGTTTGACTTCAAGGTGGGAATCCTAAGTATGGCAAGTATTTATTTTTATATAAAATAAACTTATGTAAACAAATTCATCTGTATTTCTGTTATTTAGGGATTTTAAAATTGAGGATGGAAAAGCAGTAATTCCATTGGGCATAACAGTCCAAGGTGATGTACTCATAGTAATTTATCATGCAAGATCAACACTAGGAGGAAGATTGCAAGCTAAGGTAATAACTTAGGAGACCCTTTCTTTTCTACTACTTTATGTTGATCACTCACTTTTTCTGCTTAATGTAACTCTTAAAACATTAAGATTAAGAGTTAGCAGTGGCTAGCTCTTCTAAGAGAATTTGATTGTATGAGTTTTAATCTGTGTTATTAGACATTGCTATCAGTTGTTTCAGTCTTGTCTGACTTTGTGATCCCATTTAGACTTTTCTTGGCCAAGATCCTGGAGTGCTTTGCCATTTCCTTCTCCTGCTCATTTTATAGAAGAAAAAAATGAAGAGAATAGAGTTAAGTGACTTGCCCAGGGTCACACAGCTATTACATGTCTGAGGCCAGAATGCCTTTCTGACTTCAGGCCCAGCACTCTTTCTGTTGTGCCAGACATTATTTAAAGAATAAAAAGAAACAGATAAACATATAGTTAGGGAGACCAAAAATACCTAAATGAAGTAACTTGAGAACACTGAGAATTCAATTCAATTTGAAAATTATTTTGTGCGAGTCATTGTGTAAGAAACTGAGGAGACCAAGATGAAAATGAAGGATTTTACCCTGGTTCAGCTTGCTGTATGTTTGCTGCTTAGTAAATACAAGACAGTTCAGGAAGAGAAGACACTAAGAATTGGGGGTGGTTCAGGAAAGGCTTCATTTAAATGCTGGTACCTGAAGTAAGCCCTGAAAGAACCTAAGAGTTCTAATAGGGGTTAGTGAGAATTGAGTGCACCTAAAGCCTTTGCAGGCAGAGACAAGACCTTTGGGAAGCAGGTAAAGACCACTTTGGCTTAAACATAGAGTGTATGAAGAGGCTAGAAATAGGAAATTAATCTGTAAAGGTAGGTTGGCAGCCTGCTTGTGGAGAACTGTGAAGGTCAGGGTGAAGATTTTGCATTTTATCCTACGTGCAATAGGGAGCCATGGAAAGTTATGAATAGGGAAGTTACATGATCATTTTTGTCTCTTAAGAATATTAATTTGACAGATTTTTATAAAATAAATGTTTTGTTGAGGGGAGTGATATCAGGTAGGAAGACAAATTAAGTTATTGTATTAGTCCAGGCAGGAGCTGATCGGGCCTAAATTAGGGTAATGGTCACATAGAAATAAGAACAGTAATAGTATGTATCTAGTGCTTTAGGATTTGCCAAGTGCTTTACAAATAATTTTCTCATTTTATCCTCACAACAACTCTTAAAAGGCAGGTTCTCTTATTGATCCCGTTTTTACAGATAAGGAAGTTGAGGCAGTCAGATTAAGTGACTTGCCCAGGGTCACCAGGATCATCTAGTAAGTGTCTGAGGTTAAATGTGAACTCAAATCATCCTGACTCCAGGCCTAGCTCTCCTATGTACTGGTAGCACATCTTACAGGATTTCTATACCAGCCTTTGTCAAAATACCACATTATTCTCTGGCTCATTTAACCTATGTTTTTGAGCGCATATAAAGTATAAGGCCCTGTCCTAAGCAGTAGGCCTATACCATGGAATAACCAAATGCTGTGCCATGCTAATGTAGTGCTTTAGGGTAGCTCATGGACCACTCCCTGGGAATCATAATGAAGTCATTCTGACCCCTTGATTGGCCATCTCAGCTCTTCATGTCCCTTTCCTCTCCAATACATTGCCCTCATGTCCTGTGTCTGGTCATGTTTACATTTACATTACAGGAGTTTTGCTCCTGCCTTGCCTCTTCCACTTCTCTTCATGTGTTGCTGTGGGGACTTGGGGAAGATTGCAAAAGTCTGCCACTGGGGTCCCTTACAAATGTTAGCCAGTCTTAGCTGGGTCCTTCTGGCAACAAACAGACATTCTTTATTTCCCCAGTTGAGTTTTTCTCCCACTCCCACACGGCAAACTGTGCTATGCCTCTTGACCTTTCCTCAAACCACCCATGGTTGTTCCTCTCCCCATCCTCTCAGCTGAAGGATCTGGTCTCATACTTCACAAGAAAAAATTAAGACTGCCCCCTTCTGCCTTTTTGCTCATATCAGATCATTTATTATTTTTTTATAGTTTTATTTTTTTATTGTTTGAAAATTAAATTTTAGTTTTCAACATTCCCTTTTATAAGACTTTTCAGTTTTAAGTTTTTTGCCCTTCCCTCTCCCCCAAGACAGCATACAGTCTGTATATCACATCATTTAGGCATCTCCACTCCTTTCTGTGAACTTGAAAAACAATTTTTGATAACTGTTTAAGTATAATTGGCTTGCTTTGTAATCCTGTGAATTTTATGTTATGCATTTAAAAGCATTATTCTAGGAGGGTATCCATAGGTTTTACCAGACTGCTGGGGGAAGGAGGAAGAGAGGATGCCAAGAAAAAGAACCCCTGTTCTGTACCCTCTTACTTGGGCATCTTAGCTACCCTGAGTTTAATTATCATTCCCATGCAGATCATTCCTAGATTGATTTTTCTTCCTAATCTTTTTCCTGGGTTGTTTGTTTTAGACTTACATCACTAGCTGCTTTATGGGCATTTTCAATTTGATGTCTTATAGGCATCTTATATTCCTTGTGTCCTGAGCAGAACTTGTTATCTTTGTCTCTCTTGTCTCATGAACTTCTCCTTAATTGTCAAGGGTACCGCCATTCTCCCAGTCACCTGTTCAGTCAAACTCATCTCACAGTTGGTTGCCAAAATGTGTCATTTTGATCTTCACAGTCTCTCTCATACGTGGCCCCTTCTCTCCATTTCCTCAGCTCCCACGCAGATTTAAGCTCTCATCACCTCTTGCATGGTCTGTTGGACTAGCCTCCTAATTGATTTCCCAGCCTTAAGTCTCTCTTCCCTCTGCCGTTCTTTACCCCTCACTTGTCACCTTTAATTTCTCTGACTTTCCTCAGCACTTAGATGAAATCCCACTTCCCTCAGGAATCTTTTCTCTTTTTTCCACTTCCTAATATTGCTTTCCCCTCCCAGAGTGACTGCCTTTAGTCTCTTCTCTGTATATCTAGTTTTTTTATATGTTGTCTGCTATGTTAGCATGTGAGTTACCTGGGGGCAGGCAGGTTGCTTGTTCTTAGTCAAATAAGCATTTATTAAGAATGTACTATGTACCAAGCATTGTAAGTGCAAAGAGAGGTAAAGGACAGTTCTTGCCCTCTCTCAGTTCACAATCTGATGGGGTGAAAGCAAGCAAAAAGCAAGCAAACATATTACAGATACACTGTAGGCTGGATAAATAGGAGTTTATTATAAGAAAACAGCTTTGTAATTCTTAAAGCACTATAGAATTGTGAGTTACTGATAGAATAAGTGCTAGTGTCTTTACCTAGCATAGTTTAGTAATCTGAAGTTGGAGCATGTCCATTAGTGTTTGACCTTTTCATTTAATACCAGCCAGGTCTGAAATTTTTAAATGTAAAAAGCCCCCAGGTACCTGAATGTCCGGGTCATTTCTGCAACTCCAAGTATATTGGGACAAAATTCCCATTATTTTCTGGCAGACTTTCATGGAATTAGGCTTTTGTTAGATTCTGGTTTATTTTTAAAACTGTACATGCCTTTCCCTCACTTAAAAGTACTTGTAGCTATTTGGAGGTACCATCAATGGAGGTGGTTGTCCTAGCCTTGCAGGCTCCCTCAGTTAATCCTTCTGTCCCTTGTGACACAGTCTTTCATTTTTTATTTAAAATTTTAAAAGAACAAAACCCTTGTAACAAATTGCATGACCAAAGAGGAAGCTGCTTTTACATCATGGGGACAGCTGAATAATTATGAATCCTTGCCTCAGAAAGTTTTATAGTTGGCAGGATATAAAAGAACCATATAGCATTGGTCAGCTTTAGAAGATGCTGAACTAGAACTACTAATACAGAGGTTGGCCTAGTGGCTAGGAAGATCTAGATTCAAGTCCATCTTCTGACAGTTAGGGTCTCTGATCAGGGCAATTAGCTCAATCTCTCAGAGTCTTAAATGCTTCATCTCCAAAATGAGAGTTAATACTTGTTGTCTTTGTTTTACAAGGTGGTTTTAAGGCTCAAATGAGATCTCTTTGCCATCTTTTACAAACTTTTAACATTCTGAATCAGTCAGTACTTTTGAATTCCTTTGTTTCCTTGTCTTTAGTGTATGTCAACACATAATCATTTAGGGTTAGCAAGTAGTACTTAACTTAGTATTTGCTGACTTCTATAGGGATTTCTTCCAGTGCTAGTGAGGTAAAACCACCAGAGTTGTATAGAATCCAAATCAGGAATAAACTCATTTTTCTCTTTTACTAAAATTGACTGCAATATGAAAGTGACCTTTCCTTTCTGTTAGTAGTTAGAGGAGCTGAAAATGATAATGGGAAAGATAGATCCTAAAGTAAGGTGGTGGGTAGCCCTACTATGTGGAGTGGAAAATCGAATGGCCAGTAACTCATTAAGGAGTGTCCTCAGAACTCTTGGAGCCCTCAGAGAATGGGTGGTAAACTGATGCTTTGGTCAAATTATTGGACACTGATTGAGTGACTAGTTCACATATTTGGAATGCTAATTCTACATGTACTTTCTGCCAAGTTTGCCTGGTAGCAAATGCCATATTTGCATTTCTTATAAGTTTGTACTATGGGAATTGTCAAACTTGGTCCTGCTTTCTGCTTATGAGGACTTTTGCCTTTTAAACATGCATGACAAAGAATATAAGCAAATTTGAATGTTAGAAAAATGTGAAAATTATTTTTCAAAGTTAAAATAGTGTAAATGAAAGTTATTTTAGCTTGCACATCATCCACTATTTGGAATATTTTCAAAACTGCAGTGCCGCAGCAGAGAAGCTAAATGGATGGAAGCTCGTTGGCCTGAGAATATGATTATTTTCATTACGTTCATAAAAAATTTTTGTTTGTCATTCCCAGATGGCTTCAATGAAGATGTTTCAGATTCAGTTCCACACAGGCTTTGTGCCCCGAAATGCTACAACTGTGAAGTTTGCCAAGTAGGTTAATGTTGGACATTGTGGATTTGGGGACAATCTTGTTCTGGGTGAGGTTAGGTAGACTATCTAGCTTAGGGCTGAGTAAATGTTTGGAAATATTACATGAATGAAATTAAAAGTTCCAAGGACCTTTTCTTTGCAGTGTAAAAAATGTAACGTGCAATTAACAGGAAAACTAAGAACCACATATTGTTGAGTTTGGTCAAGTATATTTGCTTAAGATTCACGAGATCGGGGTGGCTAGGTGGCACAGTGAATAGAGCACTGGCCCTGGAGTCAGGAGAATTTGAGTTCAAATCCGGCCTGAGACACTTAACACTTACTAGCCGTGTGACCTTGGGCAAGTCACTTAACCCCAATTGCCCTCCAAAAAATGCCAAAAAAAAAAAAAAGTCACAAGATGATGGGGTCTACGTTGTAGTCCAAACAGAATAATCTCATTGCTGACCGTCATTGACAGCTGAGAATTCCTTGTGCCAATTCTTTCCTCAGCTTTTACCAATCTACTCAAATTCTTTGTTCCTTCTACCAACCAATGATATAGCATAACTAGAATAGACTGTTTAATGTTTCTGATGAATTTTTTATACCAGATTTCTCAACCTTTATATTTCCTATTTTTATCACTACTTTTTTCGCACTGACCCTTTTCACCTTTTTTTTAGTCTGATACTTTGTTAGTTTCTTTATCTTTTAAAGTTATCTCTATTACCTTGGCAGTTGGTATTCATTTTGTACTTTTTAAAAAAACTTTTTTGTTTTACATTTTTAAATGAATAACCTGCCCTGCATATAACATTTGTAATGTCAAATCTCATGTTGTTGCCATCTTTGGTGACCTGCAAGTTGTGAGATTCATGCCCTAGATGACCTCAGAGTTGCAAAACCTTCATTTGCTCTTGTGTGCAGAAATCAGAGGAGAAAACTGCTCTGACTTTAATGATAATAAAGAAAGGCTGAGCTAGATATTCAGGTTTAGGGAGGCTTAGCAAAATAGAGACTGCTACTTTATCACATCCACATTAAGACTTGCAGAGCAGTTTACATATATTCTTACATTTGTACAGTGGGGAAGTAGGAACAAGCAGTAATAATGTGCATGAAAAAATGAAGAACTTTCATAAAACAAGCTGCCAGATAAAACCGGATTTCAGCATAAGTATTGGGCATATTATGGCAGGGCTCAGTTGATTGATTAGGGGATTTTGAAATACCCTGTACCAATAAAATGACAGGTATAATCCAAAAAGTTTCATTCTTTAAATTTAATAGCATATATTTAAATGTGGGGCATACAAGTAAAAATTTTAGCTAGTGAATTCTGATCTGTTTTTTCATTTCATAAATTAAAGTTTTCAGGTACCTATTTCATGCTGCAAGAATTTGTGCTAGATACTTAGGATCCAGCGTTTGAAAATGTGATATTCCTTCTCCTTCAAACTACTGGGATCTATAGTGGCAAGAGTATCAGACAGAAAGCTGAAAGACATGGATTCAGATCCTCACGCTTTCACTTCCTAGCTCTGTGACCTTGGGCAAGTCACAAGTTCTCTGGGGCTCATTTTCCTCATTAATAAATTAGAGATAATAAGTGTGGCATCTACTTAAGCATAGTTATGAGTTATTAAATTCTGTATATAAAGTATTTTATCCCTTAAGCACTGTGTACGATTGCTATTGAACTTACATTCTAAAATTAGTTGCTGAATAGCTCTCCTTTATGCCCTAAATTCACAAGATGCTTGGGTGACGTTTACAGTGCTGTAAAGTACTCTTTACCACCATTTTATGGCGTTTATATAGAGAATATGCTTACCTTCATTAAATAAAACCCAGTCATAGCCATTCTGCTGTAACATGTGTTTCTAAGCTTCTCTCATTCTATATTATTGCAGTGGAGGGAAGGGTGTCTGTGACAAACATTCATATAAAGACTTGTGTATAGATATTATACTGTCTTCTTCCAGAAAGTACTCACCCCCCACAAGAGGCAATGCCCATACGCTGTACTGGGTGTTTTTTAGTCCAGCACACTGGCCATTTGCCATGCGTTAGAACAGTATTCTCAGAGGGCTAAGAGCTGCTGCTGTCAAGACACAGCATCTTGGCTGGTGTTTGTTACACTCTGATCTTAACATGGTGATCGTCTTGTGAAATGGAGAAGTTGGTCTGAATGATTTTGAAAGTCCCTTTAACTTTGCCATTCTAAGACTGATTCTCTGCTTTGATTGCTGTTCCAGCCAGTGGCAGAGTGTAAGGAAGAGTATCTCTGGATTGTTATATGTTAATATCCTGGGTACTGTTGGGACCCATTGATGATTGCACCCTGCTCATAAGACTTTCATTGTTCCCTCATCATCTGTGTGGACCAAGGACAAACATCTGTTCACCTTTGTGGCTCAGAGGCTGAGGGTTACTCCTAGAAGGAATTTCTATGGGGGCTGTAGGAGGAGGAGAGGGAAGGGAAAGGCTGTCTCTACCCCTGGGATGAGTGATGGTGAGGATCTTACGCCAGTTTCTTCTGAAACTGCTGCAGCTGAGTGAACTTGCTGGGAACTTTGCCCATCAGGACCCCATTCAGAGGCTCTTTATTTTCATTTGTCTCCCTCCCCTTTCAAATTTATTTGTGTTTATCTTTTTGCTTTCTTCCTTTCTGCACTCTTTTGTTCTCTCTTTCTCTCACGTTTCTGTCTGTCTCCTCTTCCTGATTTATAAATGAATTTTAAGCATTTCATAATATGGTCTTTGAGCCTTATACAGAAAATTTGTCAATGCTTTACTTAAAAATCACCTTTTTGGGTGGCTCATAAGGAGAAATCTGTGGTGTTGATTTCTTCATGTGTGAAATGAATGGTGAAGATTAGAGACTCCCTCATGGCTTTGGTATTTTACATGCATTCTCACTTTGGAGTTGCTGTTGATTCTCTCACTTACTCTGCCCAGGTTTATTGACATCATTACAATCTCTGGCTCTGTAACATAATTTCTTGTATTTTTATGGTTTTCCACATTTCACATAAATTATATTGCTCAGAAGGAGTTAACAGGAAAGATCTTTGAAACAAGCATGCTTAAGTAACTCTCTTCCAGTAAAGGTATGAAGTAGGCAACAGATTAAGGGAAGGCAGCTCTTCTTATACTGGTCCTTTGCTGTGATGGTGAGATTATACTTTTCACTCCATTAAAATGAGCTGGGAGGCAGGGGAAGAGTAGAAGGAGCAGATGGGCAGCTTTCCAGCTTCTCCTGGGTCAAATGTTCATTATTGATCTTCATTGTTTTACTTAAGAGCTTCTGAATTCCCAGAAAAACATTCCAGAGTCAAGTGATATGGGGGTTATTTCAGTTTTGCGCTATTCTTACTCAGCTTCCTGGAAATTGACTAAGATAATTGACAGTTGGCTGACTATAAAACTAAAAATAAAGGAAATCTTAGAGCTGAGCATTTGATGAATTCTCCCCAGGTAGTTGGCAAAATGTTCAGGCTTGCAAATATGTTAAGATGATTCTTCCAGAGCACTAGACTTAGAGTCTGAAGGTCAGTATTTAAATTCTGGCTTTGCTGTGTTCACCATTGTGAGACCATGGGCATGTCGGGACCTCTGTTTCCAGATCTGTAAAATGCATATGATAATAGATGCAGTACATGCCTTATGGGGGTGTTGTAAGGATCAAATTAGGACATATGTAAAGCTTTTTGCAAACCTAGAGCACCATATCAATGTCAGCCATTATCTTTATTTTAATGCTCTTCATCCCAGAGTAGTAGGTGTCATATATGCCTGGACATGCCTGTCCTGGAGATACTGTCAGTGACTCCTCCCCTTTTGGGAGTGACTTAGAATTTCCTTAAGAAATATCTTAATTATGAGAAAGCACCTGAAGGAAGGAAAAAAGGGGAGCCTCACAGCTGAACAAAGAGAATAACTGAAACAGACCTATCTGGAGTGCCAGAGAGATTGAGCAGCTGATACCCTGCTTTCAGGGAGGAGACTGTGCCATGATACCCTGTCAGCTTTCCCTGGAGTGACCTTTATCCCCTGACCTCGTCCCAGATTCATAGGGATTCTTTTTTCATCCTCTGTGAGCCTATTGATTGGTGATAGAGAGCTGTGACTTTAAGGCTTCTAGGAGGGAGAGCCCCTGGATATCATGGCAGTTGTGTGCATCCAGGAATAACATGCCGGAAGCCTGAGCTTTGTGCAGTCTTCTCATTGATTATTGGAAATAAAAGAGCCCCTGCAGTCGGGGATTCTGGGAAGATAGCAGAATAGGTTAGAAAATTCCAAGCTTTCCAGATTTCCCCTACAAACAAGGCGGAGTAGTGCCTCATAGCAAATGTAGAGTGGTAAAAATAAATGAGAGTTGGGGCAGATCAGTAGTTCTTCTGGGACAACCAGAGAAGATTGGAAGAAAACCTGTGAAATGTTAACATCTCCAGATCAGTTCAATTGAAGCAAAAGGAATCTAATCCTGGGGCTTGCTGGATTGGGAGCTAGGCTTGGCCCCAGCCACAGGAATTTTTACCTCCTGGATAGTGTGGAGTCTAGTATCTGGGCAGGGGAAAATTGAGGAAACCTCAGTCTGTTGATGAGGGACATCAGGCCCAGCTGTGCTTGAAGACATAACCCAGGGTGAGAAGGAACCAGCATGTGCCCTGCTGCTGGCTATGGACACTTATAGGAGGGTGGTTGGTTTTGGTTGCAGGCTAGAGGGAAGAACTGATGGAAGACCTGAGGCCAGAGGCACCATTCTTCCTACCCCAGGACTAGAGGTGATTACAACAACAGTTGCTATAAATTAAAAAAAAAAAAGGCAGAGGAGAAAGAACACAAACATAGAATGGGAAAAAAATAATTGGACTACTTGAAAGCTACAATTAAAAAAAAAGAATCTTGATGCAGTACTACAAGAAATCATTTTTAAAAATTGTCCTGAAGTGTTAGAAAAAGGGGAAAGTAGAAATGAAAAAAAAATCTACCGATCACTATCTGAAAGAGAGCCTGTGAGGAAAACCTACAGGAATATTGTAGTTAAATTCTGAAAACTCCAGCTCAAGGAGAAAATGTTACAAGAAACAAGGTAAAA
Organism: Pseudocheirus occidentalis; assembly: GCA_028646575.1. Lineage (NCBI taxonomy): Eukaryota > Metazoa > Chordata > Mammalia > Diprotodontia > Pseudocheiridae > Pseudocheirus > Pseudocheirus occidentalis. The sequence goes on from CM053601.1 coordinate 146,361,143, forward strand.
ACAATTCACATCTGGCAGAACTAGTTAGAATCACACAAGACATACCAGAGGCTACACAGGGCTGGGGAACCTGCAGCCTTGAGGTCACACTTGGCCCTCTAGGTTCTCAAGTGCAGCCCTTTGACTGAATCCATCCTTCATGAAAGAGGATGGAAGCCAGGTCAGAGTGAGGATTTTATTGCAAAAAGACCTAAACTCAATAGAAAATTTGACATATGGAATGTCAAAGACAAGGACAGACTGTTTAATTTTTATGTGAGGAAATGTAAACTGTGTGTCTCAAGATTGTAATTAGTAATTGAGTAGTTTGAAAGAAGATCAGGGTAGAGCTGAGTATGATGTGATTCTAAAAAGTAGTACCAGTCTAGGAAAAGGTAAAAAGAGTAATTATACAAATGAGATGTGAGAGGAAGAACTGACACAGGAATTAGATGGGGGAGGAAGGCTGGTAGTTCTGGAACCCTACTCATGGGGAATGGGTTAAAGAGAGAACAGTATATACATTTAGAAGGGAATAAGAGTCTTCTAATTTATAACGAAATAAGAGGGTGAAGGAAATAGGATAAGGGGCAGTTATAGAAGGGTATATAGATTAATAGGAATAGTTAAAGAGGGAACTATATATGTATATATTTGGAAGACTATTAAAGTTTTAATTCAGATAGAAATGAGGGCAAGGAGAAAGGGTGGGGGTTGGGGGGAGAGGATAAGGGAGGGATCTTGGGTGGGGCAGGGTACCAGGTATAAAGTAGAGGAGTCAGAAGGGATAGGGAATAAGAGGTACACACAAACAAGATAAAGATCAGGAATAGAATTTATTAGGAAAAAAACAGGTAGTAATCATGATCTCAAACAAAGTTGAAGCTAAAATAAATTCATCAAAAGAGGAAAATAGGCAAACTACACTATATGTTAACCATGTTAATCAATATTGTTATAGACTTTAAAATAACTAGATAGGATAAGGTTGGAATATTATTATGGTGTAGAAAAAGATGTGGTAGTGGACTTAGAAAAATAAGGAAAGATTTGGATTTATGAAGGAAGATTTGATCCACCCTCAGAAACAGAGGAGAGACAAATATAGTATGATCTTACGTAGATGCATTTGAATGTGTGTTTCTGTGTATAAGTATGATTATAGATATTTAAGTGTGTGTGTGTGTGTGTGTGTGTGTGTGTGTGTGTGTGTGTATGAGATTGTCTCCATGCTTAATTGTAGCTTTCTTAGAGGTGAGGGGGAGAAAGGGTGAAAAAAGAACAAAGTAAAGATTGAGCATAGCAGAGAACAAAATAAAACAAGGAAGCAAAGAAAAGATGGGCAGCTCTCAACACAATGTAGTATGTATTATATAGGCTTTTTTGAAATGGAAATTCATTACTGTGTATTTTGAATCCTCTCTTATGTTCTGTGTACATGGTAATGCTTCTTTTTCTTATTGTGTGTTTAAGTTTAAAAAAAAATAAAGTAATAATTAAAATAAAAAAAGAACCCTGCAGTCTTGATTAGGCTCTGAGGCAGCTGGCACTTTTAGACCCAAGTATACTTGGATGACATCGCCATTGTTGTTTTCATTAATTTATTTTGTTTTTACATAGTTTTCATTTCTGAATATATGTTCCCCCTTTCTCTCTGTCTCTGTATCTGTATCCTCCCCCCCGCCCATTCCTTATAACAGTAATTTCAAAAGTGGGGGAGGGGGGAAAACAGTTCAGCAAAACTAACATATCAGCTATGGTTAACAGTATTTGAAGTATTTTACATTCATAGTCTCCTACCCCTGTATTGACTAGAGGTACGTTTTTTCTGTCTAGGGTATAGCTTCAAACCATTTATTTTGTTTAGAGTTGTATGCATTTTTGAAAGCATTTGAATGCACAGGTACAATTGAGTGATTTTCTAAATTGGGAGTTCTTAACCTTTTTTTGTCATGAACCTCTAAGAGTCTGGGGATTCAGCCTTACAGGCTCCCCTTCTTAGACTCATGCTTTTGAATGCACAAAATAAAATATGTAGGATTACAAAGGACATCATTTACATTGTATTTTTTTTAAGTTTATGGAAATTGATATAATATATCTGATCTAAATGGAGAGAAGAGAAGCCTGGGCAAATGTTTCTCTCTTATTTGGAACACATATTCTTGATTTAAGTGATTTGTTGAGTATAAGTGTGATATTAAGATGGTTGGTAAATTTCTTGACATCAAAATTCTGATTGTGTACTTGTTTATGTTTTTAGGTATGATCTAGATGCATGTGACATTCAAGAGAAATACCCTGATTTATTTCAAGTGAATCTTGAAGTAGAAGTGGAACCTAGAGACAGGCCAAGTCTTGAGACGCCACCATGGGATAACTTAAATATGAAGGGACTGAATCCAAAAATTCTGTTCTCCAGCCGAGAGGAACAGCAAGACATTCTGTCTAAATTTGGTAAAACTAAGTTTTTGAAATGATGAACAGTACATACTTTATTTTCTCACATACTCAGAGGAATTGTATTTTTGATTGCTTATCTCCTTGACAGAGATAACCATGCTTATTAACTTTCTCCATTAAGTCAGTTGGGTTTTTATTTTTATATTTTAATGAGGAAATCTCCAAAGTATGACTTTATCAATTTATTGTGCTTTTCCACCTATTATGCAAATATTATGGAGTGTTGACCATTTCAGAGTCTCAGACCTCTACCTGCCAACAGACTGTCTAACACAAAGGCCCTTGGTAATGTTATGTCATTTTGGGATTAGTCAGGCTTGGGTTCTTTCTAGGAGTCAGTCTATTTTCAAATAGTCCAGCAACTTTCTGAATAGATCCCCGAGGAAACTTTTCCTAGGCCTTGAATCTAGAAGAGACAGCAGATAATGAGGAATTCTCTTTCATGTGTGACTATTTTATTCTCTCCTTCCTTGCAGTAACCACAATGAGACTTAGAACTGCCACTGTCCTGACTGCCTGATTTTTCTGTAATTAGGACTGATGGGGATGAATAACTTCTTGTATTAAATTTGTTCCATTGTCCCTCTTTTGTTTTCAGAATAGATGTATGGTGTATTCAGAACTGGTTTGAGAAAAATTTTCTTATGTTTTCATGTAAAAAAGTGGTTAAATATTATCTACCTAGTTAATTTTTAAATACTGTATTACATAAAATTAAATGATGTTTTTAGTATTTGTTCTAATATAGCTGTAGAGCAGCATCATTTTTTTAGAAAAGTAGAAAACAGTTATACAGATCAGTATTTGTATTTTATTTTAAAATCAGTCACCTTGTTGGGAGTTGAGCTGGGAGGCAGGAGAAGAGTAGAAGGAAGATGTAAACAATTTTCCATCTTCTCCTGGGTCAAATGATCTACATTGTTTTACTTGAGAGCTTCTGAATTCCCACAAAACCATTCCAATGCCAAGTGATTTGGGGGTTATTTCTGTGTTAAGATTAGTCTTGCTCAGGTTCCTGGAAAGTGAGTGTGACTGTGTTTATTTAATCTAATTGAAGAAAGTCAAAATATTGCTAGTTTTATCTCCTTTATTTAAAGGCTTAAAAAGAAGTTGTTTGCTATAGTCAGCTGTCAGACAGGTTAGAAGAAATAGGCTTTTACATGAGCTTACAGATTAAACCATGCTATTTTCATATTCATGATTTAAGATTTAGAGAGAGAGGTATGTCTATGTATTCAACTAAAGGATTTCATATTTCATGGAATTGTATTCCTGAAAAATTTTTACACTGAATCATATGGGAATGTATGGTAAAGGAATCAGTAGAGGGTTTGGTTTTTTTATTTTTTTAAAGAAAGTACCACTTAATTTATTTTTTCTAATGAATCAAGATATCAATTTGTTAGATTTTCTTAAAACAGGTGCTTCCTGTTGTGAGAACCCTAGGTGAATTGAAGCCTTATTAAAGTTTTATAATTCTTTCACTTCAAGCTATTTCCTAGGTGTCTATTATAGATACATACTCCCATAACAGGTCAGTAGCCTAATGTATTTCTTTGTTTGGCATTTCGAAAATTATAGGCAAACCTGAGCTTCCTAGACAGCCTGGATCCACAGCCCAGTATGAGGCAGAAGCCTCCCAGCAGTCCCCTGAAAGTGTGCTCACAGAGTCAGACTCTCCACAAAGTAACAACACTGAGACAAACAACTTTTTTCATACGCTGGACTGGCAAGGTATGGGGTGTGATGACAGGCCTCTAGATTTTTTGAAAATTCTGAGTTGATCTGACTTCATAAAATTTTGAGAATTGACATACCAAGGCAAGTCACTGACCATTTCAGCTCAGGAGTGTCTCTGACACTCGTACAAAGGGCTCTGGTGTAGAGTACAGTACCCCTTTTTGTTTTTGTCCATTTATAACATCCTTTCACAAGGTTAAGTATTACAGCAATGTAGTGTTTTTTAAATTAAAATTTTTTTTCAATCAAGACTATTTTTTTCTCACTCCTATCTTTTGGAGGGGGAAACAAATTGCTTGTAATAAATATCATCAAACAAAACCAGATTTTCATATTGTCCAAAAGTGTGCTGCTCATTCTGCTACATATTCGATGGCATCACCCCTCTGTCAGGAGGGTAGGTAGCATTCTTCATTGGTCCCCACATGATTGATCATTGTATTGATCTGAATTCTTAAGTCCTTCAAAATACTTGTTTTTACAGTGTGGTTCTGCTCACTTCACTTGTCATCAGTCCATACACATCTTCCCTAGGTTCTCTGAAACCATCTTTATTAATTTCTTACAGTACAATATTACTCCATTACCTTCACATACCATTGTTTGTTCAGCCATCCCCCAGTTGAAAGGCAGCATCTTAGTTTCTAGTTCTTTGCCACTACAGCAAGAACTACTATGCACATTTCTTCTGCATGCGACCTTTTCCTCTTTCATTGATCTCTTTGAAGTCTAGGCCTAGTAGTGCTATCACTGGATCCAAGGGTGTGCAGTTTAGTGACGGTTGGGGCCTAGTTCCATATTGCTTCCTGAATGGCTAGACTAGGTTGCTGTTCCACAAGTAGCTCATCAGTATGACTGTTTATGTACAGCCTCTTCAACATTTGTCATTTGCTTTGTCAACTTTGCCAGTTTGATGAGTATGAGAGAGAACCTCAGAATTGGTTTAATTAGCATCTTTCTAATTATTAGTGATTTGGATCATTTTTATGTCTATAGAAAATCAAAATTCTTCCCTTCAGAACTGGCTGTTTATATCCTTTAATAATTTATTCTTCAGTTGAGGAATGATTCTTATTCTTATAAATTTGAATCAGTTCCTCATATCTTAGAAATGAGACTTTTCAGAAAAACTTGCTGTAAAGATTTTTTCCCCTAGTTAACTGTTTCCCTTCTAATCTTAACTCTATTTGGATTTGTTTGTGTAAAAACTTTCAACTTTATATAATCAAAAATTGTCCATTTTACCTTCTATTATCCACTATATCCCTTATTTGGTCATGAACTTTTCTTCTTTTCATAGATCTGAAAGGTAATTTTTTTGTTCCTCTAACTTGTTTATGATACAGCTTTTTATGTCAAGGTCATGTATCTTTGCTCTGTGTACAAAAATTAGGTTCTTGTATTCCTCATCCTGGAACTATGTCCTAGTCGTTCTTCTACCCCCTGGCTTACTCTGTTCTCACCTGGAATGTATCCTTCCCTTTTTTCAGCTCTCCACGTGCTTCCTCTTCTGACATCTGTTTCTTCAAGGCTCATTTTAAATCCCCTTTCCTTCATGAAGGCTTCCTGTTATTTCCAGCTTTATGTAACCCTTATTAATATTTCTCTTCTGACTTTCTTTAGTTTATATTAACACATTGTACATGCCAGCATTATTCATTATATTTCATTTAATTGTCTTGCATCATTTATTTGCTGTATTATGCATGGTAAATCTTGTCCTTCCATGTAGAGTGTTAGTTTCCTAAGGGAAAAGATCATTACTTCTGTAACATCTGCCAACTATATAGTATTTGCCCAATGAAATATCTTTTTATTAATTGATTCTTTTATGTGTATGCAAAAGAAACCCTGTTATAATCATAAAGATCTTACAAGAATATTTTCCTAAGCTTTTTTTTTTTTGCTTTTTTTTGGAGGGCAGTTGGGGTTAAGTGACTTGCCCAAGGTCACACAGCTAGTTTTTTGTGTTAAGTGTCTGAGGCCGGATTTGAACTCAGGTACTCCTGACTCCAGGGCCGGTGCTCTATTCACTGCACCACCTAGCCGCCCCTTTCCTAAGCTTTTGAAATTTAATTATTATATGAATCTGTTTTCTCTCACCCCTCTTGTTCCTCACCACCATCTCCTCTTCCCAATTTTACAGAAGGAAAAATATCAGAATCTGGAGTAGAAAATAACTTTCTTAAAGAAAACCATGTTGTCCTGAATGAAGACAGGGATGGAAGTGAGTTGTCTGATGAAGAACCTTCTACTTTCCCTGGTGAGAACAGAGTAATTACAGTTGAAGAAGAAAAGTCAAGTGCCCCTGAAAAAGCAGAAGATGAAAATTTACTTTTCGATACAGATTATGAACCCTCAGCCCAGCTGCAAGAGGCACAGCAAGAAGACAGTGTTGATTTGCTAGGCTTGGACTCTGAAGCTGGACCAGAGCAAAGCCATGCCGCCAAAGAAATTCAAAGCTCTTCTAGCAATGCTGATTTGTTAAGCAATCTGTTTGTTGCCAGTACAACCATTTCACAAGAGCCTACGGGGGATTTGCTTGGGGCAGGGACAGATTTCTTTTTCAGTGGCCCTCCTCCTTCCTCAGATAATACACAGAGCACTTCACAAAATGTAGCTCCCTCTTCAGCTGGTATGTACTTTTTCAATAATGTTTTAAGTGTGAATTTCTTATTAGGATGAATAATAAAAAGATAATGAATTTTTAGCTTGCTTCCTGCTTTAGTACATGGATCTAAGACGAACAAAGGAAGGAAACAATAGGGTTTATAGATAGCTGGATTTTATACTTGAAGATTTGTCCATCTGTTCACTGTAGGTATGATGGAGAAGCCTTCAGGAAGTTCTGTGCTGAATAGAATGGCAAATCAGTGAATTTGGTGATGTGCATGTGGCAGGCTTGATAAGGAATCTAGAATGTTTGCTGGAGAGATTAGGAGATTAGTAGAAGAGAGAAGGAAACTGATCTTGGTGATAGAAGCTAGCTAGCTAGAAGAAGCTAGATAGAAGTATGTGGATTTGAATGACATGGTGAAAGCATCTGAACTACAAGGGACCTCATGGATCATTTAGTCATAGACACATAGCACAAAGGGTCCTAATTTTCATCCTAGACCAGTATGCTCATTATTTTGGGTGAAATATGAAGTAACTTACCTCAGGTCGTGTAGTAACAACCCACATTTAAATCTCCACTCATAGTTACATAAATCCTTTTTCTCTCCACCTTCTGTCTGTCCCCAAAGAGCACTGAGGAAGGTAAGTTTGTTTTTTTTTTTTTTATAAAGGTAAGGAAGAGACGATAGAGGTTTGATTGCCATGCAAGTTTCAAGATAGTGGCCTTCTGATTAGCCAGTGGATGAGTTGAAGCCCATCCGGCCATACCTTCAGGTTGTCCAGTATAGTGTACTTTAGAAATGATACACGATTGGCCTCATCTGAGATGTGCCACATTACTGGTGCTGTTTGACATGCTCCTTTCTGGAAATACACTTCCTGATCACATCCCATTGCATTTCCTTGGCTTTGTGGAACCTTCACTACTGCAGTTTGCTGGGAAGTAAATTTCTATAAAATGACTTTTTCCCATTGACTTTCATTGCATAGGATATCTGCTCTCAAGGGATGAATCCTCCAGTAGACTTAAATTCAGAACTTTAATTGGAGAGGCTAAATTTTGGCTAAGATCTCAGGTGTGCTGGCTAAAATGGTTTCTGTGGTTTCTCAGTACCATGATCTTTCTTCTCCCAATATTATTTGTCCTCTGTTACTGCCTCACCTTGCCCCCCAAATACTAAGGAATCCTTAGGCATGAGAAGTCTTGAATTCCATATTGTAGCTCCAGAACAAAATTTAGTTCGCCCCCTTCTCATTTTGTATAGAGATTTACAAAGACCATCACCAGTAAGCATTGCCATCCAACACACATAATACTTCACCGGTACATTCCTTTTGTTTGAGCCATTGTTTTGCCCATTGATTTAATGTCTTACTTGATTAGTTTTGTACAGTTATTTAAAATAATTTAAAATTAATTTCCTCAAAACAAAGGACAGTTATTGTGAGTGACACATATATATAGAATTTCCCTCTGAAATACCAGAATTTTACCTTTAAAAATCCTTATTTTTACCCTTTTATATAAAGGAGTAAAGATTCCTTTTATGGAAATATATAAATTCAAATTGGAAAGTGGAAGATGTCAAGAATCTTTTGTAGTTTCAGTTTTAGGGATACCAGGATTCACCCTCTTATTTTACACAGTACTAGAATTTCATGAAAAGACATTCCTGATAATTTAGACATTTAAATTTGTAAAAGACAGCCTTTAGATCTCTAGTCTTCTAATCTTTTTTTGGGTGGGGGGAGGGGAAGGCAGGGCAGTTGGGGTTAAGTGACTTGCCCAAGGTCACATGGCCTAGTAAGTGTTAAGTGTCTTAGGCTGAATTTGACTTCAGGTCCTGAATCTAGGGCTGGTGCTCTATTCACTGTACTACCTAGCTACTCCCTAATCTTTAATTTTACCCACTATTATTACTTGGACTTGACTGAATAAATTGAAATAGTTTTGAACAAGTGGCTGTAGAGTTAGCTGTTTCTTTCGCTATTGTCAAATATGAGATTCTTATATCCCCAACAATTACAAAATAAACTGACGACATGCTTAGGTGTAGTAGCTTACCTTACTGTTGAATGCTGTACATAACTTCCTAGAAGCCATTTCTTTCCACTATTACACCAGTGATCTTTGTGTAATTAATTTAACGTACAGATTTTTGTGTACCAAAATGCTATATCTGTGCCATATTTCTGAGGCTTCTTTTGAATCTGAGTCAGTCTGCCAGAGGCCTCTAGGATAAAGGGATGAGGTGGCCAAAGAATTTATATGAAGAGAGTGGCTTCCATGGGAAAAGAACCATGGCTTGGATTGATTAGGTGTCAGTAAAGTTTTTTTTTTGTTTAATGTAGTGATTCTCAACCTTACCTAATGCCCTTATACAACCTTTTAATACTCGGATGTGGGTATATGTACATGTGGGTTGACCCGCCTGGAGACAGAGGAGCAGTTCCTCAGTTAATTAAAGGTTAAAGGTGCCTCAGTTCCTAAGACTTTTGGAAATATGTGTTTTCCAATGGTCTTAGGCAACCCTGTGAAAGGGTCATTCGACCCCCAAAGGGGTTGCGACCCACAGGTTGAGAGCCACCTGGTTTAATGGTATAATTGCATTTTTTTGGTTCTTATCATCAGTTGAAATAATTTCTTTTTTGCCTTTATTAACCCTCTAGATAGAAGGAAGGGCAGTAATCACTGAAAACATTTACTTAAAAATATTTCCAGTAGGACTTCTTCTTACCTTTAATTAAGTGGGTTGGAGTGAAAAAATTCTCCTGTGAGTAAATTCGAACAACTCATGTCATTTTGGCTGCCTTTTTCCTTAGCTGATCCGTTCGATCCATTCACGATGTCATCCAGTTCAGAAACTCAGAGTCATTCCAATCCTGATCTGTTTGAAGATTTTCTTAATCCCAGTTCTGTACCAGCCTCATCCAGTATGTTTCCTTCTACACACAGCGCACCTCCTCCTTCTTCCAGCTCTGACTTCTTACATTTAGGTGAGTGAGCCTTGGCTATTGTTGTGTAAATTTTGATATTGTTGCTATAGTGGGAGGCTATGGGCTAGTCTAAAGATTTATATCTGATATTTTTTTTTTTTTGGTGGGGGGGTGGGAAAGGTAAGGCAGTTGGGCTTAAGTGACTTGCCTAAGGTTACACAGCTAGTAAGTGTATCCATTGTCTAAGGCTGCATTTAAACTCGGGTCCTTCTGACTCCAAGGCTGGTGCTCTATTCACTGTACCAACTAGCTGCCCCTGCATCTGATACTTCGATTAGATTTCTTTATCATGTGCTATTTATTATAATGAAGTCGCTGTTGTAGATATATGTGAAAATATTTGCTGAAAACTTAACATAATTAATAAAACTTTAATATGTACCAACCTCTGCATTTTGTAATATTAGTTTTCTGGGGAAGATAAAATGGCATCCTTGTGTGGGTCCCTCCCCCCAAACTAATTATCTGAAAGTAATATATCAAATATAAATGGAATTGCCTTGTATCTTGGTATGTTCCATGTCTTTTTTTGGTTTGTGTGATTTTTATCTTAAGGAAAATCATGCCCTGTTATGATATTCTAGTAGATGGATTCCTAGCTGTTTGTGTCTCTACTCAGCATTCATCTTTGTTCTAGCTAGAATACATTAGGTTATGGGTAGAAGCTTGTGCACGTCTGGGTTTGGGGCCCTTTGATGCCTTCATAGTAGGGAAAGACATAATTGAAAACAAGCACATCAGCAGTTTTCCCTATGTTATTCCTACAAACCAAATATGAAAGACATAATTCATCCTTGAGGCAAAGGTACTTTCAGGGTTCTTGTGGTGCAGCAAAAGCCTTCTCAAACTGAACTGCCTTTCTGTTACCTAATCTAATTTAGTGGGTGGGCTACCCAAGCACTGTAAATCAGAGATTCCCAAACTTATTTGGCCGACTTCCACCTTAAAGAAAAAAATTGCTCCATGTTCCGTGATTATGATCACATGGTTTTCTAAGACCTTATACAAAATGCAAGTTATAATCAATCAGTGGTCAGGTCTGCCGAACAGGGCTTAACAAGCAAGTGTTGGCAGGTGAGCATATCCTATATTGTCAGGAAGTCCAGCATGCATCGGCAGGAATATGTGTGTAATGACTTGCTTACAATATAATACTGTGTGGTTACATGATGCAATACTGCATCATCAAAATTTCAATGCAGGAAAAAACTCACAAATTTACAATGAATTATTAAAATTAAGATGTGTCATTAAAAATTTATTTTCTTTTCAAGTAACATAAATTCCCAAAAAACAAACAAAAAAAATATTTAAGGGTTAAAGAAAATAGATTTCAGGATGTCTAGGCAGTGAATAGAGCACTGGCCCTGGAGTCAGGAGGACCTGAGTTCAAAAAAAATTTTATTTAAAAAGAAAGTATGTTTTCTGGGATGGGACATTGAGTAATTTTTTATTATTTTTTTTTGGTTTGTCAGATGCTCTGAAAGCTAAGTGGCTATATCGCCTCTCCTTGCCCTCACAATCCAATAACAAATATTTATTAATTGTCTACTATATGCAATGCACAGTGCTTGGTCCTATAGATACAAAGATGGCTCCTGCTTTTGTGGAACATACAGTCTACTAGAGAAGAAAGGAAATATGCAGAAATAATTATGATATACAATAGTCTATGATCATCATTGTATAAGAGACAAATGAGTTCTGCATCTTTTAGTTAGAAATATGGAAAATTGTCAAGTATTTTCTTCTACAGAGCTCTGCTACTTTGTCACTAACAAAACATCTCCTAGTAGCCACCTCTGTCCTTGAAGAACCCTCAGCTGTTGGGCCTGCTGTAAATTGGCTTTTGTGTTTGAGGAGAGGGTGACTGTTAGGTTAGGTGCCTTTAGTTGAAAGGTAAGAATGAATGATGACCTATAGTTAACATGCTCAGGTGTGTTGTGATACGATGGAAGGAGGACTGGACTTGTATTTAGGAGATCTAGGTGTGGCCCAGTTTTCATCCTCTTACTAGATGCTTGAACGTGGGCAGATCATTTCACTTCTGCCTTAGTATCTTTATCTCTAGAAAGGGGACAATAATAATACCTTCCTCTCACAGCTGTTATAAGGAAAGTGCTTTGTAAACCTTAAAGCCTAAAGAAAAAGGGTTGGATTTTTTTTTTTTTGATGTTGTTGTTCTACTCACATTATTTATCTTCCATTTAATGAGATAATGGGTTAAAATGGAATTTTGCTGTCAGCAGATGGAGGTTCCAAAAAGTGCTGCCAGGCGGTTGCTCTCCCCAAGACTGGAGATAGATTTTTTTAGATAATGACCTTTGACAAGGGAATCAGCTTGTTTATTTAAACACAAGTTGCTTGGTTGACAAGAAGCCATTGTGAGAGCATAGCTAAGACATTGATTCTGTAGAGTAGAACTGAATAGATGTCTGTTACACTTGACTAGTAGCAGGACCCTTAAGAAGACTTCTCAGTCCAGAGACACTGAAAGGGAAGAACTGGCAAGTGATAGTTACTCTCTGTTGAAATATCAGAACACTGAGATAAACTTATTCAAAGCTCTTTAAAAGTGCCTGAATTGGATGCAAGAATGGAAGCTGATTTGAATTAGTGTTCTCAGAGAATAGTTTGCCCCCCCTTCAAATTTCCTGTAGAAGTAATGTTTAGGAAAAATATTAAGAGAAAAAAAATCAAAAGCAGGTATAATAATTTTCCACCTATGTGCGACCATGCCCAGAGAGATGTGTGCCACATATATCATGCTTGTTTTAGAAAATAATTCTCTGTGTCATTGGAACTTTCTTCCCAGGGAATTTGCCAACAGAGCAGCCTACCAGGATGACTACTTCTGCCAGCCACCCTGATCTCTTGGGAGGATGGGACTCCTGGGCTGATTCCTCCGGTATTGGCAATATTCCATTACCACAGCCTGCCAAATCTGCATGTGAAGGTATAGGGTGTTCTCTTATAGATGTTCTCTTACTGAAGAAGGTGAAGGCTGTTCTTTTAGTGCAGCGTTTATTTGAGGATAACTGCATGATCATATTCAGAAACTGAGGTTGACAGTTTAATTTCCACTTGTAGTCACAAACAATGGTTTGCATGTTGTGTCCTCTATTAGACTGTGAGCTCCTTTGAGAGCAGAGACTGTGCTGTGTTTGTGTGTCTGTATGTGCGTGCATTTCTTTGTATCTCTAGATCTTAGTATAATTCCTGGCATATAGTAGGCACTTAATAAATGCTTGTTTTCTTCCCTTCCTAGTAGATAACACTTAATAAATGTTTATTGACTTTTTTTTTATATCAACTGTTAAATATTTCCTCCATCCTGTAGGCACAACCTTTTCTTCAGGAAGCCAGTCAAGTGTTACCTCTGGCTCATCTGTCAGCCAACCTAAATCTCAGAACTTTGATCCCTTTGCTGACCTTGCTAACCTCAGTTCAGGTATTCAAGATAATGAGTGGAATTTATACTAATAAAGCAGGAGTGTGTATTTAAAATGTTATTGCTTATGGGAAAAATTTCCTTTTCAGTATGTTAGATTGTAAAAGTTTACAAATGCAGCTTAAGTATGTATGAATTCAGGTGTTTTCATTACTATTATGTCATAAACCTTTCTTTTCTAGCTGTTGATGGGCTAATAAATCCAGGCATTCTGAAAAGCAAGACTCTCATAAAACTTCTAGTTATAATCCATGCTTCTTAGAGCCTCCTCCAGTAGCAGCAAGTATGGGATTGATAGGCTGGTTCTTTGGATGAGGTAAAGGGGAATTTACATAACTTAGCTGGTGAGTTGGGGTAGTACCTGGACATCTTTACAATACACTGAGTCTGTGCAAAAAAGGAGCTACTCTTCTACAAGAAAGAAGCAGTTAGGGAGCTCAGAGATTTAGTTTGAAATAGAAGGTTTCCAAAATTTGAAAAAAGACTGAACCACTGTTAACGACTTTTAGGGCTCAGATTTTAAGTGAAGGCCATATCTGGTATGGTTGAATTCTAGGTTAGCTCTGTTTGCCTTAAACACTGATATTGATGACATATTTGAGTATGAATCTTTGATCTTTTTCAGAGTTGAATTTTTTTTTAGTGTGCTTCTTAAGATCCTGTTTTTTTCTGCTAATTTCTTACTCCCTATGGTCCTTTATGGTTCTTTTCATGAGAATTCCTTATTTAAAATTTTGATGTTCTGTTCATTTGACAGATGTTAATTGTGCATCTGTTGTATGGGAGGCAAGCTTATAGATTTTTTAGTATATTGCATATTCTATGCTTTATATGTTTATTATTCTGAAAATAGGAGTTGTATTTGTTAAATATGTTGTTCTTTTTCTTATTTGTTTTCTTTCTCTTTTCTTATTTTCATGTTACCTTGCCCTTCTTATTTCTCATTTTCCTGCTTCTATATGCTTTTTTTTCTTCCCTTCCTTGTAGACAACACTTAATCATTTTGAGTTGCTTTGAAAAATTAATTTTTCAGACCACAGTAATGTGCCTTCTCTCCCTCTTATTCCATCACCCACCGATTTAGAAAGGAAGAAAAAACTGTTACAAACGTATGTCCAAGCAAAACATCTAAAGAAATATATTTCGTTTTGCATTCTGAATCCATTACCCTTCTATCAGGAACTTGGGTAGTAGGATTCATCATGCTTGCTCTGAAATAGTGATTATAAGCCTTTCAGAGTTATTTCTCTTTACAGTATTGTTGTCATTCTATAAACTATTCTAGTTCTGCTCACTTCACTTTGCATCAGTTCATTTAAGTCTTTCTAGGTTTCTCTGAAACCATTCCCTTCATCATTTCTTATGGCACAGTGGTATTTTATCATATTCATATATGCCATAACTTGTTTCTGTTGTTCCCCAATTGATGGACACCTCCTCAGTTTCCAGTTCTTTACCACCACAAAAAGAGCTGTTATAAATATTTTCATACCTCCTTACTTAGAAATTGTTTTACTTAAGATTGATGCCTGCCTTTATCTATCAAACTTCTTATTTATTCTCCTTTCTCTCTTTTCCCTCCTGTTTCTCTGTTGATTGAACTCTACTTCTGTGCTCAACTCTGTGTATGTGTATTTTTCCTTTCCTTTGATCACTTCAAGTTTCAGCTGTTCTTCCCCTTTTTCTAGACTTCTGCTTGTGCTCTCTGATTATGTGAGATTATTTTCTGCATCTTCTATCCCTTCCCATCTTTTTTTTAATGTAATAAATATTATTTGT
>CM053601.1:146376670-146428494 GCA_028646575.1 Pseudocheirus occidentalis
GATGATTTCTAGGTTCTTTTTTTGATCATGGCTTTCAGGTAGTCCAATAATTTTTAAATTGTCTCTCCTGGATCTATTTTCCAGGTCAGTGGTTTTTTCAAAGAGATATTTCCTTCTATCTTTTCATTTGTTTGGATCTGTTTTATAGTATCTTGATTTCTCATAGTCATTAGCTTCCATTTGCTCCAGTCTAATTTTGAAGAAGTTACTTTCTTCAGTGAGCTTTTGAAATTTGTTTTCCATCTGACCAATTAAACTTTTTAAGGCATTCTTCTCCCCATTGACTTTTTGGGCCTCTTTTGCCATTTGAGTTCATCTATTTTTTAAGTTGTTAATTTCTTCAGTATTTTTTTGGGTCTCCTTTACTGGGCTGTTGACTCGCTTTTCATGATTTTCTTGCATCATTCTCATTTCTCTTCCCAATTTTTCCTTTACTTCTCTTATTTGGTTTTCAAAATCCTTTTTGAGGTCTTCCATGGCCTGTGATCAGCTCCTATTTTTCTTGGAAGCTTTTGATGCAGGAGTTTTGACTTTATTGTCGTCTTCTGGTTCCACGCTATTATCCTTTTTGTGCCCCCAAAAGGATTCTGTGATCTGATTGTGCTTCCTCTGCTTGCTCATCTTGGTAGTCAGTTACTTGACTTTTGAGCTCTTTGCCATGGTAGAACTCTGCTTCCAGAGTGGAGAGAGCTGTGTCCTAAGTCACTGGGGTTTTCACAGTTGTCAGAGCTTTGAGGAGGGCGTCCTCTCTCTAGCCACCACAGGCTCTGGCACACTGACCACACACCCCACGGCCACCACCCAAGACTGTGACCCAGGTCTAAGCAGGTCAAAGCAAGAGTGATTACCCTCTGAATGGTCACTTGGTCCCCCCATGATCAGCAGGGCAGGAGTTCCGGAGGCAGCTACATAGTAGCAGCTGTGGCTGCTGAGCCACCTGTTGCCCTGGGCGTAGGGGCTGGACAGAGTTCTTCTCTCACCCAGTTCCACAGAGTTCCCCACTGACCTTTTACTTTCTTTTTGGTGTTTTGGGGTTGAGAAGTCTAGAAACCACCACAGCTACTGGTGATTCTCCTGAAGTCTGCTCTGGCTGGTCTCTGCCATAAGTCTGGGCCCACTGTGGGTCTTGGACCCTCATGGGGGACTGCTTGGTTCCCAGCTCAGTGCGATGGATCCTTCCTGTAGGCCTACCAGGAGATTTGTTTCTCTGTGTGACAAATCACTTTGTGGGTTCTGTAGCTCTAAAATTTGCTCAGAGTAATTTTTTTTTTACAAGTATTAGAGGTGGTTGGAACTGGAGCTCAAACAAGTTCCTGCTTTTGCTCTACCATCTTGACTCCCCTATTATGTGCCAGCGGTACTCAACCTGTAGGTTATGTTCAATTTGTAACAATTAAAATATATCCTGCATATCAGATATTTACATTACGATTCATAACAGTAGCAAAATTACAGTTATGAAGTAGCAACAAAAATAATTTTATGGTTGGGGATCACCACAACATGAGGAACTATATTAAAGGGTTGTGGCATTAGGAAGGTTGGGAACTACTGCTTTAAAAGAAAAGCAAAGTTTTACATGATGAAAGATTTGCAGAATCAAGTAGAATCTTTTCTGTCCTGTTTATGGAAATGCTTTATTTTGTATTTAATTCACAGTAAAAAAAAATTCTAAAACAAAAGTCAGCTGCATAAATACAGAAGTGGAGGAAGTATGGCTGGGTCATAGTTCATATGAAGGAAAAATCTGGATATTTTAGTAGATTGCAAGCTCATTATGAGTTAACAATATGACCACAGTCACTAATAATGATATGACATTAGGCTGCATTAATGCAGATATGGTGTCCTGAATAAGGAATGTGACAGTCCTGTTGATCTCTCGGTTTCGCAGACTCTATCTGGAGTATTATTTCCAATTTAGGATGCCATATTTTAAGAGGGTCACTAAAAAGCTGAACTATATCCACAGGATAACCCAGATAGTGAAAATGAATAAACTGAGAATGTTTATTTCTCCTCCAGGAAAAAAGATTGGGGGGGATACCCATGATAGCTGTCTTTTACTGTTAAACGAATTGCCATGTAGAAGAGAATTTAAGTTTGTTCTATTTGGTGTCCTGAATTAGAGAAGTAGAATTGCAATGGGTGGAAATTGTAGAGAGAAGCAGGTTTATATGGGTCAGCATGAAGAACGACTTCCTTAATAGTTAGAGCTGCCCAGAAGTGGAATGAGCTACTTTGTCAAGGTGGTGGGTATTAATACATTCCCCATCACTGGCTGTAGCTCCGAGTGGACACCTTCTTGGTGATAAAATAAAGACAAATCCGGCTTTATTAAAATAATCATTAGACTGTATGTACTCCTAGGTTCCTCCAAACTCAAGCATCTCATTTTGTGATTCAGAGTAAGAGCAAAGATCAGCAGAAAAGGGTCACAAGAGTTGAGAAGAAACAGAGGCTACTTCTGGTCATCAGCAGGCCATTTTATTTAGGCAGAGTTTTTGATCTCTGGTAAAAGATTATTTATTATTATCTATTAATTATTTTTAGAACCAGTTCCCAACTAAGGTCAGTATTTGGTCCAGCAACCTTTTCTGTTAGTGGAAATTGAGACCTTGCTTCTAGTCTTGGTGCTACCTGTTTATATGACCTTGGCTAATAAAAAAGGTGTATCTGTGAGTGACCTGGATGATTTTACAAGTCTTTGCTAGCTCCATTTTGTAATTTAACTGAACTCATGTAATTAGAAGGTGTAATTTTGAATTGTGCTAGTTCTTGTCTTCAAGGAATGTCAGAAATCCCTCTAACCTAGGCCTAATTACTTCCTGGAGGTTAGTTAGAGTAAGTGAAAATTTTCAATTCTTGTATATTTTAATATAAACAAACTAGGTAAGCGAGTGTTATCTAATAGTGTCTTAAAATACTACCTTTAACGTAGTGGTGATTGATTGCAGCATTACTTGTATGTAAATGTTCTTCTATGTTTGAGAAGTATCTTCAGTTATTTTTACAAAGCTTGAATATTATTACTTGAATTGAAAGAGCTCTAGAACTCTGTTTACTTTTGTATTGCGGTCATTCTAAAATAAAGTTGTTCAGCCTAGATATGTGAACGGTTGTAATGTTTTATTTTCTCTTTAAAAAGAAAAGCAGCCTTGTGGCATTATGGATAAAGGTCCTACGTAAGACCGTAAGCTACAAAAGAGGAGTGCATCCTCATTGGTGAAAAGAGTTTTCACACCAGGTGTTCCTGAAAGTTGTATAGTTTTGTTGAGTGAACTGAAAATTGTAAGAATGTGCAGGTGTACAGATTAAGTTTCTTTCCCATACCTTCTCAGCTTCTCGATTGGATTGAAGGAAAAGAGAGAAATATAAGAGCACTCATTTCCACACTGCACATGGTGCTTTGGGAGGGAGAAAGCAAGTGGAAGCCAGTTGGCATGGCAGATCTGGTGACTCCTGAGCAGGTGAAGAAGTACTATCGAAAGGCGGTGCTGGTGGTTCATCCAGACAAGGTGAGCTGTCCAAAGGTACTGGCGGGATTTTCTTCTCCCCTCTCCCCTCCACCTTCCTCAGCCTCCCTCTGCCTCCTTCTCTTTTCTTCTCTGTCCACTCTCCCCCTCCCATCCTACTTCTTTTTGTTTTTGACCTGCAAGCATGATGAAGTCAGGATATGAGGACTTGGAAAAGCTTTTTCAGCTGAATAGATGCCTTTCCTGCAGGTGCTCAGTTGAATAATTTTGATTTTTATCTACATTAAAGCATAAACATTTTTTGAATATTTAAAAATATCTAATTATGGATGCTTGAGCTCTGTTGAGTAACTCACATTTTCTTCTAAGGCTATTTTGTAATCAAATGTAATATATGAAATGCAGTGTTACTAAGTAGCTGAAAGA
The DNA here is from genome assembly GCA_028646575.1 of Pseudocheirus occidentalis. NCBI lineage: Eukaryota > Metazoa > Chordata > Mammalia > Diprotodontia > Pseudocheiridae > Pseudocheirus > Pseudocheirus occidentalis. Next base: position 146,380,573 of record CM053601.1, read on the forward strand.
TTTGCATGTTATTCTGTTCTGTGCTCTGATTTATAAGCAAACTCTGTTAGTGCTGGTGGAGGAGGTTGAATTTAAAAGGTTGCTGTACTTCTTGGATATGCCATTGGATATGAAGAACTATGGATGGGAGGAAAAGGGTCTTTGTAGCTGGTGAAGGATTATGTAGAGTCATAAGTGCTCTCTTGCTGTTGTGATTGGTGTTGGGTGTACATTTGTTATCTGGATGTCTCTTGGGTGGCTGATGCTGGGAGAAGAAGGGGAAATAATGAAGGTTCTCTTTGTTGCCCCTACATAGGTTTGTTAGTACCTTGCTTTGAGATGACTGGCTAGGACTGATCATTCAATCATTATCCTTATTGTCTTTGTTGTTTATCTCATCCTTCTATGTTCAAGATCACAGTCAGGAGAAGGCCCTGGTGCTTGAATGATCAGGGAGAGAGTGCCTTTCTTGTGATCTGGGATACTGCAGAGCAGATTGGAAACCTATTACCCATAAGCCCAAAGTTTTATTAAAGACAGAGTGCTGAGTCTGTCACCCATCCTATAGGGCAGAATGCTGTCTCAGAAACTGTCCTTCAAGGCTCATTGTGAGGATCAGATGAGAGAATTGCATCTGATTATAGCTGAGGATGTGAAGCCCACAGTTATGGGGTACCATTATTTAAACCACACCTACTGACATTGGCAGGTGTTTATTATCTTTGCTTTTGTGAGCTACACTGTTGAGCTTACTACCTGCCCTTTTAACCAGTGGAGAATTGAGAGAGTGTTCATGTGACTGAAGAAACTATATGACCCTGATGCTTATTTCCTGATCAGAAACTTAACTATCGCAGACCAGGATTAGGCTTTGCCAGTGTTAAAATTCATTCACCTCAAGAACAAATCACATGGGACATTTTTACCATGGAGATTTGTGAGAGAGGTAAAGTTCAGAGCTACTTTTTAGTGAGAGCAAAGCTCTTCTTGCCCTGAGGAACTTCTCTCTGCAATTCCTTTTTAGTCTTGTGGGCATTTTGTGAGTGGCCTCAGGTGCTTGGCCAACATTACACTGCTCTCAGTTTTTGCCATGTGGTTCTGGTTAGTGCTGTAAAAGTTGGGAGTGGGGATGACAGAGGGAAGGCCAGGTAAGACTTGCTTGAGTCTCTAGGGAGGAAGCTGCCAGTTTCTGATGTCTGTCTATTCTTTCTTCCCAGGCCGCCGGGCAGCCATATGAGCAGTATGCCAAAATGATCTTCATGGAGTTAAATGATGCCTGGTCAGAGTTTGAAAATCAGGGATCCAAATCCCTTTTTTAAAACCTCAGTTTTTGGGATTTTCAAAATGCATTGGCAGCAGAATGGCGTCTGAAGGTGTTGTTTGTTGGACTTAATGTTCTTAGAATTTAAGAGAGAGTTTCATGAGCTCATCCTCAAGTTGAAATTCTACTCTTGTACATGGGGTGTATTGTAAAATGTAAATCAGCAAAGGCCTCTTGCCATGTCACAATCATAGCCCAGAACGAACCTTTTTCCCACTGTTTGATTATGAAACACATAAATCTAATGACGTCCTTTTTTGAGGTGCAGTGGTATAAGAAGAGTGAGCCATTCATTCTAAAGCCAACGATGTTGGTTGGTTTTTTTTGCCCAAAAGGAAGACAACTCTGACTCGTGCTTCTGTGATGTTTCACTAGTTTGTGATTGGAGTTTGATGTTTAGCGCCTCTCACCTCAATCCAAGGTCTTTAGTGCAATGAGAAACAGTGAATTTGCTAAGCACAGCATTGTTACCTGAATCTATAGAAGGTGTACATTTACATCTGTATTTTGTGTAATCATCCTGATAATCACTTTTGTATATAATTAAAATGTTTTCTGATGATAACCTGCATTCCTTATAATGAATTGGCAGCCGCTAAGCCAGCATTCTTGGTTGTGGGAAGCAAGGAACCAAGTTGTTTGCAAATCATATTTCATGACTCTGGATAGTGGTTGTATGTCACATGGAGAAAACACTGGCATTTTTAATATAAGTGATTGCATGTTAAAAATCTTTTGTGTTATTTATGAAGAATTTTTTGGACATTAAGCTGTATTGCCAGGGTTTATTTTCCCAGCTCATGGCACCTGTAACTTCTGATTCTCTACTCCCTGTTGCCCTTCCAGTGGAATAGTGTGCATTCCATTGGTTTCATAAATATGCTGTTAGAAAAGAAGATTGTCCTACTTATTTCTGAGTCTGATCTTGAAATGTGAGCACAATATTGTTTACCATGCTTATTTCTGTTCTGAAGTCAGCAAATGTGATCTCATTTGCAATTTGTTGTTGAAAAAAATTTACTCTTTTATTGTATGTCTGGTCAGCTCTTGACTGTATTGACTGATTATACATTTTATTATCAGAATGTCTTAATAAGCAATGATGTTATACCCAGGCAGATGGCTGTTAGCCTTGAGTACGTACACACACACACACACACACACACACACACACACACACACACACACACACACGACATGACACGATACAAGAAATAACTCTCACTATCTTAAGTACAAGAACCATATTCATGTCTGATTTGTAACAAGAAGGTACTTTAGCCATGACAAAGAATTCCTTACAGGCTGGGTTGCTGCTGAGTTTGTTGACAGCTTTTACAGATGTGTTCCATTCTTTTTGAAAAAGGAGGAGGGGAGGAAAACAAGGCAGAAAGGAAGAAAAGGGGAGAGAAGAGGGAGAAAACTCTCTTTTCCAATGGATAGTTGCCCCTTTCAGTCTGATGTGATTTCCTCTGAGAAACATTGCAATTCCATAGCTCCTCCAACCTGAGCTGTTAGTGCCAGTTCTAGCTACACCAGTAGCTAATGGCAGTATTTGGGGTGAAAGATTCTAGAATTAAACACTGGAAAAAGAAAAAAAAATCAACTTCCTTCTGTTAAATGGCATATATAAGGTAGTTTCTGCCTTGAGTGTCTTAACTACCAGTAGCAGGAATATGAGAAGAAAAGCATGGTTAAGAAAGTGTTCTTGGTTTTTCAATCTATAGTTCTTGTGAATTCTTTGTTCAACACTTAAGGGGGTTCAGGTGAGGCAATTGCTTCATCTTCCCAGAATACTAATCTGATTTGACTTTCAGATGAGCTCTGTTTTTGAGACTAGAGAGGAGAATGTATCCCATCCAGACAAGTCAGATTTCTTCCTGCTTGTTATATGTGGCCTTTCTTAGCTCCATAAGAGCCCCCCTGTGTTGTATTCAGGGACAGTTAGACCAAATTTAGTTACCAAGTCTTGGGAGACTGCAGTGTGTCCTTTGGTTGAGAAAGAGCAGTCTCATGAGTAAATGAAAAAGAAGCCAGCACCAAGTACTAAGAACTGTACTCAGTAAGGGAGCAGTGTAGGAATACTTGGGTAGGCCATTTGGAGTCTGCCATAGAGGTGCTAAATGAGAAGAACATAAAGGGAACAAAGCAAAAGGGAAGCTGCACTAGGGTCTTGTAGGAGGGGAACAGGGCTTTCTGTCTATGCAGATCAGGATGAAGGTCGAACTGTTCAATATATTACCAGTGACCTTTGAACCGTTAGCACTTATTTCTGCAAAGAATGGGGAAATAGCTGAGAATTGTTAATAAGCAGATAGAAGCCTCTTTTAAAAAAAGAAAAGACATTAAATTGTCTTAGTAAAATTAATGGTAAAAATAGTGAGTGAATGAATGAATCTTAAGTAGGCTGAAATTTATAATATTGTAATCATGTAGGTGTCATGATTCAGTGGTCATTCATCGGTGCTGTTGCAGAGTTCTTCCTGCACAGTAGATCCCTGTGCATTGGGAAAGCATTGCAGTGGAAGGCAGGGAAATTTGCCTTCCTGCCCTAGTGCCTAAAAGTCATCCTTGGGTGGGCAGGTAGGTAGTTTCTGCTCACTTCACCAGCATTTAATCTAAGTCTATAAAGAATACTTTTTTGACTGGACCACAGCAAAAAATATCTAGTCTTTTCTCCACCCACCTCAGGAAAGTCTCTAATCTGGGGCTTTCTCTACTTCAGGGAGTTTGCTGCTGCCAGGAGGTGCCTCACGGAGCCTACAGGAGGCAAAGTGTCTGAAGAGCTGTGGTGCTAGGTGAAGTCACCTGGATCCAGTCCTCTCCCCACCCCAGGACACAGCCCTCTTTGACTGCCTGCCAGGAAAGGGCAACATAGAGAAGGAATTTGGAAGGAGGGGCTGAGATTGTTAGAAAATAGGGAGGGGTGTGTGGGGGTGTGCGCGCGTGTGTGTGTGCGCGTGTGTGTGCACATGTGTGTGTGCGAGAGAGAGAGAGAGAGAGAGAGAGAGAGAGAGAGAGAGAGAACAGACTTTTTATAAAAAGTTGGCATAAAAAGTACTATTGCCATCAGTTATTCATTAGAGAATTGGGTCTTTTTTCATCTGAGTGATATAGATTGGCATGTTCAAGGTAGACAAGATATGCAAGATTCAGTGATGGGAAGGTAGACTTCAGCAGCTTTTTCAGGGGCAGGGGTGTGTGTGGGGGGTCTCTTTGAATGTTGCTGAGTGGACTTAAAAACTTAACAATGCATTTAATTTTTAAAAAGTAAGAATGAAGGGAATGTTGTTTTACTAAGTTGGCAGAAATGCCCAGCTAATCACTGTAGATGATTTTGTTTAATTTCATTTCCTTATATAAGCACTGCATCAGAGCTCAGTTGATTGTATAATTTACCCCAAGCAAGAGAATAAAGTTATCTACAGGGTGATTACAGAAATAGGGGTGAAGTGGAGGTTAGAGAGAGAATGAATCATTGTTGAATGGGGGAGGAATGATAGAGGAAATATTCTGAAGCTGATCTTGTTTCCTATTCTTACAACAGAGGAGTAAACGTACTGAAGGGATGTCAGAAAATAGGAAGCAAAATGATTCCTATTTCAGGGGCTGAAAGGCTTTACAAACCTGATTGTTTTATTTCGAAGGCAGTAGATATGCATTTAAGATCACTAACCCCATGGGAAGGAGGGACCCTGGTGATAATGACAATCTGTAGACAGATGAAGTGTTAGGGCATTAATGAACTAAAGCTCAAAGGAAAGTTTAAGGTACAAAATTTTCTTAATAAAGATGTGTAATACGGTGAAAGAGGACTTGAAATCTGAGAAACTACTATGAGCTACTGGAGAGCCAGAGGAGGTCATCTCTTCTCTGACTTTTATCTGTAATTTACAGGGAGGACTCATTCAGTGGTCTACGGGACATGGCTGCCTTGGATATTGGGTAGATTGACCTAACGTGTGCTTTGAATCATGGAGAAATATGTAGCCTTCATAGCTCACGGCCATAGCTCCAGACACTGAAGAGGGAAAGGTTCCAGAGCTGCTGAGATTCGGTCACCAATGTATTTCTCAAAGCCTTGTCAGATACTGGAAAGGGAAAAGCATACAGAGTGACGAGTGATTTTTTTTTTTTTTTCAACTAGTAGCAGAGTAGTCCAACCAAAGAAAGACAAGTATTTGTCATTAACATGGCAAAGCTATTCATGAAAACTCCCACTGTCTCTGCTGTACCTTCACCTATGTCTTTTTTTCAAAGAGCAGGGAGTCTCTTCTGTACAGCAGCTATGTGTGTCATTGGGCACACAAGCAGATCGATGGAGTGAATTGATCAACAAACCTTAACTGTTTGGGCTGGGATTTTAGGACAGTGGTTTTTCTCCGTTTTCAAAATGATTCAATATGCTGTGTTGGAACATGTGGGTACTCTGTGAAAAGCTAAAACAGTTAACTGAATAGTAAAAATAGTATTGCTCATTAATAACTATTTGATATCAAGCCTTTCCATTAAGTGCTTCAGAGGACACCCATGTGATTAAGCAGGGAGCTAGGGAAGCTGAGGCCTGAAGAGGAAGTGACTTGTCCAAGACCACGCTGAGTAAATTGGTTGATGACAGAATTGAAGGCTGGAGCCCAGTCCAGTTTCTCAGTAAGGGAAGGGCCCCATTGTTTCTCACCACTCTGTTTATAGAGCTTGGAAATAGGAATTTGGCTACTGGCGTGCTGCTCTGGATTTTAGGTGGTGGATTTGACTGTATCTTCTTTTGTAACATCTTGTTTCCTTGCCTGTTCCTTTTTAAAGGTGTGTTTCCTGACCTCAGGGCTTATTTCCTGAGCTTTGGTTTTTGTATTCTAAGCATGGGGAAAGTTGATTCAGATTTCCACAGAAGTTTACAGAAAACATTAGGATGTTATGTCCTTTAGTAACAGCAAAAAGTTGTATTTTGAACAGTGCCTTTGTCATTTATGGATCTGTTTTTGAAACATAGGCCAAAATTGGTGTATTCTGCATGAGAAAAATCATAAAAATTGATCATTTTCCAAGGGAACTCCATGCTCAGCACAAATACCTCAGTCTCCATACATTTGTGTTTGTTTAGGATTTAAAGGGTAAATAAATGTTTACAAATCTCAGAAATATTCCTAAGTAAGCTTCCTTGCAGCTTACAGTAATTCAGAACCATCCGTGTGTGTGTGTGTGTGTGTGTGTGTGTGAGAGTGAGAGAGAGAGAGAGAGATGCTCCTAGTATTCTTAGTCATATATAGAAATTACCACCTTCTTCTTGGTCAGGCCTGTACTCTTTGATAATGAGAGTAAATTGCTACCCTGGTCCTTTATTTTAGTGATCTAGAGTCACTTCTAGATTTGTGTTGGCAGTGGGGCACTGTTTGGGGGACTGTAAGTTTCCACTGGTATCCCATTACAGGTACAAGAGTTGGGTTGCGTCTGGTCAGGTCAGGTCATGCCTCTTTGGTTGCTCTGTAGGTACCCCAGCTTCACTGGCCTTGTAAGTCTGGCTAATTGTTCATCGGGACTAGGAACTATGGGGAGTTTGGCACCAGAGTGCTTGTATGGTAGGGACAGATCAGCTCATATCCCAAAACAAATTGGGGCTGGGACTGGGACTGAAGTTGGCACCTGAGCATCCTGCCTGGTAATTGTGGCCTTGTCCCTGTCTTTCTCCTGGAACTGCTTAGTTAATGACTTGAGTATGGATTGCATGGGATTAGGAGCAGTGCTGTCTTTTGGGTTGAGGACAAAGGACAGTGTTTTGTTTTATAGAAGGAGCAGAGGTAGGAAGTCCTGAGGAAGCTGGGACTTGGCTCAGACATACTTGAATTTTAAGAATTATAGATGGTGATGCAAGTTCAAAGCAGAAGGGCATTTTCTATGTTTCCTCCCACTGAAAGGAAAGGGAGGGATACCAGTCTTTGTGGTATCCATATTAAATCCATAGTTTTCCAGCCAAGTTCACCAGCCTCAGCTCAGGGTTTTTGCAGCATCAGCATTGACATGCTTTTCCAGGAACCACTTATGACCATTCCTAGGGACTTGGTTTGGACCAGGCAAGGACCCTGTAATTTTAAATACTGACTGCTACTTCTATTGTCTGTGATTCTTACATATGAATCAGGCCAGTGTGTTTCTCCTAAGTTTCCATAATAGTTATTGAATTAATGATTCCAGATTGATTGCTTTAGTGGGCATATGTTGTCTTAAAGATCCAAAGTTCATTCCAGTATTTCCTGTTACATTTGCAAACCACCTTCCAATAGAGCTAATAGGGTACCTCCAAACCACTGTTTTGGACAGAATTCCTGCCCATTGTATGCCTATCCAGGTCTCTGTTGTTAGAAGCCAGCACTGCCAGTTGGCCAGTGTTTGGGTAATGAAAGATAGCTTTTGTGTATAAGCTTCTTAAACTGTTAGAAGAATTTGCATATGTGCTTTATCCAAAATGTGATTTATTTATATTAAATGTGATCTCACATGAGAGCCAGAGGCATTATGGACGTTTTGGATAAACTTACATTCACTTGAATGTATATTTACACCTCAGTCTATATGAATATGGGCTGTTGCTGTTGAAAAATATTAATGTGATAATGGTTTCATGTGGTGGCCAGTTTCTCTAGCTGTGACTTTTTTTGGTGGGTTGATATAAAGATGGGGGCTTGTCTCATAGTCTGATCATCTTTCATCAGGAATTGCTCTGTACTAAATTTGCTATTGTCAAAAAAAAGTATAAATATGTATGTGTATATAAAAATGAAAAACATGAACAAAAGATGAATAGTCTATTAGGATTCTTGGCACAAAATGTCCTTAAATAAAAGACTTTGCTTTGAAGTGTCTTTAAGATTGATCAATTGAAACACTTAGCTCCAAAACTTTCCTTAAAACAAAAACTTGCAGCTACAAATAACTGGGGCTGTGAAGAACCCTAACTTCCGATCTTTCTTCACCACCTTTAATTTACTTCTCTGCAGCACTTGAAAAACGTCCACCCACTGAAAGTGCTTTTTAGGTAAGTGTAACCTCCCTCTAGGAAACACTAATGTGTCATCTGATGGCAGTAATGGGAATGTTTGACCTTGAAGCCAAAGCCTTTCTCAGTCAGGAGGAGAGCCTATTAGGAGTTGGGATGGGGGGTGAGTGGGAGGACACTAGGAAGAGGTCAGCACGGGACAACAGCAGCTGTGGGATGGAGGAGGAAGGCTGAGCTGGTCATGGAGAGTAGAGATTGAGAATCGGAAAAAAAAAATCTCAGACTGCCCAGAAAGAGTGTACCTATTGTTGATCAAGTTTATTTATTTTTTGGCATGATTTATGGCCACCTCCAAAAGGATTTGTAGTAAGTTTTACTGTTATAGCAACATCATAAACCATTTTCTGGAGTTCCAGAAAAGTGCTAACAAAGTAAATAATCTACAACATTTCAGAAGTGAGAAACCCAGTTTTTACTGGCTCTCAACTCATTTTGCCACACTGTGTCTTGTGGTTTTGTGTAGATAATTTCAAGCTTACCAATTTACCAGCTTTGAAACAAAATTAAATGACTTGGCAAGCTTCGGCTTTAGATTTCTCCCATCATTAGTTGCCTTCTCATACAAAACTGCTGCTACACAAAGCTGGAGAAAACCACGAAACTGGGTCCGCTACCAATCTGTTATGTAACCTCAACCAAGCCCTCCCTACAGCAAGGCAATCTCTTTATGCCTCCCTGATGCACTCACTGTCCCACTCACCACAGCCATTTTTTTCAAACCTTTTCATCTCCAAACTCCCTTGGATGCCCTTTCTCCTTCCCTCCCCTTCCCTCATCCTCTGCTGAGGAGCCTTCACCAAAAACTCCATCTTCTCCCCTTTTCATTTCATCACTCAGATGGCTTCTGTCACTGTGTCCACCCTTGTCTCCCGTAATGAGGTGGCCCTTCACTTTCTGAAGACAAAGCTCCCCTTTACATGCATAAGTGATCCCATTCCATCCTACCACCTATGGACCCATGTTTCTCCTAGCCTTTAAAAGACAACAAATCCTCATTTCCTCCATTTCCATTAACTCATCCCATATCTCTCCTCCCCATGGCTAAACTCCTTGAGAAGGCCACTGATTACCACTGATTCCTTCCTTTCCTTCAGTCTTCTTTTTACTTCTCCAGTCTGGCCTCTGGCCTCATCATTCAACCACAACTGCCCTCTCCAAAGTTACCAATGATCTCTTAATCTAATGGCCTTCCTCTCCTCTTACAATGCTGAGGATCCTGTGATTTTTTTTTTTTAACCTTAGAGGTGTCAGTGGGAATAAATAAGACATGTTCCCTCTTCTCGGGGAGCTTTAATAGGGAGATAAAGTACAAACACAACTGTGATGCATCATATTACTTGGTAAGCACCTTACTTGCAAAGTTATGTGTAAGACCTGGGAGAAGACCAAGGAAGACTTCATGATGGAGTTGGTTTTGGATCTGGGTTTTAAAGACTGGGTAGGAACTACATCGAGCAAAGGCAGGGTTGGGAGTATGGGGTATGACAATCCAAGCATAAGGAACTCTAAGGGACATGTTCAGTTATAGAGTCTAGTTTGACTACACCACAAACTGTTTTGGAGGAGACTATAATATGGAAGCAAAATGTTGCAACAACCCCATATATAGCAAGGGTTGTTAACCACATTTAAACAGGAAGAAGCTGAGATTAAGAGGGGAAGGGACTTGTCCAGGATCACACAGTGTGGGAGACTGGGTATCTTCTGTCTTCATATCCATTGTTCTTTGTATTACATCAGAGCAGACTACTAAGACCTGACTTAAAATCTTTGTATTTTAAGGCTGGGAGTTTAGAGATCATTTGATCCAGCTCCCTCATTTTAAAGATGAAAAAACTTCCCAGGAAGAAGAAATTATTTGTCTGAAGCCAGTAGCAGAGTAGAAATTCAGATTAATGTTTTTTGAGCCCTAACCCACCATGATGGAAGACCATGACACAGAGAATGTAGTATGTGAGAGTCCACTTCCTCTTTCCTCTCTACTTGCCTTGGACCAGGATTTTAGCTCTGACAGGGACCTCAAAATGAAATTTGGGGGAGATCATGGTCTTCCTCCCTGGTATGAACTTTGTAAGCCAATAATATCCCCAAACTAACCAGTTTCCCACATTAGTGTGAAGGTGGTATTTATGTCCCCCCAGCCTTAGCACCCCAAAGTTGACTGGTGACTGTAAAAACCATAGGATAACCATGTAAAGAACAGTGTGTGTCAGTAGGCCTAAGCCATTAACCAGTACTTCCTGAGACTGGTGCTCAGATGTTACTCAGTCAAGTCTTTTAGGTGAGGGCTGTGACCTGTCCATGAGAAAGGTGAACTAGAAGATTTCACTCTAAGGTCTCCCTCTGAAGGGTAGGACAAGGGTACACGAAAGAGCCTCGGAGACTTGTGTTCATTCATATGCTCTGACCCTAACTTCCTGTGTGCCTTTTGGTAAGTCACCTCTTCTTACTGAGCCTCAGTTTCTCCATATGTTAAATAAGAATGATAGAATGATAGGATCATTCTGAGGCATGGTGGATAGAGAGCTGGCCCTGGACTTTAAATTCTCTCTCTTATTTACTGTTTGACTCTGGGAAAATGACTTATCCTCTCCATGCTCTAGAAAAATACTTGTTTCTAGTTTCATACTGTTTTCTCCTAGTTTTGCAGCTTCTTAAAAGACTTCACTTGCAGCTTAAGATGCTGACTGACCTCCATCAGTAAATTTCCTTATCTGGAGTTCCCTGTACCCATGAAATTACAAGTTCAGCTTCTGTCCCTATTAGGATCATAAATTTGGAGAAAGAATATCACATCTATCTCCCTTTATTTTACATTTGAGAGAACTGGGGTCCCAGAGAAATTCAATGACTTACCCAAATCTTTGTGCTGTGTCATAGACATACAGTGAAAAATGACTGGAAGATACTGAGAGTCTAGAAGCTCTTTATTATAACTAATATTTTCCTTACATTTTTTATTGTAAACACAAATTGGGGGGTGGCTAGGTGGCGCAGTGAATAGAGCACCGGCCCTGGAGTCAGGAGGACCTGAGTTCAAATTCGGCCTCAGACACTTAACACAAAACCTAGCCGTGTGACCTTGGGCAAGTCACTTAACCCCAATTGCCCTCCGAAAAAATAAAAAAAAAAAACCAAAAAAAAACCCAAACCCAAAAAACAACACAAATTGGAACCTCTTTGACAGTGCCACATTTTCTGGAGTTACGTTGACAGCAACCATTTCAAATCACTTCTAACCTTCCCATGGAGATGGGAGTCATGTATCCAGTGCCTTCCAGAATCACAAGAATATATCATCTCAGCACTGGAGGGAACCTTAGGGGACAAATTAGTCTAACTGGTACTGAATCCTTTTTGCAGCATACCAAAGGGTCGACCTAGCTTTCCCCTGGAGACGGGGGAGCAACCTCCAAAGGCATTTTAATTCTGCTTCTGGAATGATCTCATTAGGAAAGAATTTTTCCTCAACAGAAAAAAATCAATAAGTCTTAAAAGCTTATGACAGTCACTGTACTAGGCACCAAGGATACAAGCAGAAAAAATAAAACCCTGCCTGTAATAAACTCATATTCTAATGCAGGAGTCTACAACTACATGCAAATTTCAGTGTATACATATAAATATGCAATGCATTACATATAATTATATAATATATGCTATTATACATTTTATATAAAATTACATAATATATAATTTATATCACATCAATATAATATGACATATATAGAATAAACAAAGCTTGAATTGTGTATGTGTGTGTGTGTGCATGTGTGTATTCCCCAGGGCAGGGACTATTTTTGGCACAATGACTGGTACATAAGAGATGCCCAGTAAATAAATAAATGCTGTTGACTTGGGAGGGACAGCATTAGCAATTGAGGGGATTAGAAAAAACAGAAGAAGGTGTCTGAACTACATCTTGAAGAGAGGGACTTTGGGAGTCAAAGAGAAATGGTACATCCCAGGCATGGGTGACAGCCAGCGCAAAGATAGGAAGATAGGAAATGAAGGGTTGTGAGTGAGGAACAGAGATGAGCATATATGCCTGCATACGGTCTTTGTTCAGTGTTTTCTCCTCTGTCTTCCCAAGATAATGAGCTCCCTGAGGCTAAAGTCCCATTTGTTATTTTTTGTTCCCCTCTCCCCCCAGAAGCACCAAGGCTGGTCCTGAAAGTTATTAGTAAATCCTGTTCATTGATCGATCCCCTAAAGCAGCAGAATTCACATTGGAAATGCTATTTTAGAAAAGTCAGTGGTGATTAAAATAAGTCCCTATTTTGGGACTGAAAAGCATACTCTTGGAGTATAACTCCAAGTACTAACTAACAGGATGCCTTAATGCCTTGTCATGCTAGAGAAATTTACATTGCAGCCCAGAGCCAGGATAATGCTCTCTTCTGGTTGAAATAATTGAAATTATTTCTCCCTTTCAAGCAGAAGAGAGAAGCCTTGCTCAGAGTATGCTCTCTCAGTACACTGGCATTACTGCAACATCCTGCCTATGGACAGTCACAGGGGTCTTTATAGGAAACAGCAGGTGAACTTAGAGTATGTCTGCAAGGCCCTGGTGGATCATTGAGAAGTTGGGGAGGGAGGCTCCCACTGGCTTTTATGCTTGAAATGATATTGATCCTACATAGCATGTACCCCTAGACCCTGACAGACCTATTAGAGTCCTCAAAGGGACTACAATTTCTAGATGATAAATATTAAATTTCTTCTTTTAAATTTTGACCCATCCTAGTTTGCTGAGATCTCTTCAGTTCCTGATTCCATTGGCCAGTGTTAGGTATCCCTCCCAACTTTGTCATGGTATGCCATCTGTACTATCGCTCTAAGCCACCGATGAAAACATATATTCTTCAGGAAGGTGGTGTGTGACCATATGGGGGTGCAGTAGAAAAAACACTTATCTTGGGTTTGAGTTCTAGCTCTGGGGCTTAACTCCCATTGTGACCCTGAGCTAATAATTCCTTTTTGCCCCTTGGTTTTCTCATCTGCAAAATGGAGATAATTGCCCTACCTGCTTCTTAGCATTGTGAAGAAAGCTCTTTTTAAGTCTTTGTAAATTCTGAGTATTATAGGGAGAAGCAACAGGGCATAGTTGATAATAGGACCTCTGACACATACCATGTATAAATGGCAACTCTCTAAGATTACAAATTGCAGAGAAAACTTGCATTGATAGAGGGAATTTCCTGAGAATTTCCTGTACTACAACAAAAGGTCTATGGTCAAAGGTTATTGTTAAGTTGTTTAAGTCATGTCTGACTCTTTGTGACCCCATTTGGGGTTTTCTTGGCAAAAGTAGTGGAGTAGTTTGCCATTTCCTTCTCCAGCTCATTTTATAGATGAGGAAGCTGAGACAAAGAGGGTTAAGTGACTTGTTGAAGGTCACACAACTCATAAGTATCTAAGGCCAGATTTGAACTCATGAAGATGAGTTTTCCTGATTCCATGACTGGTGTTCTATCCACTACACCATCTGGCTGCCTATGGGAGCCACTAATGTCACTTTTTCCTCTGGTTATGGATAGTATTTTTCATTTTGAGCTTTTTGGAGTTGTCTTAGAACTTTGCATTACTGAGAAGAACCAAGTCTGTTAAAATTAATCACTGCACAATGTGACTGTAACTGTATACAATGTTCTCCTGGTTCTTCTTCCCTCACTCATCATCAGTCCATATAAGTCTTTCTAGGTTTTTCTGAAGTCCACCTATTCATTTCTTACAGCACAGTAGTATTCCATTACATTTATATAGCACAACTTAATTTAGCCATTTCCTAATTAATGAGCATTTCCTTAATTTCCAATTCTTGACCACCACAAAAAGAAATGCTATAAATCTTTTTGTCCATATGGCTCCTTTTCCCATTTGCATGATCTCCTTGGGTTATAGACCTAGAAGTAGTGTTGTTGGGTGAAAGGGTATGTGTAGTTTTATAGTCCTTTAGGCATAGTTTCAAATTGCTCTTCAAAATGGTTGGATCAGTTCACAACTCCACCAACAATGCACACTAATGTCTTTATTGAATTGAATTATAGAAATATTCCTCTTAACTCCCTTCTTCCAAGTGAGAGATGGAAAGAAAACTGCCTATGATCTCAAGATCTCTCATTTTTTGCCCAGCATCTCCAGGCCAATAGTTGGGAAAGAGGGCACTACATCCATGCCTTGAATGGAGGAATGGGCATTGGGTAGAGGTAAAGGGAAAGGCATTTCAGGAAGGGAAAGCTTGAGCAGAAGAACTTGAATGAAGGATCATTGATTTGGAGCTTTAAGGACCTTAGAAGTCATTCAGTGCAGCCCTCTCATATTATAGATGATCACACCAATGCTGAGTTATTTAGCTTGTAGATATCCAAGGTGAGATTAGTACCCGGGCCTCCCTGACTTCAAGTCTAGGGCTCTGGGCTTTTAGGTGGTGCAGTTAGCCGGAGTCAGGAAGAGCTGTGTTCAGATGTGACCTCAAATACTTACTAGCTTAGTGACTCGGCAAGTCACATAGATTCCCTTTCCTCATCTGTAAGATGGGAATACTCATCGCACTTAACCTCACACAAAGTCATTGTGAAGGACAAATAAGATAGTGTTTGTGAAGTGCTTTGTAGAATTTTAAAGCATTATATAAATGTTACTATCATGCCTGTCACCTGAATGTGGAGACTCACCGTCAGAAGGTTGACCTTCAGGGTGGCTAGGTGATGTAGTGAATAGAGCACTGGCCCTGGAGTCAGGAGGATCTGAATTCAAATTCGGCCTCAGACACTTAATACAAAAACTAGTCGTGTGACCTTGGGCAAGTCACTTAACCCCAACCATTGACCTTCCCAGTGGAGGAATCTTTTTTGACCTCAGCAACTCTGTTAATTATCTTTGTTGTTGCTGTTATTTTTCACTATTCCATAAGGCCCACGGGCTTCTTGTTTGAGAGTGGCTGGTGAAAGGGCCAGTCTGGACCAGAGTAGTGGAAGTCAAGGCTGAACTGAGGCCAGATTATGAAGACACTCAGTCTGATGTGAAAAATGACCAAAAAAAAAAAAAAGGCCACAGGGTTGACTAAGGCGTGGTAGTGAATAGGGGTAAAAAGGCAGGTCTAAGAGGAAGAAAATAGGATTAACTAAGGAGTAGGTTATAGGCAAGGCATGGAGAAAATAGAGAAAAGGCAAGCCACACAGTTGGTCTTCCCAATAGCCCCCAGAATTCATTCTCCATCTTTTTTTAATCGAGAGACAGCGTGGTATCGTGTAAAAAAATGTGGACCTGCAGTCAAGAGACCTGGGTATGAATCCTGCATGTACTAGCTTGATTCAGTTATTCAGTCATGTCTGACTTTTTGTGAATCCATTTGGAGTTTTCTTGGCAAAAGATACTGGAGTTGTTTGCCGTTTCCTTCTTCAGCTCATTTTGCAGATGAGGAAACTGAGGCAAACAGGGTTAAATGACTTTCCCATGGTCACATGGATAGTAGGTGTCTAAGACCAGATTTGAATTCAGGAAGATGAGTCTTTCTGATCCCACGTCTAGTGCTCTAACCACTCGTCTCTCTGAGTCCAAATTTCGTTCTCTGTAAAATAAACAGTACTACTTCCTCTGCCTGCCTCTTGGGTTGCTCTGCAGTTTCAAGCTTTGTAAAGCTTATAGCCCTTTAAGAATACCACAGTAGCACAGGCTTTTAGAACTAAGAAATGATGCTTAGAGGTCATCTCAGATTCCGTCATTTGACAGGGGAGGGAACTCAGGCCTGGATAAGGGAAGTAATTGTAGGGTGGCAAAGCCATGGTCTTCTAAATCCAATGTGATTGTTGCTATTAAGATATATACACATGCTTAGCTTGGTGCTTGATAGTAGAGGGATCCAAATTCAGATTGTGTCATTCCCCACCCCTTTCTCTGTCACCATGGATGGTTACTTCAGATAGACCAGTTTTCTTTAGTCTTGTGATCTGGAGAACCCTAGATAATGCACTTTAATGAAATGATGAGGCATCTAAGAGAAAAAAAAAAAAGAGAGGAAAAAGCTGACCACAAGATGGCGCGGTGACCCCTCAATTTCTCCAAAGACGCCTTCAGAAATGGGGTAAGTTCACTAAGAAAAATTTGGGAGGGAAGGATAGAGTTGACCTGGTAAACAATTTTCTCTACCTATGCATGCCAGAACTCTCCTTGAAAATTCTAATCTGTATTACAGAGATGCCTTGAGCCTTGGGGGACCTTAAATGCTTTGTCCTGAATCTAATAGCCAGTGTGTATGAGAACCAAATCTTCCAAGCACCAAGATTAGCTCTCTATCAACCAGACCACACATTGCCCCTTAGTGAGGTTGAGTGATTCTTTGTCTACATTGAGATATTGACTGAAATTCACTATCGTTTATGTGCCTTTGTGTTTAACTGAGTTTCTTTCATCATCAAAGTCTTATGACTGTCACCCACAAAGTGATAAACGGTGCTTGTGTATTCTATTTTATTCACAAAGCCTAGTGTTCTTCAAACCTTTTAGTGTACTGCAGCCCTAAAGATGACAGAAGCCACCAGTTAAATCACCCATTTGTTTGACAGTCAAAATATGGCAATGAGTTTAGTTTACTAATTTGCTGACAATTATGGGAATTACTTCATAAGATAAAAGAATTTAGGACTGGAGGGAACCTTAGTGATTGTTCTGGTTCAATTCCCTTATTCCATTGATGAGGAAATGAAGTCACAAGAAGTCACTTCTCCAAAGTCACACCAAGGCTTGAGTCTGTAGTGGAGGACAACAACAATTAGTTCCTTATTCATCGAATGGGGTTTCCACATTTATGGTCAACAAAGGGTGGCAGCAGAAAGAGCACTTGGACTTTTGGAATCAGAAGGTCTAGGTTCAGGGCTGAGGCCACATGTTGCCTTGAGGCCAAAGGTTCCCCACTCTTTCACTAGCCCCTGCCTTTTAATGGTGTAAATTTGAACAAATCCCTTCACTGTGAACCTCACAGGTTTCTTATGAGGAAGACACTTTGTAAAGTTTAAAGCTCTAAAGAAATGTGAATTTATGATGAGTTTTAGTCTGAACTAAACGCTCCTACCCTGATTAGGGCCTTTATAGTGCCTGGAAGTGAATAAAAATGTGTTTAATTTTCCAGTCATGCATCTTTTTTTAGGGACATTGCTTTCATCAATCCTTTCTCAGTCTGAAAGTGAAACTGTCTTTTCAGCTCAATCTGAGAAATGATTGCCCCTTGAGACAAAAACCATTAACAGGACCCTCAGTAGTGATTGTGCCCATTGAAAAGGAAAAAAAAAAATAGCCCCTACCTGCAGGGAGTATATAAATGGTGGTAGATGGGTGAGAAGCAAGCTGTGTACTCAAAAGACTCTAATATATGAAAATAATAAGGTATGGGTGGGAGTAGAGGAAGCACAGGAGGAGGATTGCTATTTAAGAATTCACTGGCTTGCACAACTGGAGGAGTTTTTTTTTTTTTACTCAAATCAGCACCTAGGGGTGTTTCGGGGTATGTAGAGTCTGGAGTTAGGCAAGGAAGTTCATCATGATGTAATTTTCAAATGAAGATTGATGGTGTGCTTATAAAATCTGTGGATGACAGAAAGCTTGGAGGTATAATTAACATATTGGACAATAGAATTAAGATCCAAAGATCTTGAAAGACCAGCACCATGGGCCAAATCTAATAAGATTAGATGTAATGGGGATAAATCACTATTAAATAAGAAATAAATCATCAGTTGGGTTCAATAACTCAGCTCCACAAGTGGGTGATGGGAAACGCATGACCAAATATTAATTCCTGTGAAAAAGCTATGGGAATCTTAAGTGTACCACAAGTTCGACGTGGGTATCATTTGGCATCCCTCAAAAAGCTAATTTGACCATAGTCTGGACCATTTCATGTGGGATTAAGAGTCAACTCTCATGATAAGGAGAGTTTCTTTGCCTAAAATGGGGAGAAAGCAGGGTAGAACCTGTAAGGCACAGTGAATTCTTACTTTCCCCTGGTGGTATCCCCAGAAAACCAAATCCAAGCAAGCCATAGGCAGGAGGGTCTCTTCTGGGAGGGAGTATCCAAGAGTCATTTTCCCAGTAAGCCAATGCATCCATTGTTCAGAAGCTGCAATGGTCTCAAAATTCTCATAGAATTTCAGGAGATGAAAAGCTAACATCCCTGCATCCTAAACAGAAAATCAGTGCCTGATCTATTGGCCTTCACACTTCAGCCAAACTGCTCACCTTTGCTGGCTGACTCTCATGTGTAGCATGTCCTATGTTTGCATAGGCTGTCTGTCCCCCATGCCTGGAATATACAGTCACCTCTCAGAATCGCCAGTTTCCATCAAAGCTAAGTTAAAATGCTGCCTTCCACACGAAGCTTTTCTGGTTTCGCTACAAACTACCAGTGTCTCTTCCTTTCCCTTTCCCACTCAATTTTCTTTAACCTTATATTTATTCTATATACATCTTGCATATGCCTGGAGATGCACATATTGTCTCCCTTGACCACATGTGAAATCCTTGAGGTTGGGGGACTAAAGTTTCATTTTATCTCCAGTACTTAACATGATGCCTGTCAGGTTGTAAGTGCTTAACAATATGAGCTAATTAAGACTTTAATTTTGCCACTTCTTTCTGCCCCCTTGGAGAACTGCTGGTATTTTAAAGTTTGCTTAATTTTAGAGGCAAGGAGGTAACATGGTGGATAAGAGCACCTGACCTAGAGTCAGGAAGACCCAAGATCAAGTCTGACCTCAGACACTCCGTAGATAGGTGACCCTGGACGAGTCATTGAACCTACCTCAGGAATAGTACTGAAATGGGAATAGTACTAGTAGCATCTACTCCCCAGAGCTGTTGTGAGACTAAAATGAGATGCTTTTGACAAAGTACTTTACAAATCTTAAAGCACCATGTAAATACTAAGTATTATTCTTTACCTCTCTTAGTCCCTGCACAAAATCACAGAATAGTTGAATTGTTGGAAGGACACAATTAGGTGAAAGCCCAATCCTCTTATTTTTACAGATGAAGAAAGGGTGACTCAGAATGAGCAAGGAATTGTCTTAATGTCAAAAGAGATAGAGCCAGGGCTAGATTAGATGTCTCACCTTCTGACTCCTAGTCCAAGTTATTTTTCCGTAATCCTGGTGTCATAATTCTTGGGTCTTTCTGGTCTCAGTCAGCTTCCTAGGCTACTACCTCTTTCTTTTATATCTATTTAGGGTATTTTCACCTTTCTCTTCTTTCTGTACCTTCACTAATCTGGAGATCCTCTCCCTCCCCCAGCCTCCTATACTGTCTTGGGCCCTGAAAGGGCATTTCCTCTTGGGTTTAGAGGTCGTCTGCTGCTCCTAATCTTTACTTGACTAGGAAGAGGGGAATCAGTGTCCTAGAAGGTGAATTACATAGCAGTTAGTCTAATCCCCAGTTTATAGCCAAACCTTAGGACAGAAGACCTTGGATACAAATCCTAACTCTGCTACCAGATTCCTTTGTGATTGGGCTAGGTGGAACTTCTGCTTTTAAATAAAACTCTGTCTAGGTCTACCATGATAATGGGCAGAAACTTGGAAGAAAGGAACAAAATGCCTAGGCTCCAAGTTCCTTTGCCTCATATGGGTGTGGCCAAAGATGGAATTACACGAAGGTATTCTCTTCAGCCTTTGGTTCCCCCAAACTTTCTAGACTTAGAGCTTTGGGGTCCTTCAAGGTACAGTAGGAAGAGCAGTGCATTTGAAATCAGAAGCCTTGGGTTCAAATCCTGGTGCTTCCACCAACAATTTATGTTACTTGGGGGAAAGTGACAACTTCTGCCTTGGTTTCCTTAGCTGTAGAATGGGGGGGATGGATTAGATGGCCTTTAAGGGCTCTCCCAGCTGTAATTCTTTGATTCCAAGGTGATCAAACACTATGCTACCTTCCCTGGCTCAGAAAATCTCCCTTCTTTTGCCCAGGCTGATTTGTGATTTTCCTAGATGGGCTGAGAATTGACCATTGAACATGCATAGTCCAGTCAAGTTTTTATTATGTGCCAGGCACTGTGTTAAGTGCTAGAAATATAAATATAAGCAAAAAGAAAGTTCCTACCATCAAAGAAAGTCCCTACCAGGAGCTTGAGGGAAGCCTCCTCATGCCTTGGCAGATCTGGCAATTGTTTCACCTACATTCTCATATGCTCCCTAGCTTGAGAAGAGATGGTATAGTAAAGCAGGCAGAACACTGGCCTTTTCAAGAAGATCTGGGTTGAAATGCTGCATTAGAGGCTTACTCACTGTATGACACTTAGCAAATCATTTAATGGCTTTTGCCTCAGTTTCCTCATCTGTACAATGAGAGTGTTATGGCTTCTAAAATCTTACCTAGTTCTAAATCTATGCTCCTGTGATTTTAACTTCTCTTCCCCTCCACCAAGGAGCAAACAAGGTTTCCCTTGCTGTAAAAACCAGATTAATTCAACCCACCCCAAGGGTCAATGCTAGTGCTCATACAATTAGTTCCTTTGGTAAACACTTTCTAGTTTGTATTTTAATGGAGCAGATGGGAAAAACCAATAATTAACTCAAAGGAACAAAACTGCAATGGTGGAATGTCAGGCACTGTGCATGATGAGTGCCTCATGGGTCAGTCATGAACTGCAAGCTACCTTCCAGGTCATCTAGTTCAACCCCCCTGAGTTTAAAGATGATTGAGTCCCAGAGAAGTCATGTTGGATGTGTGGTGGGAAGAAATACTGCTAGGGGATTTGCCTTGATGCTGGCCTATGATTTCCCGTGGAAGATGCTAAACAGAACTAGAACTAGGCTTTGTACTGGTAAAATTTTGCATAGGAAATGACTTTGTCATTAAAACTGGATAAAGAAATTTGAAGTTCTAAAATCAAATGTTAAAAAAGATATATGCATATTATTATTATTATTTACATGCAACTGGGAATTAAGATACACAGGCACTGGGGGAGGGAGATCCATCTTGCCCTGCTGGAAAGTCAGAGGGGTGATGGGGAGGACATAGGAGAGAACAGATTGGGGGAGAGATTATACAGTGGGATCACTGTTTTGGGGTGATGGGTAGGGGAAAGATGGGGAGAAAATTTGTAACTCAAAATCTAGTGGAAATGAATGATGTAAACCAAAAATAAACGAACATTAATTAAAAAAACAAAAACTGGATAAAGAATCAGAAGGGAGAATTCATTCAATCCATTAGCACAGGTTTATTAAATGCCTACTATATGCAAAGTACAGTACTAGGTGCTGAAGAGATGAATACAAAAGTGGGACAGTCCCTCCCCTCATGGAGCTTCTGTCCTACTGAGAGGATACAACATATCCACAGATTGGGGGAGGGGGGGGTTTAATGGGAAGGGAACAGGCATTAAGTGCCTACGGTGCACCAGGTTCTGTACTAAGCATTTTCCAAATATGTAACTTAATCCTCATCTCAATCCTTTGAAGTAGATATTATTATTATTACCCCCACTTAACAGGTAGCATTTTGGGAATGGAGGATAACCTTTGCAACATGGGGGCTGGAGATGGAATGCCATATGTGTGGAACAAAGTAGGCCAGTTTATCAGGACCACAGAGTGTGTTACCATAAGCAATATAGGATCCATCAGTTTAGAAAAAAGATAGACTGGAACAAGGTTTTGCTGGGCTTTAAATGCCCAAAGAGAGAGGAATTGTTACTTTAACCTAAGGATAATGAGGGGACACTGAATCTTCTTTAGCAGGTGAATGACATGATCAGACCTCTGCGTTAGGCACAAGATTTTGGCAGCTACGTGGATGATGGATTAGAGATGGATGAGAGTGGATGCAGGAATGCCAATTAGGGAGCTGTGGTTGCAGTAATCCAGTTGAGACATGATGAGAGCCTGAACTGATATGGTTGTGGTGTAAAGAGGAGGAGGAAGGGTGTGAGATGCTGAGGGGATAGAACTGACAAGACTTGTAATTGGATATGGGGGTTATGAGAATGACTCCTAAGTTACAAACCTGGGTTATTGAAAGAATAGTGGTGTCCTTGGCTGAAAATAAGAATGTTAGGAGACATTTAAGAGGAAATTTCTATTTGGACGCATTGAATATGAGGGATTTCAGATAGACTGTAAACTCATTGAAAGCAGGCTCATTTCATTTTTATTATTGTGTCTCCGGAATCTGACAAAGTGCTTGGCTTACAGGAGGGAATTAATAAATGCTTATTGCATGATTGAGTCAGGTGGAACTGTCCAGCAGGCAGGTAAGTAGAGCTCAGGAGAGAAGGATGGTGGTAGGGGGAAAAGCTCTGGGTGTGGGATTCAGGAAGCCTGAATTCTGGATTGACTAGTGGCATGGTCAAGTTAGTTACTCTCCCCTCTCTGAGACTCAGTTTCCTTCTCTGCAGAGTGTGGTGGTGGGGCTGGAAGACACATAAAGGCTCTTTCCAACCTCTGAGAGTCTAAGTACATTCTAAAATTAGACTTTGAAAAAGCATTCTTTAAAGACAGAATTAAAAGTTTAAAACCCCACCTATCTCTTTCCTACAGTTGTCTAAAAAAAGATTGTGTTATATTAGAATACCTGAATAATACATGATCTTCATTTCACGGTTCCCATTATTCCTGGCAGGATGAATAAGGGGGGTATTTTTCAGAAAAGAGCAGCTTCCCATTTTTATACTTTGCTATTTATAGAATTGAGCACTTTTGAAAAACTAATGAGGACCCAGCACGGTTTGGAGAATGGCCATTTAGGAGCTGTCCTGGATTCAAACCTTGGAGGCCTTGGAGAAGACTCCTTCACACCTTAAAAGCCTTGGGCAAAATAGCCTCTTTCAGCATGGGACAAAATGCTTCAGGCTCTAGACTTGGGCCAGTGCGGCTTCTGGTTGCCTCCCCTTGGTAGTGAGTTCCCTAGGGCTTCCTGTAGGAGCCAGTCACTCTTTAATAATTCATAAGACTCCACAGTCTGCTGAACTCCTCTTCCCTCTAGCTCTATTTTCTATGGGGCCTCCCCACAGCTGCAGCATCACTTGATGGGGCAGAATTCTCATTTGGCAGAACATGGGCAACCAGCCCCTCCTGTCTGGCAAGCCAATCAGATGCCAAGTGCAGTAATTCCTCCCTTCACTCACGTTGCCACTATCCTAGTACCAGCCCTCAATTCTTCTCTCCTGAACTATTTCAGAAGGGTTTCTACCTGTTCTCTGTCCCAGCTGCTCTCCTCTCAAATCCGTCTTGCACAAGGTGCCTGAGTAATCAACGGGCCTCTATGATTACATCGCTCCTCTTCTTAAAAACCTTCGTTGGTTCCCCATTGCTAATGGAATAAAGTATAAGACCCTGACTCTGGCATTCATTCTGCCTCGAATCTACCTTTCCAGTCCTATCTCACCCTTCTCCCCTTCATATGTTGTATTCCAGCCAAACCTGTCTTTTCTCCTTTACCAGCATGATGGATCCATCATTGTCTGATTTCTTTCCATCTTCAGCTGCTGAAGTGTCCCTTCTTTTCTTTAAGGCTCAGCCAGGGGCCGCTTTCTCCCTAAAGTTTTCTCTTATCCTCCCTGCTGAAACTGATCACATCTTCCTCAAATTTCTCATAGGATCTCTTTGGATTTTGGATTTGGATTTCTCTTTGGATCTCTTTTTGGCCCCATCACCTTTCTACCTTGTGTCCTACCTTTTTGTGTAGTTAGGTCCAGATTTTTTGTGAATTACAAATCCCCTGAAGTGTTTGGCTGTATTCAGATTCACACTATTCAAAGTTATAATTATGTAAAATGTGGTTATTGGTACCAACTCAAAGGAAAAAAGTGTGCAAATTCTATTGATGCTACCACTTCAAGGGGATTCATTTATTCACATTAATCTTCTGTCCTAGACTATTAGCTCCTTAAGGTCAAAGACTTTTTTTTCATCTTTGAGCACAAAAGCCCTGCATATAGAAAGCACTTAATGAACATTAGTTGAATTGAACTGGCAGAATTATTTTGGCTGGGCTATGTCTTTTAGAGGGCAGCTTAATTGGGTTTATGAGAAATGTACTTGTGGTAAATACATAGTTTTATGTTAGTTTAATTGGTTTCAACCCTTGTTGGTTGTAGTTCTCAACCAATTGGCCCCTTTAAAAAGGCAGTAATTACTTCCTGAATCAACAGCCTAAGGGGGCTGAATATGGTTGTCTGGAGTCTTGCAAATCTAACCAAGAAGACTAAAATCTGAAAAGGAAAGGGAAGGAGAAAACTGCCATATGTATCTCCCAAACTTAACATCCTAGGGAGTGGCAACTATCACATAGTGGAAAGTAATGGATGCATCCAGTAATGCAGAAAAGGATTCCCTAAGAAAACCTGCAGACTCAGGAGACTACAGACAGGTGAACAAAATAGAGGAAATTAACGAGGGGAACAAACCTAATTCAGACTGGAGGCAAACTGGACCTCGTAGGTGGCCCTTGGTGGGATGGTACTCGTGATGAAGGGAAGATATGACTTATTAAAAAAATAGAATATTAGGAGTGAAGGAGCATTATACATTAAGAAGATATGCTAATATGAGGAAATTTAGGAGTTAGAAAGGAAAAATATGGTGAAGAGATTTTAGGTGAAGATCTACAGACACAGAAATGGATTAGAGTATACTGGACAGAAAGAGGCAACACCTCATAACCCTGGCACCAAAGGCACTTCAATTATCCAGACATAAGCCATAATTTTCTCTCTGGCTGAAGCAGAACAGCTAATAATTTCTTGACTTGCCCTGATGATAATTTCATCACTTGAAAGCTGAAAAAACTAATGAGAAAAATTTCTGTTCTAGATCAGATCCTTACCTTACTCAATTGTGCAACAAATATTTATCACATGCTCAAGTTTCTGCCATCATTGTGTTAGGCACTGGGGATAGATACATACAAATGAAACAGCCCCTGCCTTCAAGGAAGAGCTAGTTGCTAGGTTGTTTGATGGGAAGTTGGGGGGGGGGGAGTGTTTCTGGGGTGGGAGGTAGGGAGATAGGGAGCAGGACTCATCACTCTGTCTTAGAATTTATAATAAGGAAGCATAAGAAAACTACTCTGGATAATCTGGCATGCATCCTAGATTTTTGAGAGAGCACGTTTCAAAGGGTTTCAAGTAAGAATGGGCAGAATCCCTTGATCTAAAATTCTCAAGGGTAAGACAGCCAAGGAAGGATGAGAAACTTGACTGTCAGTCTGCCCCCTCCCCACTTTGTAGGTCTTCAGGCACTGGCTAGGTAACCCCCTGTTAGTGTGTTGTATAGCAGAGTCTTGTTCAGGTACAGCTTGGACCAGAAGATAACCTCTTATTTTGCTTTCTAACTTTGAGATTCTGTGATCCCATGAAATTCAAGCATGCCTAGATCTATCTCAAAAATTGTACTGAATGAATTGTTCCCTTCTTGTTCCCGTTGTTCTGTCCCAGGCTCTTTCTGTAATAGCCCACAGCCCTGCTTCATTGTCCCAAAGCAGAATGGGTCACCTCGGTGGGTATTAAGTTACCTATCTCTGGAGGTGTTTGAGCAAACCAAAGGGGTACCCCTTACATCTTCCGATTGCTCTGAAGAGCCTTCCTGGCTTACTGGGATTGGAACCACCATTTTCTTTCCTAGATACATAGAGAAAGCTGGTGCTTATGCCTGTTGTCTTTGTCAGGCTGAACGATTCCATTCACCTGTTAGTATTTCCTTGTTTGGCCCTTAGTGGTCCCCTAAGAAGTAAAATATTAGGGGGCAGCTAGGTGGCGCAGTGAATAGAGTACCAGCCCTGGAGTAAGGAGGACCTGAGTTCAAATATGACCTCAGACACTTAACACTTACTAGCCATGTGACCTTGGGCAAGTAAATTAACCCCAATTGCCCTCTCCTCCCTCCAAAACGCAAAAAAAAAAAAAAAAAAAAGAAAGAAAGAAAAAAGAAAAAAAAGACAATATTAGAAGCAATGTGTGTCAGGTTTCCTGGACAGTACCATCCCCACCCCTTACTAACTCTATGAACCTGAGCAAGTCATACAATCATTAGACTTCTGATTACTATTACCTGATCCAACCCCTCACATTTCAGATGTGAGATGCAAAATGAAATCAACGCTGAAGCTCTCAGCGCCCCCTACTCCAGGACCCCCTCCCTCTTACTGGAGAGGGTAGAGGTTGAACATTGGAGAGTTCCTCCCTAATGCTCTACCTTTTAAGGAGGGCAAGCAGAGAAACCACCTCATTTCCCATCTGGCTGACCCTCTGGATTTCATGATCTACAGAAGTTCTTCATTGTGCAGGATGAAATCAGCCCTGTAACTCACTTCCTCAGATAATTTCTCTCCCTGGCTTCAGGACCCTGCCCGCCTCTGAACCCTGGCTTTTCAGTTTCCCTTTATGTATTGTCTGTTCCCATTGATTGTGATCTCTTTGGGGGCAGGGACTGTTTTACACCTTTGTTTGTATCCCTGGTATTTAGTACAATGCTTAATAAATGTTTGTTGACTATGTGAAAAACAGACCCAGATTTGGGAAGGAACTTGCCCAAGGTCATATAAATGCGGTGTGGCAAAGCCAAAACTCGAGCCCAGGACCTCAGACTCCAAATCCATGTCTCTTTCTACCATGTCACACGGTTCCTCCCACCCCCCACCTCCTGCTTTTGTTCACTGAACCTGTTTCCTCATTTGTAAAATGGCAGGATTGGACTATGTGCCTCTGAGGTCCCTCCAGCTCTTAGATCGAGGAGCCCGGGAACTCTCCCTGGTATTCTGTTTCTGAAGCTAGTATATTCTCTTTTTTTCTATGTATCTTAGTAAACCTTAGAAAATGTATCCTCGTGGTCTGGAATATTTGGAGATGGGGAGAAGGGAAAGAAGGGAGTGAGTGATGGATTCTGACGCTAAGAAACCATTTGTCAGTGACAGGAAAAGAGCGAAAGTAATTTGGAATCTGGGGCTGCCCATTTCTGAGCCTGTGGACCTGAGCAGACTCAGGGGTCTAGAAATCTAGAGAGCATTGAAAGTTGAAAGCAGTGGGATTGAAAGCATGCTTCCCTGGAGGGACTTTGAGAGGAAGAGTGCCTAAGAACCATGTGATCCTGAAGATGTCATAGGATTGTCAGAGGATTTAGAGCTAAAGGGACCCTGAGAGATTGTTCAATTTTACAGATGAGGACATCGAGGTCCAGAGAAGGGAACGCACTGGCCCAAGGCTACAGAGAGTCCCTCCCCATTTAGGCTGTAAACTCCTTGAGACTAGGGACTGTTTTTGCTTTTCTTTGTATAGCACAACGCTTATTTAATAAATGCTTGTTGACTTGAACCTCGGCATCCTGTACAAGTTAAAGAAAGCAAGCTCTGCTGTGGAGGGAGGAAGGCTGATATCTTCCTTCTACCTGTGTTTGTTGACTGCAACCATGCAACTGTACCCCCTTCCCTAGCAGTGTCCACAGCCCATGCTGACAGACACAGCCCATGCTGACAGACACAGCCCAGGTGCTGTTCAAAGTCTGCTTTGTAGGCTCCAGTTCCAGGGACAGCAGGAGGTGCTGTCGTCAGCGTGTGGTGCTGAGGGAGGGAGACCTGCACTTGTAGATTTATGACTTAATTGAAAAAAAGGCTCTATCCTGTTAGAAAATGAGATTGAATCTGCACCAGAGTGTGTCAGGCTAAAAGGGAGCTGGGGACACCTCATCCTTCAGTCACAAAGCCAGAGCAGTGCCTTATGTCTCTGGGGGAAGGTGGAGCCAAGCAGAAGACTGACAGTCACTGCCTTTTCTTTGTCTGGAGTAATGAGGCAGCAAAGCCATGGTAGGTTTGACATCTGGGCATAGGCAATAATAGTATTATGGTGAGAGACATTGCCTCATAGCTGGGCAGGTTCCACAAAGCACATTCTTGCTTGATGAGGCCTCTGATCCTCACACCCCTCCCCACCAAGGTAAGCAAGGCTTGTCTGGGGGAGGCAGCATGGTGTAATGAAGAGCCAGAACACCTGAGCTCAAACCTCATCCCTGCAGTTTGCTAGCTGTGGGACCCTGGGCAAGTCACTTCCTTCTCACCCACAGTTTTGCCATCTATAAAATGGAGATGAGAATATTCACACTGCTTACCTCACAAGATCTTTTGGTACAATATTTTTAAAACAAATACATATATATATATATACACACACAATATATATGTATATATATGTATATATATACACATATATTTAAAAATCCATTTCTTTATTGATATCATTTTTTTCTTTTTAAATTTTTAGTTCCAAATTCTCTTCCTCCTTCCTACCCCCTCCATTGTCCACTGAGAAGGTGAGCAATGTAATATCAATTATATGTGTGAAATCATACAAAACTTATTTCCATATTAGCCATAGATCAAGAAAAAGCAAGAAAAATAAAGAGAGAAAAGTATACTTGAATTTGCACTCAGAGTTCATCAGTTCTCTCTCTGGAGATGGATAGCATTTTTTTCATCAAGAGCCCTTCGGAATTGTCTTGGGTCATTGTATCCATCAGAGCAGCCAAGTCTTTCACATTTGATCATCATTACAATATTGCTGTTACTCTGCACAATGATCTTCTGGTTCTTCTCACTTCACTTTGCATCAGATCATGTAGGACTTGCCATGTTTTTCTGAAACCACCCCCCTTGTCAGTTCCTATCACTTGTTCAGCCAGTTGCCCAATTGATGAACAGTCTCTCAATTTCTAATTTTTTTGCCATGACAAAAAGTGCTGCCATAAATATACATATAAGTTCTTTTCCATTTTCTTCGTTCTCTTTGGGATACAGAACTAGTAGTGGTATTGCTGGGTTAAAAAGGACATGTAGTTTTACAGACAGTTTGATTTCTTCTTCTGAAAACTGCCTGTTTATAGCCTTTGACCACTTATTAAGTGGGGGATGGCTCTTATTTTTATAAAATTGACTCCGTTCTGTGCTCAGTATATATTTGAGGAATTTATCAGAGAAACTTGCCCTTAAAACTTCTTGATATTGCTTCATTGTCTATGGTACCTTTTAGGAAAATGTAGTTTTCCCTGATTATCCCTTTTAATTAGGTCTGTTTTTTTTTCCTTTGAGATCATGGTTGTTACCCTACTTTTTTTTTTTGCTCAGCTGAAGCATATTAGATCCTGTTCCAACCTTTTATCTTAACTCTGTATGTGTCTCTATTTCAAGATCTCATATTATTGTATTTTGGTTTCTAATAAATTCTGCTATCTGCTACCATTTTATGGGTGAGCTCATTCCATTCACATTCACAGTTATGTTTACTAACTGTGTATTTACTTCCGTCTTATTTTCTTCCATTTCTTATTTCTCTCATTTCATCTTGACCCTCCTCAAAAGTCTATTTTGCTTCTAACCACTGCCTCCCTTGATCCACCATTGTAGATACACAGAAAAGCAAAAATAGTTCTTGTCCATAAGGAGCTCATAATCTAATGGGGGAATCCACATGCAAACAGTGATGTATATACAAAGACATTTAGGGAATAGACATAAGATGATCTCAAAGGGAAGGAACTAGCAGTCGGGGAGGGGATTGGGAAGAGGAACAAGGAAAGGCCTCTTTCTCAGGATGGAATTTGACCTGAGTATTGAAGGAAGCCAGGAAGTTGAGATGATGACATAGAGCAATCTAGGCATAAGAGGCATTGTTGAGATGAAAGATGGAAGGTCATATTCCAAGAACAGTAAGAAGGTTTACGATCATAAAGTACACAAAGGAGAGTAAGGTGTAAGAAACCTGGAAATATAGGAATAGGCTAGGTTGTAAAGGGTTTTACATGCCAGGTGGAGCATTTTATATTTGATCATGGAGCTAAGAGAGAGCCATTGGAGCTTATTAAGTAATGGTATAACATAGTTAGAACTGCTTTTTAGGAAAATCACTTTGGTAGTTGAGTGGAGTTTAGATTGGAATAGAAAGAAACTTGAGGTTGGGCAGACAACCAGAAGGATAAGCCAAATGATTAGAGCATGCCACCACAGTGGTGACTATGTGACTCGAGAAAAAAAAGAACATATGCGAGAGATAGTGAAGATAGAAATGACAAGACTTGGCAACAGTTGGATATGTGGAGAGAGTGTGTGTGTGAAAAGAGTTGAGGATGACAACAATGTTTTGAACCTGAATGACTGGGGAAATGGCAGTGTCATTGATAGTAATAGATAGTTTGGAAAAAAGGAGATTTTGGGGAAAAGATGAGTTCTATTTTGGAGATATTTAGTTTGAGATGCCTATAAAACATCCAGTCCAAGATATTTAAGAGGCAGTTGGCAATGTGAAACTAGACATAAGGAGAGTCATTAGGAATGAATAAATAGGACTGAGAATCATCAATATAGACATAATAACTGAACTCACAGGAGGTGAGGAGGTGAAAACATCACCAAATAAGACATTATAGAGGGAGAAGAGAAGAGGGACCTGGACAAAACCTTGAGAAATATTCCCAGTTTGTGGGTATAACCTAGAAGAAGAATCAGTAAAACAAACAAACAAACAAACAAAACACTGAGAGGAATTGGTCAGACAGGACATAGGAGAACCAAGAGAGAAGTGTTGTGAAAACCTGGAGATTAGAGAGTATTCAGGACAAGAGGGTAATTGATGGTGTCAGTGGCTACAGAGAACTCAAGAAGGAAGGACTGAGAAAATACTATTAGATTTGGGAACTAAGTTTTGTTTATTTGTTGACTGCAACCATGCAACTGTACCCCCTTCCCTAGCAGTGTCCACAGCCCATGCTGACAGACACAGCCCAGGTGCTGTTCAAAGTCTGATTTGTAGGCTCCAGTTCCAGGGACAGCAGGAGGTGCTGTCCTCAGTATGTGGTGCTGAGGGAGGGAGTCACCTAGTATAGAAGCCTTTCCCAAGGAGTTCAGCTGAGAAGAGGAGAGCTGTAGGACCACAGCTAGCAAGGATGGTAAGATCAAGAGAGGATTTTAAAAGAATAAGGGAGGCATATTCCTAAAGTGCTTAGCAGAGTGCCTGCCAAATAGTAGGTGCTATAGAAATACTACTACTACTGCTGCTAAATTATGGCATGTTTCTAGGTAGCAGAGAAGGAATCAGTAGATAGAAATTTAAGATTAGGGTGGGGATAATCAAGGAAGCAATCTTCTGGGAAGTCAGGAGGAGATAAGATCATAGATACATGTAGAAAGATTTACCTTGGCAAAGAGAAGAGTTACGTCTTCATAAGAGACCTTCTTGAGATCCTCAAGTTAAAGATTAGATTAAAAGGGAAGATATATTAATGATGGCTAGCATTTATGTAGTGCTTTAAGTTTTACGAAGCACTTGAATATTATCTAACTTTATTCTCACAACAACTCTGGGAGGTAGGTACTTTATTATCCTACTTTATAAATGAGTAAACAGAGATTTTAAAATTACTTGCCCAGAGTCACATAGCTAGAACATGTTGAGACCAGTTTTTTACTCTGGTCTTCCTGACTCCAGTTCAAGTACTCTATCCCTAGCTTCCCTCAGCTGAGAGGGTGAGGGGAAAGGTACCATGGGTGATTTAAGAAAAAATGAAAAGAAGAAATCTACTGTGGCGAATGGGAGAGCTAAGTGATTAGGGAGGTATAGAAGGATTGCCTTACTGCAGTGAGAGCCCAATTGAGATTATATAACAAATTTGTAGTGGATACAGTCATCATGGTTTTGTGGTTTCTCCAACTTCATTTGGTAGCACGTGAATAGGAGAAAAAGAAGCAGATGGTGGAAGTAATTCAAGAATGGGATTTGATAAGGCATGACTGGCAATGGGACAAGGGGTTAATGGATTCAATGGTAGAAAATAGTGTAAGGTTGAACTGATTCATTAAGGAATTGAGATGTGGAAGGGAGGAGATTGAAGCCAATGCAGGGAAGATGATGATCTGGGAAAGAAATGAGGAAGGGTAGAAGTACTGGAGATCAGACAAGCATAAAGAACTGGGTTGGAGGAGTCATAAAGCAGAAGGAATTATGGGATGATAAGAAATTTTAGATTTCATAAACATGAAAGTAGGACATTAGGGAGTGATGATAAGATCAAAGGCATGACTATTTGTGTACAGCTGAAGTAGAGTACAAGAGTGGGTCATGGGAATTGAATAGTTTGAGGAACTGAGGACTTAGGGTGTTTGAAGGGGTATCAATATGTATGTTGAAATCTCTTAATGTGAAAGTAGGAATTGGGGAGGAGAGAAAGACTGAGCCATCCCTGAACTCATGGAGGAAGAAAGGAAAGTGTTGGGAATCAAAATATCTCAGTATTGGAAGATATGTTCAAAAGTCCAACTCTAACCTAGAACAAAAATTTTCTCTACAAAGTCCCTGACAAGTAGACATCTTGCCTATGCTTGAAAGCCTTCAGTGAGGATGCATCCCATTTCTCCAAAGAGAAAATCTTTTCCACTTTGGGATAAAAAGGTATGTTTGTTTGTTTCTAAGCTGAAATTCCTCCTCTATAGTATCCTTAACTGGTGTTTGAACCTCTACTTGGATACCTTCAAAGAGTAGTAACTTACTAGTACCTGAAATGATAGTATAATGGAAAGAGCACTAAATTTGGAGTCAGGATATTTGGGGGTCTTTCTATACCTACTTAGGTCATCAAACTGTTCACAAACAAGGCGTCACCCTTTATCCTTTATAAGGTGATTTAAGTTTTTATATTTATATTGCTGTTCATTTTCTCTCCCAAACTGCTCAAATCTCATCCCAAACCTGTATTTCTTCACCCACATTTCAGCAGTTTTTATTTAACTGAAGTTTATTTCCTCTTCCTTTCAGGCATCAAATCAGAACTAATTTAGCTCTTTATCTTTATGCAAAAATACATCTTCTACCCCTTCAGTACTGTTCCATATGAAAAGCAGCACCTTAAAGGGACAGTACAGAAAGTAAAAATCTGCTTCTCTGTAACATCCAACTTCTGTTCCTGACTCTTCTCTGGAGCATAGCAGAACAGGATTAATTCCTTTTCTTTATGACCAGCCTTCAGATACTCAAAACAAAACAGTGGTGTCTACCCTGAATCTTCTCTTCCCCAAGTTATTTCAACCCGTCCT
Organism: Pseudocheirus occidentalis; assembly: GCA_028646575.1. NCBI lineage: Eukaryota > Metazoa > Chordata > Mammalia > Diprotodontia > Pseudocheiridae > Pseudocheirus > Pseudocheirus occidentalis. Next base: position 146,413,983 of record CM053601.1, read on the forward strand.
CCTCTAATCTTAAATTGACTGCTACCTCTCTTTATGCTAGAGTTTACCTGCTGGCCTTCCTTCGCCCCTTTCCTCTTCCCTGCCCCACTCTCCAGCTTGTACAATTGCCCTATGAAAGCTTCCTCTCCCTGAAGGGATCTTGTCAAACAGGGTAAATGCTTCTGACGGATGGAACTCTCTTCCTAATGGTGCCTGGATAAGTATCTTAGGAAAAGAAATGAAATTGTCCTCTTGAAAGTGGGGATGGCAGTTCCATCTGGAAGAACATCATGGGATGTTTGCTGGGTTCCCTTTCTATCATGCAGGCACATAATGATTAGAGCTATTCAAAAGTGGAACGGACTGTCTTTTAAGATAGTGAGTTCCTATGTCCAAAGGGTAACGAAACTGTGCATACCCTTTGATTCAGCAATGCCGGTGCTGGGTCTGTATCCACAAGAGATCATCAAAAAGGGAAAAGGACCTACATGTACAAAAATATTTATAGCAGCTCTTTTTGTGATGGCAGAGAATTGGAAATTGAGGGGATGCCCATCAATTGGGGAATGGCAGAACAAGTTGTGGTATGTGAATGTAATGGAATACTACTGTGCTATAAGAAATAATAAGCAGGCAGATTTCAGAAAAACCTGAAAAGATTTACATGAACTGATGCTGAGTGAAGTGAGTAGAAACAGGAGAACATGGTACACAGGAACAGCAACATTGTATGAAGATTAACTATCATAGACTTAGCTCTTCTCAGCAATATAATGATCTAAGACAATTCCAAAAGACTCATGATGGAAAATGCTATTCACATCCAGAGAAAGAACTATGGAGTCTGAATGCAGGTTGAAGCATACTATTTTTACTTTTTTGGTTTTTTTTCCCCTTTCTCATGGTTTTTCCCTTTTGTTATGATTCTTCTTTCACAACATACCTAGTATGGAAATATGTTTAAAATGATTGTACAGAAATAACATATCAGATTGCTTGCTATCTTGGGAAGGAAAGAAAGAGAGGGAAGGAGGGAGAAAAATTTGGTACTCAAAATTTTGCCAAAATGAATGCTGAAAGTTATCTTTATATGTAATTGGAAAAAATAAAATGCTATTACGGAAAAAGATAGTTCCTCATCAGTGGAGGTCACCAAACAGAGGTTGGGTGACCACTTGCTGGGAATGTGGTAGAGGGGATTCCAGTTTAGGTATAGATTGGATGAGGTTGCTTCTGGTTCTGAGATTCTGGAATTTTTTTTTAATCCTGAAAATATAATTATAAGATATAGCACAGAAAGGAGCTATATAATCATTTGTGTGTGTGTGTGTGTGTGTGTGTGTGTGTAGTATATAGTCATTGTGTTTAATATAGTATGTAGTCAATTATTTAGTCAAAAATTATGGAATCTCTTTGCCCTGTGATGAACTCTGCAGCTTTCAGAAGACCCGGCATGTGTTACAATGAATGCCTTTGTTGTCCCCACCCTGAATGTGCCTACTGTCTTCTGTGACCTCGATATTACACAGACTCTGTTGAACTGTTTTCACATGCTACCCTTTGGGGGCAATCTCTAGATAGTTCTTGTCTTCCCTGCTCAGTCTCTCCTACCCCCTGGCAGAGTTTCATAGCTATACTCTTCTCTTGAGCGTAATGTGGATTCTCCTTAAAAGTAACACCTTGATATTTCATGTTCAGTAGCATGTTTGGGATAATGATAATAATAACTTGCAAATACAATTTGAGTCATCATTTTAGTGCATTTTCCCTGTTCATAGATTGTGTAAGAACTGAAATTAAATAGTAAAATACAGGAAATAAGCAGGCAACAGAATCATTCTTAGTTCCTTGGTAGGTCAGATGGACAAGCCATTTGATACCTGGGTTTAAATTACCAAGTACAGGAAATGGCTACACAGGTGTGATTATGGTCATAAAGTGAAGTTTTTTTTGCAGAAATATGCAGGAACATTTGTTAACCAGTGCAGTTCACTGAATCAAATGACCTTTGGTCACCTGAACTATAGGTTCCTGGGTATTGGGGAAATGGCAGTCCCCCACAATAAACAATTGAGATCAAGCATTGACTACCACCGCTTCTGATCCCTTAGTAACTCAATGACCCTTACCCCTTAAGGGGTGAGTTTTGATGCCCTTCAGAGACTAGGTGAAAAAGTACTGACAGCTGGATTTCTTTGTTTTTTTTTCCACTAAAGATAGGATGTGGGGGAGTATAGCTGAGCTCTGACTCTGAGATTGTGAATGTATAACTGTTTCAAGATGAAATACTCTCTAGCTGGGATTGAATAAGACATCTTCAAAAAGCAGGGTCAGTAGCTAAGGGAAACTGTAGTATATATATATATATATATATCTGTCCAATCTCTGAAGGAAAAGCCATGAATTTAGAGAATCTAATTCCTGGGAAATCAAAACCTAATCAGAAAACCAAAAGTTAAGACATGAATATCTATCAAAAAGGCAGTTAATGAGGTTAGTATAGGATTCAGACCTTGCAAATTGATTCACGGACCTATAATAAAATTGTCCACCACAGTTCCCTCCCCATACATAGATGGGTGCCATGAGGAAGTAACCACCAGGAGTCTCAGATGCAACTATGTCAACCATTATTCCTGGGCAGAGAAAAGATTCAGTTGTTTCAATGTTGACACTCATTGATTAAGAAAGAACTAAACAAGTTGTACATAAATGTGACGAACTATTATTGTTCCATAGTAAATAGTGAATGAAAAGAATTCAGAAAAACATGAAGATTCAAATGAAATAAACAGAACCTGGAAAAATACACACAATGACAACAATAATGCAAACGAATAACAAAACAAAAATGAAACTGGAGACTAAGTATAATGCCCTTGCTTGGCCCCAGAGAATAACGACAAGAAAGCATCCCTCCCTTTCTTCTTTGCAGAGGTAGGAGAGCTACTGCTCTTGAGGGCTTCATATATCGTCATTTTGCTTGCTATGTTGATTAGGTTTCCTGAACTACTTTTTTTTCTCTTTCTTTTTCAAAGTCCTCCATTACAGGGATTACTTTTTGGCTGGAGGAAGTGGAAGGATATTCATAAACTCAGATGATGTAAAAGTGAAAGACAGTCATTACAACTAGAAGCCAAGAGTCACTTGTTTACTCTTTCCTCAGTATGGTCTTGGTAGCCAGAACAGAGATGTCTTGTGGGGGCAGTCATTTGCCTGTCTGGCACCAAAGTTGCCAGATTTCTGCTGGGACCCCTGGGTTTGGGGCTACCATTGCAGGTTCATTCACATGGTCTGATTTTCTCCATTTGGCCAAAGCCTCTTTTTCTCTTTGGAATGCTTTCCATGGTTATCAAGAAAACTTTCTAGCCACTGTCATGCTTTCTTTCTATGGGTCTCTTCTCCATTAGAGCCGATTCCTCCTGATAAAACCCCAAGGCTCTAGTCTCAATGGATTCTGATATCTGGGAATTTCTCTTAATGGAAGGTATTTCCTTTGTCTCAGTCATTGTGGACAGCGAGGCTGGGCAGGAGTCAGCCATTTTGGGTTCCTAATTCCCCCCAAAAGAGACATATCTAGTTTCTAAGGCAGAAATGGTAGCATAAGTAACTGAGAAAAATCTCCTGACTTCCCTCTTGAGATGTGGAAAGGAAGCTTAAAGAATTAGTTAACGTGATGCAGGAGGAAAAGAGTCCTGAATTTGGAGTGAGTGGGTGTTGATTTAAATTCACCAGTTCACTAATCACTTCCTTTGTGGCAATGGACAAGTCAATTAATTTCTCTGGGTTTTGGTTTTCTCATCTGTAAAATGAGAGAACTAGATAATAATATCTAACATCTCTTCCATCTCTAAACCTACATTAATTTCTGATTAATGAAATTGGAAGAATCCACAGTTCTCTAGAGAGAGGGTTACCTTTGTGAACTCTTGGAGTAACCAACATGCCTGGCTGAATTTGGATATTTCTGAGGTGAGGGCAACACAGTTCATATTTTTTCCTAAAGATCATAGGGAACTACTGAAGATTCTTGAGTATGGTATGTGTGTGTGTGTGTGTGCGTGCGTGCGTGCGTGCGTGCGTGTGTGTGTGTGTGTGTGTGTGTGTGTGTAACATGATCAGAGCTATGCTTCAGGAAGATTATTTTGCATCTGTGTGGAGGCCTAATTAGGGCAGCTAGTACTGAGTGTGTTGGGCCTGGAGTTAGGAAGATCTGTGTTCAAATCTGCTGTCAACACTAGCTATGTGACCTTGGGCAAGTCTCTTCACCCTGTTTGCCTTAGTTTCCATATCTGTAAAATGAACTGGAGAAGGAAATGGCAAACCATTCCAGTATTTCTGCCAAGAGAACCCCAAACGGGGTCACAAAGAGTCAGATGGGACTGAAATGACTGAACAACAACAAAGGAGGATGAATTGAAGAAGGGAGAGACTGGAAGCAGGGCATCCAATTAAGACACTTCTGCAATAGTTAAAGTGAGAAGTCTTGTGTCCCCAGCAAGATGAGAAAATGTCTTGTGCTTTGTGGTATCCTCAACAGGTCAAGCTGTGCAAAAGCAGGATCCACACAACGGATGCTTCTTGGATGTCAGATTGAGTCCTACCAGTCGCTGAAATGCGTCTGCCCCGAGTTTCTGTTGTCAGTCTTGTTATTTTTGTCCTCACTTCAGCTGGAAAGCACACGTATCCAGATTGATTGTGAACTGTTTGATTCCAGCTGCGTTCACACTCTACTTTGGAATGGAAAGTGAAAAAAATCCAGTCATCTAGATTTTTCCAAATATTTGTATGATAGAAGCTATTGAATCATCTGGTGGTGTTTTTCCACTTCGCCAGGATCTTTGATGCTCATCCTATTTCTGATTTCCTCATTCCTGCTTCAGAAAAGAGTCTGTACTACGGAACATCAAAGGATCAGTGATTCAGAGCTGAAATGGATGTCAGGGGTCATCTAGTCTAGTCTCTTAATTTTATATGTGAGAACAGTGAGGTCCAGAGAGGCAGAGCTACTTGCCCAGGCAGGCAGGTGGTAGAGCCAGGATTTGAACAAGGTCCTTTAACTCCACATCAGGGGTGTGCTGGAGCCAGTTCATAATGGCTCCCCAAAGCAAATTGTTCAATTTTTAGTATGAGCATTTATATCTCAGAAATCATCAAATGCTACAAATCAGGGCTTGATTTAGTGTTTTGTTGATTGTCTAGATTTAAGAAAATAATGGAGAAAATGTCAATAATGAAGATTAAACTGAAAAATGTGTCAGGGAAAAATGTATCCCCCACCCCCAGGCTGGTTGCTAAATGTTTATTAGCACACCACTCTTCCACATCCAGTGCTTTTTCTACTGGATTTTGCTTCAATTTATGGGAACAGTTGAGAGGTAAGGAAATGAGCACATGGGAGCTTCTAAAATCTGATCATAGGGAGAAGATGAAAGAGAAGAGATTCAAAATTTCTGTTTATCAGAGTTGGGCATGAAAAACTAACAGGAATGACTAAAGTATCAACAAGGAATACTTCTCCATCCTCCAAGTTATCATAGAGAATGATGTGCCTTCTTGAAAGAAATGGAGAAAGATAAAAACAAAGAATACAAAAGATCTGAAGAGGACAAAAGAAATCCTGACCTGTGTCAAGAAGTTGAAGAGTGTCCAATGCCTAATGACAGAGAAGAGTAAAAGACCCTTGAACATTCAGACATAAGCAGTGACTATGAAACTTTCCCCATAGACAACAAAATAGGATCTTTGAGGAGGAGGCAACTGAGTGTATTCCAAGAGATGATTTTATGGAAATGCAGGTGGTGGCAGGAGACACATCATGCAGTATGAATCAGGGGAAGACAAGATGAACAGTAGTGATTGGTGACTACCTACAAAGGGATGTTGAAGAAGCCATTTGTCAACCTGACATTAAAAATAGAGAAGTTTGCAGTCTTTCTGGAGCTTGATGGAGAGTTTTCCAAGACTTGTCAAACCTGACGACCACTAACTACTTCTGATGATTCATGTGAAAAAAAAATGATACTATAAAAGAAGTAACCTAGCATTGCTAGGTATTAGGAAAATCTGGGCAGCAAACATAAATACCTTAGGGTCACAGGTGATATTTTTATCAGTTCTAAATCATACTATGCCCAGTTTTACTTCCCTTCCTTTTTTTTTTTTGGAGGGGGAAAGCAGGGCAACTTGGGGGTTAAGTGACTTGCCCAAGGTCACATGGCTAGTAAGTGTTAAGTGTCTGAGACTGGATTTGAACTCAGGTCCTCCTGACTCCAGGGCCAGTGCACCACCTAGCCACCCTTCTCACCTTCTTTTTTACAAATTTTATTTGAGACCTGAATCTGATTATCATAGTTTCAGAAGAGAAGGACAAACTAGAAAGTGGAGAACTGGTTAAAAAGATGGTGTCTGAAGATGGTATTTGGATTTCTAGAATACAACTTAAAATGTAATGGAGAGTACCAAATGAGACTGGTTAAAAATCTGTTTATCTAGAGTCTTGTTGCTGTTCATCTTCCATTTTTGAAAAGGATCAGTGACATCATGAGGGTGACATCTTGATTTGCTAGTGAATAGTAGAGCTGCACAAAGTCATCAGCCTCATTCTCTCATTCAAAGTCATCAGAGTCCATTGGCAAGATAAGAGTCAAGACCACTGGCTATGTCCCAGGATGACCTCGGCCTTTTAAAATTAAGGTCTTTACTAGGTCTAAGTTTGTCTGAAGCAACACCCATTCAATGACTGAGGGTTAGGTAAGAAGTGAGACAAAAGATGATCTAGTTTACCATCACAAAAGTATCAATCTGGGAGAAGAGTTTCTGGACAGAACAGAAAAAAAAATTGCTATTTGCATATATTCTAAGCCACTGAAAACCAAACAATGAGCAGCAGAGACTTGATCTGCAGTCTATTATTGGCCAGTGTGGAGTCTTACAAATTAAATCAATAGGGCTTTAAGCTAAAAAGAAAGAGGGAAGGAGAAAACTGCTTATGTGTACCTATTAAGCTAGATGCCATGCAAGGTACCAGTTATAACATGAGAAGAAGCTTTGCATTAGAGGTACTCAATAATACAAGAAAAGGAGCCAGCCCTATTCAAGCCATACTTGAGGACTAGGATACCTTGGTTGTTGTTCAGTCATGGCCCTATTTGGGATTCTCCTGGCAAAGATACTAGAGTAATTTGCCATTTCCTTCTCCAGCTCATTTTATAGATAAGGAAACCAAGGCAAATAGAGTTATGTGACTTACCCTGGGTGACACAGCTAGTAAATGCCTCAGGCCAGATTTTAACTCAGATTTTTCTTACTCCAGGCCTGGCACTTTAGCCACTGTGCTACCTAGCTGCCACAAGGATGCCTATAGCTACCTACAAAAAGTATGGGTAAAAACAAAGTGAACTAAAGATATTCATTCAAGGAGAGATATTTGATTTTTTTTTTAAATATCAATGAGTCGGGGTGGCTAGGTGGCACAGTGAGTAGAGCACCGGCCCTGGAGTCAGGAGGACCTGAGTTCAAATCCGGCCTCAGACACTTAACACAAAAACTAGCCATGTGACCTTGGGCAAGTCACTTAACCCCAATTGCCCTCCAAAAAAAAAGCAAAAAAAAAAAAAGAAGAAATATCAATGAGTCATGGTGAGATGGAACTCATGACCAAAATGTTACTAAGGAAAGGTTACCATCTCCAAAAGGGAAAAAAATAAAGGATGAGGACAGGGGGAGAATCAGTGTATATTAAGAAAATATACTTCTGTGAGGAAATCCAGAAATTAGAGTGGGCAATCATGATGGAGAGGATCTGGGTGAAAATAACTGAAGAAAAAAACAGAATTGTTATATTATGGGAGATACTATAGACCACCTGGAAAGCAGGAGGAAATAGATGCAGAATTCAAGAAACTGATTGCAGTCTTAGCATGCAAGCATGCTTTTAATAATAGTGGGAGACTTCAATTATGTGCATATTGGCTGGAGTTTTTTTTCTCTGCCAAAAGCAAAGTAACTAAAAAATTATTGACTGGTTTTAATATTCATTTTTCAAAAGGTGGATGCATAAGGATAACTTCTATTGTATAGGAATTTGTTGCTGAAGTAGAAATGACAGGAATCTTCATGGGATGGGACTACTTGGTTTTTACTACTTTGGTGACAGAAAACAGGAAAACTGGGCATAGTATGACAGCCCCCTTGATTTTTCGAAGACATTTGAAAGAGTTCAGAGAGGCTTATGTAGGACTCCATGGTCTAAAATTATAAAGGTTAAGTTCAACTGAGAAGTATGAGAAACTCTCAACTGTGAAATTCCAAAGACACAAAACAATTTAAATACAAAAGAAAATGGGGGATTATGTAAAGAAATCTATGTGAATATACAGGGAATTTATTCATCAACTTGGATAAAAAAAAGAAGAAGATATATCATAGATGGAAATATAGTGAAGAGGACTGAACAGGAGATCTCTAGTGAATTGAGTCCTAGTCACCCAATTCACTTGATGAAATTATTGGTAACAGAAACAAGGTCTTATGATTTTAAAGGAAAGATAAAGAAGTGCCTAAGCTGTTCCTTTTATAAGTCTTGAAGAAATTCTTCCTTCAAACATGATGGAATGATAAGGACTAGTCATCATTTGACTGAAGAATAGGTAATACTGTTAGCGGTCTTTAAAAAGCAAGACCACTTCTCAGTTGAGGCAGGAAGCTACTCTTTAAAAGTGCACACTAAGCTAGCTATGGAAGAATTCAGATCTTGAGAGGAAGTTTTTCTTTGCCTCTTGGAAGGTGGGGTAGATATTTTTCCCTCATTTTGGCAATGATGCCTTGAAATGGACCTATTCACCCAGTAGGGTATGACTCTTAGCAGAGAACAGACCCAGAGAGTTTAGTTGCTGAGTCGAGAGAGTTAGACCTGGAATTCAGAAATTGAGCTGCAGACAGGACCGGGACCAGGAAGTCTTACTGAGGAGTTTGCCAAACAGAAGTGTATCATTTGAGGAGGCAGCAGTGTGAAGATGAGATGAGAAAAAGAAGGCTGTTTGAGCCCTATCGCATCAGAGGCATGAGTATGTTTCCTGTGTGTGGCTCCAGTCATCCTGATCTATATCTGGTCACTGAATCTAGATGGCTCTGGAGGAGAAAGGGAGACTGGCGACCTTGCACAGCCCTCTGAGGACAAACCACAGCCACAATCTAAGTGTGTGACTCTAAACTTGTATATTAGTACACTTTTTCTACTGAAATTGTATATGTTTGTGGGAGAGTGTATTCCAGTTTTATGAGGAACACAGTTCTATGGCCATTCTCCTTATTATGTCATTAAGGTAAATGCCTTTGCTTCTAGCTAAATGTGTCAACTAACCCATAAAGGTAAACACTGGTGGGGCTTGTGAAATATAGCTTTGAAGTAAAGGTTCACAGAGTATCTTGAACCAAGGATAGTCATGCCTTGGGAACCCAATCTTCAAGTAAGATTTGGGCAGTGGCTCCCAGAGGGGTCACAATAGAAGTAAGGACAGATAATGGAAGATTATTATAAAGGCGTAGTATGATACTGTAAAAATATCATCAGGGATTCTAAAGCTTACTATAAGCTAAGTTTGCTGAAGGACAACAAAACAGTCTTTTTAAAAAGATATAATGGGAAAGAGAAATCTACTTCCTGTAAGATAGTGAGCTTGACTTTAATTCCTGGCAAAATTCCAAAATGCATTATTAAAGGAATGGTTTGTGAATGTCTAGAAAGGGGAGCAGTGATCACTACAAGTGAATTTGCCTCCATCAAGAATAGATCATGCCAGACTAACCTCATTTATTTTTTTTTCAGAGTCACTAGATGATAGATCAGGGAAATTCTGTAGGCATAATTTGTTCTTTTTAAAATTCAATTTTATTTCCAGTTCCAAATTATCTCCCTTTCTCTTTTCCCTCCCCCAAAAGGGTATGTACATTTTAATAGCTTTGGGGGCATAGCTCCAAATTGCTTTCCAGAATGGTTGGACCAGTTCACAGCTACACTCATAATTTACTTTCAGCAAGATCTTTGACAAACCTTTGTGCTGTCCTTGCATATAAGATGGAAACAAGTGGGTTAGATGACAATACAGTTAGATGCTTTTAGGACTGGTTGAATTATTGAACCTAAAAAGTCTGTTAATGGCTTAGTATCAGCTTAGGGAGGTCTATAATCAACTGAGCCTTTCCTTAGCCTTGTTCTTTTCAACATTTTGGTAAATGATTTGGATTAAAGCAGAGATGTCATGCTTATTTAATATTTACATGTCACAAAGCTGGAAGAGATCATTAACATGTTGTATGGCAGAATCAAGATTCCAAAAGATCTCTCCATATGCTAGAACATCAGGTTGAATCCAAGAAGATAAAATTTAATAGAAAATCATCTTTACCAGGATAACATGGGATATTATTAGACAACAATATGTTTGTAAAAGATGGCAGGGGGAGGGGACTCTAGAAGACTGTAAGGGAGGCAATATTGTATTGTATTTTGTCCTGGTCAGACCATAGCTGGAGTATTGGCTTCAGCTCAGAGTGTGACACTTTAGGAAGGATATTGACAAACTGGAGAGCATCCCAAGGAGGTAGATGGAGATGGTGAGGCGCCTCAAAATGATGCTGTATAAAGATCATCTGAAGGACCTGAGGGAATTTGCTTAGAGAATCAAAGATTGGAGTAAGGGTAAGGAGGCTTTGAACATGATAGTTGTCTTCAAGGATTTGAAGGACCATCCTGTAGAAGAGGTAGACTTATTCAGCTTGGCTGCAGGGGACACAATTGGGACCAACTGTTGGAGGATGCAGAGAGGCAGATTTCAGCTCACTGTGAGGAAAACTAGAGCTGCCCCAAAGGAAAATGATTTGCTTTTAGAAAGAGTAGTTTCTCCCTCACTGTAGGTCTTCAAATGCAAAATGAATGACAGCTTATGGGAGCCTTGAATAAATAAATGTTCATTGATTGGACTCATATAGGGTGTTTGGTAGGTATTGGTTAGATGGTTTCCAAGATCCTTTCCAACTCTGAGATTCCACTTGCCGTTTTGTTCTAAAAGATCTGTTCTTGGGACAAAGTGAGTTCATGGTTTAGCTTTATAGAATTGTGCTTTATTAGGGTGGGTGGTGGGGCAAGGGAAGAGGTCTCTGCCCACTAAGGACGGAATGAAGGTTTCTCACTTCTGCAGCATCTTGAGAGAGGATTCTAGAAATGGGATACTTTGCTTGACTTCCCAGTTCAAGCCTAGGACAGAGCCTTTAAGCCCTGGAGTTGAATTTAATCAAACAAACATTTATCAAGTGCTAACTATGTGGCAGGCACCAAAAGACAAAAATTAAAAAGTCCCTGCCTTCAAGGAGCTAATGATGTCAGAACCGGTAGGGACCTTACAGACCATATAGTTCAACCTCTAAATTTTGTTTAATTTTTTTAACCTCTAAATTTTATCAATAAAATTTCCTCTCTTTATGCAGAGGAGAAGTGATTGGTCCAAGGTCACACACTGAGTTGGTGGCAGACCACGTCTAGAATACCTCTTGACTCTTGATTCTTAGTCACAGACCTTTCCCTTATACTAGATGGTAGTGGGTGTGTGAGAAGTGTAGTAGAAAGAGCATGGGTTTGAATCCCAGCTCTGGTACTGTATATATTGAGCAACCCTAGGCAAGTCATTTTGTACCTCTACCTGCAAGATTACTCTCCTGTAAAATCATGACCTATGTGATCTCTGGGTTAGGTCATAGCACTAGATGCTGTGATTTTATGAATTTCAGGCTACATCAGGGCAGTGCAATTTAAAGATGCTGGATTTGAGGTTGGGGATTTGGGTTCAAGGCCCAGGCTCTGCCATGTGGTCATGGGCAAGTCCTTTAACCTCCCTGAGTCTCTCTCCATTCTCCCAAGTATAAAATGAATGGATTGAAGTAGTAAACAACAAGGGACCTTTTTAGCTTTAAATCTAGAATCCCACGAGGAGCCTAATTCCATGGAATGCTTCTGCCCCTTGCTGGTCTCCTTTTGTCTGTTATCTTCTTCCGTTAGATGGTAAACTCCTTGAGGACCAGGACCGTTTTCCTTTTTTCTCATTAGTATTCCTAGTGCTTAGCACAGTTCCTGATGGTTGATGCTTAATAAATGTTTATTGGACAGAACTGACAGTGATGGACTTTGAGTCAGGAAGACCTGAGATTAAATCCTACCTCTTTCACTTATTAGCTATTTGGCCCTGGACCAGTCACTTAAACTCTTTAGAATTCAGTTTCTTCCTCTGCAAAGTGTGTGTGGGGGGTGGTGGTGGTGGTGGTGGTGTTGAATTCCAAAGATTCTTTCAGCTCTAAATCAATGATCCTAAGAGGTGGATCTTACGGTAACTTGATACTCTTAAAGACCCAAGATCTTTTGGAAGACCTAAAATTTTCCAGAATTTTGACCTGGCCTGGGAGCCATGCAACTTTGGTCCTGGCTAGCAGTACAGCGTGAGCCCTAGAGGGCCCTTGATAGAATTTACTGAGTTCTGAGAGCAGCCCCAGGCTCATTTCCACAGTTATTTCAAGAGCTTCAAGCCCCAGGGAAATAGAGACAAAATATTCATTTGGATGTCAGCAAAGTGATGCTAACCAGGCTATGCTGTGAGCTGCTGTACTTCCTGGTATTACAGTGGTTTCAGAGTCATCTGCTGGGTCAGAGGAATGAGAACCCTGAGGGACTTCATCTGTAGGAGGGAAAAATAATTGAAATATACAAACAATGTGAAAACTGCTATTCACACCCCCTGAACACGCACAGCTGCTCACCAAGTGCAGAAGAAAATCTCTCCCAGACTCTCTCCCTCCCAGACTCCCCCAGGGCAGAGACATCTGGGCTTCTGTACACTCAGCACTTTTATTTTACTACCAGCAAAGAGCAGCATGCTGCAGGGTAAGAGTCCTTGATTTGGAATCTGGACACCTTGGTTCAAATCCTGGCTAATCCACTTACTTGTCTGGGTGTTCTAGGACACCTGGTTCTCTCTCCGAGCTGCTATTTCCTCACTGGTAAATAAGGAGGTTGCACCATGTTATTGAAAAAAAAAGAGTTATATATTTTTAATTAACAAAAATCTGCTTTTTCTCCCTCCTACCTGGACAGTTTTTGATTGATTGATAGGAGAGTGATTGTGTGGTTGCTGCTACTCCCAATGGCCATTGTAGTGCCTGACTGCTCCCAGCTCCATTCCAGGCACCAGCTCACTTCCTGCCCTAGGCACCAGCCTCTGGCATTCCAGTCCACAGAGATGTTCCAGGCAGCTCTGTCCCCCACCCCCACGCTCTTCAGGTATCCCTTTCCTCCTGTCCTGGGGAGTCATACAGAAAGGACAGACCCAGGCTTTGTTTCAAAGACGGGGAGTTACCTGAGTGGTAGGAGAGTGGACAAGGTTTGTGTCTTCCCAGAAAGGACATCCTTCTGGTGCCATCGAAAGGGACTTGTTCTGCTTGGTCAAGAGGAGAGAACTAAGAGTAATGAGTAGAAATTGTAAAGAAGCAAAGTTGGCTCTCATGAGTATGTTAAGATAAAACAAGTTTCCATGGCAGATAAAACCAGGAAATAGTTTTGGCATGGATCTCTTATGGGAACAGGGATGGGTGTTTTGTCCCTGATTCTATGCTAGTCAACCAACAGTTTTATCAGTTCCTTGGGTAAAGATATTGGTGGCATTCTTACTGAATTTGCAGATGACATAAAGCTTTGAGGGCTTAATTAAGATTTGGGATACTAGTCAGAATCCAAAGATTTTTAATAGGTTAAAATGATGATCAAAATCTAATGGAATGAGTTTGAATAAGAATAGTAATGCATTGTACTTAAATCTGTGAACTGGTCCAACTGAAGAGGTATAGAGAGGGAATGGATTTCTATGAAATCCTTCGAGAGTTCTTAGTCTGAAAGAAGTACCTGGTCCAAGCTCTCTTGGCAAGTTTGTAAAAGTTTATTATGCTTTTCAGCGGGCAGGGGGTGTCAGAAAAAGCCTGTAACCTGCAGGAATTAGGGATACTGATTATATAGTAGTAAAACCATAAATCTGATAGCCATTATGCTAACTAGGTGAGTAAAGGTGGAGTTAAGGAGGACTTTAGTAGTGGTCAGTACTTAAAGGGACATGCACTTTTTATATCAACTGTGCAGGCATATTGCCTATAATTCACTGGGAGAAAGCCCTAAAGGGGGCTATCAGGAGGTGTGGTTTTTGCCTTGAAATTCACTAAGTCAGCTAGCTGTCAATTCTGACTGAGAGGTGCCCAGTCTGTTAGCCATCACAGTCCCTTTTGACATGATGGATGTTAGGAAGCTGGGCTAATTGGAAATTCAGTATGTGTCTAATGGTGAGGAGTTACTTTACTGATAATGCACTGAAAGATTCATAGTTTGCAGCTGGCCACTAGAACAAAGGAGGTATACATTTCTCTAAGGATTTGTTTATAGAATGCTTTTGAAGGATTCATAGTTATGGCTTGTTATTATACCAAGCAAGGATAGTTATAG
>CM053601.1:146435495-146458252 GCA_028646575.1 Pseudocheirus occidentalis
AAAAAAAAAATAAGAGGGGAGGAAAAGGAATGTACTGGGAGAAGGGGGGAGAGATAGAATGGGGAAAATATTCTTTTTTTATCCAGTTTATTTATTTTTAGTTAGCTATCAATATTCATTTCCACAAGATTTTGAGTTACTAATTTTCTCCCCATCTTTCTCCTACCCCTACCCCAAGACAGCAAGCATACTGAATACCCCTTTCCCCAATCTGTTCTCTCTTATATCCTCCCCCATACCCCCAACTTTCTTGTAGGACAAGATGGATTTCTATACCCTATTGACTGTATATCTTATTTCCCAGTTGCACGTAAAAAACAATTTTTTTAACATTTGTTTTTAAAACTTAAAAATTGGGGGCAGAGTCAAGATGGTGGCATAGAGGCAGGAAAACTCCGTGGCTCCCACCATAACTACCTCAAATACCTATAAAATATGACTGTAAACAAATTTTAGAGCTCTAGAACTCATAAAATGATGGAGAAAGGATACATGATGAAAAAATGCTATCTATCTCCAGAGAGAAGACTGATGAACTCTGAGTACAAATTGAAGTATAATTTTCTTACTTTCTTTATTTTTTCTTGAAATATGGCTAATATGTAAATATATTTTGCATGATTTCACATGTTTAATTGATATCATATTGCTTGCCTTCTCAGGGGGTAATGGAGTGGTGGGAGGGAGGGAGAGAATTTGGAACTCAAATTTTTTTCCTTTTTTTTGCTTTTTTGGAGGGGGGAAGGTAAGGCAATTGGGGTTAAGTGACTTGCCCAAGGTCACACAGCTAGTTTTATGTTGGGACTCAAAATTTTTAAAATGTTATAAACAAATAATGAATTTTAAGAATATTTTTAAAAATTAAAAAAATCTTGCAGAACTAAGTTGAATTGAGTTGCTTTTAGTTATTCTAAGCTCCCTCCAAATACCAAAAACCCCTTTGGAATATCAATGTACTTCTGACAATGCTGGTTGTTGTGAATTTGGAAGAATACAATTGTTGAGACATAAGAGTTTTGAGTGCCTTAATGGGTAATACAGAAAGACACATGGTGGCTTCAAGTAGGCTTTAAAAATTTCCAGTGATGACCTACATGCAAATAGCAACACTCAGTGGATAACATTCAGGAGGCACATGACCAGAAAAGGGCAAATTGGTGATTTAGTAAGGATAGGCGCTAATAGAAGAACGGCCTGAGTAGGAAATGGTTTAGCCCTTCAAATGTAACAACATCTAGATCAGGGGTTTCTGGAGAGGTTTAAAAAACGATACATTTTGATAAGTCACTAAAAATGGTTTCCTTTGTAATCTTATAGCTTTAACTTTATTTCCTGCCTTCATTTTTTTGGAGGGGGGAGGTCGGGGCAATCAGGGTTAAGTGACTTGCCCAAGGTCACAAGGCTAGTAAGTGTTAAATGTCTGAGGTCAAATTTGAACTCAGGTCCTCTTGACTCCAAGGGCTGTGCTTTATTCACTGTACCACCTAGCCACCCCATAGCTTTAATTCTTTGCATTTAAAAACAAGAAGGGGTCTATAGGCTTCACCGGACTGCCAGGAAAGTCCATGACACAAAGAAGTTTGAGAACTTGGGATCCATAGGCAGCCCTTGAGCACCCCCAGAGATCCTTGATGGAGCCTCTATAGAACATGGACAAAAATGGCTCAGGATGAGAAGGCAGGGATGAGTTGCATTATATAGGGATGGAAGGGATCTCTAAATTGATGAGACCATGGATTTGTGGAAATATAATAATTATATTTCTTGTGTAATGTTGCAGCTACCTAGTAGATTATGAGCTCCACAAGGGCTGAAATGGTCTCATGTATATTTTGCACCTTTCCTTGCACCCAGCACAGGATCTGTGCAAAGTAGTCCTTAGCCCTTAGTAAGTACTTTTAATAAATCAGATGAAATGACATATGTAAAACACTTTAAAAAACTTAAGGTACTATATCAATGTTTTCTTATTTGAAATGCTTTGTAAATGAATGCATTAATCAATATTTGCTGAATGAATGAATGCATGAATTTTACAGATGAGAAAAACAAGACCCAGGGACAGAAAGTCTCTTGCTCATAGTTTATGCTACCTAAGACTTTCCTTGGGGCTTTTGTTGATGAATACTCGTATTTTGCTGACATATAGTGCTTTGAGGTTGGCAAAGGACTCTATCTTTGTTAACTCATTTGAGCTTCACAAGAACCCTGAAAGTTTCCTTACAAAAGTATTATGATCCTTATCTTACAGACACAGAAATCTAAGTGAGCTACGCATGTTTATGTAACTGATAAGTGCCAGAGGCAGGATTTGAACACAGTTCTCTCATACCTCTCTTGGTAAGGTTTTTTCCACTCTACATTAGAGGTGTCAATTTGACAGGCAATGTTACCTGGAAGGTGACCTCACCAGAGAGAGCTTTTTTATAGATGTAGTTGAAGCTAAGTAGAGGAGGAACTGACCTCCCTCAGCTTTGTTCAGCTGAGAAGCCAAACTTGATGACCATGATGAGCTGTGCAAGGACATTCTAATTAGCATCAATACTCTATGAAGCATGAAGTTTCTTTCCACTTCTGTTTCTAAAGGAGAGGAGTCTTAAATCACCTCAGTGGCAATTACCATAATAACTGACTTTTCCATGAGCTTTTCTTCTAGGATTTCAGAATGCCAATTAGATTTCATGGTGCCATCCTGAAGGGCCATAGGCTCTCAAAGGAGATGTTTGGGCATCATCAGTCCCATCTACTTTGACTAATTTTCAGACTCTCAGATTTGAGAGGGAATGCTTGCCTGGCATTTGGTGTGCCCCTCATCAGCAGCAGTCACCTGGGAATATCAGCAGAGATGTCCTCTCTGCAAGGTCCAGGAAGCAAAGGGCATCTATGAATGAATGGCCCAAGGTTGTTGGTTATTTCATGAAGCTGAGAAAAAAGGTCTTCCTCCAATCTGTGCTACTCACTTCTTCCCAATCTAGCAATCTAAAAACTGCTTTTTATCTTGTCACTCTTTTGCTCAAAACCCTACAGTGGTTCCTTAGCTGTTCCCAAAAGGATGAGTCCTAAGTCTTTCACCTGGCATCCAAATCTAAATCTAAAATCTGACATTGAGATCTCAAGCAATGATGACATTATAGAGTGTGGTGTGAATAGATTTACCAGCATGGTGTGAATGCATTGCAGGTTTTCTAGCAAAATAAGGTGGTGGGGGAGTGGTTTGGGGGTCTGGGAGAGTCCTCTGAAACATGTCAGAGAACCTTCTCTTTAAGTTTTGCTTTGATCAAAAGAACAGAGATGCCTGCTAATCTAAGGCAATCCCTGTCTGAAATAGCAATACCAGCCCATGTTTCTAGAACACTCTAAGGCTCATAAAGCACTTTCCTCACAACAACCCAGCGTGATAAGTAGTACAAGCATTTTATATTCACATTTTCAGGTAAAGAAACTGAGGCTTAGGAGGGACACGTAATCTGCCCAAAATCACGTAGCTACTAAGCTGCTGCATCAGGACCTGAATTCATGTCTTCTGAATAAGGGTGAAATGTTATTTTCCTCATCTTATGGTGACCTTTCCATGGGCACAGATGGTGTGTACCCACTGAGGGAAAAGAATAAGTTAAAGACCTGTACTGTGGTTTTTGTAGAGTCCATGAATCAAAGTTGTTTCCAAAGCTAGATCAGAAAGTGCATCCAGTCCAAGCTTTTAAGAGCAGTACAATTTTTTTAATGGAAAAAAACCCTCCACAAAAACAAATCCTGAGCCTATCTCTTGGCAACTCCGGCATCCTTTGTAGCTGAATCTGAAAGCTATAATTTTAGACAATTGAGGAGATGCTGGCGGAGGACGTCCATTCCCAGTGTGTGGGCAGTGGCACCTAGTGCTCCTGGCCCAGATCCTGGTGGTATTCTGACCCTCAGTAACCGCCTCCTCCTCCAGAGAGCCCACTCAACCTGCTGCTCTGGCTGCTGAAACACAAGAGTGGTGTCAGCTCCTGAAGGGGTCCCACGTCCTGCCCAGCCTCCTACCTTCCCTTTCTCTCCTATGTGTTCCCTCTTCCTTAATAATAGCTAGTATTTACATAATGCTTGAAGGTTTGCAAAGTGCTTTACATGGGTCATCTCTTTTGAGATTCACAACAGTTTGTAGAGTAGATAATCTTACTGTACTCATCCTCCTTACTATTCTCTTTCTACATTTTGTCTGTTTCTGTCTCTGTGCAATGGATAGATTCCAGTGACTTGTTTATTTACTTTTAGTTTACAAGATTCAGTTACAGAATCACTTGAGTTTCCAGATTTTCTCCCCTCCCTTCCCTCCCCGCCCCCCCATGGTGGCATACAATCATGTATAGGATCTGGAAACACTTTCACACAGATGAGATTTTTGTAAAGCATTTAGCACAGCCTCTGATGAATAATACATACTTGTTCCCCACCAATATATCTATCTCTCTTTCTCTGTGTCCACCTTTGTGTCTTTTTGCTTCTCTTTGTCTCCCTCCCCTTGTCTTTCTTTCCTTCTCTTTTCTCTCTCTCCCTCCTCCTGAGAACCACATTTCTTTCCCTTTTTTTTCTAGCTTTATTGGTCTTTTGTTTTTACATTTTAGCTAATGCCCCTCATTGAATCCTCCCTTGTAACACAAAATAATATGATTAAACAAAACCAACAATAGGGACTCCATCTGACAACATAGTCAGCATTTCTTATCTACGTGCTCTACCTCTCCTCTTGAAATGTGTGGCACTGTGGGCTTTCAATTGAATGTGGCCAGTCCCTTTGGAGCACTTGGATGGCTGACCTTTACTTTTGCCTTCTTGGCACAGCAAGCCCCAAACTGTCAATGAAAACAAAGCAAAAACTCCAATCAAAATGACTCAAATGGTAATGCAGGGTAATGCCTAGGCTGGGCTAGTGGTCACAGCTGAGAATGTCAAATTCACCAGGGCTGTGAGGACTGTGTTGCCATAGTGATCTCAGGTCTCTGTTGAAAGGCAGTTGGGCTCCCGGCAAATTCAGGCAAGTCCTTGCTGGAGCTCTGTAATGCTGAACATGCAGCTGGGAAGAGGGGAATTTACACACCCATCCAGGTGTTTCTAAAGATCCAAATGCTGGCTCTCACCTGGAGAGAATGTCTGGATGACATTGTCTCTGCAGGACTCCAATCTGCATGGAATTTGGAGTTGGAGGACCTGGGGTCCAATCACAGATCATAGATATGGTACTGAAAGAGATTTCAGAGGTCCTCTTATTTTATAGATAAGGAAAACAGGGCCCAGGTGAGACCTGCCCAATGGAAGGACAAGTAGTAAGGAAACCTCGGAGTCAGGATTTAAATGCAAGTTCTCTGACTTTAGGGCCCATATTCTTTGCATTGTATCAAGTCACGTCCTATTCAGTGTTCCTATCCATAGTGGGGTAAAGTTGCTTCCTACCTCTGGCCCTCAATTTCACTATCCTTAAAATGTGAATATGAGCTCTAGGTGACTTTCTCGCTATAAATCCTTTGAAAACCCTTAGAAATCTGCTTTGGCCAAGAGACCCTCAGAGTCCCAACTTCTCTCTTAGGACTCTCTTAGACCTTGTTGCTGGCCCCCATTGGGGGGATGCTTACTTTCTCTGATCCTCAGGCCCCAGGCTTGGCCATCCTCCTGGCACCTGGTCGAGGGGAAAAGAGAGGAAGTTCTTTGCTCAAACAAAGGCTTTTAAACTTCCTAGGCAAGAAATGAAGGGGAAAGAAATTTCCAAGATGGATTCTAAGTGAACTGGGCATGCTGGCATGTGCTCATAGACCCTGTTACAGAGAGGCTGAGGTTGGTAGATTGCTAGAATTCAGGAACTGTGGGCTACAATAGGGCTAAAGTCAACTGGGTGTGTGCACTAAGTCTGGCAATATGATGAATCCCCAGAAGTCAGGGAATGGAAGGGGAAGTGTGGCTACCAGGATGCCCAAGGAGGGCTGAACAAGCTCTGGTCAAAAATGGAACAGGTCAAAGCTTCCATGCTGATTAACAGTGGAATTGGCTGCATTTCCAGCTTGGCTAAAATAAAGGTCATTTCTCTCTCTCTCTCTCTCTCTCTCTCTCTCTCTCTCTCTCTCTCTCTCTTTCTTTCTTTCCCCCCTCCCATCTCTGTCTCTCTCCTGTCTCTCAACATATGTGTGTATGTGTATATATGGATTCCAAGTGAGCTCTAACCTAATTTGTAGAATTCTTATTTATAGATGGGCAATTATAGGCAAGTAGTCAGTTAACCTTCCAAAGTCAGTGATAATTGCTAGGCATATCCTGACTACCAGTCCCATCCTATTTCCCCCCACCCTGTCCAATTCTGCTATTTATAGTTAAAACCATAGGTCTTTCTTCCTCTTCATGCATTGGAAAGAAGGCTGAAGTTGAAATCAAGAAACCACAGTTCACATCCTGTCATAGGCACTTCTTTCACTTCTTTAACTGCGTGATGTGTGACCCCGTGCGTGCATGCCTCTTTACATCTCTGAGTCTGTTTCATCTTATTTAAAACTTTCTAACAGTTACAGTTGCCCCAACTCTAATGGGCCTGCTTTGGAAAGCAGTGAATTCCTCACCACTGGAGGTCTTCAGACAGATGCTGTGTGTTTGTTTGTTGGGATGTTATACATGGAATTTCTGCCATTTCCTGCTGCACTAAGCGCTCTCCAAGGTCCTTTCCATTTCTGAAGTTCTTTGATTCTTTGATCATCCCAAAATATGTGAGGGCAGCTCTGTGATACAATAGATAGAGCGCTGGACCTGGACTCAGAAAGACTCATCTTCATGAGTTCAGATCTGGCCTCAGACACTTACTAGCTGTATGACCCTGGGTAAATCACTTCACCCTGTTTGCCTCAGTTTCCTCCTCTGTAAATGAGCTGGAGGAGGAAATGGAAAACTACTGTTCAGTCTCTTTTCCAAGAAAACTCCAAATGGGGTCACAAAAAGTCAGACACGACTGAAAAGTGACTGAACAACAATGTCTCCTTCACAGAACCACGCCAAGGAAACCACTTTACAAGAATAATGCTAGAGACATGTAATCTGCGGTGAGATGTTGGGTTTTTTGTTGTTTGTTTTTGTCTATGATTTCATTGGTCTGCCTCATCGTCTGGCTAGAAATCATGCTGGTGGTTTTAACCCTTTCGTTTCTGGGTATGTCTGGGTCCCCACTATCCTTGGTGATGACTTCTTTATCTGGCATGCTACTTCAGGTAGACTCCAGTCACGCTTCACTATTCTCTGGTCATCTTCCCAGCAGATTTACTAGAAGCTGCCACAGGTGTTTATATCATTCATTCCTGCGCCATTCCCCTCCAATTCTGGAACCGTGATCAAATCAGCTCTATCATTGTTCCTAGATGAGATGTGTCAGATTGCTTCCCAAGGCTCCACTCGCCACCCCTGCAACTTTGCCCATCAAAGTGCTGCTCCTTAGACATCACTTCCCTGTGTCTGTTGACTCCCTCTATTAGAATATAAGCTCCTTGAGACAGGGAACTGTGTTTGCTTTTGTACTTGTACCTTCAGCACTCAGTGCTTGGTACTTTGGTAATTTGATAGGTGATTATTAAATGCTCATTTACTCATTATTATAGGGAACATTCATTTGATAAATTCCCTCTGACCATGCATATTAAATAGTACACGATTTTCTGCTTATAGTCCTTGGGCACTGAGAGATACCTTGGGCACCCTGGCTAATGTGACTTGCCCAGGGTCACACATCCAGAAACAGAGCTTGAGCTCAGATCTTCCTGTTTTTGTCTCTGTCACACCCTGCTGCCCCGTCAGGGGCCAAGGGCAGGAGATGAGCCTGGGGAGAAACTCTTACACTGATGTTGGGATCTCAGTCAAAACACTATACGAGGCTGGCCTAAACAACCATATCATTTGGAGAGCAAAACAAATGACCCAGGTCAGACTGTGTGAAAGAGTTTGGTATAGAAAGAACCCTAGGCTGGGGTTCAGGAGACCTGGGTTTCAGTTCTGGCTCAGTCTCCTTAGTTAAACCTGGTCTCTCTCTCCTGGCCATGTCTGAGATCCTAGTTTCCTCTTTTGTAAGATTAGGAAATTCAGTGGAATGATCTCTAAAAGCCTCCTAAGTCCTAATGGTCCTGTGAACCTTTGCTAAAATAACAAATCCATCAGCCTACCTTAAGTGGGCATGCTCTGCACCCTTCAATGCCTGTAATCATGGCAATTACAGAAAGCTCAGCAATTTCTGTAATTATAGGTAGTCCTAGGGTTTGGGAGAGAGAGGAAAAAAAGGGAAAGAGAGAGGGAGGGAGGGAAGGAGAAAGAGAGAGAGAGAGAGAGAGAGAGAGAGAGAGAGAGAGAGAGATGGAAGAGCCGACTTGTCAGTGCAGAATATGGTGGAGCTGAGGCATATATGGTTCCCCTCTAATGTAGGAGGACTAGGTGGGCTCTCATTCTTTGATCTAGTATTTGAATTCTAAGGCATCAAAGTGAACTGTTAATGAAATCCTCTGGTGTTCTCTCTTACTTTGGGGCTTTGCCATTTTGCCAATATCATGTGATTGTCTCCCATGAACAATAGACACAATCTCACTGACATCTCACACTTTTCTCTCTAAAGCAGGAACCCACTTGTGCCTCTGCTCCCAACTCCTGACCAGCCAGGTTCTATACCAGAGTGGTGGAGAATACTAAGCTGAGAATAGTTAGCATGTAAACAAAACAGAATCAGGGCTCAAAAAGATTTCCATGGACTAGAACAATGACCTAAATCTTATAAGATAAAGTTTAATAATAAAAATAACTACCATGTATACTAAGTGCTTTCACTTTATCCTCACAACAACCCTAGGATGTAGGTACTATTATTGTTCCCATTTTTATAGACAGTGAACCGAGGCAGACAGACATTGTGACTTGCCCAGCTAAATAGATATGTAAGGCCATACTTGAACTCAGGTCTTCCTGATTCCAAATCTAGTGCTTTATCCACTGCACCACCTAATAGGGAATGATATAAAGTATTATAGCCTCAGTATTATACTGAACATGTAGAAAATGGGGAATCCCTGACTAGAAAAAGATCATATGAAAAAGATCTGGGGACCTTTGAAGTCATGGTAAAGTTATACCCCTTTCTACCATTAGAGTAGAAAAAAGATTTGAGTGGGGAATCTCATAATTTTTCCAGGAGATGACTTTGATTCTGGTAATTTATTTATATTTTTTTTTGCACTGGATGTGGCTTTTTTTGGAATAGGGAATTCCCTGTGAGAAAAATCCCTCCATCAACCCAGAATGCAGATCTGTACCTGCTCTGTGGGCACCAAGAGTTTAAGCGCTTTGCCCCGTATTACATGGCCCATGTGTGCCAGAGGAGGGGCTTAAACACAACTCTTTCTGACTCTGAAGTTGTTGATAGTCCAGTGGGTCCTTAGTCTGCAAATGTGCCAGGCTCCCTCTCACCCCCACTTCTTTGTTTCTTCTGTTTTCCTTAGTTGTAACAGCCCCATTGCCCTCTTCTCCACCTCCATCCCCATCCTTTGGTACCAGGTCAAGTTCTATCTCTTCCTTGAAGCTTTCCCTGATTGCTACTCTAGCCTCCTGCAGTCTCTCAATACCCCACTTGGTCTTTCTTATCTGACTCCTTGCTATAGCAGAGGGAATGAATGAGAGAAATAAAGCAGGAATCAGAGAGAGAATAGGCACTATTTAATTGCTACTAGATAGAACCCAAAGTACCTGTTGGTGAAATCCCCCAAGGAACAAGGGGACTGAGCATGACACGGCATGACATAGGCTCCAGACTAAGACAGAGTTTCCCAGAAAGATGAGAGCAGCAGGTGGCCCTGAAGAGATGAACCCAGGTGATAATAGCTTAGTGGTCCTGAGACCAACAGAGATAACCATGAGAACAAAAGGGAAAAGTAAAATATCATCTAAAGGGGGAAGGGAAGGAAACAAGCATTTGTTGAATATCTGCTATGTGTCAGGCTTTGTGCTAAGCACTTTCATAAATGCTAGTTCATTTGGTCTTTGTAATAACCTAGGGAGGGAGGGAGGCTGTTAGAATCCCTATTTCACAGTTGAAGAAATTGAGACAGACATTAAGTGACTTTCCCAGGGTCACACAGCTTAGGCAATGCACACAATGCAAGGCGATTTTTCATGGAGAATGAGGAAAGTCATCTCTGAATTTTAGAGGATGTTAGAGATTCCAAGGTGGCACAGTGGATAGAGTGCTGGACCTGGAGTCAAGTTCAAATCCATCTTCAGACACTTATCTGTGTGACCCTGGCCACATCACTTAACCCTGTTTGCCTTAGTTTCCTCAAATGCAAAGTGAGCTGGTGAGGAAAGTGGCAAGCCACTCCAGTATCTCTGCCAAGAAAACCCCAAATGGGGTCATAAAGAATCAGGTACAACTAGCTGGACGACAAGGGATTTCAAAAGGTGAAAGAGAGGGCTGAGGGATATGGAGATGGGAAATGAGACATCCTGCACAAGGAACAGCAAGATCTGCTTGGCTGGAATCTGGAATGTGAAAGGTGGAGAAATAAAGATCAGTCTTTTCAGGTGGACCTTGAAGAATGCAAAAATATTTACATATGTAAGATCATTTACAGAGATAGCAGGGACATAGGCAGAGAATGCTGGCCAGAGAGCCAGTCATTTACATATAGATCCCATGATCATTTCCCCATAGATCCCATTTGCTTCTTGAGCTGGATCTCCGGTTCCATTGGTGAGGAATTCCCCTCTACTAACAAAGAGAGGCAACTATTCTGTGAGGTCTGGGGGCACTAGGAGAAGGTAAGTGACTTGCACAGGGGCATGCTGCTAGTAGGTGTCATAGCCACAACTTGAACCCAGAGCTCCCAGATTCACCCTCTCTCCAACAATTCTATGCTATCTCTACATACATTGCATGACTAGTCCTTTACATGTGGATGATTCTTAGCCACATATCTAAGCACAGAAACCAGAAGGGCACCATAAGTTAAAATGGCAGTTCAGACTTGAGACAGGAGGAATAGGCTTATCTCAGAGGACTTTCTGGATTCAGGGGCAGGCAGGGATGGAGCCCTCAGCAAAGGGAACCCCTCTCTTCCCACCCCTGCCAAAGGATGAGACTGGGAGGATTTCAGCTCTCTGGGGCATGGCGGAAATGCTGGGCTGGTATTGCCAAACATCTCCTAAATGCTCCACAAAGCAATCTGCTGAAGGTCTTTTTGTTTTCCAGCCCACGCAGCACTGTGCTTTTGCAGAAGACTTTATCTCTGAGATCTCTGCTCCTCCCTTGTCCTCCCCTGTCCTCTCCTGTCCTCTCCTGTCCTGTCCTTTTCTATCTCCCCCTCCTTGCCTGATATCCTCTCCCCATATCTCTTCTCTCCCCATTCCCTTCTTCTTCTACCTCTCCTCTCTCACATCTTTTCTTCTCCTCTCCTCTCTTCCTTCCCCTCTTCTTTTATTTCTTTGTCCTCTCCTTTCCATTTCCCTCTCCTTTCCTGTCCTCTCTGTCTCTCTCCTTTTCCCCTCTTCTCCTGTCTTTTTTTCTCTCATCTCCCTCTCTTCTTTTCTCCTCTCTCCCCCCTTTTCCCTTTCCCATGACTCTTCTTTTCTCTCTCTCTTCTCTGTGCCCCCCTTCTCCTCTGTCCCTCTCCCTCTCCCTTATCTCTTCCCTTCTCCCTTCTCTCTTCCCCCTCCTCCCTTTTTCCCTCTCCTACCACAGAGCTCACGTGAGTGGGTGGACTATTAACAGTGATTGCTGCATCTAATAAAATGCACAGGGAATAGGAGGGTCTAAAATACCTGTTCCTGCAGATTTAAAGACCTGATTTACAGTCATAATTATCTGCATAACCATGACTAAAACAACCTACTACTAAGGAACAAGGAAAGCTTTGACCTGAATTATCCTGACTTTTTTTGGACAGAATTTTAGAGATGAGAAGGAATCTTGGATTCTCCCTGCCCCACTCCCCTTATTTTACAGCTAGAAAAGATGAGGTCCAGAGAGGCAGTGACTTGTCCAAAGAAACAGAAAGCAAGCCAGAATTTAAATCTACTACCTCTCATTCTTAGGCAAGTGATCTTTCCCCTCTACAGTATCAGCTTGCTCTCGACTTCATTTAGTCTGGGTAGGTGTGGCCTATACATCATCTAGAGGAGTTACTGCCTCTTCCCCCATACACACACACCCACACACACACACACACACACACACACACACACACACACACACACTCTCCTCATGCCTCCTTTACCTATTATGACCAGTTCCACATTCATACAGAAGAAAAGTGATACAGAATCAGGGCCCCAGCTTTCCCCTTAGGGCTAATGTAGGGGTTAGTAGGGTCTCTCTCCTCAGAGATATATCACACTGGCAGGAATAATGAATTTGGATTTGGGTTTCAGATCCTGTCTCTACCATTTACTATCTGGGTGATCTTGGATGTGTTATCTGAGCCTCAGTTTTTACATATTTAGGGATTCTTCTGGTGGTAGATCCTACAGTCTGAAGGACCTTGTCTCCCTGGGCTGCTTGGATAGCACTTAAGTCTTGGGGCTCTGCTGGTTTTTGAGTCCCTCCTTCCTTCCATCCCTCTCTCCCTGACTTCCAGAAAGCTTCAGGTGCTGTCAGTTTCCAGAGGTGGCCTTCCTCCTGAGGCTGAGAGAGTCTCTGCATTGCCTCTGCACTCAGAAAGTTCCCTTCCCTACCCCAATAAGGTAGGTATCTTTAGGAGCATCCCAGATCTATATCTACATATGTATATTTATATCATCTCTCTCTCTCTGTATCTCTCTCTCTCTCTCCATCTATTCATCCATCCACTCATCTATCTATATCTATCTATCTATCTATCTATCTATCTATCTATCTATCTATCTATCTATCTATCGTCAGGGGTGAGTATACAAACAGCCTTTTCCTGAGTCTCCATGACCCAAGTACCTTGTGTTGCTTTGCAAAAGGTTGAGTTTGTCTGTAATAATGGGCTAGAGGTAAGAGGAAATGAGTTTATGGATGAATGAAGCCAGGATCAAGAGGCAAGCATTCTAATACTTGAAGAGGGTGATGCTGGGGAGGAAAAAACCCAACACTCCTTGGATCAATGGCTGAAAGTGAGACTGCCAGCATGAAGCTAGTTTGACATTCAAACTGGCATTTAGTAGATGCCTACTATGTGTCAGGAACGGAGCTAAACTCTGGGAATATAAAAAAGGCAAAAAATAGCATGGAAACGGGGGAATCAGCAATATATGCCTGTGCCTCTAGCCCTTGACCAAGCCCAACATTCTCATTAGCATGTGTTTGGGCATCTAAGAAGAAAGGCATAGAAGAATAGGTAAGAGCTGAGAACCAAAGAAAATATATCCGTTCCCCAGCTGGATGGGAATGCATGAGCCCCTCAGAAGAGCTCTCATTGGGAGCATCTCTGTTGCTTGGTTTAGGAGCATTTCTGTAATTTGCCTTTAACAGGGAATCTGTATCTCGTCACAAAGACAGGACCATGTCATCAGCCCAGCCAATTTCTGGCAGTTACAATCAATGCTCCGATTCAATCATTATTTCCCAGAGGAATTGACTGCATACCTGTTTTGTTCTTTGGCAGATAATAATGCAGAATGCAGGATATATGTTTCAGGCATGAATGTATCCCCCAGACTTGAGTAGCAGCAGGTTAGGCAGGCCAGGAGCAGGAGAAGCTAGATTCAGGAGTTCCATTAGACCAAAGAGCTCTGGTGAACTTGGATATCTATTGAAGTTCTACCTAGCTTCAAAAACCAAGATGAAATACTTTTTTCAAGAACCTTTCTGGAATCATCCTGTTCTCTCCTCCCACTTCCCCACTCACTTTCTAGCCTCTACTTTTGCCCCAGTGAGTCCTACCTCATCTCACTTCACTTCCCCCCCCTCCCATCCAGCTAACCACCTCCTATCTTCTGACAATGCCTCAGGGCTTTCCCAAAGAGTTCTTCGGTGACCCTGATCCTACTCTGCCACCTGCCTCTCATTGCCTTATTTGCTCTCTGATTCAGAGCTGCATTCTTCCCTTCCACAGTCTTTGACCTGGGACCTTTTCTAGTACAATAATCAGGAGGCTACCCCTTGATGAAACATACCTCCCCCTTTGTCCTTCTTCCTCCCTGATAGGACTCCCCCATCAGGCCCCATCTTTTCCTGTTCCTGCCTGCTGTGAGTCAGACCTCCTGGTTCCTACCAGACAATAGAATTACCTGCTACAAAGTTGGACCTTGAGGGAGGACCTTGAACAATCTAATCACTTTTCTGCCTCAGCAGATCTTTTTCCAACCACTGAAACTCTGTCTAGACTCATTCCTCAATGGTTAACATACTCCCACTGCTTCACACTCTCTCCTTTCCAGCGATTCTAATCCTCCTTTTCCCCACTCCCAGCTGCTTACTCCCTTATTCCCATCCCCCTCAAACCCACCTCCCCCACTACATGTCCCTCTCCAGATCTATCCATCCCTTCTAGAATGTCTGTTTCCTAATTAACAAACTTGCTTTCATCTGCTAGTTCGTTCCCTATGAGAGCACCTTCTGTTTATACTGTATATATCTTGTATATGCGTTGTTATTTGGTTGTTGTGTTCTCCCATTAGAATGTGAGTCTTTAGCAGAAGGGACTGTGTTTTTGACTTTCTTTGTATCTTTACGACTTCGTTAAATGCTGAGGGAAAATAGTAAGTGCTTAATAAATGCCTGTTGATTGATCAACTGGTATTCAATTACCTTAATGACCACAATTTGCTTACCATTCTTCAACTGATGGGTATCTACTTTGTCTCTCCTTCTTTGCTATTGTGGATGTGTCTTGGGACCTTTCTTTCTATCTTTGACTTCTAATTGAGATGTATGTTATGCTTAGCAGAGGGCTCTCTGGCTCAAAAGGTATGGACATTTTAGACACTTCATTCAAACAATTCAAAATTGCTTTCTGGAATGGTCAGACCAATTCATGGTTCCACTAACAGTATATTAGAGTGCCTGTCTTTCCATAGTCCCTCCCACACTGACTCTTCCCATCTTTGTTATTTTTGCCAGTTTTCAGCAAGTATTTATTGAGCACTTGCTATGTGAAAGGGAGATAGAGTACAAAGCTCAGGGAATATCAATAGGTCATTTTGGTAGGAATATAAAAGGCATGTAGGAAAATAACACAAAATAAATTTGAAACAGTTGGTCAGGGTCATATTGCAGAGGGCTTTAGATGCCATGCTTAGAAATTTCTATTTTATCCTTGACAGAATAAAAAGCCATTGAACATTTTTGAGCAAGGTAATAATATAGTCAGACCTCAACCTTTTTGTTGGCTGTGTACAGGATAGTTTGGAGGGGGAAGAAGGAAGGAGATGAATTATGAGATTATTACAATAAGATAAGAGGCAATGAGAGACTAAATTAAACTGGGGACTGAGAATAAAGAGAAAGGGGCAGGTAGAAGACATGTGGAAGCAGAATAAGATTTGGTAACTGATTGGATATAGGAGGTGAGGGAAGGAGAAGAGTCAATGACAACCCTGGGGTCACAAACCTGGATAACTAGAAGGATGGTGGTACCCTCAGTAGAAACTGATATTTGAAGGAGGGAGGTACTTAGGGGAAAATTGTGAGTTCTTTGAGGGACATGTTGAGATTGAGATACTGATGCGATATCCAGGTGGAGAAATTTGATGAGCAGTTAGTTGGCTATGGAAAACTTGAATTCAGAAAAAAAAATTAGGACTGAATGTATAGATTTAGCAGGAATCTGTGTAAAAATGAAAATTAAACTCTTGACAGCAAATGTGATCACCAAGAGAAAGAAGATAGAGAAAGAGAAGTCCCAGGACAGAACAAATGGATATGGATCTAATTCAGAAGACTGAGGAACAGTCAGATAGATTGAAGAACCAGCCTAGTCCAGTGTTATGGAAACCAAGGGAGGAGAAAATGTCCTGGAAGAGGGGCTAATAGATTGTCAAAAATCTATTTCAAGTCATCTAAGATGAGGACTGGAAAAACCCATCTGATTTAATGGTTAAGACATCATTGACAACCTTGAAGAGAGCAGTTTCAGTAAGGTGGTGGCATCCAAAGTAAAAAACAAGAGACTGAGAAGAGAGCAGGAGGTGAAGAAGGGGAAATGATGAATAGAGACAGCTTTCCAGAAGTTCCAACTTGTCTAGAAGTTCATCTGTGAAAGGGTGAACATATGTATAGGATGGTAGCTTGAAGATCAAGTGAAAGGTTTTTTTTAAAGGATGAGGGAAACTTGAACATGTTTATAGGCAGGTAGGAAGGAGTCAACAGATAAAGAGGGATAGAAGATGAGAGATAGCAAGGGAACAAAATGAGGAGGCAAACTCCTGGAGGAGATGGGAGTGAAGAGGATGAGAAGCAAAAGAAGAGGAGATGGTCTTGCGGCAAGAGGCAAGACTTGCCTCTGGGGACAGGAGCAAGGAATATAGAAGACTTTTGAGGTGTGGAATAGGGGAGAAAAGAGAATTCATAGCAAATTGTCTTGGCTGTCTTTGAGTTCCCCTGCTGAGAGGGAAGGAGTAGGAGGTGACATAAGGCTTGAGGAGAGAGGAGAAAGTTTGGAACAGTTGCTGCAGGGAACACTCCAGAAAGTCAATAAATGGAGAATAAAAGGATTGCTGTGCAGTAGCAGCGACCCAGCTGAGCTTAGGTTATGGACCTGTGGTTTCATTTGTGTGGGACTTCCCTCCAACTACAAATTGCAACCTTTCTATAACTTAGAATCTTAGAGAACTGTTTGAGGCTCAGAAAGAAAAAAAGGGAGGTGTCTATGGTTGCAAAGCTAAGGAGGATCAGTTGGGATTTCTGCCTCTAAATCTTGTACTAGAGTATGTATTTCCAGTTGAGTAGATACACAAGTTTACACACACACACACACACACACACACACACACATACACATACACATATGTATGCATATGTCATATAGATATACACATACATATATATACTCAAATATATATATAATCATCTGGAGATATAGACACATATACATAAGTTTATAACATATATATATATACATATATACAGACACACACATTTTCTATATATAAACAAACAAATTTAAAGACGACTCAGTTGACCCAATTGTTAAGCAGCTGTAGCCTACCATACATGAATAGGATTGGTAACTGATTGGATATGGGAGGTGAGAGGAGAAGAATAATTAATGACAACTCCTATGTCATAAGCCAGAATGACTAGAAGGATAGTGGTGCCCTCAGAAGAAACATGTATTTGAAGGAGGGGGTGGCCTTAGGGAGGAAATTACAAGTTTTTTGGGAAGCATATGTTAAGTTTGAGATACTGATGCAGCATAAGGTGGAGAAATTTGATGAGTAGTTAGTTAGTTATGGAAGGCTTGAATTCAGGGGGGAAAAGATTATATCTACACATATATACAATCTATATATTGTGGTGGGTAGCCTAGGACTGGGGTTTGAGAAGGTATTTGCAGCAGTAGAATAAGGAGGGAAGGGATTCAAGGTTAGAATGGTTGAACTGGTTAACTGATGGGTAAGACTGTGAATGGAAGAAAGTAAGGCAGACTGGGGAAGTAGAATGGGGAAGAAGAGTGGGGGATAGAGGGGCTGGTGGTTGTAATGAGGATAAATGATGGGTTTAGAAGGAGTGAGGCAAAAAGAGAGATGGAAAGACATGAGACTATGACCAGGAAGAGGAATTTTAGTGTTTAGAATCATGGAGATAGCACAAGGTGATGGTGTATTCTAAGATATTTCTATCACTATGAGTGACTGAAGTGGAGTGGAAATAGGGTATCCATAAAGTCTGGACACATAGGAAATCTCATTAACTATGCACATTTTCAAGAAATGAAATGAACAAAATTTTCAACATTTTAATTAACATAAATGAGATTTCACAGGAAGACATAGGAGACACCTAGGAAATCTCATTAATCAATTAAATTGAATTAATCTCATTAATATGAAAACAGTCCCCAATAGCTGATGAAAGCTTTTATTCCATATGAAATTGTTGTGGCTATAATTTATGCTAATTAAATAAAATGTTGTTGAAAATTTCATTCATTTCATTTCTTGATAATATGCATAGTTAATGAGATTTCTTATGTGTCCAGACTTTGTCCATTGCCATTGAAGATGGAAAGGAAGTAGGAGGTCAAGGGGCAGAATGTTCTAAGGGACATTGGGAGATTCAAGGTAGAAGACTGTGTGTATACAAAAACAGTAATTGGAATGAGAGGAAGACTTTGAGCCTTTACTGATTTCCTTGAGAAAAGGAGAAATGACAAGTTGAGACCATCTGATTGAGTATGTTGTCACCAAATCCCCTTGCAAGCATATGGTTCATGAGGTTCAGAGAATGAATAGGTTTATTTAGAGCTCAATGAAAATGGATAGGGCTCAGGCAGTGCTCCTGGTAAAAATGACAAGACTTACCTATGAGCAACCCTCTGCAGAGGGTTATGTATAGCTCAAGTCACTTATAATCATGCCCTGGTTAAAGTCCCAGCAGTGACCCCGAGGGTGGCTGCCCATCACCATGTCTCTACCAAAGTATTTATAGTCTTTCCTCATTGGTGTTCCCTTCCCTAGGTCATCATGGAGTATAGCTAATAGCTCTGCCTGTAATCCTCTGTAGCTCCCAGGAGGTGGTAGACTTTGTTGCTGCCCACGCCTACTTCCTACCTTACTTCCTCTGCTGTCCTATGTAGCATCACTTTGCCCAAAATTCTCCAGCAGATGGTGTCAGTCCTCCTTTGCAACTTTTTGTTGGAGCTATTCTAGTCAGAGGCCAGTCCCAAAGCTGGATGGGGATGAGGGAAGGGAGATGTCACAAGGCTTCCTTATCTTGGCAGGAAAGACTTGATCTCCTTGAATCTAGATTTTAGCACCCAGTACCAAGCAAGGACTGGATTTCTCCCTTGCCTACTTCTGACCTCTCAGAAGTATTCTCAGTGATCAAGGATATACTCTCTCTTATATTTTCCAAGTGGGTCACCATTCCCAATGCTAGAATGGGTCAGCATGAATATCACCATCTGATATCCTCTCCTCTCCCAGCCCCATAGTGATGCATCTCCCTTAAGCCCAGGAAATCATGTCAAATGGGTTTAGAGACTCAGTAGATTCTCCAGTCCCTAGTCCCATATGTGCCTTCTGTCTTCCTATTCTTCTGTGGCCAACTGGTTTGGGCTAATTGAATTACCTGCTTTCCTCAAACTACAGAGTAAAGGTATGGGGAAACAAGTATTCTCCAAGGAGAAAATGGTTTTTACTATTCCCATTAAGTTTTCATCAAATTGAAATATGCTTCTCTTCAACTCCTGCCCCAATCTTCTCCCCACCCCCAATACACACACACACACACACACACACACACACACACACACACTTCACCCTTGTCCCAGTTCTTCCCTCTGAGGCCAAGGAACATAAGTATAATTTCTCTTCCATATGATGGCTTTTCAAAGGGTTTATTCAAAGTAAATTGAAGAATAAATATATAACTGGGGAGGGGGTAGGGAAAGACTATATCAGAATTTATGTTCTTCTGGGCCCACATCCTTGTGAGGAGGTGGGGTTTCCTGGCCCTTTAAATACCATCTGCAGAGACAGAACAGCTGTGTTTTCTTCCTGTAGAGTAGGGGGGAATGGCGCTCTCCCACATCAGGATTCCCTAAGAGTCCCTAAGCATAGAATCTAAAAGGTACTGGTCAAGTGTTGATGTCTTTAAGCTGTCCATCTCTTATTGAACTCATAATTTAACAATTAGGACTATAAGTTGGAACTCCTTAGCCTGGAAGTCAAGGTCGGCTATGATCAGATACCCTCTGACCCCTCAAAGTGTCTCTTTTTGTATCCCCAGCACTTACCACAGTGTTAGGCAAAGAGTAGGTGCTTTAAAATGTTTATTGATTTCTCTCTACCACTTCTCCAAGGCTGCTCTAGCCTTGCTCAGGTCCCTGCTCTAGCCAGGTCAATTGCATCACCTTCTCCCTGAAATCAAGGTTTATTTCTTTTTTTTTTTTTTTTTTGCTTTTTGGAGGGCAGTTGGGGTTAAGTGACTTGCCCAAGGTCACACGGCTAGTTTTTTGTGTTAAGTGTCTGAGGCCAGATTTGAACTCAGGTACTCCTGACTCCAGGGCCGGTGCTCTATTCACTGTGCCACCTAGCCGCCCCTAAATCAAGGTTTATTTCAATCCCTGCTCCTTCATCTCTCCATTGATGGAACCACTGGTCTTAAAACCTTGGTATCATTACTGATTCTTCCCTTTCCCTCCCCACCCTCCTAACCAAGCCCTGTTGGCACCACCTCTCCTATAGCACTTACTTGTGTCCTCATCTCTCATTCCCATAGCTCCTCACCAAACATTTATTGAGTCCCTACTATGTGCCAAGCACTGTGTTAGTCACTGGGGATACAAATACAAAAATGATACAGTCTCCACCTTACATTCTACTTGTAATGTAAGCTAAGGAGCTTACATTCTACTACTACCCTGGTTCAGACCCTCACCACTTCCCTCCTAGCCTATTGTAATAGCCTCTTGACTAGTCTTGTGACTTCCATCTCTCAGCTCCATCAATCCATGCTTTGCACAGCTGCTGGACTAATTCTTTATAAAGAGTTCTGATCATATCAGTTATCTCTATTGCCTGCATAACTAGCAAGGCATGAAAAGGGCTTTGCCCCAGGGTACTAACAATCTGGGGTAGGGAGAAACTTCATTCTCTATGTCAACTACAGCCTCCAACCATCATTTCACAGTTCTCCAGGGCAGCTGTGCACCATGCTTTGACTGCACCTCAGGTGGGACTAGCCTCAGTACTAGCCTCTTGCGCTCATTCCATTTGCTCCAGGCTCTGTAACAGCTGCTGCCTGCAGACTAAGTACAAACATGCCTTAGTGTCCCTGAGGGGAGGATGCGTTTTCTGTAGGAGTGGATGGGCTATGGAATGCAGACATTCTGAGTCTTAACCTGGTGACGAGTTTGCTATAAATCATCCTGCTCCCACCACATCTGTCCAAAGTCTCTCTCTAATTAGGGCTTTTGCTGGCTCTCAGTATTTATAGATGACTCCATCGTCACCCCAGAAAGTTCACACTAGCAGTGACATTGCTTTGTTACAGAAGCTTTTGGAAAGCACAGACGCATGTTTAGCACTCTATAATTTAAACCAAACTCATAAAGTGGAGAAAACTTGGACAACTCGTAGATGGTTTTAATCTGTACCCCAGGGGAACTGGGGGCAGAGAAGAAAGCAGGTC
Source organism: Pseudocheirus occidentalis (assembly GCA_028646575.1). Taxonomy (NCBI): domain Eukaryota; kingdom Metazoa; phylum Chordata; class Mammalia; order Diprotodontia; family Pseudocheiridae; genus Pseudocheirus; species Pseudocheirus occidentalis. The sequence goes on from CM053601.1 coordinate 146,456,791, forward strand.
CCACTTATTTAGGAGTTTTCCAAACACCTCCCTCACAACAGTGAGGGGAAGTGGGAAATTCAAGCACTGTTATTCTCATTTTACAGATGAGAAAACTGAGTCAGACATGAAGTCATTTTATCCACATAGAGTCATACAGCTACCAATTAGCAACTCCCAGAAGCTGAACCCAGGTTTTTTTTTCACCTTAAGACTCTACTCTTTCCACTTTATCATTCTCTTTTTGGCATAAGTTGGCATTCTAGATCTCCATTCATCTCTTCTATCTGCCGGCCTTGGAGTCAGAAAGACCCGGATTCAAATCCTAATTCTCATACCTACTACTTGTGTGACTTTAGACAAGTCAGTTAACCTCTACGACGTTCAGTTTCATCATCTGTAAAAGGAGGGAGCTGAACGAGGTGCCTTCCAAAGTCCTTTCTAGTTCTAGATATAAAAGCTTATGACTCCCAGAAGGACAAGAGTCCTTTTCTCACTGGCAGGAACTTCCCTCTCACCTCCGTCAGTGGATTCTTCTTTGGTCTCTCAGGAAACCCTTTGTACGGGATGTGGTATGCAGCTCCCCTTTTTCTCTAGCATAGATTCCCATCTGTAGGTCTTAGGGGGTAATTTCCCTCATCTTTCTGACAAAAGTCCCATTTGTGTGCCCTGAAGGGAGTAATTGGGGATTGGCCATCTTTACGCTCCTTTTCCATGAGAAAACAGGTGCCTTAGAAGTTGATGGGACCAGGCCTCAGGAGGCAGACTGAGTCCCACATACCTAAGCCAGACCCTGCTTGGTTGTTTCTCTGAAGGAGAGACATTGAAGCCAGACTTTATGATCTATACAGTTTTGTCTCGTATATAAGGAATGTCTAGAGTATGAGCTCTTAACCTGGAGTCTAGGGACTACAGATAGATTTCAGGGGTTCTGTGAACTTGGTTGAGAAAGAAATATTATATCTTTATTTCAATATAGTTGGTTTCCTTAGCGATCCTATGTATTTTATGTATTTAAAAACATTATTCTGAGAAGGGATCCATGGGCTTCAGAATGCCAAAGGGACCCATGACACAAAAACTAAGAAGCCCTGGTCTAAAACTAAGACACAAAAGTGGGAAACTTAAGGCCATGATGAAGGAGGGGAGGGATAGTGAGTGGAATAACCTGACTGCATAGACCACAACTGTAGGATTTTGTTCAGTCCTGGACAGTGCATTTTAGGAAGGATATTTATAGCACATCCAGAGAACATTATCCAAGATAGCAGAAGGGTGACCAAGCCACATAAGGGGATTTGTTTAAGGAACTGGAGATGCTTAGTGTCATGAAGACTAGACTGTCCCAGGGAATGTGCTTAAAGTGGCCCTTCCTGTCAACTACATGGGAATCTGGGGAAACAATTTCAGTAATGTGGTAGCCCAGTGTGAGGAGGGCAAAGGAACCACTAAGAGCATTTTACATCCTGCCAAGTGCTAAACA
>CM053601.1:146458752-146500934 GCA_028646575.1 Pseudocheirus occidentalis
GTTCTATACTTAGCCCTAAGTTACTGATCTATTTAGCCCTAAGTATCTGATCTACTTAGCCCTAAGTATCTGATCTATTTAGCCCTAAGTATCTTATCCACTTAGCCCTAAATATCCAACAAATTGATTACCATTACATTGGTGGAAAGGAATGAAACACTAGATTATAGAAAATTGTAAACACCAAAAAGAGAATTTGTTCTTAGAACTGGTAGGAAATCAGTGGAGTTTATTGAGTAGGGAGTAACATGGTCAGAGCTATGCTTTAGGAAAATCCCTTCCGTGGTTGAATAGAGGATGGACTGGAATTCAGATAATCATTGTTCTGGAGACCTTGAAGGTCCCTTCTAGAGATTTGATGAATATCCAAGACTTGGGACTCAAGGAGATCAACTATCAATGTGCCATATTTGAGAAAGGACATGGACAGGTTAGGGAACATCCAGAAAAGGATGACTGGAATCAAGAGTAAGGGTGCTGGAAACCATGTCATACCCAGAGAGATGGGTAGAAGAAAGGAGATGTATTTCTCTTGGAGAAGAATAGACTTAGAGACATAACAGCATTCTTTAAATATTTTCAGGGCTTTCATGTTTTGCTTGGTTCAGAGGGCAGAGTGGAAATTACAGGAAAGCAGATTCCAGATAAATATAAGTAAAAACTCACTAACAACCGAAGCTGTCCAAAAATAGAATGGACTGGTTGGGAAGGTAGTAAATTCTCCATCACTGGAAGTATTTAAGAAAATCCTAGATGGTCATATTTCAGGGATACTCTGTTCAGATAAAGGTTGGACTACATGCCCTCCGAGGGCTCTTACAGAGATGAGGTTATGATTCTGTGAAATTGTTGGGGAAGACTACATGCATTAAAAATATTTCAGTGCAAAGGGGAAAAGACTTTGACCACTAGCTCCGATCATGTCATTGACTGGCTGTGTATCCTTGAGCTAGTTCCCTCTCTGGACCGTAGCTGGGTAATTATCTCCATCCTACTGTCTTCTGGGGCAGCAGGATGAAAACCGGGTTGAGATAAGGCTTGGGGAAACAATCAGAGCCCTGTAGAACCACGAGCATTAACTTGGCTTACATTTGAACAGCACTTTATATTTACAAAACTCTGCAAACCCGGGAAGCAAGTAGAGGTCTTATTATCTCCATTTTACAGAAAAGGACTCTGAGGCTCATTTAGGTTAAGGGACTTACCCAAGGTCACACAGTGAATCAGTACTAAAGCCAGGACCCAAATCTAGGCTTACTGACCCTTGTACCATGGGGCTCAAGTGTGAATATGAGCAGCTTCCACGAGCCTAAATCTACCCTCTGCAGCAGGGCACCCCCTCAGCACATCACAACCTTCCTCCCTCCCCCCACCCCCCATAAGTTCCCGAGGGCGGTGTGTCACTGGAAGCTAAAATAGCTCCTCCTCGTGCCTCCTGGTGCCGCCCGGCCTGAGTGAGAAACGCACCCAGAAATACCTCGTCTCGCGCACATGACGCCATCCTCTTTCCAAATTGCACAGGAGAAGGAAACCTGTCCTCCAATTTGGGGAACAGCATGTTAACAAGAGGCAGCAGGCAGAGAGGCTTCTTGGGGCAGCGGAAAGAACAGTCCCAGAGAAATGCTTCCTTGTTACTTGACCATGTGCCTCTTAGAACCTCAATTTCCACATCTATAAAATGGAGAAAGTGTAAATTCGAAATCTCTGTGGCAAAGGGAGCTGTCACTGTAATGCTGATGAAGTTGAGACCAGTCTTGAATCATAAGGGTGATGAAAAGCACCATTCTATTTCCCAGCCCACAAGTGGAGTCCTGCCTGACTTCTGAAGACTCAATCTCCAGGCTCTCCAGCATTTATCTTGGTGGGGAGGGGACACTGTTTCCCCTAGACTTAGAGCGAAGAAGCCAGCTTCTTTCCACAGCTGGCAGATTGACTGCTGGACTAGATGAATGAGACCTTGATTTTCTTCAATGAGGGATGATAGTGAACCATAGCAATCAATCCATTAGGCAAAGTTTTGCTAAATCTGTTGTGTAACCAGCCCTGTGCACTGCAACAGCTTCAAGGGATATAGAGAAGCAAGGCTGGATCTGCCCTCAGCGAGTTTACAGTCTAGAGGGAGGCAGAGCTCAGATGGAGGTCAGCCTTAAGAACAACACATAGTCAGATCTGAGCGGGTCTAAACCAAGGTTTAAACTCTAGGAGCTATAAGAATCCAGAGAAGGGAAAGCCCCATGTTGACTAGAGTCAGTCAGGGAAGGCTTTGAAGAGGAGGTAAGAATTTATGAGGTCTTTTAGAACAGACAGGATTTGGCTCAATGGGGAACAGGAGGGTAAGCATCCTGATAAGGTTCTAGGGGATCTGAAAATATCCTGTACAAGGAAGCTGAAGTGGAAAGGGTCTTGACATGTTGCAGACCATGAAGAGGTTGGTTTGGCTGGATTGGAAAGTCCCTGTAAAGTCTGATGAATTTTAAAAGGCTTTGAATACCAAGCACAAAATTTATATCACAAGTGGTAGCCATAAGAGGTAATGAGAAAAAGGGAGAAGTGTTTTGCTAAAACCCCCTGGGCAACCTTGACTTGCATCCTCTAAAAACTTCATTGCCTTTTCCTGCTTTATGAACCCTCCAAAAAACAAAGCCTTCCTTGGCAGCAGAAGCATCCATACCCAGAACTGACTTTAGCACTCTGTCTGCTGGCCTTAGCTGGATACATTTCTGGTTGGGATGGTTTTAGCTTTCTGCTCTCAGCTTCCCTGATACCCAGCAGGGTTCTGGGGGAGCAGGAGGTATTATTTGGGGAAGGGGGGAGGTATCACTCAACAGTCAGCCCAAGCTAGAACTTCCCCCTGCAGAACCTGTATATTTGGTAGGGAGGGGAGGGGGCTTCTCAAGGATCCAGGGAACTCAAAATGCCTATGTCTTTATCTTTATCCATGAGAACCTTAGATCAGCCATGCACCTTACTCACAATCTGGGAACTCATAACAGGTGCCTAGAGATACAGACACAGTCCAGACTAGGTGATAGCAGGATTCAATTCATTTTAATTCAGCAAATATATATCAAACATGGACACTGTACTGGCTATGCAGAATGACAATGATGGGACCCTGGAATCTCTGACTGCAGGATCCCATGACCTGTGCGTGCCACAGGCACTTCAGAGAAGGAAGAATGACTCAAAAGGCATTGTCAAGGACTAGGCTGTCACTATCCTTCTACTTTATCTGTTTCCAACATTTTGAGCAATTTATAGCACAGGCTGGCACAGAGGATAAGAATTCCCCAGGGACACACAGGAACATACATAGTCTGGAACCACAAAGCCTCTGTCATAGAGTCCCTTTTCCCTCTTCCATTTTCTGTGTGTGTGTGTCTGTCTGTCTCTGTCTCTTTGTCTCCATTTCTCCCTGGGTGTGTCTTTCCCTGTGTCTCTCTGTCTCTGTTTTTGTCCTCTGTCTGTCTCACTGTTTCTGTCTCTGTCCCTCTGTCTGTCTGTCTCTGTCTGTCTCCCTCTCTGTCTCTGTCTCTGTCTCTCTCTCTGTCTCTCTGTCTCTCTCTCTCTCTCTCTCTCCCCCCCACCTCACCCCACCACCACAGCAAATTCATTGTCAACAATTTCCTGCTTTCTTGCTCGCATTGCCCTGATGGTGCAGATGAATGAGACCTAAGCACCTCCGTGAGTTTCCTCAGTGATATACCAGTAACTATAACCACAAAATGAAACAAGCATAAGAGAGGTGTGAAAAGAATATTTCATGAGGATGGGGAGAGAGAGAGAAGATCACCAGAGGGATCAACAAAAACTTCACAGAGGAGGTAAGACAAGAGCCCAGTCTTTAAGGAAGTGTATAATTTCAACAGGCAGGGATAGGGACAAAGGGAAACATTCTAGGTAGGAAGTCCAGGGAAGATGGAGGTGGGGTTAGGGGTGAGTTGCAGGGATGGCTTGAATTCCAACTGCCCCTTAGGATGCTTTACTCCACCAGGATGAGACAGTTGTTGGTGGCAGTACACCAAGGGCCAATTCTGTCTGCTCCATAGCCCCAACTGGGGGCTGATGGAAGCCATGTACATGGAGGAGTTGGGCAGAAAGAGAAGGGTTCTCTAGGATTAGAGTGGGGGAGGGAAAGGGAGAAGGAGAAGGAAAGAGGGAGGATATTGCACCGAAATGTAATGAGACCAAGTATTTTCTATGTTCCGTTTCTAAAAAAACCACCTGGACTGGAGGGCCCAGAGCAGCAAATCCAACAGGCGGAGGCTGGAGGAAGACCGGGGCACTGAGGCAATATTAGGTTATCGAGGATGAAGGTTCTGCCTTCCCCACCACAAGGATGGATTTGGGAACTTTTGTCTGCTGTACCAGCCTTTGATCCCACTTAATGAGAGTAGCCCTACGTGAAGCTTCCCTTTCCAGAGACTCATCAAACACTCCAAACCAAATCCCTAGAGAGGCCAAACAGCTTAAGTGGCTCTTCTAGCCGCTAGCTCCTCCACCTACCTACACATTTCTAAGCCTGAGTCCACAGGGTTGCCCCTCCTTCATGATGGTAAGGACTAGAGCAAAAATCCAGGCTGCCCAATGCAGTTCGGACTGGAAGCCACAAGAACTGGGTTCTAATTCCACCTTCACCACTGACTCACAATGTGACCTTAGCAAGGGTGCCAAAACTTTGGGAACCTCAGTTTACTCATCTATAACATGGTGTTTGTTGGGTTATATGTTGGGGACCTAGTGACAGGGTGACTAATGAAAAGAAGAGGGAGAGGAGAAGGAAGGAGCCCATGGAAGTATAAACTAGACTGTGTAAAGGGGCATGAGCTAAGAAGGCTAGATCTGGTGCCCTGGAGTCTTGGAAAAAGCAATGGACTTTTATCAGGAAGATCTGGGTATGATTCTGGGTCCAACACTTACTTCTTATATGACTAAGTAGGCCACTTCACCATCTTGCCTATATAGATTCACAGAATTAGAGCTGGAAGAGACCTTAGATTTCCTTGATTCCAACCCCCTCATTTTATGGAAGATAAACCGAGTCTGTAGGAGGCTCGGTCCCAGGTGACCTAGGTCAGAAGGGAGGACCACATCCACACTGCAGAACTCACAGATTTTGGGAGAAAGTGAGGGAAGGAAAGAAAGAGACAGAGAGAGAGACAGAGAGACAGAGACAGAGACAGAGACAGAGAGCTGTGGTAGAAAACACAGGAAAGCTCAAGGCATTTGGGGATGTCCAAATGGGAGTCAGGCAAGGAATATGACACCAAAGTGTGGTACAGGGGAGAGTCTGCCAGTTCAGCCACTGGGAAAATCCTTGTCCTCTCTGTGCCTCAATTTGCCCATATATAAAAACAGAAGTTTGACCTAAATGATCTCTAAGTCCCTTTCTAGAATTTTATGAGTCTTGGACTTTTCCAAACTGACCTTCAACCCTGTCATATAGAAGGGTCCTGAGTTCATGACTTTTCTGAGGTCAGTTGCTAGGGAGGACCCAGCCAGGAGTCTGAGTCATGGTGTTACAGAGGAGGGATTGGAGACTAAGGACCATGGAACAGTGCTGGGGAAAACTTTGGCTCTGGAGTTATAATTCTGTTTCTGCTGTTCACTGCCTGTATTTCCTTGGGCAAGTCTCTTTTAGTTATCTGTAAAATAAAGGGGTTGGATTAGACAGAGTTATTCTAGCTCTAAATCTATAATTCTATGCCTGGAAGATGAGAAGACACTTTAAATGACTTACTCACCAATATGATGAGTCCCTAAGATCAGATGGACTGCCAAAGGAGCAGAGTAGCTCCCTGGAGGGTTCTAGTCAAGGGGGGCTCTGCATTTTGAATCTAGGTGAGATAGGGAGACTCAGTCTCTCCCCTCAAAAAAACAAATTAGTAGAGGGAACCTAGATCTTCATTGATTCGTCTGAGTTAGGAGGGCAGGTTATCTTAGCTTACCTGATTTAGGAGGGTAGATGGTTTCAGCTAGCCCTGAACTTCAGAGTTAAGAAGGAGAGTGGTTTCAGCTTACTTGCTTTAGGACAGCAGGTGAGTTCAGTGGTCCACTCAAATCCTGGCAAAGTCACGTCTATCTAAGTCTTTCATGTACCATTTTGCAGTTTCAAGGTGTTCTGAAATATGAGAACTCATAGCAAACCAACCTGCAGACCCTTTGTTTTGTAACAGGGAACCTCTAATGAAAGTTGAAGGAACTAGGAGTATCTAGCTTGGAGAAGAGAGGATGATGAGGGAAGGGGAGGGGAAGGTATGACAGCTACCTTCAAATCCTTGGAGGACTTTCATGTGAAGGAAGGATTGGTTTTGTTCTGTTCCAGTACCAGAAGGCAGAATTAGGAGAGACAAATGGAAATTAAAGGGAATTTAGTCCTCAGGTTCGAGGCACCAATTTTCCCATTTAGAACCAGTCCAGAGAACCTCACATCTGGCAGAGATTCCAATTCTTTCTATCTCTCTATGATTCCTGAGCCCCACTTTGAAGACCTGACCACTCTAAGGCCCTCACTTGGCTTCTTGGGTTCACAGATCACTATTCTTCGGTGTCTGCCACCATCTCCCAGTGCCTGCTTCCTGTTCCCACTCTCCTCCTTCCCTTCTTTCCACTCACTCCAAGCCCACATGAGTGTGTTTTTGAGTGTTGATTCACAAAAGGAAGATATTATACAGATTCAAAAATAACGCATTAGGGAAAGGTTATTAGACATGCAGACAAAAGCAGGCTACCCAGTTCCAGACTAGACGGTCCTTCAGCTTTCTAAACCAAGGTTCTATAAACCCAGCATCCTTCTCAGCCAATCAGAAAAGCTCCTAAGGTCCTGGTGGGTTGCTGGGGGGGGGCGGTTATCTTCACCCTATATGACTGCAGGATAATGAAGTCTCTCCTTTATCTACTAGAAAAGAGGAAAAGGGGATTCATTAACAACAACCATAATAATCACACTCTCATTTCTATAGGCTCTGAGATTTACAAAACATTTGTCTGACAATAGTTCTGTGAGATGGGTACTATAAGGATTATAATACCACTTTACAGAAGGGGAAACTGAGGCTCACAAGTGCCAACTGGTTTCTTTACAGACAGCTTGAAGCTCAATATAATAACAATGAACTTCCTATCAATTAGAACTGTCCAAATGTAAATTGGACTATCTCAGGAGGGAGGCAGTTCTTTATCACTGGAAGAGTGAGAGAATGAACACTTGTCAAAGAGGTGGTAGAGGATTTCTGTCAGCATTAGGAGGCTGGAAAAGACATCTGCCAAGGTCCCTTCTTGTCTTTTTTCCCTATGAATTCTTGGGCAAGAAATGCCCAGTTCAATGTTAAGCTAATGGACAAAAAATAGATAGTTTGATTAGCATCAACATATATTTATCAAATTCTTTGAAGGCGTCTGTGCTAGGCACTGAAAATACACAGACAAAAAATTAAATAGTTCTTGTCCTCAATTAGTCTGCATACTACCATTTATAATATGTACACAGATAAGCAAATATTGAGGACATACAAGGTCATCTCAAGAGGTAGAGAGCTCTGCCAACAGGGGGAATCAGGGGCATCCTTCTATAAGAAATAGCACTTGAGCTGAGCTTTAAAGAAAGAGATTCTAAGAGGAACAGGGGAGGAAGGAAGGTGTTCCAAACATGGGGGACAGCCTATGCAGAGGCACACATTTGGGAAACTCTTAGGAGAGCTGTTGGACGGGAATGCATTGCTGATGAAAGGCGGTAATAATAGCAATAGCTCACAGTGTTTGCAAAGCCAGCTTACATATATCTCATTTGATGTGTGTAACAGCCCTGAGAAGTAGATGGTATTTATTGTTGTTCAGTCGTTTCAGTCATGCCTGACTCTTTGTGATTCCATTTGAGGTTTTCTTGGCAGAGACACTGGAGTTATTTGCCGTTTCCTTCTCCAGTTCATTTTACAGATGAGGAAATTAAGGCAAACAGGATTAAGTGACTTGCCCAGGGTTACACAGCTAGTAGGTGTCTGATCTGAGGTCAGACTTGAACTTGGAAAGATGAGTCTTCCTGATTTCAGGTCCAGCATGACTGCACCATCTAACTGCCCTAGGTGATATTGTTACCTTATTATTACCTCCCATTTTCCGGATGAGGAAACTGAGGCAGACAGAAGTTAAATGATTTGCCTAAGATAATATTGGATTTCTGAGGCTAGATTTGAACTCAGGTCTTCCTGAATCCAGGTCCAGTGCTCCATCCATTGTGCTACCCTAGCTGCTTCTATGAAATAAGACTGGAAAGATAGGTAGGGACCAGACTGTGGAGAGTTTGAGCTCCAGGTAGAGGATTTTCTATTTTACCCTAGGAACAGTAGAGCACCATTGAAGACTTTTGAATAGGGAAGGGATATGGTCAGATCTATCTCTTCAAAGTATCGATTTGTTAGTGATATGAAGAGAGAAACTAGAAGAAGACCAATGAGGAGACGCTTGTTATCATTTAGGCAAGAGATGATAAGGGTCTAATCTGGAGGTGGGGAACCTTTGGCCTCAAGGCCACATGTGGCCCTCTAGGTCCTCAAGGGCAGCCCATTGACTGAATCCAAACTTTTTTAATAAAAGGATTTGTTCTGTAAAACTTGGACTCAGATGAAAGGCCACACGCAAGAACCTAGAAGGTCACATGTGGCCTTGAGGCTGCAGGTTCCCCACCTCTGGTCTAATGGTGCGGAAGCTGAATTGACAAGACTTGGCAACTGGTTGTAGGTATAGAGGGATGACTGAGGTTGTGAACCTAGTTGACCAGATGCCTTTCAAAGAAATAGGTAAGTTTGCAAGAGAGATAGATTTGGAGAGAGGGAAGAGAAGAACTGTAACAAAAAGGTTAATGTGTCCCCTGGGATAGACTACAGGCTTCAGCCACAGGGTCTCTGTGTCCATTCACCTCTATGGCAGTGAAACCCAGACTTACCCCAAACAGATTTCCAGAGCAGTTTCCTCAGGGACACCCACTGCTCATCAGATGCTGCTCCTGGACCATAACCAGGCCACTGCCAACGCATTGTTTGACCTACTTCAACTTTCTGAGCCAGGTTGGACCTGCTGGATGTCAGCAGGACCCCTTGTGGTCTGTGCTTTGTGTACTGGGTGGGTGAGGATGGAGCGCATTGTGGAATGGACATCTCCAGTGATGGAGAACTCATCTCCTCACGGGGTCTCCCATTCCATTTTCTGACAATTCCCTTATGTGAAACCAAAGGGTCTCTCAGTGGCTTCTACCCCTAGCTTCTTGTTCTACCTTGTAAGGAGAAGCAAAAGTCTAATCCACCTTCCACAGGACAAGCCTTTGAATGCTTGAAGACAACTATCACTATTACCTGAGAAAAGTCACTTCACTAGCTCACTGTCCTCCTCCAGAAAATGAAAGGGTCTAATTAAACGGAGAACTTGACTTGCTTCCAGTTCTGAATTCTATTACCTATGCCTCTCAAATCTTTTCTCCTCCATGAAAATTATGGCCCAGAAAAAACCTCCGCTCTTCCCATGATGGGAATCTCACACTGTTGTTGGGGGGCATCTTGCCCTATTGAATCTGATGTGTGAACTTTGGGCCTCTTTGGAATGAGTGGGCAGTGCTCAGACTGTGCCCACAGGCCAGCTCTGTAGAACCCTGATTCAGGGGCAGGAGCCCCAGACTAGGACAAAGAGACCTGCCTTCAGGTGCCAACTGTGCTATTCACAAGCCATTGACCCCCACTGAGACCCCAATTAACCCACATACTAAATGGGGAATGTATCTCTGGCCGTACTGATGAGGTGAAATGAGATCAAGGTAGGAAGAGCTTTTTGCAAACTTAAAATTGGTGAGATTTATTTTCTATGTATCTTCTTGTATAGTTTAAATGTTAGGGCATGAGGTGAGACTAAAAGATTGTCTAGTCTCCTTCATTTTATAGATGGGGAAACTGAGACCTAGAGAGGGGAAGGTCACAAAGTAAGTTATGGACTCGGTGTCCTGGCTTCTAGCCCAGTGCTGCTCTCATGGCATATTCAGGACCTCAGTTATGAGATGAGGCAGTCCCTGAGCAATTGTTTCTAAGACCTGAATGTTCTTCTCAGCGTTTTGAGGGGAAAGAGCTTCCCTGAAACCTGACATCAGCATCCAAGCCTCTAGCTCCATCCCACAAGGGGCTGGATAGAATAGATGGGATGTCTTCACTCTGATGGAAAAGAAGACAGGGGTCATATAGGGTCATATGTGTTGAACATATGAGAGACCAGATTGCTAAATTTTCAGCATGAGTATTTTGTTGTTCAGTTGTATCTGATTCTTTGGGACCCCATTTGGGGTTTCCTTGGTAAAGATACTAGAAATGGTTTGCCATTTCCTTCTCCAACCCATTTTTATAGATGAGGAAACTGGCAAACAGGTTTAAGTGATTTACCCAGGGTCACACAGCTAGCAAGTGAGTGAGGCCAGATTTGAACTCAGGTCCTCCCGACTCCAGGCCTGGCACTCTATCTGCTGTGCCACCCTGCTGCCCCAGTTCCCAGGTGAGCATCCATGCCTTGGAAATTGGCAAACATTATAAATCGGGATTTGATTTATTGTTTTCTTGATTGTCTGGACTTGAGAAAGCAATGGATAAAATGTCAATAATTCTGATTAAACTTAAAAGTTATGTCCAGGGTACATTTCCCCCACCAGAGATCCAATTGTTAAACATTGTCCCGCCCAGGCAATAGCAAAGAACCAGGAGAGGGAAGGAACGTGGGATGATCTGAGTAGGGGATTGTAAGGTCGCAGGAGGTCCTCTTGCCTGGACCATTGTAATGGCCTTCTGACTGGCCTCCTTCTCTCTAGGCTCTGCCCTTTCCAATCCAATTTTCACCTAGCTACAAAATAGTCTTCCTAATACACAAGTCTGAACTGTCTGAGTTAATCCATTCATTGCTGGAACTCTTCTTCCCTGATGTTGATCTGTCTTGACTGGTTAGTAAGAAAGGGAAAACCTACCTAACCCTTTCTATTTGGTTGGCCCCTGATAACCTAGATATCTGACCATCTACCTTTCTAGACTTGTCTCTCTTCTACTTTTTTCTCTGGGAACAATGGTTGCATCATGACTGAGGTCTTGACTTGTTAGTAAATTGGATTTAAGTGACGCAGGATTGCACAAAGTTGTCAGCCTCACGCTCTCTTCCAGTCATTGAAGTCCAATAAGCAGGACAAAAGTCACAATGACAGGATGGGCCAGGATGCAGTGAATGACCTTGGTGTCTTCTATGTCTTACCAAGCTCTAAAGACTGCACAGTGCCTGCTTCAGCCGCCTTCATGGTCATTGAAACAGGTCATTCTCATCTGCCCATTCTGCTGGGGGAAAGTCTGCACATGTTTAGAATAGACATCACCCTAAGTCACCAATGGGTTTGAAGTCTGTCAGTTACCTACAACCTGGTTTGGCCCATTCCCAGAAAGTTTTACCAAGGGTGGCTGCTGGGCCACAGGTAAGAGTTAGGGTGTTCAGGGAGGACTAGCACCTCTGGTTCTAGGGTTTGCTGAGCCCTTTTCAGGACTGCTCATCTACCTTTGGTGTCCACCTGTAACTCTGGGAACAGCAATAAATCAACACTCACACTGCTTCTGAATAGAGTATGACTACCTATTGTCCCTTGGCTCCACTCCTTATCCCTATGACTTCCCATACAAAAACTCCTTGCATGTTACCCCCACTCCCCGCCCCTAGTTAAAATATTAGCATGGCTACCTCACTTTTGTATTTATATACCCATCACCTAACACTGTTCCTGGTATGCAGTAGATGCTTAATAAACATTTTTTTCATTCATTCCCCTGCTCAAAGGTCTTCTGTGGCTTCCTGCTACTTCTGGAATTAAATGAAAGCTTCTTAGCCTCCCACTCAAAGTCCTTCACAATCGGGATCCAACCTACTTTTCCAGGCAATCTCATCATTCGATTTATGCCCCAGAAGAACTGGACTATTAGTTTTCCACCCACCTCCCCCCCCCCAACCTGATAGCCTGTCTCCCACCTCCTTGCACTCATGCACTTCCTCTTTGTGCCAGCCTGCTGGAAGTTTGTCCTTCCATCAGGGCTTAGATCAAGTCAGTCACTTCCTTTATGAAGCCTTCCTTGATTTTCAAGCTGAAAGTGATCTTTTCCTTTTCAGATTCTCTGAGAATATTTTGCCTAGATATCTCCTTTTTTTTTTCTTCTCACCATCTATCTCGTATGATACTTAATGCTTCCTAGGTCACACTCATCTTTCTCTTCCCCAGTTCCTGAGATTCTTACACCATCATATAGCCTTTGCCAGTACACCATCTTGTCAGTCCTGTTCCAAAGCCCAGGCTGAGTGAGTTTCTTCTCTGTCTTCCCCAACAGAGGTCTGCCCTCAGTCCTGGGCAGGAAGAGAAATGCAGAGCTCACTACCCACTAGCCAACTGCTTGCTTTCCCAGGATGCTTCAGTTCACTGGTTAAAAGGTATACAGAAGGGGGCAGAGGAAGGGAGCTGCATTCTCCCTGGAGACCGTGTGAGTCTTCAGAGACTGACCACTGAGAACATGACTCAGGAACTCCGGAGAAGAGACTGAATTCGATCTTAAAATTGTTTTCTTTAAAATTTGTTATTTACTTGTTTTTAACATTCATCTTAAATAATTTGAGTTTGAAATTCTCTCTCTCCCATCCCTCCCCCACTCATTGAGAAGGCAAAAATATGATATCAATTAAGAAAGTGAATTCTAATGAACTTCCCTCCCTGATCCAGGAACCCAGGGGTCACTTGGCTCAGCTCCTCTGTGAGCTGGGTTGGGCTTTAAACTCTGGGCTCTGGCTAGGAGGCCCTGTAGCATAGTAGAAAAAGGGGGAGGAGCATTTAGTAAGCACCTACTATGTACGAGGCACAGTGCTGTGAGTGTGTGTGTGTGTGTGTGTGTGTGTGTGTGTGTTAATAGATATTACCTCATCTGATCCTTACAACATTCCTGTGAGGCAGGTTCTATGATTATCCCCATTTCACAGTTGGGGGAACTGAGGCAGAAGGAGAGCCAGATCCGAGGCCAGACTGCCTGGCTGTGCACACTGAGTCTGCCTGCTTCCTGATGGCTTTGTGAATCTGTTTTCTTATCTGTAACTTGAGGGCATGTGATGACCTCCAAAGCCCCTCACAACTCTGAGGATCTGGGCTATGGTTTTGAGTGGGCTCCAGGTGCTGAGCTCGGAATGAGGTTGGACTGGGCTCCAGGTTACAGATTCAGTGTCCTGTGCCCATCCCAGCCCTGACAAGGCTACTAGGCTAGGCTGGGATGCCTGTAGGACCTTGAACCTCTGCACTGCGGAGCAGCAGGAGGGGTTGGGGGAAGGGCTGGAGCCGAGCTCTCTCCCTCCCCCCTTCCCTGCAGGGGAGAGACCTGAGTCTGTGACTGTTTTGTTTGGTGTGTTTTTTTCCAGCCTCTTGCTCTGCTGCCAGCTCCCCCTCCCCTCTGTTCTCCCCCTCCTCCTCCTCCCTCCCCTTTCTGGGCCTGGCTCCCAGGCAGCTCATTAACATCCTCCCCTGGGCTGGTTGTTGCCGGATGGTTCCCAACCGGTACCTCCTCCAAGGCTGGCTTTTTCCTGATCATTAATCTGATCAGCAGGAAGCGCTCCAGGAACTTGGGTTGCTGGTTTGTGGCAATGCAGGGGTAGGGACCAGGGAGCCCATCCTGCAGCAAATATAGTTCTGACATGGAGGAAAGGAGGGAAGGCAGGCAGGCAGGCACCTGGGTTCCAGTCAGGCTTTCTTCCCTCACTTCTGATGTGCCTTTTGGCAAATCATTCCCAATCTCTCCCCCTTTGTGAGAAGGGCTGGCCTGGATGGTCTCTGGGCGCCCTTCCAGCTCTGAGAACCCCCAGAGTTACCAGAATGTTTTTCCTGAACCAGGATTCTCCAATATCTTCAAGCCCGTCCCTCTTCCTCCCACACAACATTTTCCTAATAAGCCTTGTGCCCACTATCCCGCTGCCTGGAATGTCCTGCCAATCTTCCTAAATGCCACCAAAGGGTGGGCTCCAGAAAGCCTTCCCTGATCATTCTGGCCAGCACCAATCTCTGACTCCTAGCTCCTCTAACTAATCCATCATTAGTCATTTATGGAAGGTCCAATCCACATTCATCTATGCTGTGGGAATGCTAGGAAACAGAAAACTTGAACTCTGCTCTCAGGGTCCTTAGTCTAGAGGATGCAAAGAAGCCCCCTTGGATTTCACTGAGGGATTTCACTGTTTGGGGAAAGTAGAAATGGGACAGACCAGGTCCTGCCCTTGGGGTCTTTAGTCTGACTTAAGCCTCAAACAACAAACAGCTTGTGATTGAGCTGGGGTGGATGGGTCTGCCTCTAAGGGACCTCCAAGAAGAGAGAAATCAGTGGGAACTGGATGCTTCCTTGCACGAGCTCGGGATTTAGAGTCAGAAGGCCTTAGTTCAGACTCTGCCTTCACTATGTACCTAACCTGTGCAAACTTCTGCAAGTCACAACCTCTATGGGCACCCCTCTCCTCATCCGTAAAAACTGAGCAAGCTGAATATATGTCGTCTGCGGTCTCTTACCCGTTGGGATCAATGGTCTTGTGACTCTATTATTCAGGGATGTCCTCTTGAAGGAGGCAGTACCTGAAACGGTCCCTGAAGGACAAATATACAGTTTGTGGCACATTGCTTCTACTGATTAAAGGTCATAGGACCCTAGATTTAGTGTTAGAAGGGATAGCTGGTGATGGTTTCATAGATTTCCTTGTCACAATTTCCTCCCAGCCTCCCCCTCTCCCTCCTACTCCCAGGTGCTGAGTCTGCTGATGGAAATGGGATAGAGGCTCCAGGGAGTCCTGTGTTTACACTCCAGTGCTTGGGATGTTTACCTTGGCACATTGTAATGTCGGCTGCCACACCTGTCAGGGAATACCCTTGGGAAGCCCTAGGAGGCCAGGTCAGTCCAGGCCAGGCTGGAGGAAGGATGAGACCTTCTAGCATCCTGTCTCCATGCAACCGAGCTTTCCATTCCTGGTGAACACAAACACAGGGAGTTGACTCAAATTTAACCATTTGGCACCAAACTCTACCCCCCACCCTCTCTGTCTCTGTCTCTGTCTCTGTCTCTCTGTCTCTCTGTCTCTCTGTCTCTCTCTCTCTCTCTCTCTCTCTCTCACACACACACACACACACACACCCTTTCACTCCCAAACCATTTAGATTGTCATGCAGATGTGTCATTAGATTATGCCCACAGTGGTTGAGAGCATGTCACTTCTGTCCACAATGAAACATCTCCAACTGGATGTTCCAACGGCATATCAAACTTAACATTTTCCAAACTGAACTCAACTTCCTTCCTGTGGAAAAGTAGCTTTCCTTTCCAGCTTCCATCCTCGAGCTGATGGCACCCTGTTTTCCCAATGTCCCAGGCTCCAAGCCTTAGCATCATCTTTGAACCACAGTCCCCATTAACAAAAAGGCGAATTTGATTTAATAGATCCCGCTGAGACGGGGTGAGACTTATGGCTGAAATACAGCCGTGCGGGGGCAGATCTTAAATAAATGCATAACTATTAATGGGAGTAGTGTTCTATATTAAGGAGACACATTCACGTGAGAAAATCCAGGAACGAGAGGGAGAAAGCGTGGAGGAGAACATTTGGGTGAAGATCAACCAAGAGGAAAACAGAAGCAATATTGTAGTGGGAATAAACTATAGATCACTTAGACAGAAGGAGGGATGATAGCAAGAGTTCTAGAAACAGAAGCTTGCATTATAGTGATAGGAGACTCCACCTTTCTCTCTCCTTCTTTCTCTCTTTCTCTGTCTCTCTGTCTCTCTCTCTTTCTTTCTCTGTCTCTGTCTTTTTGTCTCTCTCTGTCTCTGTCTGTCTTTCTGTCTCTGTCTCCGGCTCTCTCTCTTTCTCTTTCTCTGTCAGAAGTAGAGCAGCAAATAAATTCTTAATTTACTTAATTATAATTTAATTCTTCAAAAACTGGAAGAAACAACCAAAAACTCAGAGAGGTGCTAGAGGAGGTACTGACTGCTGAAGTGTAAATGATGAGAAACTTAGGGTCAAGCGACTATTCCACCTCAAAGTCTGTGAAGGAGGAGAAGAAAGTTGGGCGTTATTTGCTATGTATACTAGATTTGTGGAGAGAGAAGTAGAATACAATGACCTACACTTCTAAAAGAGAAGTCAATCTAAGAGCTGAAAAGCTCTCAAAAATAAAATTCTGAAGACACAAATAGAAATGATTCTGAGGAAAAGGGTAAAAGGGTGAGTTGTCTAAAGAGACTAGTATGGATGCACAATGAACTCACTGGTTCATTATTCACATGTATATGTGTATAAGTATATGTACATATAGACATATGTATATGTATTGTGTGTGTGTGTGTGTGTGTGTGTATATATATATATATATATAGAGAGAGAGAGAGAGAGATATGGCATGAGCATGAGTACAAAAGAATAATGTGGTCCTATAAACATGAGCTGAGACTGATAATGAATGTTAAGAACTGAGGGGAGAAGGGGCAAGATTTTTTTAGAAGCTACACTGGGGGCAAAGGTAATTCAAAGAAAAGATTTTAAAAACTGCTTGAGATGGATGGTATGATAATAATGGATGATGGTGAGAAGGCAAGACTACTCAAATCTTAGTTTGCTTCCATTTTCTTTGCTAAGGAGGATGATATTTGGTCTAGGAAAACAAAAATGGCTAACAAGGAGTTGAAGCTTGAGATAAGCAAGCACCCAGCTGCCCTCAATGCATTCATGTCACCTAGCCCAAATGAACTACACCCAAAAATACTGAACAAACTGTTGGATATAACTGCTAAGCCACTATCAACAATCTTTGAATAATCTAAGAGTGTAGAGGTGTTGTAAGATTGGAAAGGAGCAAATATTGTCCTAACTTTTAAAAAGGTAAAGAAAGGGAGCCTTCAAACTACAGACCAATGAGTTTGACTTCTATCTCTTACAAAATTTTAGAACACATTATTAAAGGGATGATCTCTGAGTATATAGATAGAGAAGCAGTAATCACTGAAAGCCAGTATGGATTTATCAAAAATAGGTCATGCCAGATTAACCTCATTTCCATTTGGAAGGATAATAACTAGATGGGTAGGTCAGGGCAATACTGTAGTTATAGTTATTATACAATACTATAAAGCCACATAATAGTGACAATAATAACTAACACATACATAGTTCTTACAGTGTCCCAGGTGCAGTGCTAAGCACTTTACAATCATTATCTTACTTGATTCTCATAACAACCCTAGGAGGCAAGTGCTATTATTATCCCCATTTTATAGATGAAAAAACTTGAGGCAAAAGGGGGTAAGTGATTTGCCCAGGGTTTCTAAGACCGATTTTTTAAACTCAATTCGTCCAGATTCCATACCCAACACTCTACTCACTATGTAACCTAGCTGCCCAGTATAGCATATATATTATATAATATGCTACATACTACATAGTATGCATACTATGTACTACATAACATACATTTAATATAACTAGATTTTAGAAAATCATCTGATGGTTTCCTACTATCCTTGTGGACAAGATGAAGAAAGGTAAGCTAGACGATAGTACAGGTAGGTAAATTTGAAACTAAAGAGTATTCATTAAAGGATGTATATAAATTTGAAGGGAGGTCTCTAGTGAAGTGCCCCAGGGATCTGTTCTTCACTCTATATTGGTCAATGGTTTTATCAGCATTTTTTATGAAGGCAGAGGCGCCATGTTTATAAAATGTGTAGATAACACAAAACTGGGAGGGATAGATAACACTTCAGAGTGTGTAGTCATGATCCCCAATTATCTCAACAGACTAGAATAATGGAACAAAACCAATAAAATGAAATTTACAAGGATGAATATAAGTTCCTGCACTCAGTTTCCAAAAATTAACTGCATTAGTACAGAATGGGAATAATGGGGACTAGATATAAATTCCCATAAAAAGAATCTTGGGGTTTGAATGGATTGCAGGCTCAGTAGGAGTCAAGAGTATGCTACAACATTCAAAAAAGCTAATTTGATAATGGGCTGCATTAAGAAAGGCAACTTGTCTAAAATCAGACATGAATGACCCTCCACTGCCTTGGTCAGAACACATCTAGAATGCATTGGTTCTAGGTTCCACAAATTAGGAAAGACACTGACAGAGGAGGGTAACCAGGATGCCATATGGAGATTAGTAGAAAGAAATGGGGATGTTTGTGGAGCAGCAGCTCCAGAATTTTCTTTTCCCTATTCATAGACTCTTGCCCTGGGACCAGCCACCTAGGTCCCTCTCTCCTCTATTTTGTAGAAATTGAGCAAAGCAGAGTAATTTGAATAACCCAGAACCTGGAATAAATGGATAAGGATTGAACTTCCAGTTTTGTTGATATAGGAAACATCTGGATGAAGAAATTCCCTCTACTAGGGCAGGTTGGCACCTTATCGGCACCTTATAGTATTAGGGAGTTGCCTAGAGCCCCAAGAAGTGCTTTGCCCAGGATCACACAGCCAGTGCGTGTCCAGGCAGGGGCATGAACTCAGACTTTACTGACTCTGAGAACAAATTTACACTAACTAAATCACACTTCCCCCTCTTAGAAAATGGTAGAAAGACAACTAGGGAAAGTGATGTCCCTCTGAATCCCAAGATTCAGTTAGGAAGTACTAATGCAAAGAAGCATACCTGTGTATTGGGTAAGAACAGAGAAAAATGGGGTTGACTCACCCTATGCTATTTGGGAATTAAAAACAGATTTTTTTTTCCTCTAAATAGTGCAAGGGAAAATTCTCATACTACCTAAAAGACCCCTTGGAGCAGGAAGGCAAGGACTGTGGGACCCAGGTATATGAAAGCAAGTTCTAGAAAGATGGAGAGACTCTGCCCTGGAGGTATGTTTATGAACTAGTCATACTTAGTGAGTCAGAGGCTCCAACATAACCTTTCCATATGGAATAGGTCCCTCGGTGGAAATAAAGAGCATCGTCATCAAGACAGCATCAGACCTCTAGAAGTAAGCAAAAGATCTGCATTACTGGAGGCAGAACTACAAAGGGCATAAAGCATATGTGGCAGGAATGACCATCTACTGGGAAGCTACCAGATGCAAAAAGTGGACAGTCATGGGAAGCTACAAGCTTCCACCTCCTCCTTGTAGAAGCCCCAGCCAGGAGACTACTATAAATCCCTGAGACTCTATAAGTCTCTAAAGGGAAGGTTTCTCATGCAATGGTCTCTTGATTCTCTATGGTATCAGGTATGAATTCTTTTTGTGTCTATTGATTTGTATATAAACCCATTTTATGTTTGGAGCCTTACGAGACTGAGTGGTTTTTGGGGGGAGCTGGTACTCCCCTACCGCACCCCTTTGGCTTAGCACTAATTATCAATGATCCTAAACCCCACCTGGGTTGGTTAACAAACTAGAAAGGCTAGGAACCCTGCATCTTCTGGATTAAGCCTCAGACACAAAGTTTTCCTGACAAAAGAGAAGGCCTAGTTGGAACATGCTATCAGTCTTCTGGTATTTGAAAGGCTTGTCATATGGAAGAGGGATTCTCTCTGTTCTGTTTAGTCCCAAAGGGTAGAATTAGGAACCCTAGGCAAAGCTTGCTGAAAGATTTTAAGCTTGGTGTAAAGAGAAAGTATCTGACAATTGGAGATGTCTAAAATGGAAAGGGCTGGCTTGAAGGATAGTGGAGTTTCCCTCGATGGAGGTCTTCAAGATTGACCAGTTATTGTGGATATGATAGAAATATTTCCTTGTTAATTAGAACTAGAGGAAGTCATGTCCTACTCTAAGAGTCTCTGATTCTCTGACTCTGTCTCTCATTCCCTAGAGCCCATCTAATCCTGATACCTGTAGACTCTTCTTTCATTATATTTTTCACACATACACACACACACACACACACACACACACACACACACCTCTTTTGTTTGTTTTGGAGGCACTCAACTTCAGGGTCTCATTAATAAAGTTTTTGCTACCAAAGTCCTTGGTACTGCCAAGTAGTCCAACATCAGAAATTGTTACAGTTTTACAGTTGAAATGACATTACAGAAGTGGCATTACCATCTGTTCTGCCACTGTTCTCTAAGGATCAAGGGACCTTTCCATCTGACATGTGGCTGAAACCTTCCAAATGTATCGTGTTCCCATTAGAGTGCAAATGCCTTCAAATGAAGAACTGTTTTACTTTTCTATCTGTATTCCCAGGGCTTAACATAGAATGTTGTATGGAGTAAACACTTAACAATAGTTCATTCATTTATTCATTCATTACCCCTCATTTAGACAGTTGTAACATCTTCCCATGGTTCCCCATCTCTCACCTCTCCAATACACTCTTCACACACTGTCAAAATAATCTTCATAAAGCAAAAACTCTGATATCACTCCTCTTCCTCCTCCCCTCCTTGAAAATCTTCAGTTGTCATCGATAAGAAGTACCCATATGCTCCAAAATATTTATAGCTGCACTTTTGTGATACCTAAAAATTGAAAACAAAGCACATACCCAGCAACTGGGAAATGACTAAACAAATTGTGGCACATGATTGTGATGGATGCTATCAGACTGTGCTGCCAGAAATGTGTGTGATGAATACAGAGAAGTATGGAAAGATCTACATGAACTGATGCAGTCTGAAGCAGGAAGAACCAAGAAAACAATATACAAAGTAACTATAACAATGGAAATGAAAAAAATAACTATATATAATTTTAAAATAAAACAAAAGTAAGTGTAACAAAATTATAAAGATGAAGCAGAACTAGAAGGAAGATGTATGAGATGACACCCCCAATCCCCCATTCATCAAGGTGGGAGGTCTACAGGTGATACTCATGGCATATATTTTTTGACTTTTTCAGTGTATTCATTAACTGTGCTGATTTTTTTTAGTCTCTAAAAAAAGATTTGTTGTAGAGGATGGATCTCTGAGAGGCAGAAGGTGGGAGAAATATTTGGGATAACTATGATAATGTAAGAAACAGAAGATATCAATAAAAATTTATTTTCAAAAAATCTTCAGTGATCTCTTTGTTTATAGGATAAAATACAAACTCCTTAGCCCGGCATTTAGGGTTCCACACAATCTGGTTTTGACCTATTTTTCCAGCTTTATTTCACAATATTCCCTCTCACACATTCTATATTCCATCAGCACTGGAGTAATTGCCCTTCCTGTCTTTGTTCTACCCTCTCCAGCCTCCTTGCATTCATGCAAGCTTTCCTCCATACTTGGAATTCACTCCATCCTCCTATCTATTCACAGAAACCAATCAATCATTCAGCATTGATTAATCCTTGTCAGGGCAAGGGGGAGGGAGAAACTAGTGACAGTGTTACCCTCCAAAAAAATTAAAGAAATAAAAGGGTCATTGAAGCATTTAAAAGAAAATGAACAGACAAAATGAGCTTTTATTTTTTTAACTTGGCCAAAGATGGCCTTTCTTTTTAATTATATACATTTGTTACAATGGTTTTGTTTTTCTTTTTCCAACTGGAAGAGGTAGAAAGAAGATAAAATAGATTTTTATTAATTGAAAATTTAAATTACAATTTTAAAATAAATAAAGGAAAACACATCGAGGAGAATAGAAGAAAGTTGAGGGAAACAGATAATTAGGACACTTTTGGAAGTAATTTATAATGGTGTGGGTTTTTTTTTAATGGGCCCTATATGTAATGAAGATGAATGGTTTCATATGAATTCTTCTTTCTATTCTAATTTGGATGGAAATGCTCATTTATTTGTTTGGGAGTTCTGGTGTTTATTAATCACGGGTAGGGAAATAGTCCAAGTGGGAGAGAGACATGATGAGGTCAGAATTGGGATGGTGATTGTGGGAGTAGAGAGGAGGCAGAAATAGCAAAGGCAACCGATTGGTTACATAGGCTGAGTGAGGCTGAAAAATCAAGGAAGAAACTAAGTGTCATAGAAGAATGGTGGTACCCTCGCCATAACGGGAAGTTTGGAAGAGAGGAGAATTTCAGGGGGTGGGGGAGGGTAGACAGGGAGAAGAAATGCTTCTTTCTTAAAGACTCAGTTCAGATGATCAGCTAGATGGTGCAGTGGAGAGTACTAGACCTGGAATAAAGAAGAAAGCTTCTTGAGTTCAAATCCAGCTTCAGATACTTACTAGCTGTGTGACCCTGGACAAGTCATTTTACCCCATTTGTCTCAATTTCCTTATCTGTAAAACACCCAATATCTCTTTAAAGAAAACCCTAAATGGGTTATGAAGAGTCAGACACAATTACTAACAGCTCACACGCCACCTTCTCCACAAGGGCACCCCTGATTCCCCCCCAGGTAAAAGTGTTGTCTTCTTCCTCAAATGTTCCTGGCATAATTCTTCTGGATCAAACTAATTTTTCTGGATCAAATGAGATAATATTTGTGAAATACTTTGCAGGCAGTGCTATATAAATGCTAGCTACAATAATGATCATTGTTAAACAAATGATAATAATTAATATAAATAATTTCTATCATCATCTCTTTTGAGCACGGCACACTAACTGGCCTCTAGGAAATCCCAGGATTGCAGCTGACTGACCCCTGAGAGATCACAGGATCACAGACTTAAGAGGCCAAGAGAGGTTAAGTGATGCACCCAAGGTCACACCATTAGGAAGTAACAGAGACTGGATTTGGCCCCAGTCTTCTGATTTCCTAGCCTTCCCTTTCCACTGGACCATACTGCCTCCAGGCTGAGGGTGTCTAGTCCAGCCATACCTGAGCAAGAATCTGCTTGACAGCCTCCCCCAGCCTCTGCTTGAAGCCCTTTAGAGATGGGGAGACCCAGGCAGTAACCCAGGATTTATTCTGCTTAACAACAGAGATGCTTTTTATGCCTCCCCGATGCCCCTGCTGTTCTCTGAAATGTGCCCGGGAGGAGTAGGCGCTCAGTAAATATTTATTGGATGAATGAATGAGCATGTCACTGCTTGTGACTGTAACATGGACTCTTCCAACTCGAATTTTCTTCTCTGTCAAGATTTCCCGCAAACTATTATGGGATTTAAATATTAGAGCAGTGACAGCCTCTGTAGGCTGAGTGGGGACAATCAACAAATGCAGATAGTATTCCCAAGGCCCTAGTGCACCAGGCCTCCAGCTGAACTGGGTTGGGGGTGGGAACAATGGTGGGGGGCAGGGGAAGAAACGACAGATCCCAGCTTTTTCTCTAAGGTATTTACAGACTAGGGGAGATAAAGGAAGGAGAACAGACGAGGACCTTGCTCTCAGGGACCTCTCAGAGGGACAAGATTCACAGATGAACACCCCTCATGCAAAGAAAGTACTCAAGGTCAACTAAGAACCAGTTCTTGAAACTTCATCTAAGGCCTTCTTTCTAGAGTCAGATGCTGCTGGGTATGGAACCCCTCATCTCCATAGGCTCCCATTCTGCCTCAGTCCACATAACCTCAGCCCTAATGTGGATTCCTTTTTTCTTCCTTTGGGTGCCCCCAATAGAGAGGGGTGAGGGGTTGTTTCATAGGGTTTTTTTAAAAAGTTTTATTAATATTCTTCTTTTTTTTCTTTATATCTTTGTCCCCTCTAATGACTTCCCTCCTCAATTTCCTTGTAAAATAAATTAGTCAAGAAAACAAATCACCACATTGGCCATGGCCATAACTCTTTCTGCACCTCTCTGTCCACCATTTCTCTGCCAGTAGTAAAGTCTTCTAAAGTCATGTGAAATGCATTAGTCAGTGTATTGATCCAAATTCTGACGTCCTTAATTTGTTTGTTTGTTTTTGCTTTTTGTCATCGTCATGGAAATTGTTCTTTAGGTTTGTTTGTTTTATTCTGATCAGTTCATATGGGTAGCCTACTTATCCAAATTCCTCATAGTCATCATTTTGTATAGCACAATAACATACAATTTATTTGTTCACCCATTCCTCAATCATTCAGCACCCATTTCCTTCGTAGGTTTTTTTTCTACTACAAAAAATGTCTTGCTATAAATATTGCTGTGTACATAGGGCCTTTTCTTCTGTTTTTGGCCTCTTTTGGGGTACATGCCTACTACTGTATTGCCGTGTCAAAAGGTATCTATAAAGTGACTTTTAAAATTCTAATTCCAAATTCTTGAGGTGGATTTTTCTAGAGGACTTTAGGCAAAACAGAGGGAAGGCAAGTGAAATAAATCAGAGTCCAGAAATATTATACTATGGAGCCCAGGCTGTCATGGTTTGACTTTTCTGTTGCGCAGCACTGCTCCACTCTAAGGAGCGATGGGTCTCACTATGTGATCCCAGCTGCCGTAAAGCATTGGGTTAAATCAGCCTCTCCTAGTCTCTATTTCAACTTGAATTCTAGTTCCTTTTAGTTTCCAAGTTGCCACCATTTCCCACTGTTCCCCTTGAGTCCTGGGCATAAGGTTCTACCAGTCACCAAGGGCTCTCCAAATTAGCCACCTCAGTCAACCAAACCCCAGTCTAGGTGCCATGGGTATGAAGGGATGCTGCAGCATAAGACTTCTTGCAATTAGACATTTCACATGGACATTACCATTCCTGTCCCAGTAGACCAGACAGTTGACACAAAGATGAAAAAGGATGTCCTCAAGAGGCTTACATTCTACTAAAGGGAGGAGAAAAGTATACAGGTAAGTATGTTCCAATACAAAAATCAGGCAAAGTGTTCTAGAGAAATTTGAGGATTGAAAACACATCTTAAACTGGGGAATCTGGGGAGATTTCATAGCTGTCCCCCATGCTTCCTCTTCTCCACCTTCTAGCTTCCCTGACTTCCTTTAAGACTCAACTCAGGGGGCAGCCAGGTGGTGCCATGGATAAGCCCAGAAGTCAAAAAGACCTGAGTTCAAATTCTGCCTCAGATACTACCTAGCTATGTTACCTTGGGCAAGTTACTTAACCTTGTTTACATCAGTTTCCTCATCTGTAAAATGAGATAGAGAAGGATATACCAAATCCCTCTAGTATTTTTTCCAAGAAAGCCCTAAATGGGGTCATGAAGAGTCTGACATCACTGTAGAAACAAACAGAATTTTTTCATAGGCTTCAGGCCTCCTGTGCCTACTGGATAATATGACCCTGTTTGGACTAACCACATGAATTGAGGGGCAGTGCACCAGTGAGAGTGGAAGCCAGCAGAGGAGTAAGCTTTAACTCCCCTTTCTCTGGAGATACCATTCAGGGCAATACCATAAGGAAAAAGAGGGTCTTCCTGACTATGGACTCATATGTGAATCTTTTTTATGCTCTTTACCGGACAAATACAATCCATGCAACATCTGACACTTCATGAGTCTGAAATTTGAAAGGGATAACGATGACTATTCTTTGGGCAATGCCTCATGCTAATGTTCTTGGGTTTACTTGGATAGGAGTAGATGAGACAGAAAGATAGGGAACAGCCCTTCCTTCAAAATGTGTCTTATATGTCTGGAAAACACTGCAGAGCTATTTTGCTAAACACTTTCTGCATTGCTCTCCTTCCCCTACCCTCATTTCCAATTCCAGAATTATAAACAAATTAATACTATCACTGCTTACTAAAATGGGTGTGATAGTCTACTCTCCCGTGTTTCCCCTAACTCTCCCTGTTTATTGTCCCTGGGGGGCTCACTCACCCAGCTCACCCCACCACTAGCAGGTTAGGTCCCCAAAGGGATGGTTGTTACTACTCCCAGGATACTAGAGGTGACCCTGGAGGCTGCTGGCTATTTTCTCATGTTGTTCCTCTTTCATTTTTGGAGATCAATGATGTCATGGAGTGATGTTTTGACTGGTTTGTTAATTGAATTTAAGTGAGGCAGAGCTGGACAAACTCTCTCTTCCAGATCCATCAAAGTCCAGTGGCACAACAAAAGTCAGGAAGACTGGTGATGGCCCAGGATGCAGTGGATGACCTTGGCAACCAAGCTCTAAATCCTCCACAATGCCTGCTTCAGCCACCTTCATGGCCATTGAAACAAATTGTTCTCATCTACTCATTCTTCCCGGAGAAATCTTCACATAGTTGGGGTAAGCCTGTCACCTACCCTCAGCCTGATTTAACCAAGGCAGCTTTATGGTGGTGTAGCAGCTGTTCTTGCTACAACTTCTTGGAGCCACAGGCAAGAGTTATGTGACAGGTGGACACCAAAGGTGGGTTAAAAGCCCTGAAAAGGACACAGCATTCCTTTTACCAGAAGTACTAGATCTCCCTGAGGACCCCATATGCCGCATCTTCCTATACCCTACCTTACAAGCCCCTACCGGTGTGCTTCCCCTTAATAATCAAACAGGAGGCTTAGTTATCTTAAAAAGGTATTTTATTAAAACAGCATAGCAAGATCAGTAGTTACAAGGTATTTTCCCCCAAGACCAGGGGCACACTTTCCCACAAATACACCCAGAGTTGAGGAATTGGGAAGGATTGGGTAGAAACTTAAAGTACATGGTAATCATGTGCCCACGTTTCAATATCCTTTTTGGAGAGTCTTTAAAAAGTTCACTTCCAGTCACCCCCTATTCAGCTGGGCTGGCTTTTCTCAGGGACAGAGTCTTTGGTAGACAAATAGCTCAGCTGGGCTTGCTTCTCCTAAGGCGCAGTGTCTCAGTGTGCTGCTGGGCTGGGTCAAGCAGATTCTTCTATGTCTGTACTTACCCCTCTGTCAGATGGGGTCTGGCTGACCAGATAGAGTCAGTCAGTCCCCTCTCCTGCTGGGCAGTTGCTACCAGCTGGGCAGGTACAACTCTCTGTCTCTTCAGTTGTAGTGTTACTGAGTTCTTTCAGCTAAGACTTAGCTTAGAATCAACAGAAGATTTTTCCTTTTGACTTCCTCAGATCCTTAACTCTAAGGTTATTTGTCACCTCCAGGCAGGAAGATGAGAGAAGCTTTGCCCTTCCTATCAACAAATTCTTCCTAGCTCAAAATCCCTTTCCCTTTGTAATGTAATCCACTGCATGTTGTCTTGGCTGCAGGGGTATCCTAGAGTCAGCTCAAAAAAAGTTCATTGTTAAATTTTCAGATTGAGCATTTATGGTTCAGAAATTGGCAAGCTACAAATTAGAACTTGATTTATCATTTTGCTGATTGTCTAGATATAAGAAAGTGATGGAGAAAATGTTAATGATGAATATTGAACTTAAAAGTGTGTCCTGTATATATTTTCCCCCTAGAGAGCTGGTTGTTAAACATTTACCACCAGCACATTCTTGCATTAGGGAGATTAGTTTTAGTTCAGTCATCTTTATCTCTCATATTCCATTGAGAATTTTATGTAGATGAGTAGCTAGGGACAAAAGTGTGAATACAGTCTATGCAATGGAGGTTCATTGTCTTGCTTCTGGCCTTTTCTTATAGAATTAAGGTATTTAAACCTCTTACCTTCCCTCAAGTGGAGAATGTCTATTTTTCTTGCAAAACCTTTCAATGCCTGTCCATTTGCTTGGCAGTCTTTTAGCTTTTCCTGAAAACTTACTGGGACACTCCTCTTACATCTATAGCCTGCCCAACAAAAATACCCTTCCCTGACCATCATTCCTCTATAAGTATTTTCTCACCCTTTTTGAATGCAAGTTCTTTGAGGTCCAAGTGTATAATAAAACAAGTCAGAGAAAGTATACATAGGAGATTATATGCTAGATAATACAGCATGAAGGAACACTCTCATTGGGAACAAAGTAATTCAGTTTAACCGAAAGAGTTACAGATTTCACCCAAGGGAAAATTCCCCAAAGTCTCTCATGTAGTAAGATGGGAATAGGGACATGATGGAGATTGTCAGCTCCTCTCATGTTGGTTTCTTTCCAGATAGAGTCTTACTCTCCCTTCAGCAACCTGAAGTATGGTTGGAATCACCCATCTTCTTCCTCAAATGTGAAAGCTTGAAAGTGCCCAAAACCATTGCAGAACCCAGAGAGACTGAAGAGATTCAAAGGGACCAGATCATTCTTCTCTTCCACTCTCATCCTGCTCCTTATACAGGTGTGAGACAGTGTCCATCAGTGAGGAGAAAATACCATGCCAATAGGCCTTGGAACTTGGGTTATCCCTTCCTTCCTACCTTCATTCATTCATCCATTCATTCATTCATGCTTTCTTTCCTTCCTTCCTTCCTCCTCCTTCCTCTCCTTTTTCTTCTCTCTCTCCTCTCCCCCTTCTCCCTCTCCCTCTCCCTCTCCCTCCCTCCCCCCCCTCTAGAATAAGCCCATTCCTTTTCAGTATGTGCAGAGGTCTTAGCTGATGTAATCCCTGTGTGGACTTTGGAGTATATGTGGATATTTTGTAACTAGTTCTAGCTAGCTAACCACATGGCGAAGAGGATTCTTTCTGATTGACTATAGAGTAAGAACAGAGGTGCATTCAAAAAGCACTAGTCAGCCAGAACCTTGCACTTGGTTCTGGTTTTTAACTCCTTGGCTGCATGAGCAGAGAGACAATGCTATGAGGAGAGAGGTCCAGGGACATTTCCATCATAGGCTATAATGTGACTCTGAAGTACAAATTTCTGTTCTTTATCTCTGCATTTCTTCTTTCACATTTTACATGGAGGAGATTGGTGATGGCTATAACCTTTCGAGTTTCAGAAGGTCAGGAGAGCAAACCACTCTGGGTGTTAGAGTCCATGCCAGGACTTGCCAGAAGCCAGACAGTAAGGAGAGAAGTCCCTAGTGAACTCACTTGACCTAACCCAGCAGTAGCAGAGATGCGGACTTATCCATCCATCAGAGATGCCATATTTGGAAGTAAACTTGATAGGGTGAATGCTATGTTGAAAATGGGTTAAGTCAGAGCCCTCTCTCTCCAGCCACTGACAAGGCATAGGAAAGGGTGCACCCCTCCCCCGGTGTCAGAGTAGAGGGGATATTCCTGTTTATTTTTTTCTTCAAAGTAAATATCCCTTTAGGAAAACTAATTTGTGTAAATTGGTTAAATGGAATTGGGATGCTAATTATTGGTACTATCATGGACCACATTAGAATGGTGATTTGATCTGGTTATATTAAAGATACCTCAGGCCCTCAGAAGTACCCCTGAGAATCTTGAGGAGGCAATGTAGCCAACTTAATTCTGAAAGAGTTCAGAATAATTCCTCCCTCCCTCCCTTTCTTCCTTCCTTCCTTCCTTCCCTCCTTCTTTCCTTCTTTTATTCCTTTGTGCTTTTGTTCCTGCCCTCCTTTTTTTCTTCCCTTTCTTCATATAAAAGATTCTCCTCAAACACATCTGCTTCCAATATGCTAATTTTTCCCCACCAAGGTTCCCCTAATTGAAACCTCAGATGGTATAACTCTTTTCCTGACCAAGGTCTGTACCACCCCCTATTATTCACTGCTTTTACCCATTCCCCAAAAGAGAATGGTATCTCCCACCTTAGAACACCCCCACAAATTAGGATTGGTCTATTTGGATGCTCTGGACTGAGCTCATTCTTAGGTCTGTAATGCCAGCCTCACTCTTAGCCAATTAGCAAGCATCCTGGTTGCTGGGCTCTTTGAGTGTTCTCCCCAAATCCCAGGTAATCACTCATCTGCCTAGATATCTCCCTTCTCCCTGGATTCAAAGAGGGCAGGAGAAACCAAGAACCCTTAGGTTTTCGAATCTTAAGGAAATATAGTTTTCCCAACACCCAGAACACAGAATGTCCCACCCCTACCCTACTTTGTTCCCAAATTTTACAAAAGATATCTCTTTCGTTGCAGATGGACTCCACAATTTAAAGCCCCCTCCCTGCTCCAGACTTATTTCCTAGGTTTCTCTCTAACCCTCTGCTGCAGAAAATCCCATGTCCCAAATTCACTAGGTTCCTTCCTCCCTTAGGTAATTCTCTACAGTCTGGAATGTCCTTTTCCTCCCTCTCTAACTATTCAGAAGCTCATTTTAAGTCCCACCTGCTCCATACACCACATGCTATCCTGGGCTATATACTCTGTGTGAATGTCTTCACCAGACTGGGAGCCCCTAGAGAATCTAGTCTCCTTTCTCTTGGAGCCCCTGAATGAGCACTCCCAGAGTAGGGTCAGGATCTGCTCTTTCTCAGGAGCCTATGTCTAGGGCTGAGCTCTCAGAGTATTAGGGAAAGGGGAAGGATCATTGCAAATGAGCTCATTCTCTCTGGTTCTTGTTTTCTTCCAAAGAGATAGAAGCATGGTTGCTCTCCCCGCCTCCCTCCCTCCATCCCTCCCTCCTCACTCCGTCCCTCCCTCTCTGGGTGACTCAGCTCCTCTGAGCCTCAGAACTGGCCCCCTCTGTTTGCTTTTAGCCAGCCTATGTTTGTCAAACAGCAGTTGGGGAAGGAGCCTAGGCTGGGTCTACCCAGAGCCCCTGACTCACTGTTTTGGTCTAAAATGGCTTTGGCTCCCTCCTTGTTGATGAAAAGGATGTTTCCAGGGGGCAAAGGAATGATTTGTTGACATCCAAGTCCATAGAAAACTGTTCTGGCTCTGAGTGGAGCCTGGGGCCTTATCCGCTAAGGTCTATCTCCTTCTTAACTCTTCAGACCAATTCACTGTGGGGGTGTTAACTAATAACTGCGTTCCTCCTCCCAGGGGAATCTTCATTTCATCAGAAGAAATGTTAGCCTAAAGCAACTGCCTTAATTTTAGCATTTCTGGCACTGTTATGTTTTGGGGTGGAAAAGAGGAAAGGTGGGTTTCTTTATTTTTTTTAAATGCTCTTGTTTTTTTTTTTAACATCATTGTTGCTTCCCTGTGATCTCCTTCCAATAGGATTCTCCCTTGTAACAAATAAGTGCAGCCTAGAAAAATAAATCAACACATTGACCCCATCCAAAAACACAACTCTGTCTGCTCCTACAGCCCACTACTTCTTTGCCTATAGGTGGGAGGCATGCTTCACCGTATCTTCTGAGATCATGGCTAGTCACTGCGTGGATCAGGCTTCTAAAATCTTTCAATGTTGTTTTTATTCTACATTTCCTTTGCTATGGTCACTTTTCAACTGGCCTCCTGGTTCTTGCTTGCTTCCCTCTGCATTGGTTCAGTATGATATTTGTTGGAGACCTTTCCAGGATTCCTCAGATCACACATCATATCAATCAGCACCTAGGGATAGGAACAGCTTCCAGTGAAGCCTGTGAATTTGGACAAAATCTGGGGCCTAATAGATGATTCACTCATTGACCCTTCAGGCTTCAGACAGGATCAGACAATATGATCAGAAGAAACCAAACCCTACAAATTTAAAGGCTCATGGTTATAGTGAGGCTGCTGGATCTATTACATTTATTAAGCACCAACTCTGTGTGTGTCTCTTACTGGGACAAAACTTCCTTGGGGATTCAAAGGGAAATTATTCATTCATTCATTAAATAAGCAATAATTAAGCTCTTCCAATGTAGGAACAATGGCATGGTAGAGTGGAAAGATGTCTCCCTTTGTAGTCATAGGACTTGGGTTCCAATCCTGCCTTTGTCATTTACTATCTGTGTGATCTTGGGCAAACCCTTGGCATCCATGTCTTTGTCTGTAAAACAAGGAGGTTGATTTGGGTCCTCTTTAGATTTCTGATCCTATGTGCATGCCATGGAATTAGGTTACATTGTGGGTGATACAAAAAATGAAGGCCATTGTCATTGGACTCAAGGTCATTACAGTCTATTGTGGGAGATGAGACATCATCTATGCTAGGAATCAAGATAGGATGTGTCATAAAAGATCACAAAAAAGGGTGGTGAGGTTCAAAAGAGGACAAGTTCATGTCAGGAAAGGCTTCCCAGCTTTGATGAGACTTGGATTCTCTAGACCAGGCTTTCATACCTGAGATCCATGAACTTAAATACACACACACACGTATGTATGTATATACATTATATTTGAATAATTGTATTTCAATGAAATTAGTTTCTTTTATAATCCTCTCTTTTATTACATGCACTGAAAAATGTGATTTGGAGAAGGGGTCCATAGACCTCACCAGATTGTCCAAGGGGGTTCATAACTCACAAAAGGGTTAGAAGCTTTGGCTTAGATAATAGAGAACCATCTCAGTTTTTGAGTAGGGGAGTGATATTTAGAACTTTACATCAGAGAAGTCTTGACAGCTTGTGCAGTACAGATTGGAGGCAGAGAACCTGGCTAGGAGACTGTTGAAAAAGTTCAGAGAAAGGTAATGAGGACCCAAACTAAGGTGGGAGCCCTGGGGCTGGATAATAGGGGATGAATGGTGGAGATATGGTCCCACATCTAGCTCACTGTACTTTCTGTTGACTTTGGGTATTCTGGAATGGATATTCCTCAGCTGATGATCCCAAGGCTTCTCTGCTATGTGAATAGCCCCAGAAATGTGCCTCCTAACCACCCAAATTAAAGACACTTTCTGTAAATCAAATCTCATCTCTACCTTGGAGACTCCCATCTCCATGCTGTTTGCTCAGTGTCCTTCCTCCCAGACTCCCAGGGTTTGCCTCCTCTTCCCAAACAGCTCTCCCATCCTTATTCCACTTCTGTTACCTTCTTAGGAGAAAGCTGGATGGCAAGCTAATTCATGCTAATATATGAGTGATTAGTAGCACAATGAGTTAGAGGATGATACATTAAAAAAAAAAAGCCCATGGAGAGGCTGATCCTGAACCCAGCGGAATGAAGCTCTAATGCGAGAATTTTAGGAATTAAGGCCAATGAATTAAAACAAGGTTCTTGGTGTTTTCTATCACATAGACAATCATCCATTTGGCCCACAGTGAGGCAGACCCTTTTTTCACTTCTAATGAGGAGTGGGCACCTTCTCAGCACAGGTGTGAAGTAGTTTGATACCTTCTCTCTCTCTGTATAGAAGAGTCACCTTGAGGAAGGATGGAAAGACTTATGTTCTGCCAACGGTTCTCCTGAGCACACTGATCTGTCATTTAGTGAAGTGATTGAGAGTCTCTTTTACCCATGCAGGCATATCCCCATGTATGTGTGAGCAATTTCTACTCACATGGCATTTTTCCCACCGAAAGGAATACTAGATCCTTGCAGCAGTGCAATCAAATACATAGGGTACGTGTTATAATCTTTATTTTACAGATGAGGAAACTGATCCAGAGAGGATAAAGACCTTGGTATTGTTGGATATTGGAGCAGTAAGGGACCTTAGAAATCATCCAGTTGGATGCCCTCACTTTTTATAGGTGAGGAGATAGAGACTCAGAAAGGATGAGGATCTTGGGATCATTGGAGCAGGAGAGGACAGTCTACTTCAATGGATACTGAGGCTCAGAGAGAAAGCAGCAGAGCCAGATCTAGAACCCAGCCCCCTGACTCCTAAAATGGTGCCCTTTTCATTACACTGCCCTACGTTGTCCCCTGACAACAATGATGTGGGTGAAGCTCAGCCTGGGCTTCCTCTAGGCTGGGGGCTCGAAGCTATGAGACTGAACAGGCCACAGGGCCCCTCTCCCTCCCAGTACCGGAGAAGAATTTGCCCAGGAAACCTTTTCATCACCAGGATAAGTAAGTGATTTTCGCATCCACATCTTAATTATGCGCTGCCTGCAGCAAACACAAAAATGATAATAAAAATGAAAAGCGTCCTGAGCAGAAGCAAGCAGGCACCACCTCCCAACACAAAGAATGTGTAATTAATGAATAAGCTTAAATGTCAGCTTCCACCCAACAGCAGCTCAGAGCAGCAGCAAGCAAGAGTCCCAGCAGGGGCTGGCCATGCTTGTACCTTGTCTAAAGAGCCTCTTACACTCACCCACCCCACCATCCCAATCACACCACCTGTGGAACCATCTCTGCCAGCTCCTTCATTGTACAGGTTCGAGCAAGGAGCTGACTCTCCCACAGTCACATCATAGGTCAGGGACAGAACTTAAACAAGAACATGTGTCACCTGGGTCCGTGGCTCTTCTTACTTCCTGCTGGACAAGTTAACCTAATTAGGATTAGGACAGCTTGGAACTCCGCCCCCCTCCAGATCTTCCAAGTCTCCCCCAGTCATCCAACCATTTCAACCTTGGGAGACTGGGGAGAATTCAGGCTCTGGGTCAATTTGTTTCCACCACCAGAGTATAGTCAATGTACTCTCGGCTCGTACCCAGTTCCCTGAAGTACTGCACATATTCAGGACTAAAATCCAGATGTCCAGACTCATCCTTAGATCTCATCTAATTCTTTTTGTGGGACACAACAGTCCCCCCTGAATTCACTGATATACAGGTGGGAACATGGGGGGAGGATGGCCCAGGGTTGAGAAAAGCTTCTGGCATTAGACTTTGCAAACAAAGTTTAGGGTCAGGAGGTAAATTAAATAGGAAAGGAAGAATCCAGACAGGAGAAATAGCCTGGGAGGGATCCATAAAAGTTGAGTCATAC
Organism: Pseudocheirus occidentalis; assembly: GCA_028646575.1. Taxonomy (NCBI): domain Eukaryota; kingdom Metazoa; phylum Chordata; class Mammalia; order Diprotodontia; family Pseudocheiridae; genus Pseudocheirus; species Pseudocheirus occidentalis. The sequence goes on from CM053601.1 coordinate 146,493,074, forward strand.
TTACGATAGGATGACAGGGGCTTTGTCCCAGGGCACTAGATTTAGAGGGCACCAAGTCAGCAGCATAGAAACCATCATGCTGGGCAATACAGCAACAAGATTAATTTATTAAAATAGAGTTCCAGCAGCTGGAGGGGCTAGGGTGAGCTTGCCCCCACTGCTCTGTTGTCCCATCCCACAGGAGCCTGTCCAGGAAGGACCGACCTCAGGCTTGTTTCCAAGAGTCTCTGTCTTCCTTTAATGGAAACCAAAGACATGTTTCAAACTACTTGACCTAGGTAAAATTTATGACAGTTGCCTCAGCCTCCAAGATTTCCAATTATGGCATCATATGGAGAACAGAGTTGCTCACACCAGCAGGAAGTGAGGTGAATGAAGAATTTTGGAGTGGAAGAGTCAAGCAAGGGCAACTTTTCATGGGCAGGTGTGGTCAAAGAGGAGAGAGGAAAAGGGAGGTGGTAACAAGACAGCCTGTGTTGAGCCCTTCTATTATGTGCCAGTCAGTTGTAATGGACAGTGGGAGACAAAGGAAGATACACTATTCTTCTGAATAGAGATTAGAGGGAAGAGGACTCACTAGGACCACTGGGGCTGTTTGAAAAGACGCCCAAACCTAGAATTAGTCACAATTCTGTACCAGATTTGCTGTTCAGTCTTTGACATCTCAGACCATCAAATAGGACTAAAGATGTCGGATTTCCCCCATTGACTTCTCAGGGCTAATGTAAGAATTGAATGTTTCTAGGATGAATGCAGAAGGGCTATGGAAAATTGAACTCTAAGGGCAGAGGCAATTATTATTATTTCTCAAATACTAACCTTGTGAAGCCTGTGAGCAGAGGGATAGGTAGAAATGACTCCCCCCCTTCCCTCCTCAAAAAGAAAAAATATATATATCCTTAAGTTATCATAGAGTCTATAATTCTGTAGAATTCAATCAACTAATCAACTCCTGCAATCATTGTAGCCAATATGGTACAGACTCCTCTAAAACAGAGGGGCCCAGGCACCACCCCTGCTACCTTGGAGAGGTCACAGGTCATGGGAAAACAGCAGGACTCAGTGAAGAAAGCAGGACCACAAGAACAATGGGCACAATTCCTGTGGTGCTAAACAATCATTCATTCATTCATTTAACAACCATTTACTATGCAATTGTTATCCTTCATAGCTGAAGAGAACCAAAATGACATCACTATGTAGGGATCAATGCACAGTGTGTCCAACTGCGGCTGATCAGACCAACAGGAGCTCAGAAGGCTCTACCACAGGTCAGGCACAAATAGTCCATATGAACACTTGGAATGGAGATGTCCCAAAATTTGTGCATCTCACATTTCTTTTGAGCTACCTACTATACTTTTAAAACAACATATACACAGATAATCACATAATATCAACCATATAGAAAGAAATGGGTGGGGGCGGCTAGGTGGCGCAGTGAATAGAGCACCAGCCCTGGAGTCAGGAGTACCTGAGTTCAAATCCGGCCTCAGACACTTAACACAAAAACTAGCCATGTGACCTTGGGCAAGTCACTTAACCCAATTGCCTTCCAAAAAGAAAAAAAGAAAAGAAAAAAAAAAGAAATGGGTGGGTGAGGAAGGAAGCGCTAATTGCTAGGAGAATCAGGAAAGGCCTTGAATAAGAAGGGGGTAGCATGAGCTGAGCCCTAAAGAAAGCTGGGTCTTCTAAAATGCAGAGGGGAAAAGGAGGAGCATACCAGGCTTATAACAAAACTCAAGTCAAATGAATAAATTTGGTGCCAGTAAATGAATGTGAAGCAAATGACCTTCACTTCTTTCCACAAATTACATGCAAATAATAAAAGTAGAAGTCAGCATGTACCCAGGCAGAACTACTCCTGGGTAGTTTTACTTACTTAGGGTTTTTTAAGAGTGGGATGTCTTCTTAAAAGCAAAAGTATCAATAATTTGTTTTTAATTGGTAAAGAAGGAAAAAAGGAAAATCTACTATACTCTCCCAAAACAGGGGAAAAATTAGAAACAGAAAGAATAAGGGGCTCACAATCTGACTGGGGAGAGAGGAAGGCCAAGCTTACATTGGGAAGTTTACACCCTAGTTTAGGAGATAGGACTCACAGTCACACAATTATAACAAAGGCAAGGGATGACCAGAATAAAAGGAGGCTGTGCGTGTGGTGAGATGGGAGTCTTGGGAATGGGCACTAAGGAGAGATCTTCTGCATATGTGTCAGAGGGACCCTGATGAGCCCCCAGGACTGGTGGCTTGGTTATAGCACTACCTAGTGGGTAAATTATATATCACACTCTATTGCTTGCTAATAAAGCAATGCCCTGCCCTTCTCTAGGCTTAAAGAAGGCAGCACATCCACTGTAAACTGCACTACTGCAGGGTCCCAATTGTCTGTTGGATATCCACTAAATGTGCACACAGCCTACATATGTGTACAGCTATATTACTCTAAGATTTACAAACTCAGATCATAACAAAGTGCTTTTCATACCTTTCATTTGATTCTCATAACAACCATGTAAGGTAGACAATAATATTATTGTGTCCATTTAACAAATGAGGAAACTGAGGCTGAAGTGTCTAAGATCAGATCTCAAATCGGGTCTTCCATACTCCAATTCCAACACTCCTTCTACTGTGCCACCTAGCTATCATGAATATTTCCATTTTAGATCAGCAGCATGGTGTAGTGCTTAGAAAGCTAGCCTCAGAGGCAGAAAGCCTGGAGTACAAGTCCCACTTCTGACATCTCCTGTCTGACCCTGGGCAAGTCACTACTAAATATCTCAGTTCCTCTGTCAATTCTCTAAGACTCATAGTTGCAAAATGGGTTGCAATTTGTATTGGTAGGGGAGTTTCCTAAACCAGGAGTTCCCTATATTCTTGAAATCACCAGTTCAGATAAAAAACAAGCAAGCAAAAAAAAAAAAACTCAAACCACCCCACTTTACTGTTGGGGAAAGTGAGATTCATCAAGGTTAAGCTTAAATGATTCGCTGCAGACCACATAAGTAGCAAATGTCCGAGCCAGGACTGCGTTCTGTATTCTGAGGCACACTGCGTCTCTGTTCACCCAGAAGAGAACCACCCAGGCTAGCCTGAGTGCATCTCTGCTCACACTTTTGGTGATCTGTAACATTTCTGTAATTATATTTTTCCTCTGTGACTAGTACCAAGAGATGGGACATCTCCTAGAAGCCTGTAGTGAGGGGCAAGGGGGGGAGGAGAAGGAAAGAGGGGCTGTTTATTGGGATCAGCATCTCCAGGCAGAGGCTGGGACGAAGAACCGAGGGCAAAGACCAGGGATCAGCCTGCAGACAGAACTCGGGGATTTGGATGACTCAGCTGCACTGAGCTGGGGATTCAGGTATTTAAAGATTATGGAGATTATACGGAGGAAAGCACTTTGGAGATTTTAAAGGCTACAGAAATGGGAGCTGAGCCGAGAAATAGCTAGGGCTCGAGTCGATGCCTGGAGAAGGAGCACGTGTGTTTAGACCCCGGGGCTGCTAAGCCCAGGAGACAGCCTGGCGTTCTGAGCCACTGGAGGCTTGTGAGTGGGGGAAGGGAGAGGATCAGATTCAGGCATTAGGAAGATGATTCTATCTTCAGGAAGGGTGAATGTGGGTGCGGGGAAGAGGCTCGCTAATAAATCTAACTTCGCCTCCCTCCCCTGTCGGTCCATCCCCAGCCAAGATAACTCAATACCGAGAGACAATAGCTTGGTCTGTGGCGGTTCTGGATTCCGAATGTGATACCTCTCCCCCTCCCACCCTCTTTTCAGGGATAATGGAAAAGACAATGCTTAACCTGAAAGAGGGAAGCTTTTATAGTGGAATGCCTGGCACTGTGGATGCAGTAGGCTAATGCTGCAGATATTTCTGAGACAGGGAGCCTTCTGCTCTTTCCTCATATGATCAGAGACCTTTGGAACTGGAAGAATTCTTGGGGACCATCTAGTCCAGTTCTGACATTTAACAGGTGAGGAAACTGAGGTCTGGTGAGGGGAAGGGACTCATTAAAGTCACAAGTTAGGGCATTTAAAGCTTGAACCCAGCTCTTCTTACACTGAGGACTCTGAGTCCTCTGTGGCATGGTGCTCTGCCCCTCTCTCCCTCACTTCCCTAACCCCCACTCTACCTGCCCCCATCCCCCACTCTGGTATCCTTCCCCCTCTTGGAATGCAAGAGTAACAGGAATAAACAAGACCATATCAGAGAACAGGCAGTGAAATCCCAGGAGGGGCACTGAGGGCTCAGCCTCTACCAGAGACACAATAGGTTTTACGTTTTAATTGGAGGATTCTCAGGCTCAGTGCAGATCATTAGCATTTGGGAGACCCAGGCTCCTTTCACAGAAATGCCCTGCTCTCTGGTGATAAGGTCTCAGCTTTGTAGGGAGCTGTACCTTGAGTTATTCTCAGTTCTTTCAGAGGGGCCCCTCCGACAGGCAGGCACCATTGGCCAGGGCCATTGTCTCAACTGTCTCCAGGCTGTCTTTAGGCCACCCTCCTTTGAGTCACTGTCTGAAAATGTGTGTGACTGACTAGCTGGTGGGACAGAGATCTCTGGGATGAGAAGCCTTTCCAGGTCCCCAGAGTACATTCATAGGGAACACCTCTCCCTCATATGACCACTAACCTTTAGAGCTAACATGGATTGTAGAGATTACAACCACTATCCTTGACAAATAAAGAAACTAAAGCCCAAGAAGGACAAGTGGATCAATCAAGGAAATATGAGAGCTCTGTAGCCAGGCAGCCCAATGGACAGAGTGCCAGGCCTGGAGTCAGGAAAACCTGAGTTCAAATCCAGCCTCAGATGCTACCTGTGTGACCCTGAGCAAATAAATTGATCTGTTTGACCCAGTTTCACCAACTGTAAAATAACCCCTGCCTCTCAGAGCTGTTGTGAAGCTCAAATGAGATAATATTCATAAAGTGCTTAGCAGAGTATATGGCAACAGTAGGCACTGTATAAATGGCTGTGGTTGTTGTTCAGTCATTTCCAACACTTCATGGCCCCATTTAGGGTTTTCTTGGCAAAGTGGTTCGCCATTTCCTTCTCCAGCTCATTTTCCAGATGAGGAAACTGAGGCAAACAGGGTTAAGTGACTTGCCCAGGGTCACACAGCTAGTAAGTATCTGAGGTCAGATTTGAACTCAGATCCATCCTGACTCCAGGTCTCACTGGAGTCATATCCATTATGCCATCTAGCTGCCACGTATAAATGTTAGATATTCTTATTATGGCTAGAACTGGAACCCAGCTTTTCTGACTCTAGGCAGCATGGTATATTGAGAAGCATGTTGAAAGTGGAATCAGTAAAACCTGGATTTAAATTCAGCCCCAACCACTTACAATGTGTATGACCCTAAACAAGTCACTTCCTCTCTCTTAGTGTCAATTTTCTCATTCGTAAAGGATGGGGGTTGGAATTGATGACCTCTAAGACCTTTATAAGCTCTAAATCTTTGGGAAATGGAGGCAGAGGATCTGGTTTTCAAATCCCAGTTTAACTACTTACTGTCTATGTGACTCTTCCCAGGCTAGCCTGGAGAGTACACATTTCATATGCTTAAAAGACTTTAGAACCAGAAGGAAACTCCTAGACCATCTTGTCTGACCGTCATCATTTTAGTAATGATGAAACCAGAACCTGGAAAGAGAAAGCAACAGAGTCACACAACCAATTTGTTTAGGGTATGGGGGACTAGAATCCAGCATCCAGACTTCAAGTTCAATGTTCTCTCCCCTAGCTATGGGTAAGGAGAACACAATGGCACCACCTCCCATGGCCAGGGCTGGGGTCCACATTAAAAAAAACAAACAAACCCTAGATGAAGAGCCCCTAGACATGCACATTGATCATGGGCACTCCAGAATCTACCTCTCATTCTTGCTGTAAGAAACAAACCAACAGACCATGCTTCACCTCGGTTCTCTCCCAGACTGTCTTAAATGATGATTTTGAAAAGAAGATATAGTGCTTTTACCGACATTCCATATAGACTAAACCTGCCCTGAGTTCCTTCTATGAGCAGGCAGCCCACCCTCCTCCCCTCCCCCAATCTGCAGTGAGTCCCCTGTCCCTGCTGTTGCCCTCTCAGGTTAGACCAGCTACTCTCTACATTATACCTCTCTTTTCTGCAGAGAGCCAGCAGTCACTCATGGTTCCCAGGACAGATTTGTAGAACGAGTCATGGCCTTAATTTTTACTGACAACAGTCTGTCATAGTGTTCACATGGAGTCTGGGGGACTTTGTTATCACAGTGCATATGCGTGGGCACTATACTCATCTCAGTATCCAGTGATTTGTCCACATAAACACAGCCCAAATGCCATGTGACCTATGAACCCCCTTTCAGCCTGTCCATTTGCAGGTGTTCTTCAAATTCAACTGATCAGTCTTTGTGCACCACCTCTACACTAGTGGGAGAAATTATTATTTTCATAATAATAATAAATTATTAAATCAAGATTAAGATTTTCTCTTCCTATTTTCTTATTAAAAAACCAACCCTTGTAGGTTATTCAGCCAACCTCTGAAGGATACTGCATGGTAGATAAGATGATATTGAAGACAGATGAGATTGCCCAAATACTCAGGGTAAATGCTTTTTGATCTTGGGTGGGGCCCCATCCACTTAGCAGACCTCACAAACAGAATCCAGTCTAAGTGAGATCTTTCCCTTAGGAAATTAATCTATCCCATTGTACCCCTCCATTAAAATTTAGGGTGACCAAGCTTATGAAGGAGAAAACTAGCCAAAGTGGTCTGGGCAGAGATGAATTCTTCTGTCCAGATTGCTGGATATGGCTGAGTCTTATGATCAGGTTGCATTCTCAGCAGGAGGAGCTGATGACTTTTAGCCCACTTCTTCCTTAACACGTCCACCCCCTCATTGATTGTTAACCTATCAGAGTTCATTTCCACCCCGAGGTACACCCCCTTTTCCAGTGGCTTTTTAAGCTTTGGATGTTCTCTGAGGACATTTTTGGTTTATGAGAGAAAGTCAATGGCCATCATTTTATTAATTTTCTAGCATAATTAATAAAATTGATCATTAACTGTCCAGATGTTATATCTCTTGGACTTTTCATTTGTCACACTAGGGAAATAAGATGCAGAGAAGACCCAAGACCTGCCCTCAGGATGCCTATAGTTTGGAAGAAACAGAAGAGGATATAACTTGACCATGACCTCAGATAACTAATAGAACAATACATAGGAAAAACAGAATTGGGCTCCTGGACAATGGGCTCAATTACTGAATAATCTGTGTAACTGTTTGCTATCTCCCCAAGATGGTAAACTCCCGGAGGGCAGGGATGGCTAATTTCTTCTGTGGTCTCAGGCCCAGTCTAGGACAGGACACACTTCTGGTATCAGCAATTAAACTGAATGAAATGTCTGAAAATCCTGCCTGAGAGTCAGCACGGTATCAAGGGAAAAGCATTGGACCTTGAGTCAGAAGCCTATGTTTGAATCCTTCCACTCACTGATGTGGGCAATCACTTAACCTTTCTGGATCTCAGTTTTCTCATTTTTAAAATACAGAGTGGGAGACTAGATGACTAACAATAGTTATTGTGTTGTTGTTCAGTTATGTCTGACTCTCTGTGACCCCATTTGGGGTTTTCTTACCAAAGATACTAGAGTGGTTTGCCATTTACTTCTCCAGTTCATTTGACAGATAAGAAACTGAAGCAAACAGGGTTAAGTGACTTGCCCAGGGTGACACAGTTAGTGTCTCCAGGTCCAGCACTATCTATCGACTGTACCACCTAGCTGCCTCAATTGTTATAATAGCTAGTATTTATATAGTCCTTTGAAGTTTTCTTTTTTTATGTAATAAATTTT
>CM053601.1:146501434-146574679 GCA_028646575.1 Pseudocheirus occidentalis
AAGAAAAGGCCTCCCCTTGGACTAAACTGAGGTTTGTTGGAAATCAAGGGGTGGAAGGATTGTGTGGTTGTCTAAGAACTTTATTTGGAAACTAAAGTTAATGGTTACCCCAGGAGTAGAAGATCAGTATATTGTGAATTGTTGATTGAATCAACTCCCTCTTAGGGAAACTAGGTCATTCCTTTTGTTAATTGATTGACTGGATCCCTCTTAGGGAAACTAGGTCATTCCTTTTGTTAATTTATTGATTGAATCTTAAAATGTGAAGCTGGTTTCTCACTTAGGGAAATCAGCTGATTCTTCTATTATTCCTTGTTCCTTTCTGTAATAAGATATAATATTGAGACTTTCCTTGTTCTGAAGATTGTATATAATATTGTGAACTGTTGAAACTGTGAACATTGTACTGAATCTGATTTTGTAATGGAATAAACAGAGTGTTCACTAATACTGTGTAATCCGAATCTTAAAGGCTGTTCACAGTAGCATTCTCTCAGGAATCTACTGTTGATTGGCTTTGCAACCACCTTTCCAGTCTTCTTACAATTTATCCCCTTCCATATCATCTTTGATCCAGTGGCACTGGTCACCTTCCCGTTCCTTGAACAAGATACACCATCTCTTGGCTCTGGGCATTTTCACTAGCTGTGTCCACACTTGAAATGAATTAATGATCTAATGGGAGAGATAGTTGTTCCTTCCTATTAGATTGTGAGCTCCTTGAGGGCAAGCACCATCTTTGTATTCCCAGGACTTAGCACAGTGCCTGGCATGCAGTAGGGGCTTAATAAATGCTTATTGACTGATTGACTTATGTCCGTCCATCAATCAACAAGCATTTATTAAGCATGCTTGTCGAACCAGACACTGTGCTAAGTACTAAGGAAACAGGATAACAGCAAACAGCCTGTCCTTAAGAACCTTATATTCTAAAAGGGAAGACTACCTATCCATATATGGGTATATAAACACGTGTAAGATAAATGCAATGCAATGGCGGGGGAGGCCCTAGTAATTAAGGGGCAGGCATGGTTAGGATGGGCTTCACACAGAAGCTAGGCTTGTACTGAGTCTTAAAGAAAAGGAGGGATTCCAAGAGATGAGGGAGGAGGGTATTCCACACATGGACAATAGCTAGTACAAACATACTGAGATGGAAGATTAGATTAGCATATGTGAAGAACAGTAAAATGGTCAGTTTGGTTGCCTATAGAAGGGGAGTGATGTGTAATAAGATTATAAGTGTTAGGCAGGATGGATGGACAGACTGTGGAGAAGCAGTTGGGGTCACAGTGGATAGAGAGATGGGCCTTGAGTCTGGGGGACCTGAGTTCAAATTTAGCCTCAGACATTTACTAGCTGTGTGATCTTGGGCAAGTCACTTAATCCTGTCCACCTCAGTTTCCTCATCTGTAAAATGGGGATAATAGTAGCACTTACCTCCCAGGGTAGCTGTAAGAATTAAATGAGATAACATAGTAGGTACTTAATAAATGCTCTGTTTCTTCCTTCCTTAAATGTCAGGTAGGAAATTTGAATATTACCTTTGAGATGATGTGAGAAGGATCTGGGGATTTTGGTGGACTGTAAAATCTGTGTGAGTCAACTATGTATCATATTGGTCAATAAACTAATTTGATTTCCGGCAGCTTGAAGAGAAACATGACCAGAGCAAGAGAGATGTTTTTCCTGCTGTCTTCTTTTTGGGTGAGAGCAAAAAAGCCTTTATTAAATCTATTTCCCTTACTCTCTTTGTCCCTAAAACAACTGGGATGGTCTTGTGACCTTTCCATCCCTGTCTTTTCCTTGAAGCTCTGTAAAAGTCCTAAAATTCTTTGCTCCTAAAAAATGTTTTATAAATGTCTTTTGTTTTTACATATCAGAGTCACCTCCAAATGTACTCCACCCACCTGGTCTTGGTGGGTGCGTTTGTAATGATGATTCTTGTTTAGGTGTGGCTAACCTAGATAACCTCTAGCTTTCAAGGCTTTGCTTGGGGAGTGACCCACCACCCACCATGGCAGCCCATTATATTTTTGAACTACTAGGAAGTTCTTTACATCTAGGATAAATATATTTCTTTGTGACTTTCATCCTTTGTTCTTGGTTCTATCTTCGGGGACAAGGCAGAATAAATTGAATTTCTTTTCCAGGTGACAGCCCTTCAAAGCATTGAATACACCTACCATGTCTCCCTTACGTCTCCTCTTCCCCAGGCTCAATATCCATGGGTCTTTCAAAGCAATCTTAATATACCTTTAACTTCACCATCCTCATTACTCATTATCTTTCCTCTCAAACCCTCCTCCTCTCCTACTTTCCCCATTACTGTTGAGGGTAATATCACCCTTCTAGTCCCTCAGGCTTGCGGCTTCGGAGTCATTCAGGATTCCTCACTACCTCTCGCCTCCCATATCCAAGCTATAGTTAAGGCCTGTTGTTTTTACCTTTGCAATGTCTCTCAAATATGTCCCTTTCTCTACACTGACACTGTCACCCCTCTGGTACAGGCCCTCATAGCCTCACACCTGGACTATTACAATAGCCTAGGGTGGGTCCGTCTGCCTCAAATCTCTCCCTATTCCAATCCATCCTCCATTCAACTACTAAAGTGATTTCCAAAAGCACAGATCCTATCATGTCATCCCCCTACTCAATAAAATGCTGTGGCTCCCTATTACCTGCAGGAATAAATATAAAATCCTCCATTTGGAATTCAATGCCTTTCATAACCCAGCCCTCTCCTATCTTTCCAGGCTTTGATCTGGTAACACTGGTTGTTCCACTATAAACCCAAGTTCTTTTTCTGATAAGCTGCTATTTAGCTAAACCTGCCTTAGCTGAGACATGAAACTGATTTTTTTGAACCCCAGCACAAAACTTGACATTTATTCTTACTTATATTTAACCTTATTAGATTCAGTTCACTATTCTAGCCTGTCAAGATCCTTTTGAATCCAGATGTTGCCATTGAACAGCTTTCCTATCCTTCCCAACTTCGTGTCTTCTGCAAATGTGGTTAAAATGCAATTCTGGGGGAAGCTAGGAGGTCCTAGAGTTAGAGCACTGGCCCTGGAGTTAGGAGAACCTGAGTTAAAATTCAGCCTCAGACACTTGGAACACTCACTAGCTGTGTGACCTTGGGTAAGTCACTTAACCCCAATTGTCTTACCTTCTGCCCTCTAAAAAAAGAACAAAATTTTAAAAAAACCAAATGAAGTGTAATTCTGCTTTTACATATCATTGATAAAAAAAAGTTATATAGCATAGTGCCATGAAAAGGTCCCTGGGGTCCTCCATTAGAGGCCTTCTTCCAAGTTTACATTAAACCAGTAACTCTCAGGCTTGGCCATTCAACTCATTGCAAATCCACCTATCTGTATTATCAGTTAACCTCTGAGCCTTCATCTTTTCTACAAGAACAGCATGAATGACTTTGTCATGCTGCTAAAGTCTAGGTAAACCATATCTTTACCATTTTTCCTGCCTATTGATCTGGTAACCCTTTTAGAAAGGGAAATATTATTAGTATGATATGTCTTGTTCTTGATCAATTCATACTTATTTTTTATTATTTTTTTCCTTTTCACTTATCATTCCTTTAATAATATGTTCTAGATAATTTTACTAGGCATTGAGATCAAACACATTAGCCTCTAGTTTGCAAGCTGTTCTCTTCTTTTTTGAAGCTCTAGACCTCTTCTTCAGTCTTGTACTACCTATCCCATTCTCTAAAGTCTTTCAGAGATGATGGACAGTGGCTCAACATTTATGTGGACCCATTTTTCAGTAACTATCAATATATTTCTGAGTCTGGGAGCTTGAACTCATCAAGGTCACTTTACTGTCATCTTAATTTCTAACTATTACCATGGATATAAACTCCTTATTAGCCATTTTTTGTTCTGTCCTTTCTAGTCCAAAGATCATTCACTTTGGCATGGAAAATAGAAGATAAGTTGACAGTTCTTTCCCCTCTCATCATCCCATCCCCATTCTCCCAGACCCATCATCACAGAGAGCTGACCCAAGAAAGGCACTGATAAAAATAGCTTACCCATAAGGTAAGAGTGACTGATAATGGCTTACTATCTGGCTTTGCCCTCTAAAAGGAATTTTCATTTAACCCTTGCCTAGGTAAGAAAATAATAAACTCGAAAATGGGATAATTTCTGGCACTGTGACAAGTTGCTAGGAAGATTATTTGGGCTCATGACTTTCCTCAACAACTTCTGACTTCTTGTTCCTATAGATGAGCCTATAGATCTCAGTGCACTCTAAATCCAACCATATTTTCTTCAAAACCATAAAAAAATCAGACTTTAGAGGGGACTTATAGATTAGGCTATAATTAGTAAATTATTAGAACCTTTGATCTAGCCTTTCTAACCTTGATCTCTCGACTCTCCAGACTTTTCCACCCCTGATGCAACTCTCACTCTAAAGATGGGTTCACCTTTGAGTCCAACCTTCTCTTCTCATTGGTGAGTACCTGTCTGGAACCTCCATTTGAGTACGTACCAGGGCCAGGCACAGTTGAGTGAGTAGATGGGAGTAGATACCTACACTCCTCTCACCTCATCCCCTTTTCAGCTGCCTTTTCTTTGTTGTTTTCTTCAGTAAGTTACTGGAGGGTAGGGACTGTCTTTCTTTTTGCTTGTATTTATATCCCAGGGCTTACTTATCACAATGCCTGACATATAGTATTTATTAAATGTTTTTTCTTTCCATCCATCCATCCATCCATCCATCCATCCATCCATCCATCCATGCATCGGATGACCCAAGACAATGTGTCTCAACAAAAGTCTGGGAGGGCTTCATTGTTTTGTCCAGCCAATGCCAGAGAGATAGCCTAATGCTATGACACTTGAATTGAGTAGGAAAAACACCTGAATGGAATGATTCTGCCTCATAGCACAAAATGAGCTTTGTGGACAAACACTGTCCCTCTCCATACAAATACCAAATAACCACCTGGGGAAGGGTTTTCTTAAGCCAGGGCTGAATAGCTCAGCAGGATGGGTTCCTGTTGTTAGTGAAATCTTAATGCCAAATTTTACATAAATGCTTTGAATTAATGATCATCTGAATGCATCTGCAGTGCCTGCCATATGTTTGCAGGGACGTGTGATTCAACATTGTAGGAAAGGAAGTCTTTTTTTGTTTCCAAAATATAGTTTCCTCAAACACTCCAAAGTATCAGCCTTAACAGACACAGCTTGTACCAAGGATGGAATGAAGACCTGTGAGTGTCTCTAAGTGAGGAAGAACACAAATGGGTGGCATGATCTTGTGTTATGAAGGGTGTCGGGAGCACTAAAACCCAGAGCAAGCTGAAGTTGGGAATGCGTAGCAAAGACAGGCACAAGAGAAAGGGCTTTAAAAAAAGCTACATGGAGCTCTAGAGGAAAATAAATCAAGGGAGAGACCTTCTGCTTAAGGTGCAATGGAAATAACGGAGGACAAGGAGGAGGCAGAGGTGCTCTTCACTTATTTTGCTTCTGTTTTCTTTACCAAAAGAAACCAGAAAGGATAGAACCAAAATGAGTAACAGGGAGCTGAAACTCATAAGAGAGGAAATAGTAAGAATTCCTAGCATCCCTGAGCAAGTTCAAATTGATTGACCCAGACGAACTATATCCTATATGAAGAAGGAAGAAAGGATCCTTGTATCACAATTCAATTCACCAGATATTAAGTACCTACTGTGTGCAGAACTCTTATGTACTAGGGGAGATGAAAAAGGTACTGGAAGAATTGGAAGATATAAATGTGGAACCCCTCACTATCAACAGTCTTTGTGTAATAGGATACCGGAAGTTCTCTATTTCAACTGAGGCTAGACTATTTCAAGTTCTCATCATGTAGCATCTGAACTATTGCAAAAACTTTCAAACTGGCCCTTGTTGGTCTCTCCACACTCTCTTTTCTATTATATATTCTTTTTTAAAATTGTTTTTGCTTTTTGGAGGGGGAAGGCAGGGCATTTGGGGTTAAGTGACTTGCTCAAGGTCACAGGGCTAGTAAGTGTTAAGTGTCTAAGGCTGGATTTGAACTCAGGTCCTCCTGACTCCAGGGCTGGTGCTCTACTTAGTGTACCACCTAGTTGCCCCTCCTCATTCTGCTTTTCATAGAGTACTTGAAGGATAGGTCCAACCATATAATTCTCCTTGATCCTCCATTGTCCCCAAGATAAGTCCATGCTCCTTGGTATGGAATTCATGGCCTTCTACAGTTTAGCACTGACCTATTTTGCCAGCTTTCTGTCATACAGTCATAGGACTGGGAATAGGCAAACATTGTCCATTCTTTAAAAAAAAAGTGACTTGCCCAAAGTCACATGGCTAGTTTTTGTGTCAAGTGTCTGAGTTTGGATTTGAACTCAGGTCTTCCTGACTCCAGGGCCAGTGCTCTATTCACTGCGCCACCTAGCTGCCCCAAGATGGAAAGTTTTTACAATGGTTCAGATGCTACATGATGAGAACCTGAAATAGTCTGCCCTCAGTTGGAACAGAAGGAAGAGCATGGATGTGAAAAATACTGTGAAGGTAGAATGGATAGTATGTAGGGGATAAAAGAGTAGGTAATTGGACTAGAAGTCATTTCCATCCTTGAGACCCTTCCATTCAATTAACTTTCTTTGTTTACATCGTAATATTTAGAGAAGTATAGAGTTTTAGTGTGAAACAGGCCTTAAAAGTCATTTAATCCAAATCGAGAAGGTAATTGAAGCACAGAGGGAACAGGGGATTTGCCCAAAGTCCTCTGGGAAGCGGCAGTTAGAACTTGAGTCCAAGTTCTTGAACACCCAGAAACTGGTCTGACTCTTTAGTCTCACTGAGTTGATGCTATGTTTGACTATATTTTGCCATCCCATAGAGCAGCATGGAACTCCATCTGTCTTTTCTCCTTCACCAAGACAGGGAGGCAAAACTGTCACAATATTCTCTCAATTCTGCCCCAACTGTGTTATTCATTTCTGTGTTTCCAGATTGATCAAAATTCACATTAAAGAAGTGAGAGGAAGCTTTATGGGATGGTCCCTGGAAGAGACTGTCCTCTAATGACACCTTAAGAAAGACTTTCTATAAGAATTGGAAACTTAGGAGATGCCCATCAATTGAGGAATGGCTGGACGAGTTGCGGTATATATGAATGTAATGGAATACTATTGTTCCATAAGAAATGGTGAGCAGATAGACTTTGGAAAGACTTGCGTTGAGTGAAGTGAGTAGAACCAGGAGAACATTGTACACAGTAACAGCCACGTTGTGCAATGAGCGGTTTTGTTAGACTTAGCTCTTCTGAGCAATGCAGTGGTCTAAGACACTTCCAAAAATCTATGATGAAAAATGCAGAGAAAGAACTATGCAGTCTGAATGCAGAATGAAGCATACTGTTTTCTCTTTTGTTATTGTTGTTGTGTATGTGTGTGTTTTCTTTCTCGTGGTTTCCCCCTTTTGTTCTGATTCTTTCACATGATTAATGTGGAAATATGTTTAATATGATCATGCACGTCCAATTTATGTCAGATTGTATGCTTATCCTGGGGGCGAGAGTGCAGGGAGGGACGAAATTTTAGAACTCAAAATCTCATAAAAGCAAATGCTAAAAACTAAAAATAAATAACATTTTGAAAGTAAATACATAAAAGAAAGATTTGCTGAGTTGAAATTTGGTTGATTAGAGATGTTCTGATGTTTCTAAAGCTTTGACTAGTGGGAAGAAATTGTCAGCCGTAAGCTTTGTAGAGGAGTGTATCTCTGACAGATCCCATGTTAATGCATTGTTTGAGACTGAAAGGAACTTTGCTTGTTGGGAGAAATTATCTCTACTGCAGCTCCTCAAAGGTGAGCCATAAGCCTGACAGCATAGCTATGTCACCCATCATCTCCTGTGATTAAGAAGGAATGATTCCATTGTGGGCAACTTAGAAGAAGATATGAGTATTTCAGAGTTGAATAGGGAAGGGTTGGTGGAATGCAGGTTTGATGTTAACCATAGGTGCAGTCAGGGGGAATGGAGAGATAAGGGAAAATGGCAGCCACATCTAGATCATCTTGAGGGGATTGACAAAGGATTGAAAGAATCAAATCAACTCAGGCAAAATCAAATGCCAAGGGGCATTAGACTGTCTCAGATATCCTAGTGCTCTAGTTTCCAAAGGGGTGGAACTCTCTAGTGCCATACCAAGAAGGAAAGGGAAGCTATTAAAAAGAGACACTGTTTCACTGAATTTGAACCGATGTGTCAGGAATTAATTGGGGGACAATCTGTGATCTAATTCAGCTCCTTGTTATTTATCTTATATTGTTTTAATTAAATGTCTTTTGTTCTGAATCCACTGTCATCCAATTTTGTCTTTAAAAAAGTCATTGGGTGGGAGCTAGAAGTTTAGGATTTGTATAGATGCTAACTCCTAATAGCATAACCAAACTGAGAAGCATTGACAGATTTCAACTGCATGTGGAGTTGGGGGGATGGAAGTGAAGGAGCTTCACTGTAGATTTATTTTGAAGCATTAGTAACATTACAGCATTACTTGTTTTTCTTTCTCTTTCTTTCTTGAGGAGGTTAGGCAGGGCAATTGAGGTAAAGTGACTTGCCCAAGGTCACATGGTTAGTACGTGTTAAGTATCTGCGGCTGGATTTGAACTCAGGTCCTCCTGACTCCAGGACTGGTGCTCTATTCACTTCATCATCTAGCCTCCCCCCTACATTACTTGTTTGTAATATATGGTGTTTCTGTCATCCTCCCAATATCTTTCATGATGAATCCTTTTAACAAAGACCATCCTCAGCCTCTTTTTATGTTTTCCTTTCCCAGAGACATCCTGAAGACAAGTGATATGTGAAATGAGGTGATGCCCTAATGTACAAATCTTGGTGTCACTTAGGTCCATAGGGACCTCAAGGCCACAGGTGCTCCACCCCTGCAGTCTAAGACATCATCAGTACCTCCACCATCCTTGATGGTGCTTGGCATAGCAAGTTCACAAGAGGTTGATGATACCATGTCCACAAATGGAGGAAGACATATACAAAGGTACCATGTGTTTTTAGCTATATTTTTTCCTTTTTTCTCTCAGCACCTGGCTCAAAACGGGGCAAACACACACACACACACACACACACACACACATCAGCAAAGACTCACTGAGTTTGCTAAGGCTATTATGCCTTGGACTGTCTTCTCTCCTCCTTCTCCTCCTGTTCCTTACATCTTTAATTCCTGCCCCTCCATAAATGCTGTCCGTGTACAAAATCCCATAGCATGAAATAACCTTCCCATTGGATCTCACATAGGACTTTGTGAGCTGTAGTCTCTCTATCTTGCTGTCTGTCTTTCTTTCTCATACATATATTCATACACACACACTTATATAATGATGTTTGTGCATTATGACAATCTGTGTTTGTGTCTTGCTCTCTCCTAGATTTCAGGGTTTTTGAGCATGGTAACCATGTCTTACCTAAACTGAACATAGGGCTCTGCACACAGTTGCCATTTAATAAATGTTTGGTTGAACAAACAAACGAATGAATGGATGGATGGATGGATTGGAAGGCACTGAGTCATCATACCTCAACTGTGTGATGAGTAGAGCCAGGTATGAATAAGGATAGGCCTTACTGTTTCACTCTTGGTCACAAATGTAAAATTTTGCACCCAGATAAATCAGTTTTTAAAGAGGTAGTAGCATTTTGGTGATGTAGGTCTCAGCATAACCTGGAACCTTAGGGCCCTAGTAGCCAGATTCTCAGAGGCCACCTGGCCTTCCCAACTGAACACTGTTTTACCCCAGTTCTAAGCACCATGCTTTATTTTATTAATTGTATTTTATTAATATCTTTTGTTTTTTTTGTCACCTTCTGCTCCAAATATATCCCTCATCCCTCTTCTTTCCAGAGCACCATCCCTTGTAACAAAGAACAAAAAAGAGATGGGAAAAAGGGGTTCAACAAAGCTAAAGAAATATATAAGCCAAGTCTGACAGGATAGGCCATCCCCAAAGTCTTGGAGCAATTTTGAGCTTTTGGGACCCCCTGTATATACAATGTCCCAAACCCACAGTCACCTACTTCTGTAAAAATAAATATTACAAAAGGAAAAAGGTGCGGAGGCTAGGTGGCACAGTGAATAGAGTACCTCCTGAACTCAGGAGGACCTGAGTTCAAATCCAGCCTCAGACACTTAACACAAAACCTAGCTGTGTGACCTAGGGTGAGTCACTTAAAAAAAAGGAAAAAAATTACAAACATAATAAAAAAAGAAAAAAAAAAGGAACAAGGTGCATTTTTTCCTCTTTCCTTTGAGACTAAGCTTGCCAACTCAGCAATCTTAAGATAATGGCCAGAAAGTCTTGGATGGGCACTTCTAAGCTCCTTTGAATGAAGAGAACCTTAGTCTGATACATCCAATGGCTAATTATTTGTTTACTATTCTTTTCACTTTCATCATAACTGGTCATCCCAATCTAGACCCTATTCTCTGAGTCCCTTTTCTCTCCCTCTCCGCACATTTAAGCTCACATTTGCAGGTATCACAGAATCATTTTAGGGGTAGAAGGCACCTTGAAGGTCATTTAGTTGCGGCTTCCCTCATTTTGTGAGGAAGTTGAGACTTAGGGAGGCCAAAAAGACTTGCTTAGAGTCCCATAGCTAATAAGTGACTGAGGTTGGATTTGAACTCAGGTCTTACTGAATCCAGGTCAGTGCTCTGCCTGCTGTGCCATGCGGACTCTTATTCTGCACTCTATTATTCTGCTTTCTCATTCTATATTCCAGGGCTTATTCCAAGGGGGAAAGAGAACACATTAATAATAATAGCACATGCTTATATGGCACTGTCTCATTTGATCAGGGAAAACCATTAAATATTTGCAAGAAAGAAAACAATTAGGCTATCCAAAAGTGGAATGGGCTGCCTCAGGAGGTAGCCGGCTTCTTATCACAAGAGGTCTAGATGACAAATGTAATTCAATTCAACAAACAATTATTAAATCACTAGTATAGGAAAGGCACAGTGCTAGTCACTGGGGTTACAAAGACATAAACAATGTATGCTCTCAAGAAGCTTACATTATAATGACCAATTATCACAAATGTTGCAGAGAGATTCTTATTCAGGTCTGAACTGAAGTAGATGAACCCTCAAGTTCTTTCCGTGTTTGAGATCCTATGATAAAATGCCAACCATGCTGTCCAAATACCAGTTGAGTTGCAGCTCCAGGTCATAGAATTGGATGGAGCTTCAGTTCAGGCCGCCTTTGCCTTTAGATAAAATGCTTTGTCCTTTATTAATTTCTAAATTTCCCTTATCACTGACCCCCAGCTAGAGGCACTGAACCTAACACACAGGAAGCAAGCTCCAAGAGTTCATATAGTTAAACCATTCTTTATACAGGTTCATGTCCCCAGCAGTTTCATTAAGAGTTGCAATTTTGGGGGTTCTTTCTGCACATATTACAAGCCAGGGGAGCAAGGAAAGACTCTTGGCATGTGAACTTTAAGGATATCCTATATATCAGGTTGAATTATTCTGAGTTTGGAGGTGATGGTCTGGTCCTGAGTTGGTAATGGATTCTGAAGTCTGCTGGCAAATGACAAAATAGAGTATTCTTGTGGCTGGTTTCCTGACATGGGCTTTATTGAAAGCTATGTAGAGATAGAAAGACATAACCAGTTTTAAATGACCCTAAGTAATCAGAGCTATTTTGAATGTCATACCTCTCAACTCCATCAGTCCTTGGCTGCAGGGGTGTGCCACTTGATGCTTGGTGTTTGCTCTACACAGATTAAGATTTATCTTACAGTTGAGGGACCCACCATTTCAATAGGTTATTTAGGCAAAGGATAACACATGAAGAACTGACTTCAGCTCAGCTTGTTGTTGGTGATTACTTTCAGAATACTTTCTCCAGCCTGGGGTCAAATACCAGGCCCATTTTACAGGCCAGGGTTCTCCTCAGATCTTGTGCAGCAGTTTGCTTGTATTTCTCTAATGCACTTTGGAGATCAGGGAAAGGAGGGAGTCTGGACCTGTGGTTTCATTGGTGAAGGCAGCACTCTGATAAGGAAACTCTCTCTATCAATGCAAAACATTAGCTGATCTGTAACTTACAGCCTTTAGAGAGTTATCTGGGGGCACCAAGAGGTTGGAGAATTTAACCACACCTGGGTCTCCTCTGTCTATAGTCAGGATGCATCGAAAGAAGGACTTCAACTGAGGCTGTCCTGGATCCCTGGCCAGCTCCCTATTTGGTATTCCATTCTGCATCTTTTGATGCACTTATTGTGTAATATTATATATTTAGTTAATTGGCTTTGTGGCTTATTTTTCCTCTTCTTCTGTGGGCCTCATGAAATGGACCACATCTTACCTGAATTCTGTAACTCCCATAGCTCCTATCAAAGTACTTTGAAAACCAATGTTGAATATTGAATATAGTATGTAAAACTGCATTAAAAAGCATGCAAGATTGAAAAAAAGGCAGAGCCCATGTAGCAGATATGAGAGACAAACATTATCCTGAATACTACATTGGTACCTGGAATGTCCTGTCACTTACTACCTCTGTGATCTTGGGTAAATCACTTCCCTCTCTGAGTCTGTTTCTTGGCTTGTAAAATGAAGACCTTAGAACAGTTTCAGTGGCCTCCAAGGTTTCTGCCAACTCCAGCTCCATAATCCTATGAACTTTTTTGCGGTAGAGCAGGAACTGGGAGCAATGCTGCAGGTTTCTACTTTGGGCAGATCCTTTATGAGAAAAGAGGCAAATGAGAAGAAAGGGATAAGGATCACCCTGATATCTGTGCTAACAAGACCGTGATCCAATGAAGCACATAGACTCTTAATCTTTATTTTTGAGCATGACAAGTTACAAAGACTTTGTGGGTGAACTGGAAGGAGGTTGAATTACTCTTGCTTTTGTGTATAGAACAGAGCTGTTATTTTCCTTGAGAACTTTTTCTTCTCCCTGGTTACTTAGGAATGTGGATAGAGCCCCAAAGCTCAACAGTAACCAGTAAATTTCCTAATGTGCTGAGGTGTATCCTCAAAAATCAACCACTTTGGGCTAGAGTATGTGGGGTCAGGGGAGAAAATAGAAAGAGGGAGATGGAGCAAGAATCCAACATTCAATGCTAGAAATGGCAGAAGGGAGAAGGTAACTAGAAGGCAGATACAGTACATCTTTGAGCCAAGGGATCAAGGTGGGGATAGCATTTGAGACCTTAATGTGGTTCAGGGATCATTGAAGTTTAGAAATTAGTAAAGGAAAAAACCTTAGAAACAAAATCAAAGGTAACCTGAATTTGTTTGTGGGGATAAACTGAAGTGTCCTAGAAGCTGCTATGATCAGTAAAGCCTAAGACAGAGGGCAGTGTATTTACTGTACAAATGGCATATGCTTTGTCCTACGTCCCAGGAATGGATTTTGTGGGCTGTTGGCCCTGTACTGTCTAGGGGGATCTCTCCATACACCAAAACACTGGATTATAACTCTTTGAAGGGAGCAGTGAAAGTGGCAAGATTTCTGCTCCTGGTTTTTCTGTCTCATCCTAGATCAAAAAAGAGTAGATTGAGAGTTGAAAGGGACCTTAGAGGTCGTCTAGTGCCACCCCCTCATTTTACAGTTTAGGGAACTGGAGCGTAGAGGGCTAGAGTACTCCCCATTTCTGTCTCTTGTGATCTCTCTTGCTTCTTCTCTACTCAGCGTTTACTCTTTCCTCAATGGCTTTCTCTGCTTCGTTTCTGTCTTTTTCTCCCTTTTTTCTCCTCTGTCTTCTTTCCTTTCTCTGACTTTGTTTCTTTTTCTCCTATTTCTTTCTATATGTCTTCTCTCATAAATTTCTCTCATTCCCTTCTCTTTTTCTTTCCGGCTGCTTCTCCTCTCCTTTTCCATATGCCTCCCGGGTTTATGTGTGTAACCGTTCTCTGAGAATATGGTTCGACTCTCTGTCTATTCTCTCTTTTTCTCCGTTAGTCTCCCCTTCTGTCTTTTGCTTCCTACTCCCTTCCCTTTCCTCCTCTTTTTCCTCCTAATACATCTCTTTTTTTCCTTTTTACTCTTTTTCTCTGTGCCTCTCCTTCTCTTTTTCTCTGTATGTGTTTCTTTTCTCCCTTTCCGTGTCTTTCCCTCTCCCTCGTTGTCCCCTCCCCGGCCCCTCCTCCCTTCCTGTCATGCTCGGACGCGGGAGGAAGGAGGGCGATAACTTCATGTGACTGCTCCTTCCCCGAACGCCCTTCAGCATCGGCTGCGGCTCGGGAGACACCACATGGACCCGGCTCCCCGGAGAAAGCTCCGTCACTGACAAGACCCACAAGGAGCCCCCAGCACCACCCGGGAAGGTAACCGACTTTCACTGTTTATTCCCTGTCTCTCCTTCCACCATCTGGAGCTGTCCGCCGGCCGTGGTGCTGAATCCCGGAGCCAGAGGAAGCCCTGCTTTCCTCCCGGTCCTTTACTCGCGCCCGCTGTACTCTGGGTCCCTTCTGACCGTTTCCCTGAACCTGGGGTCCTCTCTTCCCCTCCTCGTCCATACCTAAGATCTGTTCTGCTTATCTCTCCCCCACCCCAGCGGGAGCTTCGCCCACATCCCCCGTGTCTTGGATCCCCTCTTTCAGCGCTCTCTGCACCCCAGGGTTCGTTCTTCCAAGGGACCACCCTATCTACTTCCCTTGCACTTCCACCTCATCTGCCCACCAGGAATCCACTCTTCCCGTGCCCCCACTATCCCACTACCGCTCTGCTCACTACCCCTGTGTCCTGGGTCCACTCTGCTCTTACTCTCAGGACCGTGATTACTTCTGCTCATTCCCCTCTCTACCTCGGGTCTTTTTGTCCTTTCACCACCTGTACTCGAGTCCCCTCTATCCACATCCCCTGTGGCCATGGCCACTTCACGAGGGTCCTCTGCTCCCGAGCTCCCTCTCCTCTACCGGATCCCCCCAAACCCATGTCCCTCTCGGCTTGCACCCAAAGCAACCAGGTCTCCTCGTCCTGCTCCAAGTCCGCCCTGGAGAACATAGAGTGTAAAGGGGGGAGGAGGGAAAGGGGGATGTTAGAAGGTGGGGTGGAAATATGCTAAGCGAAATATGAACAAAATCCTTTCTGGTTTGGTCTGTTTGGGTAGTATGCTTTTGGTTTATTTTTTTTTTATGGGAGGGGGGGTCTTGAGGTTCGTTTGTGCCAAGCAGATCCCCAGTCCCTGGACCAAGAAGCTCAGTCGAGAGCTCTGTTTGGAGGTGGCTACTCGCGGGTTTCTCTGCTTCCCGGAGGACATGAAAGCAGCGGGATTGGAGAAGTTTGGGAAGAAAAATACTGGACTGCAGCATAGGGCACGCGTCTGTGTGTGCGCGCGCACGTGTGCCTCTGTAGCGCGCGTGCGTGTGCGCGAGAGTGAGCCAGAGCGCGCTGCGGTCCGCTTCTATCCCCGCTGTTCTATGTTCCCTGGTATGGGGATACGACTGCAGGGGGCTCACGTTCCGCCAATCTCCCATTCCTTCCTTCTTCTCCCTTAGGGGAGTCTCTGCAGGAGGGAAGCCGCCCCAATAATACTTCCATGCCCCCAGCACACACATTTTGAAGTCGGAGGTCTACCAGCCAGATTGAATAGAGGCAGGGACACAAGGACGGAGACCATTTAGAAGCAGGGTCAAGGAAGAGTTGGTTGGGAAGAGTTTGAAACAGCGTCAGGACAAAGGCAGGGTCAGAGCAAGAAGAGGCAGGGGCCCAAGTCTGCAGAGACTGGGCAGCAGAGGCTAATCTCTGAGGTGTTGGGATTCCACGACCCCACCCACCCCAACCCGGGAGGATGCAGACCCCAGTACTGCGCCCCCAAACCCCTATGTCTCGCCCTCCTCCAGCACATAGCCCCAGAGTGAGACGGGGAGCTGGACGCCTGGGCGGGGCGACTGGGAGTCCATACTTCCCAGGACTCTAACGCCCACGTTTGGGGAGAGGGTCGCCAACGCGTGCTGCCAATCAGTCCTGGTACTCGGGCCGGGAGCCTGCCCCAGCCCTTGCCCCTAACTAGGCTCACCAAATCGCCCTGGAGACTGAACGACCCTAGAGCTTCCGGAACCCTTTGCGTTTCCCCAAGCGCAGCGCGAGTCACCTTCAAACGCCCCTTTCGGCACTTCCTCCCTGCTCGCTGCCGCCTCTGTCAAGCGGGCGCGTGCTCCTCGCTTCCTGCGCGGCCCCCGCCCCAAAGTTTCCCCCACCAGTTCAGTTCCCTAATCAATGAACCTGAAGGATAGAACACTTGTTTCTGAAGCCAAAAGGCCTTTCAGGAAAATTGACATTCAATGAACCCGATCTTGCGGGTAGTTTCTGCAGCAGTGAGAAGCCCCGCTCCCACCCCTCCGCTAGTCCCGCCCCGCCCAGGGCTCCTCAGAATACCCTTCTGCCCTCGGCAGCCGCTGGAGAGCCTCCTACTTTTAAATCACCTAAACCAGAACTCTTGAGTGGCCGCACTCCTCTCAAGCCTCTCCACCAAACCTGAGCTCACTGTCCTCCTCTGCCTACTCCCTTCAAACCAGAGGTTGGTGAGTGACCTCTTCCTTACTCCCAAACCAGAGTTCGTCGAGTGAGCCCGTCCATTCTGCCCCCCAAAACTCTGGATTTGGAGTTAGAGGAACATGGTTTGAATCCTGACGCTTCCATTTACTACCTATTTTGACCTTGGGCACTTGAATTAACTTCTTTCAGTCTGTTTCAGTATTTTAAAAATGAGAAATTTGGTTAGATGATCTCTGAAGCATCTAATTCTGTGGTCCTATGATCCTTAGATACCGTACCCCCTTAGGCAGAGAAACTCCTCCCCAGTGACCTCTTCTTTCTGATTTCCCAAACCAGAGACTGCCATTGACTCCCACCTCTCTGACTTGTCCAAGCCCACAGAGACAAATTAGTGTGTCAAAATCAAGTCTCTCCAACCCGCAACAAACAGCGACCCTAGTGGCCAACCAGTGGCTGACTGACTGCTCTCTACCTCGTCCCTGAGCCTGTTTGTTCGCTTAGTGACAGAGCCGGAGGGAAGGGATCTCAATCTAGACACCCGACTTCCCAGCTTTGTCTGGGTCAGTCAGCCAGGCAGAAGTTAGATGACCTTTGTACTTGACTCTAGGGTTTTATCCTTTCTCTGTTATCTAAACCTTCACCCTTCCCTCCTCCACCCTCTCCCTTCACTTTAGGCTCCCTTCTTGGCAACCCCTAAAGCCTGCGGGCCTCTCTAAGCTCAGGTCTGACACTCCTTAATTACCCTGATTCTAATTACTTCTCCCCTTCCCGCTGCTGCTAAGATCACTGAATACCAGTCTCGATATCTACTCCCTCTTTCTCTTTGTCCCTTCGTGCTACAAACCGTAGCACTGAGTTTTCAAAGGTTTTATTCACAGGGAAAAGACAGTAAATGATTCACGAATAACGAAGGAATATCATTAGACCCGCACATAAAGGCAGTATGGTGTAGTGTATAGTTTATTAACGTGGCTGGCAAAAAGGTGTGGATTCTAGTCTGGCCCACACTAAATATGTGGTTGTGGACAAATCCTTTAATCTCTTAGTGTCTTGGGCAACTCTAAAAATCATAGATCATAGCCTCCTCTTCCCGGCCCAGGGGAAAGGAACCCATCCCATCCCAGACTAGGTAACCCTTAAAATTCCTTGGCTACTCTATTGAATGTTAGCTTCCCAGGTCTAGCTTGGCTCCTTGTAAATCCTTTTAGGTCCAAATCCTTTATGATCACTAAAGAGTTCCTCCCCAGCACTGTAAATTGGTCCATTCAACAATGCTGGGGGACTTCAGAGCCAATCAGAAATGGTGTGACAAGTTTTGTCTTTTACTCATATTACTTTGTAACCACTGGCTAACTAGAACCCTTCCCCTCCCTGCTAAAGTGGAGAGGGAAACATTTGTTACCCCATCACCTCAAATATAGAACCCAGAAAGAAAATGAAAGAAAGAAAATCTGGGGTATCCTCCCATGTCACCCATCCCCTTCCTTTTTTGATTGCCTCCTCTCTCCTCACAGGGTACAATCCAGGACCAGTGACCTGTGAAACTTGCATGTAAAGTCTGAACCAGCCTCATACGGGATCAAAGCCATCACCATGGACTTCGTTATGAAGCAAGCTCTGGGAGGTAAGGGGGACCAATTTGAACACCCCTGGGTCTGTGCTTATTTTCTCCTGAACAACTGGTACAAGCATCTCTGTCCCTCTCTCTGTCTCTGTCTCTGTCTTTCTCTCCTTTTGGGGCACTCATACTCAAACACAGACCTTTTTGATTATGATGCCTTGGTACAAACATTCACACTCTCCCATCTTTTGTTAAAGTACACCACCAGCACGCTCAGAATTACTTCCATGTTGTTTTGTTACTGTTCACTGGCGCACTAATACCAGCCTTCTCATGCTATTTGTCACACTGCATTGATAGGCACTCCCACTGATACCTGTCTGTGAAAGTTTATACTTGTGACTATAGTCCCTCATTGCAATCCAGCTGGGCCTGCTTCATATTTGGAATAAATACTGACACAAAAGCCTTCACTGACCTGTGCTGTGCAGAGATGATGGGAAGACAGACACTCCCTGAGCCATGTACAATAGGGAAGAGGCAGCGATGGAGCATGTCCTTGGGTCTCTTGGCTTCCCTTTATCAGTGTCTATGCAGTGGGAGAGGGTGGGAGTAGGATAGTAGGAAAGGAAATTTGGGGGAGTATATGAAAGTGTATTTGAAAGCATGTGTGAATTGAGGGGTGGTGAGAACAATAGACACCCAAGTCTATGATGAAGAGCAACCCCCTTCCCAGGTTTGGGGGTGGGTGTAGAAGGGTTGATTTGGGATGGAGGAAGACTGGATAAGGCTCTAACTGCCAGACTAAGCACTGATAGGTGCCCTAACTGTTTAGGAGAGAAAGAAATGAGAGGAGTGGGCCTATAGGGCCTATACCCCAGGCTATGGCTACATCTGGGGAAGGACAAGGCCATAGTCTGCTTACTATAGCCCTCTAGAAAGATCAGTTAGCTGTGCCATACATTCTTTCCAGAAAGAGAATGGTTCAGGTCGTCACCAGTTGTGGACTGGCAGTATCTCCAGGTCCCATGGGGTTTGCTCTCTCAACCCCACCCTTTCCTTATAAATCCCTGAAGGATTTTCTGAAGATGAATTGTACCCCAGACTCTGTGACCCAGTGGCATCTCTGGGTTCCCATGCTGTTTGCTCCCCTCTCCTCCTTTCCTAGCAAAACTCCCAAAGGATTTTATGAAAGTGAGAGCTGAATTGTTTCCCAGGGCTCAGGGATTCAGGAAAAGCCAAGACAATGGCCCTTGAAATACAACTCCCCCTCTCCCAGTTCCTTACACAAGCAAATTAACAGAATAACAAAAGGCCAGCTGCCTCTGGACCTCAAAATTACATTTTTTACTTTAAAGGGGGAAAAACCCCTCATTTGTAATGGAAGAAGAGAATTCTCATTTTAAACTTTTTATTTATTTTGGTGCTAAGTTTATTATTTTGGCATTATTTTATATATTAATATGTGATTATATTGGAGGGGGCCCTTCTAAATGTATTATTTCAGTAAGTCTCCAACACCATAAGCATCCTCCCTTACAGACTGGGCCTAGGATGCAGTCACAAGATAGCAAACAACAGTTCAACTTCCCCCCTAGTGAATGCCCTGATTCTGAGCCATTCCTAAAATGTTCAGTGCAGCAGTAGACTGTCCAGGCAGGAGGTGTGGAAAAGTATGTGAGGGACAAAGGTTTTGCTCCCCTTTCTGG
This sequence comes from Pseudocheirus occidentalis, assembly GCA_028646575.1. Taxonomy (NCBI): domain Eukaryota; kingdom Metazoa; phylum Chordata; class Mammalia; order Diprotodontia; family Pseudocheiridae; genus Pseudocheirus; species Pseudocheirus occidentalis. The sequence continues at coordinate 146,521,234 of CM053601.1, forward strand.
AATGTTTTCTTTTTTCCTGTGAATTAGGATTTGGAGCTGGAAGAGATGGTAGAGACCACTGAGTATAACTGCCTTGTTTTACAGCGGAGGAAACAGGCCCAGAGAGGGCAATGGATTTGTTGCAGGTCACACGAAAAATAAATAGCAAAGCCTGGATTGGAAGCTAGGGGCTTTGACTTCAAATACCTTGACCTTCAGATAGCTTCTTGAGGATACTCTGGTGATAGGTGGCTAAAGGCTGAGAGGTTGCTCTTCTAGTTTGGACAATGGAGAAGTCTAAGTATCAGGTCATGGGGAAGAGAAACCAGGACTGCAGTCGGTCACTAAGCATTTATTAATCACCTACTGTGTGCCATATATCACACTAAGTTCTCAGGATACAAAGAAAGACAAAAGATAGTTCCTGACTTCAAAGAGTTCATGATTCAATGGAAGAAAGTACCTTGCAAAAAGAAACTGAAAGGGGGAAAGGAGGAGAAGGAGGGGGGGGAAGGTTGCCGGGAGCCAGGGCATGATGAAGTTCTGAAGCCCAGTAGGAAATGATGAGTTGTCTACCCCCGACTCCTTCCTTAAATAGAGGATCTAGACGGAGCTCTCTTTTATAAACCCTTCACCCTCAATCAGAGGGAGGGCACGGGGTATGAAGAAGATAGGATTCTGTAACAAGTCTGACTCAGCCCTGCTCCTTCCCCCCAAACCCTGATTCTTCTCCCAGTCTATCCCAGTTATGAGTTTGGAGTAGAAATATCCTGGTACTCACTCTAGTCAAGGTACCTACTCTAAACCTGGGCCAGCTCCAGATGTAGGGAACTCTTCTTAGGAATAAGGGGAAATGGTCTAGCTTTGACTCCTGGTCTTTGGTGGAATTCTGTTCTAGGAGGATCCTGATGAGTCTTCCCTATTCCCTTTTCCCAAAACCAAACAAGCCTCTATGCATTCAAAATATTCAAGGATGTTTAGAGCTGCCCTCTCTCCCCCATTCTCCTCTCTCTACACCCTCCTCTCTACATCTCTCCTATCTTCTCCATCCTTCCTTCCCCTCTCCCCAAGTCCTTATCTTCTAGAATTTTGCATAGATATGAATGAAGAATAGGAAGATTAGGAAGAATCACGTTGGGGGGGGGGAGGAAGAGGCAGGGCTGTTGGCACCTTCACCAGTCAAATCCATAAAATGAGGGGATTAGGCTAAAGAGAGATCAACTTGGAGTGAAGAGACCCGAATTCCAGTTTCAAATCCACCACATTTTGCCATCTTGAGCAAGTCACCGAGCAGCCTATCATCTGTAAAATGGGGATTATAACTCCTCCAGAACCTACCACTACAACAACATACAATGTTGTTGAGTCATTTTTCAGTCCTGTCTGACTGTACATGACCCCATTTGGAGTTTTCTAGGCAAAGATACTGGAGTGGTTTGTCATTTCCTTCTGCAGCTCATTTTACAGATGATGAAACTGAGGCAAACAGGGGTAAGTGTCTCACGCAGGGTCACACAGTTAATGAGTGTCTGAGACTGGATTTGAACTCAGGAAGAAGAGTATTCCTGAGGCCAGGCCCAGCCCTCTATCCACTGTGCCACCTAGCTGCTCTCACAATAATAATAGCTAGCATTTATCTGGCACCTGCAATGTGCCCAACACTGTGCTAAGAGGTTTGTATATCTTAACTCATTTGATCCTCAACAACCCTGGGAGGTAGGTAGGGTATTATCCCCATTTTGGAGTTAGGGAAAATGCACAATATAGAATTATGGAAGATAATGTGCTTTGTAAACCTTAGCATAATAGTAAGTGTGGGCTGTTGTCTCATAAGACCCTTTTCTGTTCTGACACTGGCACTTTCTATGTCTAAGGGGCTGGGGTTGGCCTACTTGCAGAGGGCATCTGTGGCATGATTTGATTAAAGTGAGACAACGGAGGCTGCACACCTCTAAATCAGTGCCTGAAATGGGCTGGAATCATCATTCCGTGCTATAGCTTAGCATTTACTGTGCACCAATTCCAGATGGGTGCCAGACTCCACATGCCCCAGGGATTGCCCAGTGATTGGCATTGATCTGCAATGTTTTCCTTCCAGCACTTCCCTCTCTTTTCCTGCCCTGGGGCTCTGCAGACTTATTCTCTTGGTGGAAGGCCTGTTGCAGGATTGACAGTGCCAGGGCTTTTCTGTGGTCTTCAGAGATGATTTGGTTCATCCTGAATAGTGGCATTTCTACTCTACTTAAATTAAGTCAGAAAATTTCAAACCTTACATCTGGACCTCCCTCCTCTGGAAATTTCCCCAGGCTAAAGGACATGGAGATTTCAGGCTAATTATGAAGGCTTAGGATCAATTAGAATGTCAGAACTAGAAAGACCTTTAGGGAGCATCTAATCCAATTTCCTAATTTTACAGATAAGGAAACCGAGGCCCAGAAAACATCAAGTTAGACTTCATCCTTCAGGCTTAAATCTGGTATGGTCAAGTGTCTGTCCTAATGAAGCTCAGACATTATACTTGTCATTCAAATGATAAATAACTGAGGCTTCATTTGGAGGTTTTGAAACATCTGACTTGGGTTTCCACACTGTGGAGATGAACAGGGTAATTGCCCGATATTTTTTTTATCTTGTGTCCCAGCATCAAGGTTGTTTCTCCAAATTATCACAAAGGAACTCCTCTCCCTAGAATTCCCAAGAAGGCAGTGTACATTCTTTATATGTTGACATATATGTATACACACACACAAAGTAAATGAAAAATTATTTCAGGCAAGGACATGGGGGGGGGAGCAGAAATGGGACTACAGAATGGGTGATGCCAGCAGGCAAATTCCAGTGTGTTGTGTGGATAGCACCTTTCAGGATACTTTCCCACGAAGCTTTGGATTATTGCTGCTACTATGGGACACCAGACACTGTCTGCCTTGTTCTTGGGACATGAATTCAAATCCTGATCTGTCCTTGAGTTGCTGTGTGATCTTGGATGAATCGTTCTTTTCTTCTCTGGACTTTAGTTTCTCCATCTGTACAATGGGGAGGTGAGAGCAGCTGGTCTGTCTCTAAGTCCCTTCCAGCTCTGATGTTCTGTGGTCAATACCCTGCATTGGGATAATTGCCAATGTTGATGTTGCCATGGTGTGTTGTGCACACCCACACCCTGTGAAAAGGGAGAGGTTGGGAAAACTCAACTCTTTGCTTCAAGAAAATGAGGGTCTCCACTGTGGCCCTTACAAAGTCATCTGCCTTTCTGGTCTGTGTATACTACCAAAAAAATAGGAGGGAGAGTTATTACCAAAAAAACATACAGAAAACAAACAAAAAATTTCCCACCAAAAAATGAACATTCCCTAGCAGAGTACCTGTTCCTTCCAGCATCTTCTTCTCAGTTCATTAGTCTGTCAATGATCCAATAATTCATCAATCATTCAGGAGAACTGTTGCTAAGGAAATCTGAGTGCACAGGTCAGAGATGTCTGAAAAAAAAAACAACACCACCACATAACTGTGAATTGGTCTTTGCTATGGGCACTACCCCAACCTCTTCTCCTAGCAAGGGGCAGACATCTCTGCTAAGCCAGCTGAGGGGAATTAAACAAGTATTTCATTTAACAAGCACATTTTAAGTGCTTCTTGTATGCAAAGGCTTGAGGGAGGGGGTGTACAAAGTCTCAGATTCCATGGAGCTTGCTGTACAAGATACAAACATAAATCTAATATTATATAAGAGGTGCAAACCAAATGCTCTTTGAGGTGTAAGGAGGAAGGTTAGGATAGAAGGTGGATCTGACACAGGTGCCAACATGTGTGTTGACTGAGATAGAGGGGGAATAGTGCAATGGGAGATGAATGGAGCTCCAAGATTCTAGTCCCTCTCACTAAAAGGTCTTCAATTAAGGGTGAATGTCTGTTGGAAAGGCTGATATAAAGATTCATACTTCAGGTGAAGGGGTTGGATGACTGAGGCTCCTTCTAGCTGTGCGCCCCTGGACAAGTCTGGACCATCATTTCCCCCCTGTCAGATGAGGTCATAGGAACTATAGCCAGAAGGGCTCCCCTCATTTTACAGATGGGGAAACTGAGGCCCTTGTAGGATAAGTGACTTGCCCAAGGTCAGGCAGGTAGTCAGACAGATAGTAAGCATCACAAAGGGGATTTGAACCCAGATTCTCCCACTTCACTCAGAGCTCTTTCTGTTGTTTCATAGAGTCTTGTCACATAGACATATGCCTGTTTATTTTATAAGGTCTTGTTGCTAGTGATTGTCCCCAGCCCTCCACCTCTGCCCTGCAAAGTAAACAAACAGAAACCCACCTTTTATTTAGTGTATAGGGATAGGATTGAACTTGTGGGTTTTTTTTTTTAGCACAGGGAAATCTATGGATAAGGAAGCTCCCTCCACCAATCAAGACAACACTTTTTCTTATCGACTTATCTTTGTACTTGTTTGTGGGCAGCTAAGTGGCACAGTGGACTGAGCACCAGACCTGGAGTCAGGAGAATTTGAGTTCAAATCCAGCCTCAAATACTTACTAGCTGTGATCCTGGGCAAGTCACTTTACCCTGTTTACCTCAGTTTCCTCATCTGTGTAAAATAAACTTGGAAAGGAAATAGCAAGCTATTTCAGTATCTTTGCCAAGAAAACCCCAAATTGGGTCATGAAGAGTCAGAAATGAATGAACCAATATTTGTTGTTTTCCCCCAGTAGAATGTGTAGGGTTTGGGGGCATATGGATTATTTAGATTTAATTTTTGCAACCCTGCCACCTAGCAGAGTACCCAATACATAGTAGCCATTTTCTACATGGTTATTGAATAAATAAATGAATGAATGAATAACTTCTGTGAGGTCCATGTAAAAGGACTGTTCTTTTTCCTTCCAGCAGAGAAGTGGGGACTATGGGTGTAGAATGTTTCATGTTTCATAACTGTTACAAGGAAAGATTCGTGGAGAAAGGGGGAGAGGGAATGGTAAGAAACCACTGTGATATGAAGACAAAAGGCATAAACAAAACATTTTAAAAGGGGGGACAATTGTGTGCAAGCATTTTGAACAATCAAGATGCAAAAGAAGTGCCTGATGAGGCTCCCCTTTGGGAGTGGGGGGTGGGATGCAGACAGAATAAAGCTCTTGGGTTATTTTCAGCTATAGCTGAAGAATCCCATGGAGGTTTACCTAGCTTCATTGTCTTCCTCCAGATACATATATGTGCCAGGGGCAATGTTTCAGCAGGGAGTCTGCTGAACAGCTCCCCTAATGACTCGAAACTGCTGGGTCCATGTTTGTTATGTTGAATTGAATTAAGTGGACTCAGGTCCACATAGAAAGTGAATCCTGGCAACCCAGGTCAAGGAAACTGTGTTAGAATGTAAGTTTCTTGAGGGCAGGCCTGTTTCATTTTGGATTTTATATCTTCTGTAGCTAGTACTGTGCCTGGCATGGCAAAGCCTCTTAATAAATATTCATCGATGGACTGTTCCTTTTTGAAGTCTGTAGTTGCCTAATTGTCTCAGTTCTGCATGTTGTTTGCATAGGCACTGCAGCCTCTATCCCAGGCCAGTACTGTCATATGAAGGAATAAGCTGAGGCCCTGGACATCAAAGCAATCTGCTTCTGCCGCAGCTCAGCCTGGCTCCTGCACTATTTATTCAGTCTATTTGTTGTTCTGAGGGAAAGCTTGGGCTGATCTTGTTGGATTACATCAGCCAAGCCACTGCAAACATCCTGTGCTTTGCTGCTAGAATCCTTGGGCTGCTGGATGGGCTATTGGGTGATGGGGCCGATCCATCCTAAGAGTTCCACCAAGAGAGGCAGGCTGAGAGAGGGTAGAGGCTGAAGATGGAGGGGGAAAAGTAGGAGGGGCACCTCACCAAAGGGTCAATCCTATAGAAGTATTGGTGGAGAAAGAGGGAAGAAAAGAAAGGAGGAAGGTAGAAAGGAAGGAACGAAGGAAGGAAGGAAGGAATAATAGAAGGAAGGAAGCAAGGAAAGAAGAATAGAAGGAAGGCAGGAAGGATGGAAAAATAGAAAGAAGGAAGGAAGGAAGGAAGACTAGGAGGAAGGATAGAAGAATAGAAGGAAGGAAGGAAAGAATGATAGAAGGAAAGAAGAACAGAAGGAAAGATGGAAGGAAAGAAGAATGGAAAGAACGAAGAGAGGAAGGGAAAGGGGCCCAAGAAGGAATCGGCAACAGGAACCAGGTTTGAATGACCCTTACCTCAAGTCCATGGACCCCTCATGCAGTTCATATTCTCAAAAAACAAACCAGTATCTCTGGGAATGTGGATTTAAAATTTCTGCCAAAAGTGAGTACTTCTTCTAGAGGTCCAAGGGTCATAGGATTTAAAGTTGGAAGGGACTTTAGAATTCATCTAGTCAAATCCCCTCATCTTACAGATGAGGAAACTGAGACCTAGAGAGCTTGCCCAAAGTCACATGTAGCTCTTAAGATTCCTTAAGATTTTTTTCTTTGTGCTGTATCATACTTCTATAAACATGCACACCCATGCACACGATCCAGGCAGACACAAACAAGTAGGTCACCTGGCAGGTCAGTCCCTGAGGCACTAATCAGTTACTCTACTGCAAGTATCAGGATGGCCAGACCTGTATAGACCAGTCTGCCGATTTATGTCTTTTGTGGTCAGGTCAGTGTCCCATTCAGTTGTCTGGCTGGCTGATTATGGCTGTGCAGGGGCCAACTGGGAGAACGGAGGGCTAAGAAAGTCTCAAATCTAGATTATTACAGCTGATTCAGATATAGCTCTCCCCCTACCCCATACTTGTGTGTTCTCTTGCTCTGCTTCCTGGAGTGAAGTCTTGACAGCCTATCTGTAGATTTTGAGAGATACTGGTTCTCATGATTAGCCTGACCAGTGACCCTTAATGGAGCTCTTCATCCAGAAATGTATAAAGGGCTGAGGACAACAGCTGCTTCTCTGACTGACCTTCAGCAGACTTCAGATTCTGTGGTGATTTCTGGGACTGTAGAATGAGTCCCTAGCCATCTTCTCTGGGGGCTTTCACTGGGAGATAGTCTTCAGGTTTTATGACTGGAGGCATGTTCAGCTTGATATTTGCTAAGTAGATGAGGAAGATTGTAGGGTTGAAGCTCATGGGATAGGTACCAAGAACAAGGCTTGGATACCCAGTTACTGTATCTACCCACATCAACCTGACTTTTCTTCTTTCAGATTTAGCTACCTTATAGTCTGGGTTTCCTTTAAGAAAATCAACAGGCTCTACATTAATGTATTAATGTCGGAGACTTTGTATCCCCTCCTGCTCCACCCCATTCCTCTCTCCCAGTCACAGGAGCCATGATGAGCAGTAGGGAGAGCTTTCTCCTCACTGCTCCCACTCTGGGCCCTGCTCCTAGTTTTCAGAATGCTGGAACCAAAAGGGAGAGGGAGTAGGGTCTGGGAAAGATATTGGCAATGATGCACAGGGAACAGATATTTTACTTTGATTTGAATAATGCTTAAAATGTATAGACTTATAGCTATTGTATAGTGAATCATTTCAGAATTTTCCTATATGTGATGTGTGTGTGTGCACAATACAATAACAGTAAAGCATAATGACATGAATATAAAATATACATGTATATATAGATAACTTTCTATCATAAAAAAAGAACATAAACTATTTTATAATATCATCCTCTATAGGGTAAAAACCAGCAATTGCTTCTTGATTTAAGATATTATTGCACAAGTATGAGGGAACTTTCTGGCAGGAGGTATGGTGCTATTGAAAGAGCTCTGGCCTTGGAGGCTGACTTGGGCTTGAATTCTGCTTCTGATGCTTACTAGCTGTGTGCCCCCAGGCAAGTCACTTAACCTCTCTGAGTTTCCATTTCCTCATCTGGAAAATCCATTCAGTATTTATTAAGTGCCTGTTTCATATGAGGCACTGTTACAGATTCTGTGGCTATAAACTTCATAGGCTTGTTATAAGGATAAAATAAGATAAAAGAAAACATCTTGTAAGTTTCAAAGCACCACATAAATGTCAGCTATTCATTGTCTTCTGCCTGCCTAAATAATCTGCTTGACTGAGTGCCTGTAGCACATGGAACCAGGAAGACTTTTGTCTCTTCTAACCCTTTGCCCCTGCCAGCTCCTGTCTTTTCCTGGATGGCTCCCATTCTCTGCAGGAGTTTGCCTTTTCACCTATTGAGGCCTTCTCTCTGTCCATCCATTCATGTGTTCAGACTTCTCTGCTTTCTTTGAGCCATGCCACCCTCAGGAGACTGAGCTGACTCAAAGCCACTTGACATTGGTCAGACTGTCTTGCCTGCAGGATCCCAAATCAGATTTGTTTTCCTCAGCAACCTTTAGAGCACATCTTTCAGAAGCTCAGTCAGGATATGGTTTTACCATTTAAAAAATGATTAAAATTCACTGAACTGTAAGCAAAAGCTGGTTAATTTTCCATGGGAAAAAATGATAGTTATCTTTAAAAAAATGGGACAAGTAATAAAGAATAATAGGAGAGAAATAAAGCAGGATGTCAGCATCCAAACACTACTGAAAATGGCCTCCTTTCCCTGGGATGTGATGACTTTTGGGGCTTCACTGGCCAGGAAAGAAAAGAAGATCATAGAATCTTAGAACTGGAAGTGACCTCAGAAGTCATCTAGTCCAAGCTCTACCACAACATCCCTGACAAGTGGCTATTTGAAAGTCGTCAGCCATGGGGAACTCAATGCCTTTCAAGGCACACCCTTCCATTTTTTGAACAGCTCCTGTAGAGAGGAAATCGTTCCTTACGTTTCTGTTCACCTCTCTGTACTTCCCTCTTCCCACCCACCTCCTTTGTTCTTAGCCATCCTTATTTCTTTTAGTCTATTCTGGAACTCTTCATAAAATAATGGGGACCTATAACATGGAGTCAATTTCCTTAAGGATACTAGATGGCTAGGAAATAGGTCATCCCTTTCACAGCCCTTTGGCCATGGCCTGGACACAGTGAGAATGGGCCAGGTACAACACTAAGAGAATTTAAGCAGAATTATCTTTTTGTCATGAATTGTACATGTGATTGGTCAGATCCAGATCAGACTGGAGCCTAGGGCTGCTGAGAAATCAGAAATTCTTTTCCATGTCTGGCTTTGCTTGGACCTTAATGTTCATCTCAATTTTTTTGTTGTTGTTAATTCCCTGTTCCCTTTTATATCCTTGCATTAAGTGCACAATTTTCTTCAGACCAGCCTAGCCCATCCCTGATGTTTGTAAAAGATTATTGTGAAAGGCCTGTCATCCAGGAGCTATTAAAACTAATGCTGTTTGCTTAATCCTGACTATAATTTCTTGCCAACCAACAAAGCAAAAAATAGATGACTTTATCAGTTGAAGTATTCCCATGTTGGAGCTAAAACATTCATAATTGAATTGTAGTTTAATCAACTAATGCTCCATCTCTGCAGGAAAAGTGCCATTCTTCAGGGCTTCACAAGAAATGATGGCTTCTTTGAAGCATCCTCCCACATGAGGGATTCAAGGTTTTAGGTAAAAGCGCCCACTTTCTTTCCCTTCCATTGCTGCTCACAAAGTTCTCTTTACAATGAACTGGTGGCTTGGTTTGTTCTCTAACGCATGTGAACAAGTCAAAGAATTCTATTCGAAGAGTTTTCTAAAAGCTATGGGGTTTTAATGAATTGCCTTATAATTCTTTGTTGAGTTTTTTTGTGCTCAGCTCTGTTCTCTATAACAGACAGAGCAGGAAGCGCAGACCAACCTTTGAGGGGAGACAAGAGGACTGAACCCAGGTCCTGACCTCTGGGAGCTCAGTCTGGGAGCTAGAGATGGATTTTCTGTACCCAGAAGAAATGGGTGCCCTTGTGGATGCCTGGCAATATTCTAGAAAGGGATGGTTTCTGGACTTTTAGAAAGGTAAGTGTCAATTACTAAGACCCATCAAGAACAGGTTATGCCACACTAATTTCATTTCCTTTTTTGAGAATTAGTAGATCCATGAATTGAGACAATGCTATAAACATTATATGCCCGGACAAGCGTATGACAAAGTGTCTCACAATATCCTGATGGGACAAAATGGCAGTGTGGGCTAGATGACAGAACACTTGGATGGCTTCAAATCTGGATGAATGACTGCCTCAAAGAGCAGCCATTAATGGATTCATTTCATCCTAGAAGGAGAATTTCTAGTGGAATGTCACTGGTATATCCCTGACCCTGGGCTGGTTTTTTAATATTTTTATCATTGATTCAGATTAAGTCATAGATGGTATGTTTATCAAATTTGTAAATGAAACAAAATGGAGAGGGATAGCTGTTATGTATATTGGATGTCAGAGACAGGATTCAAAAATATCTCAATGGACTAGAATGGCAAACTAATTTAATATGATGAGATAAATAGGGTTTCCCAAAGGTCTTAGTGCAGTTTAAATCTTATTATAACTTTAATAGCTTAAACCTACACTAAGATTTTTGGGAGACACTGGAGTAATAATAAATGTAAGGTCAGAAACTTAGATACAAAAAATCAAAGGCACAAGTACAGAATGGTAACAATCTATTACATTCCAGAGACTCAGTCTCCTCATTTGTAAAATGGGAGAGATAATCATCCCAAAGATACTTATCTCACAGAGTTGTAAAGTTTAAATGAGATAATATCCATAAAGCACTTGGAAATCTCAAAGTATTATATGAATGATCACCTAAGAATTGCACCTGTGGGATTCAGTATCAAAAGCACTGAAATGGAAATTCAGAAGGTCAGCCTTCAAGCTAAATTGTAATAAATATGCTAACTCATTATTACCAACATTTAACTGAACGTTGAATGAGAGGATAAATGAATGGTTCGGAATTCATCAGATATATCTTTAATTATTTCTCTTAGTCTTACATGGAAGAGAGTTCATTTTAATTCAATTGGCATGTTTTATGAGAAAACGAATCATCCCAGAGCTGCTTAGGAACACTGTGGGAAAGTGACATGTGATTACAGGCATAGGTTGGATAGAGTGGATAGTTGGAAGAATTGTTGGGTGAATTCCATCAGTGAGGAGCTTTTGGACCTGAGGCACAGAGATAAGCCTTAACTTTTTTTTTTTTTAAGCATTTGAACCAGCTAGTGGTGCCTTGAGTCAAGAAGACCTGAGATTAGTTTTGACCTCATACCCTGGGCAAGTCACTTAAACCTTGGTATGTTTCAGTTTTCTCTGCTATTACAATGGAGATAATAGTAGAACCCACCTCAAAGGGTGATTGTGAGGACTAAATGACATAATATTTGGAAAGTGCCTGGAACTAAGGAGGTGCTAAGTACTTATTCTCTTCACTTCACTACACAACTGTAGACCTACCACAGCATCTTGTGTGTGTGTGTGTATGTGTGTGTGTATATGTGTGTGTGTGGTATGTTGGGGTGATATTATGTAGTGTTTTAGAAGTAACATCTGGGTTTGATAGGTAATTTTTTGAAGAAGTACCATAGTTATTTGTACACATGCCTTATTTTTCTTACTGGACAGTAATCTCTTTGAAAACAAGAATTCTGTCTTATTCAGCCCTTAGTACAGTGTCTTGCACTTTATAAGTCTTAATTGAATTGAAGAATGTAGTAGAAAGATTTCACTCCTTCCAGAATATCCATCTTATAAAGGCATGTTGTTGATCATCCAGGTGATGGAGGGAAAGAGTATATGGGCAGAGCCATTACTATGGTTGGTCAACCAGAGTTTTGCCTCAGGGCACTGAATTTGGAAGATATTGACAGCATGAGTCTCATTTTGTCTAAACTGCACCAGAAAACCAGGAAGAGATTCTGATTGCCAGCCTCAAGGTCCCCATGGAGCAGCCTATGATCTGAGTCACAGGCTCAGTCACAGGCAGCTGCCAGTTGAACTTACCTAAATCATGTCTCTTCTGTTCTCTATGCCTTCTCCCATTCAGGGGGGAAAGATTAAAAGTAATTAGCCTACCAAGGAAAGCACTTTGCACCGATTCTCTGCCACTGCTTTCCCAATAAAAAAAGAAAAAAATTATTTTGAAAATGCTCAACGTTAAAATTGGAAAGAGGGTATCAGGTAGAGACTATTCTCTAGCCTATGCTTAACCTTGAATGAATTTAACTTTATTAGTTACTGTTACCCTACCACTGTCCAGATGGATCCACCTATCCATAAGGCAAGGATACAATTAAAGAAAATTATTGATATATTTTGTTTGGTACCAATTTCATTTCCAGATATATTCTTATTCTTCCTCTGACTAGCTAGCATGCTTTGTAGTAAGAAAAGGAGGAAGAAAGAAAGAAAGAAAGAAAGGGAAAGAAAGAAAGAGAAAGAGAGAAAGAAAGGAAGGAAGAAAGAAAGAAAGGAAGGAAGGAAGGAAAGAAGAAAGAAAAGAAGGAAGGAAGGAAGGAGAGAAAAAGTACTTTAGCAAAACCAACTAATCCACCAATCATGTCTTTTACATACCCCTCCCCTTTTTACCAGATAAGTGAAAGAGGTACATTTTCCTAACTCTTCTCTGGGGCCATGCTTGCTTATTGTAATTACATAGCCTGTTGTTTTGTTCTTTCCATTTATATTGTTGTATTCATTGCGTATATAATTTTTCTGCTTCTATTTACTTTATTCTTCCCCAATTCTATGCCCCTGGTGCCAGGGCCCATTTATTGACAGGTACCATTACTCTAGTCTGAACCACAGGGATAGAGCTTTAGCTTCAGCTGAATATGTTCAACAGGTGAGGAATAATGCTACCAGGCTCTGCGTGTCACTCTCAGTATCTCCCTGTACCCTCCTGACACCAGCCTCCCTCCTAGGTATACCCCACTGCACACTCCTTGGCCTCTGCTGAAAAACCCCTTCCTCTGTACTTTTGAGGGATGGCATCACCTTTAGAGACCTCATGCTCCTACCTGTCCATATACACAATGAATGCTCCAATGTTGGTCTTACAGAAATGTTGGCCCCAGGTTGTTTCAAAGGTAGGTAGTTACTGAGTGGCAAGAGAGTGTACAGGGTTAGTGCCCTCACCAGAAAGGACCTCTAGTACCACTGAGTCCACTCTATATACTCTCAAGAATGTCCATACTATATCTTCCCATACTTCTCTAATTCCTCATATTCATCACATTTCATGGCACAATAACCTTAAAGGTATAATTCTATTTTCTGTTTTGCTGTTGTTTTTCATTTATCAGGCATTGATTAAGCACCTCCCATGAACGAATCATTGTGCCAGGCACTGGAAATACAGACAAAAAGAGTTTACAGTCTATTAGGAGAAAACAACATGTATTCAGAGAAATAAAGGGTTAATAGAATCCAATGGATCAGTGACCTGGTGGATGGCGACATTCCCTTCAGTGATGCAAATCTTATCAGCTGGAAGAGTACCAAGTACACCCAATATGCCTGGGGGGTGGGGAGGGATGGTGGACTATGAACAACTCCCAAGGACTCGGCTGTCATTTTTATTCACAAAGGAAGCTCTGATCCAGGCTACTCTGTCATATTTAGGGACAAAAGAAAGTTGGGGGAAATCGAATGTCCATATTTGATCTATACTCTGGGAAAGCCAGGATGCTCCAGGTCCAGCAGGCTGGAGCCAGGCGATTGGCAAGGAGGTCAATAATTGCATACAGATGTGAATACCAGGAATTCTTAAACACTTATTTTACTTTTTTTTTTAGCACAGTACCTGACACATAGTAAATATTTAATAAATGTTACCTAGAAACTGAAAAAAAAAAACCAACCCACATTTCTTTCTTCCATAGTTAGGGAAGGAGATTCAAGAGCAATCTGACTTTCCCTTCCTCTCAACATGTTACTTAATTGAAAAGAGAAAGTGTACACAGTATAAAGACTTCTTTTTTATTTTACTTTAAAATGTTCATTATTTATTTGTAACATTCTTTTCTTTTTTAAATTTTGAGGTCCAAAATCTCTTTTTCCCTCCCACCCCTCCCCCACCCACTGAAAAAACAAGCAATATGATATCAATTATGCATGTGAAATCATGCACAACATCACAATAAAGATTTCTTTTTTTCTTTTAAATTGATTTATTTACTTTTAGCTTACAAGACTCAGTTCCACAATCTCTTGAGCCCCAAATCTTCTCCCCTCCCTCCTTGTCCCCCCACCCCACTGCAGCCTGCAATCAAGTATAGGATGTGCAAATACTTTCACATTGGACATTAGTCTGGTTGTAAAGAACAATGAAGATTTCTAATAGATGTCTAAAATATCTGAGTGAGCAGCTAGGTGTGTAGTGGATAGGGCACTCGGCTTGGAATCAGGAAGACTCATCTTTCTGAGTTCAAATCTGACTTTGAAATTTTAGAATGTTTTCCTCACAAGATATTTTTAAAGGGTTTTTTCAGCTCAGTGAGTTCTCAGTATGTAAGACCTTGGTCTTTGGTAGTTGCTTACTACTTGTGTGGCCCTGAGCAAATCACTTCACCTTGTTTGCCTCAGTTTCTTCATCCATAAACTGAGCAGGGGAAGGAAATGGCAAACCACTCCAGTATCTTTGCCAAGAGAACCTCAAACGGGGTCACAGACAGTCAGACTCAACTGACAAATGACCAAACAACAGCAAAAATCTGGTTACAGTGATGAGGTTCCCTAATACAATTACAAGGAGGGGTCAAGGTGAAACTTTTTTTTTCAGGAAGAGATGACCAAAAGTGGGATATTAATGAACACTTTGGCATGGAACTAACCCTTTTCTGGCTGATTCAGGACCCAAGAGCCAGTAGGTCAGAATTAAAACCAATCATGGCAACTCCAGACTGTTACTTATCCAAATAGTTTCGTGGTGTTGTCATTTCTCTTTGAATAATTTCACATCATTCTTGAGTAATGGGGAACATAAAATGTTGATAAGAGCACTGGAACATCAGACTCTAATTGACCAAATAGATGTTGCTTATTTCATGCAGAGAAATTTTAGAATGTTTTTCTCGTAAGATATTTTTAAAGGTTTTTTTCAGCTCAGTGAGTTCTCAGTATGTAAGACCTTGGTCTTTGGTAGTTGCTCTAGGAGGGAGAAGGAACATTTGTTTGAGCCTGAGATGAGAATCTATAGTTCCAGAACCAGTCTTTGTTTACCCCCAAAGGAGGGTTATTTTGATGGGGTCCTGGAGCAAATGCAATTGTCTATCTCCCTTTCTCTCTACAATCATCTTGGAGAAAATTGCTCTTCAACTAATCAATACATTTATTAATCAATACATCGTTCTCTTCTAAGAGTTACAATTTGAAATACTCCAACTCTTCTAATAAATATGAGCTTTTCCTCCAGTTGGGAGATCAAGTAACCTTAACTGAAGTTCTAGGTCTTCTTAAGGTTACTTTGGGACTATACCTCACTGCAGGAGAAGAGAATCTTTAATGTGACGAATTAAGAGAACTCCGTTCAGTTTTAGGTGCCAAACTTTTAAAAGAAATTGAACAGATTGGAGCAAGCCTAGAGAGGGATGACCAAGTCCTGCTCTCAAGGAACTCATGGTCTGAAAATGGGATGAGAAGATTGGAGATAAAACCCTACAAGAATCAGTTGGAATAACTATGTTTTAGTCTGAGACAAAAGCACTTGGAGAGAATATGATATCTGTCTTCAAGTACTCAAATAGCTGCCAAGGAGAAGATGTTTAGACTTTGTTCTATTTGACCCTAGATGGTGGAAGAAGGAGCAATGGGTAGAAATTGAAGTCAGATATAGCTTCTTTGTAGAATTGCACTAACAAATGTGAATTCCTACCACCAGTAGCCTTAGAAGGTCAATCAGTCCAGAAACATTTATCAACCATCTACTATGTACCAGACATGGTGCTAAACACTTTGTGGGCTGGCTGGTTGACCACCTAAAAAAGGGTTGCAGATAGGCTTTATATTTAGGGATTATTTGGGATCAATGAGCTTTGACCTCTAATTTTGAAATTCTGTAAAATTGGAGTGGTATCAAACTCAGGTCTCTCAGCTTCAAAACTAGAGCTCTTTCTACATCCACATATCTCTCTAACTCATCTGCAGGCTCATCCCTAGAGAAGGTCGGCTCTTTACCCTTCTCCATCCTGAGCAGAGTCTATGTCATCTCTACCCTTTGTTAGCTATCCCCATGCTAATTTTTTTTATTCTGTGAAAAAACATTTGGATCCTCCCAATCCCAAGGTTACTGACTTTTTCTTAATCACTTTTGGTTAAATCTCCTTAGTTGTAAATGTAAATAGTATGGACTAGTGTTGCCAATGGGCAAATGCTGGAATGGATTTTTTCCTTCCAATGACTTGAGATGCTTGTCCATGTTGGTGAAATAAGCAAGAATTATTGCACTGGAGTGCTGTGTAGAGTCCTTGAATTTACCTGGTAAAGGGAACACTTAGCAACTACCTATCCTGATGATTCCAGCTCTATCCAGAGTCAGACCATATCATTGAAGCCAATATATCCACTTTGGGGCCCATTTAAGACTGAGGGAATAACCCAAGAATTGCTACAGTTTGGGGCAGTGTGACAAATGCTGGATTTTGAGTCAGACCATCTGAGTTCAGAGCCCATGAACACCCACTGTCCATATCCACTTATTCCCATATGATCTCAGAAAAATTACTTAAGTTTTCTTCATCAGTAAAATGGGGGAAGGTGATGGACTTTTATCTGTAAGATCCCCTATAGGGCTGATTCTGTTTCTTTCCTTGCTTAGATTTCAGGCCTTAGAACCGATCAGTTTTGCATAGTTGAGTTAGCAAGCCTTTAAAAAAAAACAAACCTATTATGTACCAGGCACTGTGCTAAGTTCTGGAGATATAAAGAAAAGCAAAACCCAGCCCCTGCTTTCAAGGAATTCATAGGCTAATAGAGGAGGTCACATGTAAATAATCATTTACAAACAAGATAGAGATAATGAGATCATCTCAGAAGGAGGGTACTAGCATTAGAGAGGATCAGAAAATATTTCTTGTAAGAAAGTGGGATTTTAGTTGGGACCTGAAAGAAGTCAGGGAAGCCAGGGAGCAGAGAGGGGAGGGATTCCCAAATATTCCAGGCAGGAGGGAACAGCCAGTGCAAATGTCTAGAGTCTGGACATGGAGTGTTGTATTTGAGAAACAGCTGCAAGGCTGCCTAGACCTTGACGTGACACCTTGCTCTGATAGCTTGATACCAGGCTCATTGTTTGCACAGGTGATCCAGATGAACGGAGCAAGAGGCCTATTCATGGTGGGCCTTTAGTGAGCAGTTCCATTATGTTTTTCAGGAACAACCAAGCATTGCATTTGAATAGGATCTTCCTGTTTTTCATGATGGTCAAGAGGACCCTCATTGTCCATCCCTACCTCTACCTTTCCAGGTGGGCAATTAAATTGAGGGAAAAATTCAGCTGGATGGGACAGGATCTAGGCACAACACTCAGGCTTGACAATGTTTATACTGCAGTAGAAAGCCCTTTCTCATTAGCACTGAATGCTTAATTCTTTCTTCAGACCAAGGCTTTCTCTCAGACTCTGATGATCCAAAAGGACTCTCCCTCTTTCAAACCAACGCAGATGCATCTCCTTGTAGGATTGTGCTCCGTTTTACAGGAAAATGAAGGTTTGGTCACGTCAAGTTCCCAGCCCCTGAATCCTTGGGCCCAAAAAGAGATAGATGGATTTCTAGGCAAGGGGAAAGAATTCCACTTTACAGTATGAGATGCTGTCATATCGTGATGAACAGGAAGCTATACAGACAGTTCTCAGTTTAGGCTAATTGGCATTATGACTTTTTGTAAGGAAATCTGCATTCCAAAACAAACCTATGTTACCTTTTCTGTATAGTACTTTGCTTTCTCTGTTCCTGCCCCTCGATGGCATTCCCTGGACCTCCCTCATGCCTGGAAAAGAGTCCTAAAAAAACCCCTCCAAGTGAAAGCAGAAGAACAAATGCCCAGAAAGACTGCCCCATAGAGCTGCATGAGGGCTTGGCTTGAGACTTCCAGTCCTGAGGGAGGTGATCTTGGACTACTCTCCCCCACCGCCAATGTGTCTGCCCCTGAGTGTCTGTCTTCCCTCCATCTGCCGGGGTATCGCCTGTCTCTCCTCTCCTGTCTCTGTCCTCTTCTCTGTCTCTGACCCCCGTGTCCTTGAACTGGGTGACAGCCCCCTCCCTCTTCTGGTGGACTGCTCCCTCCCTCCCTCCTCCTTCTCTCCTTTCCCTGCATCCAAGGGCAAACTGGCATGAGGTAAATCACTTTACGAAGAGATCCATGGAGTGGTCTGATTATGACTCGGTGTGTGACCTTTGGTAAATTACTCTCTGTCTCTAGGCCTCAGTTCCTTCATCTGTAAAAGCTGGTGCATGACCATGTGATTCCAGGATCTTAGGGCAGCACATTAGTCAGGATGTCTTTGGGCAGCTGCCCCCTGGCCTGCAGAAATCCCCTAGCTGATGGACAAGGAGAGAAAGCACACCAGGCTTTGTGGACTGGGAGCCTTTTCATCTTGTCATTGCATAATCTGGGCAGGGATGAAGGAATTAGAGAGAATCTAAATCCCCAGTCTGCAATGGGAGGAGGGGCAAAGGAGAGAGAAATGCAAAATCTTTTTGGCCAACACTATCTATACCTCCTGTCTACAGTGATCTAATTATCTGGATAACTGCTAGTGCTCCTGGCCAGCCTAGGCAGACACCGGCCACGTTGCCATGAGCTCACAAAGTCAAGGCCACCATACATCTATGATGTGGGAATGACTTGTGATTGGCCCTAGGCCAGAAGGTGTCAAATCAAATATTTCTATTTCTTTCTCCCCAACAGTTTGATGCTGACTTTGTAAGACAGCTTGCCTGCTGTGGCTTCCCATGCTCCTTGGTAGGCTAAGACTGCTCTTGACTTTATCATTGAGAAGACAGAAAACTCTTCCTCTCTGCTCCTCACCCCAGTCCTCACTCCCTCACTTTTGCCTCTCCCCCTGTGGCCCTTTTCCAATCTATCCAAACATTGATCAGGAGAGCCTGAACCCCTGCAGTCAATACAAATTTAGAGATGAAAAGGAGCTATGGTGGAGAGTCTCAAACAATCAACAAACATTTATTAAGTTCCTACTAAGTTCTGGACACTAGTTGCTGGTGATATAGGTACAAAAAATGAAGCAGCCTCTACTTGCAAGGAAGACCGCAAGGGCATATCTATATCTTTCTGTATCTACACATATATACACCTAACTAGAAAATAAATAAATACAAACATATACAGAGTAGTTAAATACAAGGTCGTCTGGGAGAGAGGGCATAGCACTGGGGGGAACAGGAAGGTCGTCAGGTAGGATGTACTTGGACTATGTCCAAAAGGAAGAGAACTCTATGAGGTGGATCCAGGTCAGGAGAGAGGAAGAAGGACATGTTAGACACAGGATGAAAACCAGGATAATGAGAGATGGCCTGTGAAGCACCAAGAGAAGGACAGTTTGGCTGGATCACAGAGGCCACTAAAGCAAATGGTGTCAGTGAGGTTGCAAGGACAGACTGAGGCCAAGTTGTACAGGACTTTAAAGGCTAGACTGAGAGGTTTCTATTTTGGTCCTAAAGGCAATAGGGAGCAACAGAGCTGATTGAGTAAAGGAATGACACAGCCAGAGGCTAAATCTGTACCTAAGTTCTTTTGGTAGCTTTATGTAAGGGGAGCTGGAGTGGGGAGAGAATTGAATCAAGAAGACCAATTAAGAGTTCATTGCAATCGGCTAGATGAGAGGTGATGAAGGCCTAAAATAAGGTGGTACCTGTGGGAGTGGAGAGAAGGGATCAGATTTAAGAGATGTCATAAAGGTAGATTTGGTAACTGATTTAATAAAATTACTTGTGTCCTACTGGTCACCAAGCAATCAATAAATCAGTAAACAATTATTAAATGCTTATGTGTGCCAAGAGTACTGTGCTAGGCACTGGGTATAGAAAGGCAAAGATAAATCAGTCTCTGCCCTCAAAGAGCTTCTGTTCTACAGAGGCAGACAACACCTCATGAGATACACCTCAAGGATGCTTCACCAGCCCCTCCTTTCCTTTGTTACACTTCTGAAGCTCCTACCCTAATTCTTCATTTTCATCTACTTTATTTTGACTGTTTCTTAAATGGTCTCTTTATCTCTAGTCTTTTTCTTTCCAACCCATATTGTATAAGTTGCCCAATACATTCTAATAATCATCATGTCATTCCCCTACTTAAAGTTTTTGATGGCTCCCACTGACACCATATCTCCTTATCCTGACATTCAAAGCCTTCCAGAATTTGGTTTTAATCTTCTTTTCTAACTTATCTGATCCCTTCCCTCTTCTTACATTCCATTTTCAAGTCTGACCAGTTTCTTTACTATTCCTGAGTATACTGGGCTCAATTCCCATCTCCAGATTTTGACTCCTGCCAAATTCCCTGGGCTAGAAGGATTTCCCTTCTTTTCTACTACTATTCATGTACATAACTTTCATGGCCCAGCTTAAATCCCTGCCATTTCCCCAGGCTGCTTCAGTCAAACCTGATTGGTTCCTGCATAGTTACTATCAAAAACACATTAGTTCCCTCCAGTTATGCTCATTCATACCACCTCCTTCTCTCCTACATCTCTTGCTTTTCTAAGAGCGCCTATCATTTCACTTCAATGAAGGCATAGAAGAATTTTTAAAAATTAAATTCAAGGATGACATTAAGCTTGGAGGGATATAATTAGCATGCTGGAGAACAGACCAGGAATCCAGAAAGACCTAGACAAACTAAAACAATGAGAGGAATCTAAAAAGATGACATGTATTTGAAATAAGTGCAAAGTTCTATAATTGGGTTCCAAAACCAGGTATAAGAAGAGGGAGGCATGGCGAGATAAAAGTTTGGTTAAAAACACCTGGTAAGGTATAGCATCCAAAAAACCCACCCCAACCCCCTAAACCCACAACAAACCAACAACCAAACCTCCAAACTTGTAATGATAATTTCTTAATAATATTTATTTCTTAGTTGAAATAGTTCTTAATAATTTCTTAATAACATAGTTTCTGGAACTAGGGGAATGATAGTCCCACTGTCCTCTACCTTGGACCAAATCTTGAGTGTTGGGTTTAGTTCTGGGCCCTAAAGTTTAGGGAAGATGCTGACAAACTGGAGTATGCCCAGAGAAGGATGGTCAGGATGATAGGCATGGGGAAAAATGTCATACAAAGACTGGGAATGGGAGTATTTAACTTGAAGAAAAGATCTCTTCAAGCTATTTTTAGTATTGAATTGAATAGCTGTCATGTGGAAGGAGCAGAAGATGTGTTCTTTTTGTATCCAGAAAGCAGAACCAGGTAAAATAGTTGTGGGGTGGGATGGGAGGGGCAGATTTCAGCTAGATGTAAATTCCTTACAATTAGATTATCTCTCCAAGCGGAGGGTGGTGCCCCACAAGGAAGGGACCTCCCATTACTAGAGTTTTTCAGAGTCCAGAAGACCATTTTCAGAGATGGGTGTTATAAATAGGACAGGAATGACTGAACTAGATACCTCTGAGATTCCTTCCAATTTTCTGACTCCTAGATTTCAGAGCTCATTCCACTTTACCATAGTGCCTTGAAATGACTTCCGTCTAGTAGGGCAGTGGGGAAGGCAGATGCTGAAATTGATTCACCTGGAAATGATGGCAGTGAAGGGGCAACAGATGCTGAGGCTCAAAATTGTACTACTGAACCTTTGGGTTTCAGTCTGCTCAGGGTTTAGGATACAAATGAAGGGTCAATCCGGCATTGAGGCAACTTCTTCAGGACTGAAGATCTCCATTTCTCCCCATTAAGATGAATACTAGAGTAGCCTATATCTTGGAGAAACCATGATTTTTCAGAAGAGTTCCCGTTTGTTTTCTTATGAAAGTTAACTCCAGTACTCAGATTTAAGGCTTGGCTGATTTAGGGATTCTCCTCCTTGACATCCTAGGTTGGACTTAACACCAAGGGCCACTGTTAAGGTCACCTGGATTTCAAATTAAGGGCAGCTGACACTCATTAGGATGCCTGGCTTTAAGAACAGGTGCTTTACATCTCAGAGCAGCCTAGAAGACTGAGTCCCCTTACTGAGGGCAATGTGGGTTTCAGCATACACTGCTTTATATAAAGTCTTAGTGCCATTTTAAATGTTAATAAAATTTCAAAAGTACAAACTTACAAAAACATTCTTTGAAAGTTTAATAATTTAAATTTCTTTTATATCTATTGGGTTTTGTGAATTTTAAATAATAAATGTTTAATTTTAATTTTAATAGTATGGAGTGCCCTGTCATTATGCACTGTATACGTAACAATTTCTGGATGACATTTTCTTAGATCAGGAGGGGAGGTCCTCTTGTTTGGCTTCCTTGGTCTCCATTTGACTTCTTGTGGGGTCACATCAAAACCGTTGTTCATGAATTAAAACCTCATCCAATGTATCATCTTAAGGCTAGAATTACAAATGCAATCTGCTGAAATTTTTACAAAGTTAAAAAAAATCAGCTAGAGCAATGTATAGCACAAGATGTTGAATTTTAACAAGAAATACATCAATATTTTAAATAATGAACCTTTCAAATGTTGGTTTTTGGTAAAGTTATAGCATTTATATTTCTGAAGTCATTAAAGCTTAAAACTGCATGACTTTGGGGACATGCAAAACAGAGAAGTAACTGAGGCCCAGAAATCTGATATAATTTCCCTAAGTTTACATAGTGAGGTAGGGGCATAGTCTAGACTATTTGCCTCAACCCAACAGTACATCTTCATAGGCATGTAGTTGGACCAGACCCCCCCCCCCCCAGTGGTACATTGGTGGCCTTCTCAGGGACCCTTGGCATTTCCAAGTTCATTTTCAATGTAAAAACACAAGAGAAAAAAGATCTAACAAAGCAAAGGGAAGAAATTATTTGTATCGGGATTGCCAAAAAACATGCCACAGAGGAGGAAAGAAAAATGAGCTTTTAGAGTTTATTAACATACGGCAGGCTCTTCCCAAAGAGGAAGGAGATAGACCCCCTGAGGAGGAAGCAAAGGGTGGTGACCTGGATCTTCAGGTATTGAGAGTGAGCACCATGTGGTAATGCTCAGCAGAAGACACTGGTAGTGGAGTCTATTGACTCCCTGCTGCTGGATATATTGGAGCATCTATTTGTGGATCACATATCAACCAAAGAATAATCTGTTCTTTCTAAGGAAGGTATCCGGGACATGACATTACCATATCTTGTCAAACCCGATAGCTTCTATTGACTTCCAGGGGTTTCACCTGGGTATGAATGATACCTCCAAAAGAGATGTAGAAAATATGCTTAAGGATTGCAGAGTCTTAGGCCAGAAGGAAAGAGAAGGCCTAATGAGCACAGATGGTATTTTCATTCCTATCACCAACTGAAGGCAAGGACTTCAGAAAAGAGGGAGATTTGGAAAGTGAATTACTAGTTAAGAAGATGATGAATTTAAAATCAGGATGGAAATCTGCACTGTTTAAAATGTAGGAATGACAGTCTTTAAGCCAGGGATGGAGTGTTTCCAACAATTAATGGCAAGAATGTATTTGGCCTGGAATATTGCAGATCTAATTAAAGGTAAAGGGACATCTAATGAGAAGGAACGAGGGGGATTTAAACCACACACACACACACACACACACACACACACACACACACACACATACTGGTTAATTTCCAGAGAGTAGTGACAATGAAGGAAGAAGAATATTAGGAGAAATACCTATAAATTCAGAGTAGATACAGTCCAAGAGACAAGCAGCAATAAAAAACATGGTCTTAGGGGCGGCTGGGTGGCGCAGTGAATAGAGCACCAGCCCTGAAGTCAGGAGTACCTGAGTTCAAATCCGGCCTCAGACACTTGACACAAAAAGCTAGCCGTGTGACCTTGGGCAAGTCACTTAACCCCAACTGCCCTCCAAAAAGCAAAAAAAAAAAATAAAAATAAAAATAAAAAAAACATGGTCTTAGATGTGTGTACTCAAATGCACAAAATGGGGGTGTGACATAATGTAAACTAAATACAGTAATGCAAGGGCGTCAATGCAACTTCACAGACATGATTAAGGATTGGTAAGATAAGGGTTCATGACTGGAATATGGCTTTGGAAGTATACCCCTTATTTGAAAGAAAGAGGATGGATAAAAAGGAGAAAGGCAGAGTATCATTTTCTAGTAAAAAAAATCTTTTAATTTGAATATTTGTGTAGCACAAAGAGTACATTACTTGGAGTTTGAGTTTCTGACTCTCTCCAAAGTGAAACAATAAATATTTTTCTTTAATGACAGTTTAATCCTTCAAAATATGGAAGAATCAGTAAGTGGGATGATATTCTGGATCTGATACCAAGGGAATCAGAAGGAGCCTGCTGATTGAGCTCTTCTGCCAGCCATTTGCTAAATTTTCAATGTGAGCCTTCATACCTCCAGAATTGGCAAATGCTACAAATAAGAGTTTGATTTATTGTTTTGTTGATTGTCTAGACTTAAGGTGGTGTTAATAACACAGATTAGACTTAAAAGTGTGTTATGCTTATTTTTTCTGGAAATCCCAGTTGTTAAATATTTGCTAGCACACCCCTGACTGAGACCCACTAATGAAGAAGAACTGGTTTCTAGGATAGAAGTGAGGGGAATGTTGGAGGGGGTGTGTAGGAGGAACACTCCATCTTAGAATTTGGGATAGAGGAGAACAATGCTACGGCTAGTCTGACATGAGCCCTAGACACTGGGAGAAGAGGTATTATTGAGTTCAGAGAAATGATAGTTATTCCTATGGATTGTATGTCACTATAGTGAATCCTGTGAACTAAATTCTACCTTTTGATTGAGTAACTAGATTGATAGATTAGGGAAATCCTATAGATGTAATTTGCCTTCATTTTAGCAAAGTATTTAATAAGATTTCATACATTTTGTAGGCAATATGAAGAGACAAGCTGAACAACAGTGCAGTTAGTTGTTTTCAGGAATGGCTGAATGACTGGACTCAAAGAGCAGTAGTTAATGGATTTATGTCAACTCAAAAGAGGTCACCTCAGAGAGGGACCTATGTTTGGACTTGTGTTGTTTAACATTTAAAAAACGGACACAGCACCCATTCTGGAGCTCTAACTTGGCACTCTCATGATGCAGGTTGGGTTCCCAGAATGGTACTGGGAGCATGAGGTACATTGACCATTTGTGCTCCCAGTACCATCCTGTGCTTTTACTTCCAGTAGTGTCTTCATACTGCTTCCCTGGGCTGAAACATCTCTGCTGGGCAAGTCCCTCAGCTGGGTCCCAAGTACATGCTTTTTTCCATAGCTTGATTCCCAAATGCCAGAACCAATTCTCTCTCAAATTTGTAGCTGACTGTCTTCTCTGCCTTCAGGGATCACACTCCTTAGAGTCATCTTCTTTAGTTGTTCAGTCATTCTAGTTGTGTCCAAGGCTTCATGACCCCATTTGGTGTTTTGTTTTGTTTTTTGACAAAGATATCAGAGTGGTTTGTCATTTCCTTCTCTAGCTCATTTGACAGATAAGGAAACTGAGGCAAACAGGATTAAGTGACTTGCCCAGGATCACACAGCTAGTAAATGTATGAGACCACATTTGAACTCAGGTCTTCCTGACTTCAGGCCTGACACTTTATCCACTGATCCACTGGCTGCCCAGAGTTGTCTTTATTGGGCTTCAATTCTCTCTGTCTCTATCTCTCATCCCCTACCCCTACCCTCACCAGCAAACTAACTTTGCTGTTGTTGTTGTTAAGTACCACTACAGGTATGACCAGTCTACAGCCCCCTATGGCAAACTGCCCTCCAACTCCATTAAAGCAAAACTTCACGACTTAAAAAGGGGGGACCCACCTATCTGTGCTTCACTGAACACATTAAAACCTTTCTGTGATTTTATCACAGAATTTATCAATTGATTTATCAATTTTAATCAAAAGTAACTGAGCCAGAAATAAATAAATTTGTTAATTTATCAATTGATCTTGTGGGAGGATGTGGGATCAATCAGAGGTATCCCTTGACCTCCCTCCTATACGCTCTTAGATAAAGCTGAGCATCAGATTTGCAGATGATGCAAAGGACGAATAACACGTCAGATAATAGAAATAAGTATCCTAAAATAAATCCGTTCTGGCTAATGTAAGGTTGAGTCTAACAAGACCACATTTAAATGGTATTTTCAATTGGGTTAAAAAAATTGGATGCTGAGGCGGCTAGGTGGTGCAGTGAATAGAGCATTGGCCCTGGAGTCAGGAGGACCTGAGTTCAGATCCAATCTCAGACGCTTAACACAAAAACTAGCCATGTGACCTTGGGCAAGTCACTTAAAGCTAATTGCCCTCCCAAAAGCAAAAAATAAAAAATAAATTTAAAAAATGGCTCCCTAAGTACAATATGGGTGAGGCATGGTTAGATGGCAGTTCATATGACTAAGGTGTGATGAGGTGAGTGGAACATAAGCTCCATGGGTCAGTAAAATGATGTCATATACTTAAATCCTAACCCTCTATTAGTCTACATGAAGAAGGACAGCATTCAGGACCACATGGGAAATGTTTTGTTCACTTCTGGACACTCCAATTTTAGAAGGGTATTAAGAAGTTTAGTTATGATGGTGATGGGCCTCAAGCACATGTTCCATGAGGAACTTTTGACGGAACTGGGGGGTGCTCAGGTTGGAGGGGATTTATTTGTTTTTGTTATTTTATTTTATTTTTTCCAATTACATGTAAAGATAATTTTCAACATTCACTTTTATAAGATTTTGAATTCCGTTTTTCCTCCTGTCCCTCCCCTCCCCTCTTCCCAAGACAGCATACATTCTGATGTAGGCTATACATGTACAATCATATTAAGCGTATTTCCACATTAGTCATGTTGTGAAAGAAAAATCAGAACAAAAGGGAAAAACCATGAGAATGGCCACTCCCAATTGGTGGGCATCCCCTGCATTTTTAATTCTTTGCCACCACAAACATTTTTGTCTATGTGGGTCCTTTTCCCATTTTTATGATCTCTTTGGGATATAGCCTATATATATATATATATATATATATATATATATATATACACACACACACATATATATAGTGGTATTGCTGGCTCAAAGGGTATACACAGTTTTATAACCATTTGGGTATAGTCCCAATTGTTCTTGGAGAGGATTTAGGTTGGCCATGATAGCTCTCTCCAAGTATTTAAAGGACTCTTCTCCAGAAAAGAGATTAGCATTGTTCCATCACATTTAGAGCACAGGACTAGGAACAGTGGATGGAAGTTGCGATGGGGCCGATTGAAACTCAGTTTGAGGATAAGCTTCCTGCCCAGTACGTTATTCCATTTCCCAAAGTGGAATAGCCCATCATAGGTTGCTGGAGCCATCCCCTCCCTCTCCTTCTCAGAAGTCTTCAAATAAAGGCTAAATGAATGCGGTAGAAGGGCTATGTCTTATGCAGACACAGATTGGACCCAACGTCCTCCGAGGTCTGGTCTCTTCCAGCTCGGAGGTTCTGCCATCTGCAGTAAAGTGTACCAGGCGGCTCATTGTAACTGGAGCCATGGGGCTGCTGGGGAAAGCCCTGTTGGATACCTCACAGGGTAATGAGACAAACCCACCACATGCTGGCAGAAGCTTTGAAAATTAACTGAGCCAGAAAGAAGAGTGTTGATTCAGAGCCTTGGAGGTCAGAGCACCTAGCAGCGTTCTGCAGAATCTGTCCTCAGACATCCTCTAGATATGGCCTCTAGATATGGCCTACACAGGGTTGCTGGAGCAGGACATGTGCCTGATGCCATTTTAAAATATCATTCAGTGGGAGATTACATCTCCTCTTGGCCCCTCAGGTGGCTATTTCAGGCTTTGGTGCTGGAAGGGACCTCCAAAATCATCTCATTTGATATATACAGAGGCTCAGAAAGGGGCTCATTGTCACATGGTACCAGGGTCAGAACTTGAACCCAGGTCCTCTGGCTCCAGTTCTAGTGTTCTTCCCACTACATGGTTCTGCTGAGGGATGCTGAAAGACGTGCTCATGGCTAGATACCCATGGAGAGTGGTCTGAAATCCCCATTTTTAGCAACCTCAAGTGGCCTGGCATTTCATTTGAATGACATTATTAGAGCATTTATCATCAACTACATCTAAGTGAAATGTAAAGTTCTTGTTGGAAGCCTGTTCTTGACTTTGCAGGGCTCAGAGTGGGATGCAGGCAAATGTAGAAGGAAACTACTGTTCAATTTTTAAAACGCCCTTTCCACTAATGTTCAGACCTTGCTTTTAGTAGTGGGAAGAACCCCAGACTGGACATCAGGGGACCCGGATTTGTAGCTGGTGTTCTGCCAGTTACTAGTTGGAGAAAGGCACTCTAAGCCAAGGATTATTCTCCAGCTGTAAAATGCGCGGTTTTTCCTCGAT
This sequence comes from Pseudocheirus occidentalis, assembly GCA_028646575.1. NCBI lineage: Eukaryota > Metazoa > Chordata > Mammalia > Diprotodontia > Pseudocheiridae > Pseudocheirus > Pseudocheirus occidentalis. The sequence goes on from CM053601.1 coordinate 146,549,616, forward strand.
GGTCTCTCTGGTCTCTTCCTATTCACACTCTGTATGATGCCACATTTCTAGGTGTCTGGATGTATCCCAACAGTAGAGTGACACTCCCAAGCTTTGTAACTGTCCTTCACATAATGGCTCCCGATGGAGGGAACCACTGACCTCAGGCAGACATCCTAGGCATTATAACACAGAGGAAATTAGTCTAGCTTCCAGTCTGGTACAGACATGACCAGTGCTGCAGATTCCTCTATTGTGAACCTAGCATTGGCGGATGAAATTCTTGGTAGAGTGAATGGTGTGAGCAAAAACAGGAAAGCAGGAAGTCACTGGCTATGATCAGAAAAGTCCAGTTAAGATGGAGCACAGAGTACGGAAGCAAGAGAAGTAATGTGAAATAAGGCTAGTAAACAAGTCAGGGCCAAAACACGGAGGACCTTGAATGTCAAGCTAAGGAGTCTGGAATTTACTTACTAGAGAAAAATGAAAATTTTGAGCAAAAGGGTAATGCAATGAGAGAAGTATTTAAACAAAATGGATCTTGGCAGCCTGATGAAGGACAGACAGGAGAGGGGAGAGACCAAAGGTAGTAAAACAAATTCAGAAGTTGTTACAATAGGATGGGTAAGGGGCGAAAAGGACCTGAACAAAGGTGGTGCAAGGAGGGTACCGACATGGGAACTATTGTATTAGAATCAACAGGATGTGTTTACTGACTGATGGAATGTAGTCTGTCAGATGTGCTGAATTAAGCCTGCAAAGAAACAGGGGCATGCAGGAAGGAAAGTAGGATGGTAGAATCAGAGAGGAATTATGTATCACAGCTCAGTTCTTCTTGTTTCATCTTCTCCCTTGCCTCAGCTGAATCTTCATGATTTTAGATGAAAGGACATGTGAAAATGGCTCATAAAATATGTATTAACAGCGGCGTCACAATCTCCCCCTCCACCCACCCCTCATACAGCTCCATTTTCTAAAACAATGCTCATTTATTTGGTCCACAGTTTTCAATTCGGATGTTTTCTACAAGTCCAAGTCAGAAAGGTTCCCAGAGGTCATTTAGTCCTGACCTAGAATCCCATAGAATTTCAGAGTTTGGAGGGACCCCAGAGGTCTCTATTTCAATGTATATCTGAACCGTTATCCTCTCTGCAATGTCCCTGAGAAGAAGGTCATACTGTCTCCCTTTGAATATCTCTGGTGATGGGAACTGACTGCCTATTGAGTCAGCTCAATCTATTTTGGGACAGCTCCAACAAGGAGGGTGTTCATACTTCCTTTGAACCTCTTTTGTGTTGTCTTGTTATAAGGGGAACTTTATGCTAAATATTCTGATGACACATTCCCCGTTCTGGTCATCCTCCTGTCTTTTCATTTCTTTCAACAGCTTCTCTTCCTCCCTCTCCTCCTCTTCTTCTTTCTCCTCTTCCAATGTGGACATTCCCCAAGGTCCAGTTCTCAGCCCTCTCCTTTTCTCCGACTATACCACTTCTCATGGGAAGCCCACTACTCATCATCACCATGGACTCATAAATAATCTCACGTCTCCTGTTCTGACCTCTCAGCAGCATGTTTATATGACCTTGCTATAAGGGTTATGAATTTGTAATACCTACATTAATAAGATAAAATTCAAAAGAGATCAATGTTAATATCTACTGTCAGGGTTCAAAAAATCAGCTTCACAAGTTCAGGAGAGAGGAGGTATGTATAGATACCAGAGCATGTGAAAAAGAAATGAAGGCTTTAAGGCACCATACATTCAAGATGGTTCATCAGCAGTGTGATTCAGAAGCCAAAAACAGATTTAAGGATAGTATTGAAGATGTAAAAGTGTATGGAGCAAAGTGCTATTCTCCTCCCTGGTGAATGCACATCTGTAGCATTGGGTTCAATTTCAGGTGCCACATTTTAGGAAGGACATTGGTAGACCAAAGTCTGGTGCCCATAATGACAAGGACTGGAAAACATGAAGAAAGACTGAAGGTACAAGGGATGCTTAGCCTAGAAAAGAAAAGGTGTAGAGGAAACATTTAATCCAACCAATATTTATTAAATGCCTACTATGTACAAGATTGTGTTTTAGATTCAGTAGCAACAATAACAAAAATACCCGCCCTCAAGAAACATACATTCTACTGGCAGGTATCTTCATGTCTGTGAGGGCTTCTCATTGTAGTACTTACTCTGCTTGGTCTCAGAGGGTAGAACTAGGAGATTGGGTGGAAGTTGCAAAGAGGCAAATTTGGGCTCCATGTGAGGAAAAACAATTAATAGCTTCCCAAGAGTGGGATGGTGGTGTGAGGTGGTAGTGAGTCCCCGATTACTAGATGTCTTTCAATAAATGTTGCGTAACTACTTTTCTTTTTTATCTTCTTTTATTATTTTTATATATTCTATCTCCCCCCAATTACAAATTTTAACATTAAAAAAAAGTTTTGAGTTCCAAATTATATCCCACCCTTCCTCTTTCCCTTCCCTCCTCCCTCTCTGAGATGGTAAGCAATTAGATATAGGTTATACATGTGTAATCATGTATAACATGTGGATGGCTATTTTTCAAGGAGGAAATTCTGTATTCAGGCAAGGCTTGGATTAGTTCTCTTCTGAGAGTCTGTAGCTCTAAATGTAAACTTCCTTAGGGTGGAGGTGACAAGGCAAGTCATCCTTTCTTCAGCTTAGGGCTTCAAGAGTGATTTGAAATAAATGCACCTTCATTCATGGAGTGTGATATTGGCCTTCCATAGAATACCCCTCAGTGCCCTTCAAAAAGGTAAGAAGTATCCTGAGCTGGAGAGACCAATGGCTAACCAGAGGACTCTGATAGACACTACAGGTGTAGAGACCTACCAGATACACTGATGGGGACCATCAAAATGCTAGAATTCAACTAATCTCCCCAGGGAGCAAGAAGAGTTAATCCCTATTTTGTGCATAGGATGACAAATCCTTCAGAGGGGAGCTGGAGTGGCAGCATTTACTTTCAGGAAGGAACAAAAGGCATCATTCTGTGAGGATGAGTGTCAGAGAGAACGGTGACAGCTTTGCCTTGGGAGTGCAGATTCGCATGGGGAAGAAATGGAATATCAGAACAGAGCCCTCTCTGCCATCTCTGGAGCTGAAGGGACCAGGGAATTCATCTGTCAAGCAGCTCTCCCTGCTAATCATGGCGAGGTCTTTCAAGCAGACCTTGTGAGGAGCTTTGATTAGCTAACATCTCATTTTCCTTTGAAGGCAAACCTTCAGAAAAAGGGAGCATTGATGATGGATTGTTAGCTCCCTCCTCCAGCAGGCTTTATTCCCTAACAGCACTGTCTAGGAGTGACATCTTTGATTTTAGTTAATGGTCTTTAATGGACAGAGCTGTTGTCCCATTTGGTCAAATCAGTTTATCCATCTAGTCATTTGATATCACTATCAAACTTGTTGGTTCTTCTCCATATCTTCCTCATTCACCTTCTTGCCTAAGGAGGCCAGAAACATACCACAGAGAAACAGAACATTTCTAATATAGCCATTTTGAGGCTCTGGTTACTTTAACTCCATCTATTCATCCACCCATCCATCTATCTGCACATCCATCTTTTATTCATTCACAGAATTGGCATTTCACAGCCAGATAAACATTAACTGAGTGTCTATTGTATACAGACCTTTACTAGGCTTTTTCCTTAATGAGCTCACAATCTAGTGAGGGAGGGGGCAAATAAGATATAGGGACAAGTAACTATAGTACTTAGAAAGATGTGATAAATGCCAAATTTGGAGAGAGTAGATTGGGCAGAGGGATAAATAAAGTATTAGGAAGTTCTGAAGATAAGATAGGCTTCATGGATCAGGTAAGCTTGATCTGGACAGGGAAGAAAAGGTAGGATTATAACAGGTGGCTATGTTGGAGAGAGTGTATGTGGTCTCTCATGAAAACTGTGAGCACCTCGAAAGAAGGAACTGTCTTCTGCCTTTGTATCTCCAGTACTGAGTACCATGCCTGGCACATAGTAGGCATCTAACAAATGTTTATTGGGTGATTGAGAGAGTGTTCTGGGATAAGAAATAGCATGGGTAAGTTTGGAGGCAGGAGAGTGTGGCTTGTAGTTCTATCCTATAGCACTGAGTATGTGTATAGGAAATAAGGCTTAGAAGACAGGTTAGAACCAAATTGTGGAAAACCTTGACTGTCTAGCTCAGTGGTTCTCAACCTGTGGGGCATGACCCTTTTGGGGGTTGAATGACCCTTTCACAAGGGTCACAGGGGTCTCCTAAGACCATCAGAAAACACATATTTCCAATGATCTTAGGAACCAAGACACGGCTCCTCTATCTGCCGCCAGGTGGGTCTGCCTACATGCAGATACACCATTAGGAAGGTTGAGAACCACTGGTCTAGCTAAAGCATTTAGACTTTCTATGATAGGCAATAAAGAGCCCTTAGTGATTTCTGAGCAAGGAAGCATATGACAACCACAAACAGCTTGCATTCATAAAGCTCCTACTATGAGCTAAGAGCTTTACAAATAGCTCATTTGATCTCACAACAACCTGTGGGGTAGGTGCTATTACTATTCCATTTTACAGTTGAGGAAACTGAGACAAACAGAGGTTAAGGGACTTGCCCAAGGACACATAGCAAGTCAATGTCTGAAGCTTGATTTGACTCCAGGTCCAGGGTTCTATCTAGTGTACCACTTGGCTATCTCTGGGTATGGTCAAAGGTAGGCTTTAGAAAGATTCATCTGACTGCATGTGAAGGGTGGGTTGGAGGGAAAAGAGAATGGAGGCAAGAAGACCTGTTAGGAGGCTTTTGCAATAGTACAGGGGAGAGGTGGCAAGGGCTGGGCTACTGAAGGAGTGAGAATGGAAAGGAGGAGATAGATTATATGAGATATTGGAGAAGCAGATTCAACCAATTTGGGTAATTGATTGGATGTTGGGATGAGGGAGGGAGAGGGTGACATCAAACTCTCAGACTCTCAACCTAGTTGACTGGAAGGATGGTAATACCCCACCTCCCAAACAGTGAAACCTGAAAGAGGAGCAAGTTGTTTGGGGAAAGATAAAGACTTAGGTCTGGAACTGTGGATATTGAGGACCTGAGCATCTCCAGGTAGAGATGTCTAGGAAAGAGCTGAGAATGTGGAACTGGTAGTTCATGAGAGAGATTAGGGCTAGAGATGTTATTTGGGAGTATCTGCTTAGAGGGGACAGCTGAAGTTATGGCCATGAATAAGAGATAAGAGCAGAGGATTTTCTCTCTCTCTCTCTCTCTCTCTCTCTCTCTCTCTCTCTCTCTTTCTCTCTCTCTCTCTGTGTGTGTGTGTGTGTGTGTGTGTGTGTGTGTGTGGGCACATTAAGGGAATGGAAAGAGAATAAGGAGTCTAGCCCTATGCTAGACTTTACTGAAAAAGAATTTGGGGAGAAACTGACCTCAGAGACTTCATAGTCTGAGGGGAAAAGACTCACACAACTTTGAATCTATGCATGACAGATTGGGCCAAGTGCTGAATCCTATAGTCTGGACCATATTGCATATGGGAGCTCAGACTAGACTTAGTTTTCCATTCCTCTATCACTAGTCCATTGAAAGCTTTCTGGAAGCTCAACTATTCATTTGGTCAACTGTCGGACATATAAGGTAATGAGCTCCCTCAAAATGGAAGTGTTCAAGTAGCAACTTGGATGTGTATAATATTCTGGACCTTTTATAGTCTCTCCTTAATTTCTGTCCATCTGAGTAAAAATCCATATATTTATTTGCTAATTGGATGGTTTACTACCTATCAGTGCTCTGTGTTTAACAAGATAATATAGTGGCTTAAAAATAATAGAATGTGTGGGAAAGGTCATGAAGGAGACAGATTCGTGATATTCCAGAGCAGACACCTTATTTTCAATAGTGTGTGTACTAATTAGTGCTGAGTATTACTGAGAGAGAGGGGAAAGAAGGGGGGAGGGAGAGAGCAAGAAGGAGAGAGTGAGAGAGGGAGGAAGGGGAAGAGAAAGAGAGAGAGAGAAAGAGAGAGAGAAGGAGGGAGAGGGAGAGAGGAGGGATGGAAAGTTCATTGCATTTGGAATCACAGAATTCTAAAGTTGGAAGGTATTTCAATGACCATCTAATCCAACACATGCCTGATCACACATATCCTTTTCCTCTTGAACCAATCCATTCCACTGTGAGAGAATTCTTAATTGTTAGGAAGTTTTTCCTGCTTTCAAGCCTGAATTTGCCTTTTAATAACTCCCTGTTGTACCTAATGTTGCCTTCTAGGGCTATCCCTTTAATGACCTGTTCTAGAACCTTCCCATTATTGAAGGTATTTCCCATTTCCTCCCTCTCACTGGGTTCTTATTCATTCTCTCAGTTCCAAATATCAGTTCTATACAGATGATATTCAAGCCTTTAACTCTGGTCCTAACCTTTCCCCTGAGCTCCACTGCCGTCTCTTCGGCTAACTACAGGACATCTCCACTTGTACACCCACCATCACCTTAAAGTTAACATGTCCAAAAACAAACTCATTGTCTTCCTCACTAGTCTATGAGTCAAAGACTATTCTCTTTACTTTTTTTGTCAAGTGTCCTTTTCTTCTGTAATATATATCGAAATGCTTGCTTGATTTGGTGTCTAGCAAATTTCAGAACGAAAATAAAGTAAAAATGGGGGGGGGAAGCCCAAGAAGCAATGTAAAACATAAACAAATAAACACAAAGAAAGTGAAGGGATAAATAAACAAATGGAAGGTTAAATGAATAAGTAGACTAACAGCTGGATGAATGGATAGATTAATAGATGGGTAGATGGATAGGTGGATCAATGGATGGATGGATGGATGGATGGATGGATGGATGGAGAGATGGATGACAGACATTTTGTAGATGGATGAGGGGGTTGGACTAGATGATTTCTAAAGACCCTTCCAGCTCTAAATTTAGGCTCCAATGATCATTCTTATTACATTTAGGAACTTGTCCAATGACATGGCTAGTGTTGATATGCTCTAACACTTGAGTAATATGCTAAAATGGACTCCTGTGGCATGTTGCTGTGAGATAGGGCCTTTGTGTTAAGGACACTGCTCATGTGATCAATTGGACACTCTCACTGAAGTAGTAGATAGTCCTCCTGTGCCTTCCAAAGGTGAGTAGTCTTAATGGGATACCAGGTATGTTCAGGTGACAATCATGTGTGAAGCCTCCATTTGGTATGGAGGTTGACTCACTTGTGTCCGAGGCTAAGGAAATGTTGAAAATGGTGTCAGGCCATTTCCTGCACTTCCCATATGCATTCCTGGACTATTTCCTTTCTGCTGGTTAACTCCCAGAGGAACAATGAAGATGTAGTCAGTTAGTTATAAGAAACCCAGGGTCTGGCAAAGCACAGCTTGCCAGTTCATTGGTCTGTCAGGTTCCTGCATGCTCATCCCCTTGGGGGTTTAATTAATACAGTTATTTCAGTTGGGTCCAACAAGGACAGACTTGGAACAGATACATTCCAGTATGGCAGAATCCCTGAACCTCAAAGCTCAGGAGGGAGCCACCTTGATGTACCATTGGTTCTAGTCTTCTTCCCTAGATAAAAGACACCATTTCTTTTTAGAAGATCTTGGTAGACCCTTACTTGGGATACTGTCTCAACCTTCACTCTCTCTTCAATTTCCTATGACTTGGCTTCTTCCCCCCTCTTTCTCCCTCTGCTCAAATTGCTCTCTTAATGACCTTGGAATTGCCAAGTCTTTTTTTTTGGAGAGGGAAAGGCTGGTCAGTTGAAGTTAAGTGACTTGCCCAAGGTCACATGGCTAGTAAGTGTTAAGTGTCTGAGGCAGGATTTGAACTCAGGTCCTCCTGACTCCAGGGCCGGTGTGCTATTCACTGTGCCACCTAGCCACACCCCCATATCTTTTTTTCCCCCTGTTTTTGTTCTCTTTGACCTCCGTGTAATTCCTGATTAGAACTACATCCTAGATCAGGGGTGAGGAAACTGTGACCTTCTAGGTCCTAGGGTGTGGCCTTTTGACTGAGCCCAAGTTTGAAGGTTTGATTCAGTCAAAGTGCTGCACTTGGGGACCTAGAGGGCTACATGTAGCCTTGAGATCACAGGTTCCACAGCCCTATCCTAGATACTCTCTCTTCCTTTGGTTTCCATCACACTGTACTCTTAGGGTTTTCTTCCTAGGCTTATGAACACCCCTTTTTCTTTTGCTAATTATTCATCTTTCTCCCACTTATTCCTGAAATATTAGAGTCCCTAAAGATTTTGTCTTCAAATTTCCTCTTTCTCTCCTTAACACCCTTTTCCCTACCCCCTTTCTCTTCTCCTTTCACTTCCCCTTCCTTTCCCTTTTACTCTTTCCTATACAGAAGTGAGAAGGACTGAGGGGAGAGGTGGAGTGGAACAGAGAGGGTAACTAAAGGAAAAGGTATATTTGAGCAGTGAGGCAAGAGAAAGGGATTGGAGGGAGAAAAGGGATCCAGGGGGAGACAGAAGGGACTGAGGAATGACTAGAGGTGGAGAGAGTGGAGATTCTAGGTGGGTGAAAAAGGGGGAAAGGAAGGAGGGAAAGACAGAGTTCAGTGTACAGAGATAAGAAAGGGACTGGGAGCAACAGAGGGAGATGAGAGAGAAAAGAGGGGAAGGATAAGGAGGTGATTATGAAAAGACGCAAAAGAGGGGAGACAGAGCAGGGGAAAGGGCTGGAGAGAGAGAATAAAATCAAGAAGAGAAAAGAGAAGAGGCAGACAGGGCAAAGGAGGAAGGGAGGAGGAAGAAATAAGGAAAATGGAGAAGGGGAAAAGGGATGGATAGAGTTAGAAGGCAGGGCTGGAAAAAGAGAGGTTGGGGAGAGATGAAAAAGGGATGGGAGCAGAGGAAACAGGGAGAGGGCAATGTTAAAGGAGAGAAAGGAAGGATAAGGGAAGTGATGGTGGAGGTATGGAGAAGAGGGGAGACACAAGGCAGGTGAAGGTTTGGAAAGAGAGAATAAAGTCAGAAAGAAAAGAAGAGAGATAGATTGAGGCAAAGAAGGAAGGGAGAAAGGAGAAAGAAGGGAAGGGGAGAAAGGAAAGAGGGATGGATAGGGTTAGAAGATGGGGGAAAGAGAGAGAGAGAGAAAGAAAGAGAGAGAGAGAGAGAGGGAGGGAGGGAGAGAGAGACAGAGAAGGATCAAGGGAGAGATGAGAAAGGGACTGTAAGCAGAGGAGAGGGGAGGGGAGAGAAGGAAGTAAGAGAGAAGAGAAAGGAAGGATAAGGGGAAGAGGAAGTAGGAGGACAAAGAACAGGGAAAGAGTTGGAGAGAGAGAACAAGATGAAGAAGAGAAAAGAGGAGACAGATTCAGAGTTAAGGAGGGAGTGTGGGAAGAAAGAAGGGAGAGGGAGAAGGAAAAGGGAATGGATAGAGTTAGGAGAAAGTATTGTAGAGAGATCAGAAAAGGGAAGAGATGATAAAGGGATTGAGGACAGAGGAAAGGGGGAAAAGGAAAGAAAGAGGAAAAGGGAGAGAGATAGGAAGATGAGAAGGAAAGGAGGGAGGAGGAAAGTACAGAGGGCCAAGAGAAAGGATTACAGAGAGAAGTCAGGGGAAGAGAGGAAGAGAGGAGGACAGAGAAAGGTACAGAGGAGAGGTGATAAGGCAAAGTGGGGAAGGGGGAACAGAGGAGAGAAAGGCCAGCTCCAAGTGTGCCAGCTTCTCTTCATATCTTAAAGCTTCCTTAAAATGTCTCTTTGCTCTTTCCAAGAACCAGACACATTTACCGTGCAAGCGCTAACATTAGGGTCCAATGATACTGTGACTCCCCGACACCCCCTACCCAGTTGAGGAAAATGAGCTTGGTCATTGTGCCATAGGGAGGACAAGCATCTCAGAGAGGTTATAGAATTGTGAATGGAGGTTATAGAAGTGGGATTTATTCAAGATGGAAAAGAAATTTCCAGACAAGCTAACAAGGGATTTTCAAAAAGCCTGAGAAGAGTCAGTAAAAAGGGGTGAAGAAATGTTTTTTGTGCCTTTAATGTTTTTAAAAGCAAGAAAAAAAATAACACAGAGAATGGAGCTATTTCTTTTCCTAGGATTGTCTGCCTGTGTAGGGAAGATGAGCCTAGAAAGGAGAAGGAAAAGCTTGGCTCCCCACTGGAATGATGGAGGTTGGGGAAGGGGGAGCAGTCCTTAGCTGGGGGGACAGGGCAGGTGAGGACATAGCTTCATTCAGGAAGAAAAGGAGGGCTCCATCTCTTCCTCTGGTGTGGTATCCCAGAAAGAGCTCCAAGCCAGAAATGAGGAGACTTGGGTTTGGATTCTGTCCTGTCACTTAGCTATACAATCTTGCCTTATGCATCTATTGTTAATAAAAGTTTTGTGATATGAAAAGCAGTATGTAAGTGAGTTATCATCATCATTACCACCATCATTATAATTTTTAGTCTAATCATGGGTGAGAGGTAGACACAGAACCCTGACCTCAAGTAGCTTATACTCTGGCTTGGGTGACAAGGCACACATTCCACCAATGGGAAATGCGTACAGAATTTCCTACGTAATTAAAGTGTCTTTTTGCTCAGTCAGCCATTGAGCATAGTTAGGTAGTCATTGTTGACCATAGTCATACATACACACACATACACACACACACAGGCACACACACACAGGGGCAAGTCATTCTCCAAGCCTCTGTTTCCTCAACCTTTGAAATGGGGATAATCACACTTGCCCTCAGACCTCCCAAAGACCTCCCAGGGTCATTGTGACTGAGGTTCTTTGTAGAAATGGTCACTATCGCTATCTGATGACCTGTTGGGTAACCTGACCTGCTCAGGGACCTCTGCTTAGCCTTCCATCTTATGACCCTTATTTCTCTAACCACATTCCCTCCTTAGGGAACTAGGTGCTTTGGTTTCTTTCTTCTCCTCAGCTGGAAAAGAAAGACCTGTGCGCCTCATCCCCACCCAATCCCACGCAAGCTTCCAGCGCAGGGTGTTTCTGGGATGTTTTCATTCTCTCTCTATTTCCTTATCAATTGTTCATTAACACTGAGGCCTGTCTGACAGCTCCCCAGTGGGGGCTGACAACACAATCTCTTACCCAGTCTCTTTTCAAAGGAGCTAGTGTTCTTCCTGTTTCCCTTTCCAAACATTTCAAACCACCTGAAGTAACAAAGGTTTTGTGACACCAAGTTTCCTCACAGCCTCTCAAAGCAAGCGGAAAACCTTGAAAATCATTGGCTTTGAGGCTGTCCGGCACTGAAGCTTCTACCTTCTTAATTAACTCCCTTGCTTAATGTGCTCTGCTCCATTGATGTCTTTCAAACATGGTGCTGAATCCTATTTGCACTACTTCTCATAGTAGCTGTTTGTGCTATTCTCTTAGCTCTTGAACCATCAGGGTCCAGCAGAAGAACCACCTCTGGCATAATACTAATTATCACCCCTCCAGCCTCTGGGCATTCTAGCGGCTCAAGTGGGTGTGAATCCAGATGTCTGAACAGCTGTCATTGGTTCTACATAGTACAATATAGTCTGTTCCCTTTGGGTTTTCTTCAATACATCTTTATCAAGTGCCTAGTCTTGTCTTTAGCCATATTGTGAGGAGAGAAAAGAAGGAAGGAACACAATCCATACCCTCAAAAAGCTCTCTGTTATGTTTGGGAAACAAAACCTGATCATATGAACAGGTCAGTAGCAGATACCACCAGGACCCACTTCCCCAAGCCAATAAACCTGTTGTCTGTAGAACTCTGAGCCAAAAGCCCTCCAGTGGTACATTCTAACCCACTTAAGTACACATAACTACACCAGATGTTCATTGGAACAATTTTGACTAGTTTGAACTGTTACAAAGACCTTGGGAAAGGGAAGTTACTAGCAATCTAACATGGATATGTACATAATTGCATTGTTAAGTAGGTAGGGTATGACTAGGGTTGCATCTCCATCAGTCTGTAGCACAATGAATCCACTCCTTCTCCTGGCCCTGGAGGTATTACTCTTTCTGACACTTTCCCCCACATACACACTTTCACCCACATACACTTATTCCTCCCACCCCCAAAGGGGATGTAGTCAAGGACCAATGGCCATAACACAGGATGTGGCAAAGTAATCTCTGGGAGAAAATGCTGCCCTCTCTCCCAGCACATCTGTGTCTTCCAACCACCAACTGAATTTTCCCCCAGTTCCACATTAAAAGATGAAATCTAAAATTATGTGAGACAGCACATGCTGGTTTCCTTACTGCCTTGATTCTTGTTTGAAAGTCAGATCTAAAGTGTTACTTATTCTTATGTTAAGAAGCTTGCTTTAACAACAAACCATATTTTTAGTGTACTTTAAATTTGCAAAGTTTTGTCTTCACAAAGAGCCTAAGATTTGTGTCATGCAATTGAAGACTCCAAGAGGTACAGTTGACTTGTTTCAGGTCACTTAGCTAGTAAGCATCAGAATTTGGATTTGAACTGGCCTCTCCTAACTCCCAGTCTAGGATTCTCTCCATCAGTTGGGGGTGTCACTTCTGCCTTCATTCTGGTCTTTGTAATTCTTTCTCAAGATCATGTCATGTAGGCTTAAGTAAACCTACAACAGCCTTTGGTCAGAAACAGTGACATTCCGATCTGGAAATTTGTATTAGTGAACACCCATGTGAATAGTATGAACTATATGCCTTTACTATGAGTGTGGGCAGAAGGAATAGGAGGTTGGAAGGGAGCTTCATGGAGCTGGGCTTGACTTGGATATGTGAGAGAAGGCATTGGGGCAATCCAAGTAGATGAATGGCATAAGAAAGACACAGAGAAATATATTGCCATGCTCATTTTCTATCCTTCTCGTCCCTGATGGCTGCCAAGCACCAGACTGTATGTTCTCACACGCTCATAGCAAATATAGTTGGCTAACAGAATCAAGATCCTAAAAGGCCACGATACATTGGAATAGACAGATAAAGTTAATGTGATTAAATTTGAGAGAGATTCATGTGCCAGAACTTAGGTTCAAAAAGTAAACTGTGCAAGTATAAAATGAGAGGGGTGTAAGACAGTAATTCGTGTGAAAAAAATCTGGGTGTTTCAGGGGAATGCAATGTCAATATGAGTCAACAGCATGATACGGTTATCAACCAAACAGGGAGATTACATATAGTCATTCTGTCCTCCTCCCTAACCAGACAGGGAGCATTGATTGGGTGCAATTATAGGCAAAAGAGTTTCAGAATCAATTAGCTAACCAACAAGATGAATGTTGATGAGCCCAGAGGCATCATTTGTAACATACAAAGGGCTAACATGATTGATGGGGAAGACCTGAGTTCAAGTCAAACCTTTTATACATACTAGCTGTTCATTTATTTATTTGTTTGTTTGTTTGCTTATTTATTTATTTGTTTGTTTGTTTATTTGTTTATTTATTTATTTATTGCTTTTTGGAGGGGGGAAGGCTGGCAATTGAGGCTAAGTGACTTGTCCAAGGTCAAACAGCTAGTAAGTGTTAAGTGTCTGAGGTCGGATTTAAACTCTGGTCCTCCTGACTTGAGGGCAGGTGCTCTATTCACTGTGCCACCTAGCTGCCCCTTGGTTGTTTAATCTTAAGCAATCACTTAACCTCTCAGTGCCCTAGGTGACTCTCTAAGACTCAAGTTGCCAAGCAATTGCTGATCTGAATTGACTAAGGGAATTTCCTCCACAGGGAGATGCCTACTCTAGTGACTAAGAAATTTCTGCTTTCTGCCCTCCACTATCCCCAAATTAACAAGCTAGAAGTCATCCAATGAGTGTTACTGGAATGATGAGAAAGTGGAGACCAGCCCCTGTGGGGATCCCCTGAAGAACTAGAGGGCTCATTTTTAAAAGCTTGGGGGCAAAAAAATAAAATAAAATAAAAGTTCGAGGGCAAAGGAGCACATATCAGAGACATTTTAGAAAATGTTTTTTCCACTCAGAAGGAGATAGAACTAGGTGAGCTCTAGGTCCCTTCTATCTCTAAGAGTTTTTGGTGCTATGAATAACTTCAGTCTGGGGCATAATCTGGCCCCAGGTACTACTGGACTTCCTAGCAATGAGGTTTGTAAGATCCACTTGTGGACAAGCCCAAGGGTAGAAGAGACACTCACTAAACCAGATGAGGACTGGTGTGATTGATTAAATCAATGATAAAAATTGACTTCTGCCAAATCAGGAATTTATATTCAGGAGAGTAGGACAGGACAATAGAAGAAACTGGGCATCAGGCAGGATCAGACAGACCCTCTCGGGACTTCTCAATCCCAAGAGAACAGAAGTGGTAGCCCTAGGTCTGAGACAAATGCCCACTGCTAGTCCCAGTGTGATAGAGGGGGGAATGATGGGGTAGAATTGCAGAATCTCAGAGCTTAAAAGAAACAAAGAATCCACCTACTCTATCCCATATCTAAATAGGAATCTCTTCTACAATGTCTCTGATAGTCACCTATCTGATAGTCACAGCTTGAAGACCTTAAATGAATAGGATACAATATTAAAACTAGAAAGAGTCTCAAAGACCATCTAATGCAATGTCCTCATTTAATAGATGGGGAAACTGAGGCTTCAAGGACTTGCCCAGGGGACCTATCTGCCTGATGTAGGGACAGATCTCACATATCTTGGTGATGAAAGCGCACACTTCAGAATGTAGGATAAGGACAATGTACTTGACCTTGTTGAGAGTAGGATTAATTCTGTCAAGATGCTGAATGGAAATGTGTCTCTGGATGACGGCATCGGCATCAGCATCGGCAGCACTGTGGTTTCAGGGAAAGGACAACAGTATCTCAGAGAGCCCATGGCTAATTAGATTGTCATCCAGCCAGGACCAGGACTGAAGGCAAATTGCAGAGGGCTCCACACCAAAGAAGGTAAAGTAGGCTTGGCTGGGCTATGCAGGTCCTGTTCCTTTCTGCCACAGATGAGGTCTACCCAGGACCATGATACAGCAGCAATATCACAAACCAGTTTGAGTAGGAGTCAGTCCCTTTTTAAATTTTATAGAAACCTATCTCTTCTGAGGCTCTTTGTCCTTTCCCATCATTAAAGCTGAGTAATGAATCAGCCTGATTTCTCCCTGGGGATGAATGAGCTGATTCTCCCTCAGGATTAATGATCTTAATTCTCCCCCAGGATTAATGAGCCTCATCTTCCCACCCCTTCTTCCCTCCTGCAATTAATGAACCTTATTTTCTTCCTCTTTCTCCCTCCCAATAATGACTCTGATTCTCCCCTGAGGTTGAATAAGCCCGAGTTGCAGAGATGTTGATTTTAGTTCAATTTAAGGAAAAACTTCCTAAGGAGTCAAAATGCCCCCAAATAGAATAGACTGTCTTGTTAGGTAATAAATTTTCCATCCCTGGGGGGCTTCAGGCAGAAAGATTTCTACTCAGGTACTGGTTGGACTAGAAACCTCTGAGACACCTTCCAGTGCTGAGATTCTATGATTTTATGAATCTCCAGTCTGGGCATTATGGAAATGAAGCATACATTTGCCATGTCTTTGAGCCTCAGATTCCTCATGGATAACACAGATAATCCTTTCAGCCAAACAGTGTCCGTTTTCCTATAATCTCACTCATGTAGATGTGCACATGCCTATACATGCAATCCCTTCCATGTAGCACGCACACACTTCTGTACATATGCACTCATATTCTTATGAGTACACCTACTCTCACGTGAATGTTCTCACATACACAAATACCCCCCCCACACACACACATGGAACTCGTGCAGAGCCATTATTTTGTCGCCAATGATAATTCGCTTTGATTAGTACTTGTTTCTGAGATCTTCTATTCTGAAGGCAAAGAAAAAGAACTGTCTAAAAATATATATAGGATAGACTTTTGAAACAAGACTTTTTCCACAAATGAGACCATCAGACCCTACCTGACTCTCTGACCCAGAAGCATTGGGACTTGTCTCCTGTTGCCAACCCAAGGATGTCTCAGTGTGTCAGGGCATCCTGTCCCCAACCCAGGGACAGCTCAGCATGTCAGGGCATGCTGTTCCCAGTCTAAAGACAGCTAAGGGTGTCAAGGCTTCTGTCTGTCCCCAAGCCCTGCATAGTTCTCAGGACAATGGTAGGGAGGAGCTGCTTCAAACCCAGAAAGCCCAGACTCGGAATGAAGCACCTTTTATGAGTTGAGGTTGATGTCAACGTTTATCAGATTTCTTTCTAGAGATCTGAAACGTCTAACCCTAGTCAATCTAAAATATTTAGAATATTAGATGGACAAAGCTCAAAGGTATCTTAAAGGTTACTTAGTCCAACCCTGACATTTTACATATGGGGAATGAGCCAGTTATGGAGAGTAAACCTGTGCCTGCCCTCAGGGATCTGACAATGTGGGAGACACAGGAGAAGCACACTCAGATTCTGATATCAAGGAGTTAGTTTACAGTCCAGATTAGGCAGAAGAAAAGGTTTAGACCCTGCCTTCAGGGAGCTTACAATCTAGGGGTAGTTGAGCAACTCAAACATAGGACAGTTAAAGAACAGTGACCATTTGACTAGAACATAATATCAGTACCAGCCAGAGACATCATTTAAAAAAACAACTATCTTTACCTTATGGGGTGTGGTTTCAGAGGAATGAGCTTGTCTGAATCAATTTCACTTAACTCTCTCTATTCAGCTGGACTCAACCTGTCTGTAGTTAAGTACCAACCTTTTACCCAGCCATGGGTCACATTGTACTACAATGGGGATGATAGTGAAGGAGGAAATCCTAGGGTCACAGAATATTAGGTTTTAGAGCTGGAATTGGCCTTACAGACCAGCTAGTCCAATCCTCTCTTTTCACAATTAAGGAAACTAAGTCTCAGAGAAATTGTGTTTTGCCAAGTATCATACCAGTTGACAGAGCTGGGATTAGAACCCAGGTCCTCCGACTCCAAATCCAGAGTGCTGCCTCCCCAAAACAAGTACTCTCTATGGCCAACCCTGACTCTGTCTTTGCCTCCTCACTAGCGCATTCAGGGTTATGCATCCATAGACACAGGTCCAATTCTATATCCCCACTCTGGTCCAGAAAGGCTGCTGTTTCCCCTGAAGCATGTCTCCTAGGATATGCCATTTTGAGATTTAACATGAGAAATAGGGTCCTAGACTAGAAGTCAGAGGATCTAGAGTCCAGTCCCAGCTTTGATGACTAACTTATTGTGTGCCTTCTAGAGACTTAGATTTCCTATTTGTAAAACAAACTATAAATAGTGTATGGGTGGGGCGGCTAGGTGGCGCAGTGAATAGAGCACCGGCCCGAAGTCAGGAGTACCTGAGTTCAAATCTGGCCTCAGACACTTAACACAAAAAACTAGCCATGTGACCTTGGGCAAGTCACTTAACCCCAACTGTCCTCCAAAAAAAAAAAAAGCAAAGAAAAAATAGTGTCTGGGTGAACACTTTGTTGGAGGTGTTTGGCAGTCAAAGCCCTTCACAAAGTCTCTCCCTCCTCCTTTCCTAACTCACCTTTCCAATTTTCTCCCATTTTAGACCCTGCCTTATTCTTTGATCCAGTGACACTGGCCTAAGACCCTTCATGTCTTAGCTCTGGGCATTTCTCAATGCTCTCCCTCCTTATCTCTGCCTCCAGGCTTCCCTGGCTTCCTTCAAGCCCTAGATAAAATCCCACCTTCTACAGGAAGTCTTCTGCAATTCTTCTGAGTTCTAGTGCCTTCCCTCTGTTATTTTCCCATTCATCCTATAGAGAGCTTGTGGGTACATATTTGTTTGCTTGGCATCCATCTCATTAGAGTGTGAACTTGTCGAGGGCAGGGACTGTCTTATAAAGCCTTTTCTTGTATCCTCTGTGTTTAGCATATGATGCCTGGCCCATAGTAATTGTTTAATAAATAGTCACTATTGAGGGGCTAGGGGGTGCAACGAATAGAGCACCGACCTGGAGTCAGGAGGACCTGAGTTCAAATCTGGTCTCAGACACTTAACACTTACTAGCTGTGTGACCATGGGCAAGTCACTTAACCCCAATTGCCCTACCTTCTCCCCTCCAAAAAGAGCTAGAAATGTAGGTCTGGAGTCTGGGAGGGGCTGCAGGTATAGATTTAGGGCTGGAGACAGTGCTTTCACTCCAAAGACATCTCTGGCTCATCCACAGAGATCACAGCCAATCTGCAGTAGAGGAAACCGACAAACCAGGAGTTCGCATTGGTCATGAGCTGTCAGATGAGAGCTGACTCTCAATTTACTCCTCAGAACCCAGAGCAGAGACAGCTCCGAATTGGGACTTCATCTGATTCTAGTTGCTCTGATGACACTGCAGAATCCTATCCGCCCTCTGCCAGGCAGAGAACTGGGAGGTGGGAATGGATTTCAGTTTTAATAAGAGGGTGTCAACAGTAGTTAAGGCTGTCAGTGACAATCCTAAGGGAGTTATAGTTAGATATGGGGACTGTTTGTTCTCCCATCTCCTGGGGACTTAGTACCATGGTCCTAGTTTCCAGTTCTTCTTATACACCAGTCTCCCCTTCTTGGTTGCTTTTCTCTGTCTCTCAATTTATGCTTCCTTTCCTAGCCTTGTGTATTAATTTGCCTTGGGAAGTGGTAAGTTTTCCATCATTTGGGGGTACCTAAGCAGAGGTGGGATGAGCATTTGTCAGGCATGGTCTAGAGGGAATTCCTGTTAAGGTATGGGTTGAACTAGATGACCCTTGTGGTCCCTTCTAACTCTGATATCCCATGATTCTGTGATAGTGTCTGTCACCTATCTGCCATCCAAATGGGTTTCTTGATTTTTTTTTTTTGCTTTTTTTTTGGAGGGCAGTTGGGGTTAAGTGACTTGCCCAAGGTCACACGGCTAGTTTTTGTGTAAAGTATCTGAGGCCGGATTTGAACTCAGGTACTTATGACTCTAGGGCCGGTGCTCTATTCACTGCGCCACCTAGCAGCCCCGGTTTCTTGACTTTAATAAATGTTTCAACTAAAGATGTGACATGGGCTGATTTTAAAAAGCAAAGAAAAATAATTAGAAAGGGAGCATTCCATGGTCCTGCTTCTTCATTGCTATTTTGAAGAATGCATGATTTGTCACCTTCAGAACTCTATGCCTCTATTATAGGTGCCAATAAATGAAAATGTTGGGAAAAAAAACAAAAATAAAACCCAACCAACTCTGGATACGCTGCTGTGAAAACTTTTTCTTTTTTTGTTCTTCATAAGATTTTATTTTTTCTTATTTAATAGTATTTTCCCCAATGACATGTAAAGACAATTTTCAGCATTCATCTTTTGAAAAAATTTGAGTTCCAAACTTTTCTCCCTCCATCCTCTTCCCCCTCTCCAAGATGGCAAGCAATCCGACATAGGTTATACATGTGCAATTATGTAAAACGTATTAGTCATGTTGTGAAAGAACAGAACAAAAGGTGGGGGGGGGGGAAACAAACAAAAAAGTGAAAATAGTCTGCTTTGATCTGCATTCAGACTTCATCAGTTCTTTCTCTGGATGGGGATAGCTTTTTCCGTGTGAAATTGGAGCTCTCCTAGAGGGGAGTGGGCTGCTTCAGGGCATTTTCTCCCAGAAAAATCTTCATTCAATGGCTGTATGACCACTTTCTGGGTCCCATTACTGGCGTCACTATCTTTCCATTGACAAAGACTTGCAACGAAGGTGGTATCCTTGACGACTGACTGTCATCTCCCCCGTCCCCCAATCTCCTCCCCCCAGTTGCCAAGACTTGTCAACTGAAGTCAGTCGTACCTTTATAGCGTCTCTCGTATACTCCCCCTTCTCTCCTCTGATACTGCCCTACCCTGGTGCAAACTCTCATCACCTCATACCTGGATTATCGTAATAACTTTCGGCTTGGTCTTCCTACCTCAAGTATCTTCTCGCTC
Organism: Pseudocheirus occidentalis; assembly: GCA_028646575.1. Classification (NCBI taxonomy): domain Eukaryota; kingdom Metazoa; phylum Chordata; class Mammalia; order Diprotodontia; family Pseudocheiridae; genus Pseudocheirus; species Pseudocheirus occidentalis. Next base: position 146,569,435 of record CM053601.1, read on the forward strand.
CAGTCCCTCCTCCACTCAGCTGTCAAATTGATCTTCCTAAAGCACAAATTGATCTTCCCTCCCTTCTCCCCTCACTTAATAAATTCCAGTGGTTTCCAGTTGCCTCCAGGATCAAATATGAAATCCTCTATTTGGCTTTTAAAGCCCTTCATAATCTGCCCCCTTCCTACTTTTCCGGGTTTTTTACACTTCACTCCTCTCCATCTACTTTTCCCTCAATGATACTGAATGTCTTTCTGTTCCTTGCACATAATATGCCGTCTCTGAACTCCTGCTATATTCGTTGGCTGTCTCCCATACCTGCATTTTTCTCCCTCCTCATCTCTACCTCCTGGCTTCTCTGACCTCTTTTAAGTACCAGCTAAAACTCCATCTTATTCAAGAACCCTTTCCCGATCCCCCTTAACATTAGTGCCTTCCCTCAGAGACTACCCCCCGTAACTTATCCTGTCTCCATCTTTGTACATAGTGACTTGTAAACTGCTTCCCCTGAGAGCAGGGACTGGTTTTTACTTTTCTTTGTATCATCAAGCTTAGCATAGTAATTGATACATAGTAAATCCCTTTAAAAAATGAAATCTTATTTTATTTTCAGATCTGCATTTTATTAAGTTCTTAATGAAAGCTTATTGACTTGATTATAATAGTAGCTAATATATATATGGTGCTCTAAGGTAGGCAAAGCACTCTCCAGCTAGGGTCGGACTGGATGACCACTGAGATACCTTCTCACCCTGAAATTCTGTGCTTAGGGGAAATGCCAGTGCTAGCAATGGCATCACAGATGACAGCAGATGAGGCAAGGAGCCAGAACCCTCCGAACCACAGTGAGATTATGAACATATAGCAGAGGAGTCAGACAGAGAAACAGCTGGAACCTGGGTGAGAGCCAAGGTCAACAGCCAACTAGACCATCTGGAGTCTGGGGTATTTGAGTCATGGAGGTCAAAGCAAGGTGATGAGTTGAAAGCAAGCCAGCAGGCAGTGGTCAGAGGGCATCAGAGGCAGAATCTGAGCCAAGCAGTGGGCAAGACCAGGCAATGAGAAAGACAGCCCAGCTGGTGAAGCTGGGCACATCAGGAAGGTAATGAGGAAACAGAAAGATGAAGAGGTGGAGAGTGAAGCCGTTCCTTCCCCTCCAGCCCAAGGCTAGCAGAGTTGGCAGGCAGAGATGAGTACCCCAGGACTGGAGTCCAAACAACAGACACAGGTACCTGAAGCAATGAGACCTTTGATTGAGGACAAGCTCAGCCACAGCTGGAAGCTGCCTCCAAGCTTCCTGGTACACACATTCCTCACGAGCCTTCCAGCTGCCTTCTATCAGAGAGGGCTTTGAGGGGAAGCTAAACTCATCAACAATCTGGATTCCTAGAGTGTTCATTCCTGGGGGGACCTTGACCAGTCTGGAACAGCCCCCCTCAGTGTGTCTGGATAACATTTTCCTCTCAGGGGATGGGTGCCCAGTGTCTCAGTTATTATGTACACCAGGAATCATAAATGTGAGAGGTGGAAAGGACCTCAGCGATCATCTACTTCAACTTGTGCTGGGACAGGAATTGTCTCTATGACACCCAGCCAAATTGGGGATCTAGCCTTTGCTTGGGTATATCTGGCAGGAGTTCTTAGCCTAGCATCCACAAGCTTGTTTTTTAACTTGTATGTTTTATTAACTGTATTGAATTTTTGGTTTCCTTCATAACGTGTGCTTCGTACATTTTAAAATTTGCAATATTTATAAATAATATATAACTATAATATATACTTATTAATGTAATATTCAATATTTTAAATATTATGCCATAGATTTCACTGGACTGCCAATGGTGGCCATCAGGGTTGTTATCCCCGATAATAAGAGGAAACTTACTAAACGCTCTAGGTTGTCTATAATCATTGGGAAGACTTTCTTTTTGTTTGTTTTCTTCTAATGAACAAACATTTATTTTTACTCCTTCTAAACCACCTTTCCCACAATGGAAAAAAAAAGAAAAACAAAACCTTTGCAACACAGTCAAACAAAACAAATTAACTCATTTATTGGGAAATCTTATTTTTTCTGATATCAAACCTAAATCTTTGACTTCCGTAAATTACTGGTGGTATTGCCTTTTGAGTCTAAGCAGATGAAGTCAAATCCTTCTTCCATATGATAACCTTTCAAATGCAGCTCTTCTTTTCTCCAAGCTAAGGTCCTATTTCCTTCAGCTTTTCCTTATGTGACATAATCCTCAATCCCTTACATTCAATTGTCATTGAGTGTTTTCCATCTTATCAACGCCCTTCTTCAAAAGAGATCCCTATAACCACATCCAACATTCAGGTGTGATCTGACCAAGGTAGAGTAACAGGTCTATCTCTCCCTACTTTTCCCTAACGTAATCTAAAGGTTATACTAATTTTCTGGTTGTCTTGTAATATAATTGATGGCAGTCCACAAAACTCTGGTAGGTATTTTTCTCTGGGAACCACTGCCTAGCCTCACTTTCCCCATTTCCTACAAAGGAAGTTGATTTTTTGAACCCAAGTGTGGAATGTTATATTTATCACTATTAAATATGCCCTTATTAGATTTGACCCAGTGTTCTAACCTGCTGAGAGCTTTTTCGATCCTGAGTCTGTCATCCAATGTATGGGCTGCTTCATTTGATCTGTGGGTTTTATAAATAAGCCGTCTATGCTTTTGGTCAAGTCATTAAATGTTCAAGGTCAAGGAGAGATCCCTATGGTATTTTACTAGGACCTTCTTCCTGTAATGGACTTAGGTCCAGCCATTTAATCTGTTCCAAAGACCATCTTATTGCCTAGCCACAATCTCCCCATATTTACCAAAAGAATAGTATGAGAGTATACAATAAATGTTCTGCTCATAATATAGAGAAACTATGCTTCTGGCATTGCCCATGACCTGCCAGTCAAAAAAGAAAATACAGATAGTCATGAATAGCGTGCTCTTTGTTAAAAAAAATATTTTAAATCAAATTCCTTTGTTTTTTCCATCACCTACATTTCCTAACTTCCACTCCCCACACCTCCTTTCTCTTCTCTAAGAATCCTAGGATGTAGTCCATCTGAGCTAAATGACCCACGTGCTTAATAAATTTTGCAAAGTACACGTCAACTAGTCTTAATCCAATTATTCTGTCTTCAGAGACTTTTAAAATGGGAAGGAACCTGAGAGATCATCTAGTCTATCCTTCCTCATTTCCCAGTTAAGGAAACCTAAGCCCAGAGCAGTGAATTTACCTGCCCATGGTCTCATGATCAAATAATGGTAGGTTTGGTCCTCAGGTCCAATGTCTGGATACCCAGAAGAATGAACATTGGCTTCTGAAGCAAAGGACCTGGGCTTGAATCTGACCTCTGACATTTACTGAATGTGTGATTTGGGGCAAGTTCTATGGCTTCTCTGGCTTCACTCTCCTTATCTGGAAGTTAATAAGGCTAGACTAGACCTTTAAGGTTCTTTCTGACTTGATCTCTATGGTCTTCTGATCTTTTGACTTCAAATTCAGTCCCAGCTGTGCCTTACCATATTTTAAAAATATGTAGTGGCTACTTGGCCACCTGGCCAATGACCTTGTTGTGTGCTACTGAATTGTTTGAGAGCAATTATTGTTGTTATTGGGCAGCTAGGTATTGCAGTACTGCATAGACGGAGCAGGGATGGGGAGCCTGCAACCTTGAGGCCACATCCAGACCTCTAGGTGCTCAAGTGTGGCCCTTTGACAATCCTAACTTCACAGAACAAATCCAAATCCTTTTATAGTTTTACAGAAAAAATCCTTTTATTAAGGGGGATTTGTTCTGTGAAGTTTGGATTCAGTCAAAGGGCTGTACTTGAAGACCTAGAGAGCCACATGTGGTCTTGAGGCCCAAAAGTTCCCCACCCTTGGTCCAAGTGCTGTAGTCGAGAAGACTCATCTTCCTGAGTTCAAATCCAGCCTCAGACACTTACTAGCTGTGTGACCCCAGGCAAGTCATTTAGCCCTGTTTGCCTCAGTTCCCTCATCTGTAAAATGAGCTGAGAAGGAAATGGCCAACAAATCAGTGTTTTTGAAGAGAAAACCCCAAACGGGTCAAGAAGAGTCAGACAGGACTGAAAGACTGAACATTGTTGTTCTTATTATTTTATTATTGCAGGTGTTTATAAAGTACTTTAAGGCTTACAAAGAGCTTTATATGTGTTATCTTATATGATACATTAATCTGGTGAAGGAGGTGCTATGATCATCACCCCCACTTTGTAGATGAGGAGACTGAGGCTGAGAAACTTTAAGTGCCTTGTCCGGGATTATACAAACAGCTCGTAAGTGACTGAGTCCAGATTGAAACTTGTGTCTTCCTGACGCTAAGTCTAGGGCTTTATCCATGGAAAATACATATCAGAGAGCCAACGGCTGTGGATGTTTCACACACACACACACACACACACACACACACACACTCATACACTCACACACTCACATACTCACACACACACTCACACACACACACACACACACACACACACACACACAGCAGAAGACTTACTGCAAAGGACAAGGAATGGGAGCCTGGATTTTGAGCATGACTCCCTAGGTGCAAAGAGCTAGGGCCAGCTTTGTTGTGCTTTCCCCGGCCCTGCTCGTCCCTTACTGCCTTGTACAGCCCTCCAGGGGCCCATAGACAGGCCAAGCCTGAAGCCTCCCTCCAGGAGTTGGCTGTGTCCCCAAAAGAGCTGCCTTGAGGAGCCCTGATTGAAAAATTAGCTTCTCATTGGGAAAGGGAGCAGGGAGACAGTCTCCCAGGGAAAGGAGCTCTCAGCAAAACTCTTCACACATTCGGTCAGTCAGCTGTGGGGCTGTTTCCTCCTTACAATGTTTTAAAACAGTTCTGGGATTTCTAGCTTTTCAGCCACCCAGAAGGACAGAGGTGGCAGTCTGTATCACACAAACACAGGTCTAGAATTGTAGGGACCTTAAATGCCAGCCCGCTCATCTCCTTCAGTGTACAGATGGGGAATGTGAGGCTAAGGAGTTTCAGTTACTGAAGTGTTCAGTATGTACTTTCTGGTTTGTTTCTGAATGATGAGGAGCCTGGCATGTGACCTGTTTTTTCCATTGTACTTCTAGAGAAAGAAGGAAGGTAGAAGGGAGGGAAGGAAGGAAGGAAGGAAGAAAAGAAGGAAGGAAGGAAGAAAAGAAGGAAGGAAGGAAGGGAGGGAGGAAGAGAGGGAAGGAAGGAAGGGAGGAAGGAAGGAAGGAAG
>CM053601.1:146575179-146599194 GCA_028646575.1 Pseudocheirus occidentalis
GAGGAAAGGGAAGAAAGGAAGGAAGGAAAGAAGGAAGGAAGGAAGGGAGGAAGGAAGGGAGGGCAGAGGGAGGGAGGGAGGAAGGAAGGGAGGGCAGAAGGAGGGAGGCAGGAAGGAAGGAAGAAGGAAGGAAGGAAAGGAGGAGGGAAGAAAGGAAGGGAGGGAGGGAGAGAGGGAGGAAGGGGAGGGAAGGAAGAAAGGAAGGAAGGGAGGGAGGGGAAGGAAGGAAGAAAGGGAAGAAGGGAGGGAGGGAAGGAGGGAGGGAGGAGAAGGAAGGAAGTGAGGAAGGAAGGAAGGGAGGGAGAAAGGGAGGGAGGGAGGGAGGAAGGGAAGGCAGAGGGAGGGAGGGAGCAAGGAAAGAAGAAGGAAAGAAAGAAGGGAGGGAGAGAGGGAGGAAGGAAGGGAGGAGGGAGGAAGAAAATAAGCATTTATTAACTCCTAATCTATGCCCTTCACTGGGCTTAAGTGCCTTACCTATATTTTCTCACTTGATCCTCACAACAACCTTGTGAGGCAGGTGCTGTTATTAATCCCATCTTACAGACAAGGAAACTGGGGCAGACAGGGGTTAAGTGATTTGTCCAAAGTTGCACAGTGAGTAAGCCTCTGAGGCTGGATTTGAACTCAGGTCTTCCTGACTTCAGTACACTGCCCATGGAAATGGGCCCAGGGATGTGAGGAGGTCTTATTCCCAACCTGGGGATCCACAAAAGATATAGAAACAGGACCCACCTCTCCTTCTTCCAACCTAGGACAGGTCTGTATGTTTACCCCTCTCTCCTTACCCCCTCACCTACCTGGCTGCTGTCTGTCCTTCCTTCTCAAAGAGGACCATGGCTTTGGGAAGGTGATGCCAGGATTTACAAATGAGTTGGATTTAAGTGAGGCAGGGCTGTGAAAAGTCAGCAGCCTCACTTTCACTTCTGGAGCCATCTGGGTCCAGTGGCAAGAGACAGATCAGGAAGACAGGTGATGGCCCCATCCTACCTTAGGTGGAATCTCAAAGAAAGCCCTTAAGGTGTGTACTCATCTGCCTCCTTATCCTGCTCTTTGCAGCCACTGACCGTCTATCTCCCTGCACTCATTCCTCAGTGATTGGCATATGTCTACCTCATCCTTCTCTCCCCTTCCCAGTGATTCTGAATCCCCACCTGATGTTGTACAAACCCCAGTCTCCATCCCTCACTACCTAGTCCCTTAGTCTAACCCCCAGCAATCTTACCTCCCCAAATTTCCGCACCGCTACAAGCAGGTAAGCCCCTGAAGGCTGACTTCAACCTGGTCCTCTTGGTGGTGGCCAGAGATTTGGGGTTAGTGTTACACAGAGACTGCTGAAGGCTTAGGCTAATAAATGTCCTTCTGTTGTACATGAATAGCTCCCCAACTGCTTTCCCCTTCCCGCGCCTCTTAACCCAGGGCAGGCCCAGAAAGGGAGGCCTCTCCAGAGCTGCCACAGAAATGCCCTACATACAGTGATGGCCCCGGCAGATGTGCTGACTTGGAAAGGTTTGTGAACGACTTTAATGAGAGTTGTTATTTTTAAAGTTATGTTTGGGGACCAGAGATGACAGATGATCAATAATGCAGAAAGTTGCTTGGAGGCTGGGAGAGCAGAGTACCAGAGCTGTCAGGAGGTTTGATGGTTTTAATTCTCTCTGTTGAGATGGAGGGTGGGAAGGAAGAAGACACTGCCTTGGTCCTCTTAATTCAGTTATAGAAGTGCTTATTAAGCGCCTACTGTGTGCTAAGCATTGTGGCTGGGCTCAGTATCTGTCCCAGGCCCTGCCTTTGAGGAGAAGCCAGTCAGGAAGAGCCAGAGCAGGAACAGGCCTAAGCCCTTATCCCAGGGACTTCACAGTGTGAGAGAAATGGAATCATTTAACCATCGAGACCTCCCCCCTTTTCCTAGACAGATCTTCACAGGGAGTAGGAGGGAGTGGGGAATCCCATAGGCTCTGCCTAAAAGACTTGTCCCTTCAGGGCCAATTCAGGATGCTATAAAGTATTTTTGCAGACACATCAAATGTTATGGTCCATTAACTTTCAATATGAAATACTTGAGTTCCTTTTAAAGGCATTAATTACACCATCATTCACTTCACCAACAGGGTGGATGTTCATCCATCCATCCATCCCTGTAATACTTATACTGAACTCTTTGCTGGATGCTAAGGGTGGGGTGGGGTCTTCATTCATTTGCTAAGCATTTGTTAAGCACCTCCTCTGTGCTAGATGCCAGGAAAGCTGGCCGAGCCCTCAGAGAGCTTATATTCTAGTGCATATAAAGAGAGCCAGAGGGGTGGGCAGTCAGGAATGCCAAACACTGAAGAGGTCAAGGCAGGTGGGTGTGATAAGTAGCACTGGGTTTGGCTGAGAAGAGGTCACTAGTGGGAAGAGGTCTCCTTCTCTGTTGATATCTGACTCTGGGTGACCCCATTTGGGGTTTTCTTGGCAGAGACACTGGAGTGGTTTGCCATTTCCTTCTCCAGCTCATTTTACAGATGAAGAAACTGAGGCAAACAGGGTTAAGTGACTTGGTCAGGGTCACAAGTGACTTGGTCAGGGTCACACAGTCAGTGAGTGTCTGAGGTCACATTTGAACTCAGGTCTTCCAGACACTCTATCCACTGCTTCCACATGCCTGGTAACTTGGATTCAGAGTGTCTAAGCTTGTATAAATCTCAGAAACAATCTAATCTGCTCCCCCACTCCCCGGTTTTTCAGAGCAGAAAAGGGAAGCCTAGAAAAGAGAAATGACTTAAAGGATAATAGATGAATAGGACCTTAGAGTTCGTCAAGTCAAACCTCATTTACACATGGGGAAACTGAGGCACGGCGGGGTTAAGGGGCTTGTCTCTGTTGAGTGTATGCGGCAGGATTTACTCTCAGCGTTCCTCGAAGCCGCACCCAGCACCTCTCCACTGCTTTGGTCACACGGGACTGAGCCCCAACTCGGCATCAGAGCTTACCTACGTGTCCTGACTCTTTTCTTCACCCCGTGCTGCCTCTTGGCTGATTTCTTTGGAAAGTGGAACGTCACTCGTAATGTTTACTTTTGTCTGAGTCTGCCTCTGCCGGATCGTTCAGGGTCAGCGGGTTTTCTCTCATTGGAAACAAGACCTTGCATTTCCCCCACCACATTATCCTTTCCAAGGGCACTTGGAAACAGCTATATTGATAAAGCAGTCAGGTCAGACTTGCAAAGCTCCATTAGGAAGTCCAGAGGGAACGTTAATCTGGCTCGATAAATGAGAAATGGGAAGTGCAAGGTCTGGCTCAGCACCTCCAGACGCTTCTGCCGGACTGGGGCGCACGGGGCAGGGGGCCAGTGGGGTGCAGGGAGCACCTGCTGCCCCAGCCAAGGGGTATTTGGAATCAGGGGGAGGGGCTCGGTTTCCCCTCAACTTCCCTACTATGCTTCTTTGCTGGAATTCATTTCTGCCTCTGCACACAGTAGGTTCTTAAATGTTTAACAAGTGAACGAATGTTGCCCGGTGAGGTTTCTTAATTTTCGGAGCTCCCAGTCTGGCATCCCCCAAACTGTCTTTCACCTTTCTTGCCTTTGTCTTTGTAAAATGAGACCATATTTATAAAGTGTGTGACATGTCCTAGGACTTAGGGCATAGTAGGGGCTTAATAAATGCTTATTCCTTTTCCTTTCTCTTTCCCCCTTTACTCCTTCATCAGTTCTGTGAGTCAAATAGGGCAGATGCCACCACCAAGGAATTCTGAAAGACACCAAGTACCCAGCTAGAGAAGACACGTATAGCTCTCTAGGTCCTCAAGTGTGGTTCTTCGATGGAATAAGGGCTGTTGCACTTGTGGACCTAGAGGGCCACATGTGACCTGGAGGCTGCATGTTCCCCAACCTGTTAGATAGACTGGAGCCTCAAAGAAACTTGCAGGGTCAGTGGGAACCCTGTATATGGGGTAGGCAGGCCTAGCTTCCTGGAGGAGGTGGGAGAGCCTGGAGTATGCGTATCTGTCTCCTCATCCTGTCTGAACCCCTAACCTGTCCTATTCTTATTTGTCCCTGGAGAGGATGAGTGTTCGTAATAAGAAGCAATCTAGCTGTTTTCCACAAGCCCTTATCTTCTTGAAATGACCTTCTCTTTGCATGTTTCTGGATGCAGTCCTATAGGAAGCATGCTGACCACAGTTAGTCAGAGGAAGATCAGCATGAGAGGAAACTTGATTGACCCTTCTAGCCCAAACAGTGGTGGTGGTGAGATAATTGTTGGTGAGGGAGGCAGATACTCAGACAGTGCATGGTAAGTGCTGGAATTTCATTCATTATGCAAAAGGTTTTCACAAATTACTTGAAGCTCATTGAAGTTTGGATGTGAGTCAGACATGACTTAGTGGAATACAGACTTGAAAAGGGCATTTCTGGAGTAACAGAGGCTAGGACAAGGAATAAGATCCTAGAGGAAGAGATAAGTGGGGATGAAGCCCTTCCAAACTAAGGGATAACTTCAGAGTGAAGAAATAAGAATTCCAGTTTTCTGGAAAATTGTGCCCTTTCCAGAGTGCCACATTGAAAGAAGGATACTGACTTGTTAGAGAATGCCTAAAAGAGGGTGACCAGGATGATGTGGGAAATGGACAACATGCCCTATGAGAAGCTGAAATGAACTATATTTAGAGGAAGAAGAGGAGGTAGCATTGCTGCCTTCAAAGAGCTCTAGACATGAGACACTCTTTGTTAAACTATCTGAAGGACTGTCATGAGAAAGAGGGATTTAATTGTTCTCCTTGGTCCTGGAGGGTAGAACTAGGTACAATGGGTGGAACTTTCAGAAAGGCCCAGTTTGACCTGACTCAAGAGAAAAATTACTGACATTCAGAGCTATCCTCAAGTGAAACAGACTGCCTAGTGGGTATTGAGTTCCCCATCCCTGAAAGGCTCCAAACAGAAGCTGGGTGACTACTCTTTAGGCATGCCATAAATAAAAGGATGTCCTAAAATATGTAGATGACTTCGTAAAATGTGGAGGTGCCCTGGATAGTCAATATTGTTCTGATAATATGTCCAAGGGGACATCATTAGATTTCCAAGTATTGAGAAAGTAGGGTAGGTTGGTCCCCACTGATTCCTGACCAAATCTAATGGTATTTTTTAGGCCTCATTCTTTACTCTCCTAGCTACTAAATTTGATATTGATGATGGGATTTTTCCAAAATACTTTCCAATCTCAGCTTAGGTGATCCTGTGTTGTGCTCTTGCCTCTGAGAGATACCTCCTCTATCTCCTTCATGGAAAGATCATTGGCTTTGGAGTCATAAAATCTGAACTAGTTCTGCCAATCAACTTCACTGTGTGACTTCGGGCAAGTCATTTTCCCTCCTATAGCCTCTGGTGTTCTAGGCACATGTTCCATAGTCAGAGTGTTTAGTAGTTTTATTTTTCAATGCAAAAAAAAGGTTTATGCTACAGAAAATCATGATCTGTGTAATGAAATTTATGATGAGAAGGTTTTTAGTTGACAGAATCTATCTGAGTGTTGGAGAAAGGTACGGGAAGGAAGCTGAACCTAAAAGGCAAAGCTTTGTTGGGACACCAGATATCTGGGAGAGAAGTCTTTTTTTTTTTTTTCAAACATTCATCAGGCTGAGCCCAGGGAGATACAAAGATGATTAAGACAGAGCCCTACCCTCAGGGAGCTCCCTTTCTAGCAGGGGAAATAATCAGGCGGGTTAGGTATCTGTGGTTCTGATTTAAATTTCACCACACTGGGAAGGAGAGACTGACATAGAGGCTTACAAACCTAGAGATGTTTATGAAATATTATGCAGGAACAGAACAGCCCTGTGGTCTATTCCACCAAGCCCTGATTGATCTGTTCCCACTCACCAAAGCCTGCCCCAAGCCTCAGTGTCTTTCATGCTGAGATGTACCACAGATGCCGGCAGTCAAAGGTGCATAACAACAAAAGGACTTGATCCCAAATGAGCCAGCCCGCTATTCATTGTTACCTGTCCCTATTACAGTCTTCCTGGAGGAAGAAGTGTTCCCAGGGAACAACATCAGCTAATACAGATCACCTGTCTTTTAAATTACATTTTATTATCTTTTCAACAAGCATTTCTTTTTTTTTTTCTTCCCCCAGTACGAGTGGTGTGGCAGGCGGGAGGGGGAAAGGGAAAGGAGAACACTCCTTGTAGCAAGTTTGCATAGTCAAAACAAATTCCTAGTTGGTCATGTCCAAAAACTTGTTTCTCATCCTGCACCCCGAGTCTATCTTTTCTCTTTCAGGAAGTGAATAGCATGTTTTATTATTGCTCCGGCAGAATCATAGTTGGTCATTGTGTTTACCAGAATTCTTAAGGCTTTCTAAGTTGTTCATCTTTACAGGATCGTTGTTACAGCATAAATTGCTCCCTTGGTTCTACTCACTTCATTCTGCATCAGTTCATACAAGTCTTCTCAGGTTTCTCTGAATGATCCCTTTCATCATTTCTTATGAGACAATAATATTCTGTTAGATTCATATATCGTAATTTGTTCATCCATTCTCCAATTGATGAATAACACCCCCTTAGCTTCCAGTTCTTTGCAACTACAAGAAAGCTTCTATGCCTATTTGTATATGTGTGTATACACATATATAATCATATATATATATATATATACATATATACTTATTCATACATATATATGTTGGTCCTTTTCCTCTTTCTTTAATGTTTTTGGGAATATTCCAGGTAACTTGTTTCCTTGGCAATGGTCAAATTTCCAAGGGGCTCCTACCTCAATCTTCACCCCCGAGCCAACCCCACATTAGACCACTATCCAGTATGTGTCAAGATTCCTAAACCACTTGTGAGAGGTGGATTCCTTCTTCTACTTCATTTGAGGTGGTTGGATGGGTATATTAATCAACTAATTTTGATATTACTAATGAATGGGATATGAGATCTGTCTGAAGGGAAGCAATATACATCCCTCAAGCTATCATTCCAAATAAGGGTCCACTGATAACTTCTTGGTCTGGTGTGAGTGCTAATAAATCTCCCCCAACCTGAGAAGGTGATTTCTCCCTCCTGACACAGAACTGATGGATAATTTCTAAAGGGTTCAAACAATGCAGGAGCTGGAGAGAAGTGGGGAACTACCTGTCTTATAAGGATGTAGAGGAGACTGGTTCCAGAAATAGACACCTAAGCATAAAACGAAAGCTTATTGTAGCATGAGTCTGTCACATAGAGGGTAAATTGAGTCACTAGAGGATTTGGGATTTCAAATAAATTCCCAAGCCTATAATTTCTGCCCTACCTAGAAATGGGCACAAATAATTGTAATAATGACAATGATAAAACAACAGTAATAAATCATAAATAGATAGAATTTATGTAATAGCTACTATGTGCCTGTCACTATGTTAATTCTTCAAAAATATTTATCTCATTGGATCCTACAAAAAGGTAGGTGTTGTAATTATCTTAATTTTACAGTTGAAGAAAACAAGGCAGACTGAGGTTAAGTGACTTGCCCAGGGTCACACAATACAAACTAAGGACATAAGAAAGGTGAGAACAAAATTCTGCCTGAGACCTCTCAAGGGCCCCTGAAGCCCAGACATAAGTGAATTCTGATCTACCTGGAAATGGTGCCCAACACACCTGGGAGAATGTAGCATTAGGGTCAAATATTTGGGTCTCTGTGGATCCTGAACCAAGCAGCACAGGGACTACAACCATTTTGCAGATGGGGATTTATGGCATTGGCATTTATTAAGTCAATGGCATTTATTAAGCACCACTGGGTGCTAATTCTAGCTTTGTGCTAGGGACACATTACAGGGTAATTAGAATGAAGCTCTCAAACTAGTTCTTAAACAACCTTTACACTAGGCGCTCAGGAAATACTGATGAAATGAACACATAGACACCTCTATGAGTCTGACCCAGACTGTGAGCTCCCTAAGCAAGGGGCTTTGGTCTCCTTCCCCTGTCTTCTCCACACTCATTAATTTTTTTATAGCATAAAAAAGAGTGTGGAGGGTACAGGTCTGCTCAATTTCTAGCTCCACCAAAATCAGCCCTTTAAGGTCATTACTCCCTTTTATTTCTCCTCTCTTCCCCACATCCAGTGATTCGCCAAAAATTATTCTAAACGAGTACCACCCTGGGCTTGAGACAATCTTTCCTCACTTCACCCAACCCTTGCCAAGCAAAGAAAGAACTCAGGGCTGCTAGAGATTCAGTCTTCCTCTACTCATGGACCTGCATAGCCCATATGACTCACATTACCAGAATAATAGCTAATAATAACAACAACAGCTAAGGTTTATACAGCACGGACCACATGCCAGGCACTCTGCTAAGTGCTTCACAATCATTACCGCATTTAATTTAGTATGGGACGAGGCCCAAGTTCAGCCTTCACAGCACAGCTCTGGGCCTCATTGTTCCCCAGTTCCAGCTTAGGAAGCTCCCAGCTGGCTCCAGGAACTCATCACTTAGCTTCAGAAACTCTTTGCTGTTCCACCCAGCATCTGAGGCCCCAACTGCCGCCATCTGCTTCTCTCTTCCTCGCAGAAGGGTTATGTTACAGCTCTTCCAGTGAGAGAGTCAGATCCCACAAAGCTCAGGACCAGTCAACGGAGTTCAACTGTCAATAGACTATAAGTAGTTCAGCTTATTTGTGATTTAGCCTAAATGTTTGCTCTTGAATTGAGGCAAACCATCCTGAAGAGATTTCTGTAGCTGACTAGCGATCAACGTCCTTTTTTTTCATGGAGTTTAAGATTTGGGTCTCAGTGTTTCACTTTTGTTTCTACCTCCTTTGCTCCTGGGAACCATTTCCTGGAGGGCAGCTCTTTCTAGAATACTTTTGGATGTCGTACATTGGGAGTCAGGAGAATTCAGTTCTAGTTCCCCCATTAATTAGTTTCTCTATACCTCAGTTTCCCCCATCTAAAAAATGGTTATAGTCCCTGTGCTGCTTGGTTCAGGATCCACTGAGACCCTTGCTAGGTGTGAGAGTGTTTCAAGAAGCCAAAAACCCAATACAGATGTGTGGAGTTATTTCCTATTATTTTCTCAGAGGCCAGATGTCACCATTGAACTCATGGGCTTGTGGGCATAACAAATATCACCGGCCCAGACTTGAGAAGTCTCTGCAGATTCAGAGCCCCTGGGCTGAGCTCTCCTCTGCAGTGGCAATGCATGGCTGCCACATAGTTGGGATATGTTTCTATCCCCAACCTTCATAATGTGTTTCCAGGGTGGGGTGGAGTGGGGAGGGAATTTCTCTTAACAGGTGTGTACGAGACATTCAATAACCCTTCCTCTGGGGCTCTGGCAGCCTGTGGTAGCAAAGCCCCATCCCCTCCATCTGCCTGGCACCAAGTGTTGGGTAGGCCAATTACTTTCAAAGGACGCGTGGGTAATTGGGGAGATAAAAAAAGGCTCTCGGCAGAGTATTCTAAGCAAACCTGGCTGGGCGCTGCCTTTTTGAGTCTCTGCCACACGGCATTAGCATTTGAAAGACCTCTCTATACTGGGGGGCTGGAGCTGGCATCACCCCAGCACTGCTGCCTGGAGACCAAATAGAACATTAAGATTTTGATGCCAAGAAAATGTTTTCAAGACATTAGGGTTTCTGTTATTTTCTGTGTTTACTAATTCTAGCTCCCCAGTGACTTCTCCAGTGCCACATGGCTCAATGTGAGCTCAGGAATGATAGATGGGTGGTGGTGGCTTTTTGTGTTGAAGGCACAAGAAGACTTGAAGAAGCAATCTTTGTAATAGTCTCCTAAAAGCTGTCCCCTTGAAGGGAGATGGGATCATAGAATTGCAAATTGTAACAGGGCTTAGAGAGTTTTTCATTTTACAAATAAGGAAGTTGAGGCCCAGAGAGAAATAAAGTGCCCAAGGTCACCTAGAGAGTCAGTATTTGTTGACTGCAGGATCTGGGAAACCCTGGACCTCCATAGCAACACAGGGATCGAAGGCTCCTGGGCTCTGGGCCCAGCCTGCAAACCTCCTGGGCAGGATTCCAGGTATCACAGGGGCCAAGCAGAGCTCACCTAGCATCTCACAAGCTCAGAGACAACACCATGTCTGGTGCAGACAAAACTCTGCCAAGAAATAGGCAAGACGTAAGACACAGAATAGAAACCAGGCAGGTGGTGTATTGGGGGAGGAAAGAGCCCCGAGTTAGGGAGCGGGAAACCTGGGTTCTCTGCTTAGTCATCAGCTTGTGATAATAGTTTGGGAAACTCTTCTTCTCTGAGCCCCTGTTTCTTCAACTATAAAATGAGAAAGTTGACCTAGAACCTTGGGATTCTTCACCTTGTTTGTGTCACAGACCCTTTGGGTGGTCTGGTGAAGCCTGTGGACCCATCCTCAAAATAATATTTTCAAAAGCACTAAATACAAAGGAGATCAATTATACTGAAACACAGTAATCAATTTTTTTTCCAAAATGAGTTCATGGCTTATTAATCATGATAACTAGCATTATACAGCACATTATGAGTAATATCTCATTTAATTCTAACAACAGCCCTAGGAGGGAAGGTGCCTTTATTGTCTCTGTTTTATAGATGAGCACACTGATGCAGATAGAAGTTAAGAGACTTGCCCAGGGTCACACAGTAATTGTCTGAAGTGAGATTTGAACTCAGGTCTTCCTGACTCCAGGTACACTGCTTTAGCCAGCTGCCTCTTGCTATGAGCCCCTGATCTTGATGAATCTTTTTAGCTCTTCTTAGTATTAAAAGTACACTGTGAATGGGTTTGGCCAGGCCCAAAGAAATAAGTGTAGCATCTGCCAGCTCTAGGCTGCTATCTTGTTGTCCTGCCTCCCAACAGCCTCATCTGACTGGCCTCTCCCATCTCTCCTTGTCTTGAAAACAAAGAGAAAGAGATACAGGGTTCTTAGTGGAAACAGCCTCCTAACCAATCTCCTGCCTCCACAATCTTCCCTTCTAATTCATCTTACACATGCTGTTTATAAATAGTCTTAAGAATAGGAATAGGGCAGTCAGACCTCTTTGCTCTCCTACTCAAAAATTGTGGGTCCCCATCATTCCTTGCTGCCTACTAAATAAAATAGAAATTCTTTACCCTGGCATTCAAAGCCTTCTATAAACTGGCTCAAATCTACTCTTTAGCTTTATCTCACACTAACACTGCCCCCATCCTCATCTATGTTTGTGTTCTACATTCCAGCCTGATGGGGTTATCCATCCTAGACTAACCCCACTATGCATTTTCCTGCTCCTGAGCCATTGACCACAACAGTTACCTCCTCTTGGCATACTGTCTCCCTCATCTGCCCTTATTGAAATCCTTAGAAATTCTAGATCAAACGGCATCATTTCTCCGACATCTTCCCTGATACTTCCCAATTTGAAGTGAGCTCTTCTTCCCGTGAACCACCGTATCGATTTGTCAGGCCCCCTCTTAAGTACCAGGTCTAGTAAGTACTAAAGCCCCTGGGACTTTGAGCCAGAATCATCATGTCTTAGTCATTCAGGAAGGGGGGGTGTTAGAAAGACTGGGGCTTAAAACAGAATTTTGAGGATGGATCAGGGACAGAAATCTGTGTCAACGCAGGATCTGAAACCACAGGAGGTGAAGTGGGTAGGCGGATCCCAGGTGAATAAACAAATCCAGCCTGGTAAAAGCAACAGCTTCAAAGTGGGAGCTAGCTGTTGTGGAATTAATGGAATTTGTCAGTTGGGCAACATCATGTAGTAGAAATAGGGCTGAACTTGGGATCAGGGGACTTGAGCTCCAATTAGTTCCAACTTAGACACTTATTGCCTATGGATGATAGACAAGCTGAAGCTCTGTGATCCTGCAGATAGAGTACTTGGACTTGGGTAGGTAGTTTTTATTTTTTATTAAATTTTATTTTCAGGACTGTATTCTCTTCCTCTCCCCTCCCTCCCATTGAAAAAACAAGAGAAACAAAACCTATTATAATCAGTAGTTAAGCAAACCAAGTTCCCACATTGGCAGCATCCCCTAAAAAATGTAATTGTCTCCATCTGTACTATGAATCCACCCCCACCTACCTCTCTATTTGGAGGTGAAGTCGCATGCTTCATCATAAGCAGGTATGTCATTAACCTCTCTGAGAATGTTTCCTCTGCAAAACGGGCTAATAATAGCACATTGCCCTACAGTGAATGCTATTGTGAGGGTGAAATGAAAAAAATTATATAAAATATTTTGCAAAACGTAAAACAATATATAAATTCAGGCTAACTCTGTAAGCCTTAGTTTCCTCGTCTGAAAAATAAGAGGATTGGATTAGACATTTTCCAAAGCCCCTTTGAACTCTAAAACCTATAATTTTCTGATCTCTTCCAGTCTGCCCAAAAGTGCTGCTGTGGGGCACACATCCAGTCCTTTATTTACCCAGCACTCACACCTGTTCCTTCTCTGTTTACTCCTCAGACTGTTGGCTTCTTGAAACGTCTATTTTTTTCTTTTTGGAGGGGGGGGAAGATAGGGCAGTTGGGGTTAAGTGACTTGCCCAAAGTCACATGGCTAGTTTCTGTGTGTGTGTGTCTGAGGCTGGATTTGAACTAAGATCCTCCTGACTCCAGGGCTGGTGCTCTATTCACTACTCTACCTAGCTGCCCCCTTCTTGAAACTTCTTGTGAGGGGGTGGGGCTGGGTCTATTTTTCCTTTGACTCCCCTAATCTGAGAATTCCTGAACTAAAGAGCCTGAGTCCTTTCCTTCTGCTACCTCAGAGTTTGGCCCATGGTGGTGGTAGTGGGGTGTGGGTGGGGGGGCTCAGTAAAGATGTGCTGAATGACTGTTTGATGCTGAGATTGAGCCTTCATCCCTTCTCCTCTGTAGATTCATTAGATGACAAGCTCCTTGAAGCCAGGGACTGTCTTTTGCCTCTTTTTGTGTCCCCAGGGCTTGGCACGGTACTTGACACATGAAAAGCACTTAATAAATGTTTATGGAATTGAATTAGTTCAAGTAATCAAGAACTCACATGACCCGGGCCCCCCCTTTCTCAGCCATTCATTTACACAATAAGCATTTGCATATGGTCCCATACTTTATTAGACCAAGGGGAGCTAGAAATAAACCAGACCCGGCTCTTGCCCTCAGGAAGCTGCCAGTCTAGTAGGGAAAAGGTGGGTATAGACATAGAGCTAATGTTATATAGTGGAAAGAGACCTGGATTGGACGTTAGTTAGATTCCAAACCCAGCTCTGCCACTTACTGTGTTTCCACCAGTAACAACTACAACAACAACAACAATAATAATAATTATGTGCCAACTATGTGCATTAAGCACTCGATGTCATTTGAGCCTCACAACAACCCTGGGAGGCAGGTACTATTGTTTATCCCCACTTTATAGAGGAGAAAACTGAGGCAGAAGTTAAGTGACTTACATACAACTAACAAGTGACTGAGGCCAAATTTGAACTCAAGTCTTCCTGACTCCAGCCGCAGTGCCTCCTAACTGCCTCAAGCTCTAGTGCTGGGTTTAGACATGAAAGAGCAGGCTCGAATCCTTCTTCCAGTGTTTAATGGTTGTGCGACCCTGGGCAAGTCACTTCATCCTGTTTGCCTCAGTTTTCTCATCTGTAAAATGAACAAGAGAAGGAAATGGCAAACCACTGTAGTATCTCTGCCAAGAAAACCCCAAAGGGGGTGATGAAGAGTCAGAAAGAACTGAAAAAGACTGAGCAACAACAAGAGGATTTTGGCAAACCAGGTTGGAGGATGGGCACGAGCACAAAGGCATAAGACCACAAGATCACAGAGTGTGTTGGGGAACAGAAAGTCATCTAGTTTGACTGAAGTATAGAGAGAGTGAAGGGGAGCGGCAGGGAGAATGTTAACAGATGCTTGGACAGTCTTCAGTGCCAAGCGAGGAGTTTGGACTTTGTCGTCTGGGTCGTGGGCAACCATGGAAGGTTTCTGAGCATTGAAGAGGTGTGATACAGGTTTTATCCATAGTACAAGTCAACAAGCATTTATCAAGCACTTATCGTGTGCTAGACTATGTGCTGAGCTCTGGACGACAGACTCATCAATGACTTTTTTCCCATCATGAATCTCTCTTGCGGGGGTAGCTCAGCTGGTTGCCCAGCTCTGGGAATCTGGCTGGCTTATTCCTGGCCCCAGGGATCTAGGTCTGCCTCTGCAGCTCTGAGAAGGAGGATTTTCTACATCCCCCAACCTTGTGTGCTGGGGGTAGATTCCTCAAGACCTCCCTGTTCCCAGGCAGGGGATTTCCTGAGCCAAGAGGCTGGGCTGGGTCTTGGCTGAGCCTTGGAGAGGGGTGTAATTACCCAACTACAAGGAGGGCGTTGAGGGCGGCTTGCAAGGGGCCTGTGAATCAGCTGCTCATTGGAAAAGTGGTGGCTGGCAAAGTCAGGGCAGGAGTGAGGACTCTGGCACCAGCCCCTGCAGCCCCAACCTCCAACCCCACCAGGCACAGCTTCCAGAGCCCTAAGACTAACGCTCAAGCATGGGCCAGTCTACACTGTGCGCTCTAAGCCACTGGGCTAGAAGCTATAGGGTATTCACTCTTGGGCTGCTCTCATTCCTGGCTCAGTCCTCCCTGCTTCTCCCCAAACATAGATGTATACGGCAAGAGAAATACAAGATAAATACACTGTCACAAACATATTTTCACACACTTCCCCTGGCCCCTCAGATATACATATTCATACCTATCAATACACAAATTCTCAGCTTGGCATGAGGGTAGGCAGAGGTGATAGGGGTCAGAATGAGCAAGTAGTTTTGGCATACCAAGGATGATGGAAGAAGAGAGGACTGGAGGGGCGGCTAGGTGGCGCAGTGAATAGAGCACCGGCCCTGGAGTCAGGAGTACCTGAGTTCAAATCCGGCCTCAGACACTTAACACAAAAAACTAGCCGTGTGACCTTGGGCAACTCACTTAACCCCAACTGCCCTCCAAAAAGCAAAAAAAAAAAAAAAAAGAAGAAGAAGAAGAAGAAGGGACTGGAAACAATCCATTATTGAGTAGAGGGGTGTAGTAGAGAGAACACTGGATTTGAAGTCCAGAGACATGGGACTTGCCAATTACCTTGTGACCTTGGGCTGGACTCTAGTTACCTTGTCTATAAAAAATGAGGGAACTGGACTATATCAGGGGTTCTTAACTTGGGGCCCATGGATAGATTTCAGGGGGATTCATGAAACTAGATGGGGGGGGAAAATTACATATTTATATCAACATATTGGCCTCCTTTGTAATCAATCCTATATATTTTATTTTATGCATTTATAAACAAGATTCTGAGAAGTGGTCCATAGGCTTTATCAGACTGCCAAAGGTATCCATGACCCCCAAAAGATTAATAACCCCTGGACTAGAAAATCTTTAAAATGCTTCTGACTCTAATTGATTATAGGATCTCAGCCATGCTTAGCAGATGGAGCCAGGGTGGGACTATCATTAGAAGCCTAGGCTGGCAATAGGTACTGGAACCTGCCTGAGATCTATTGGTCACCACTAGGAGGGATGTAGCCTTCTACACTGATATACGCTCACACTCATCATGAACATACACTAACATTTGTGCTCACTTATACACTGAACCCCCACTAACCCATGCTAATGACTCTGCTACTTGTCCTCAGGGGCCACCAAGGACATGGGGAAGATGCTTGGTGGAGATGAAGAGAAAGATCCTGATGCAGCCAAGAAAGAGGAGGAACGCCAAGAAGCCCTTCGGCAGGAAGAGGAAGAGAGGAAAGCCAAGTACGCCAAGATGGAGGCTGAACGGGAGGTCATGAGACAAGGGATCCGTGATAAGGTGAGAGGGGCTGAGCTGCCCCTGACAGCCAGGGCCCAGCCCCACCCTTGCTAGCAAGCAAAGATCTTGGTAGGGGGGCAGTGAGGAGGAGATGGTTTAATGCTATGGGTTCAGCTACCTTGGCCTCATCTGGCCCAGCAGCCTAGCCCTTTGGGTACTCACACTCAGAAAAAGAGGGTCCTGAAGACCAGACCCAAGAGGTAGCTTAGCCAGAAAAAATACCAGCATGAGAAACGAAAGCCCGCCGAAGATCCGTCGCTCACCCACCTCCTGGGCTGATGTCTCTGCTCTTTGTTGTTGGTCCCCAGGGGACACAGAGAGCTAGAAGGTGGGAAGTGGGGGGAGGGAGGAAGGGAGAGATGAATGCCGTACTTTCTGCGTTTGGAGATGCAGGAATGGTCGTGTTTGTTCTAAAATCCATTTTTATTCTTAAACACCAAAAAAGACGGGCATTTCCATATACAAAGTACAGTAGAAAAAGAGGATTGTGCGTGCTTGTGTATAGCTTACTTGTCTTATTAATTGTATAATAAGGTCAACCTGTGGTTTTCAAAGCCATCCTGCTCATCCCAGCTTCCTTCTGGTCTCTGCTTTAGGAAAAAAAAAAGATGCCTCATTGACTTTTTCTTTTCTTTTTTTCCCTACCCTTTTCTATCTTCCCCTTTTCCTCGCACCTTGCATCTATTGGAGTGTGTGAGACACAGGTCTGCTTAGGTCTTCCTGGCTGCAAGGCCAGCCCTTTTTATCCATTAAACCACTAGACCAATTTTATAAACATACATATATATATATATTTACATTTATATACACATATAAGTTTTAATGTACCATATATTTACATACATAAATATGTATCCATATGCACATACACACATATAAATGTACACATTTGTATTATACTACTTATGTACATGTCACTTATCTGTTTTGTCTATGCACATATATGTATATGCACGTGTATGTATAGTATATGTAGTGTATTTGTACGTATATGTGTGTACATGTATGTGTAAGTCTATATACACATACAGAGAGTGGGGATTAGGCAGAAGCTCTCTACCTCTAAGTACTTCTCTTCCAAGGGTGTGACTTCCATGCTTCCGTCATGCACTGACTCTGTATTGAAACACTTAGGTGCTGACCTGTCTTGCTTTTTTATTGGAGTCTTCACGGGGTTTAACTGAGCCTCTTCACCCCAATCCCCATGCATTTCCTGTGTAGCATCATATCATCTGATCCAATTGCTATCCCTCCTCCCCAAATGACTAAGGACTTTTGGCACCTGTCCAATGCCTTGCATAAATTGATTGAATCTCTAAAGGTGGTACCTCTTTTGAAAGGCTGGGGCAGTAGGGCATCTTAATTATTTTCACCAGAGTAGGGAGTGATTAAGTGACTGATTCATTTGACCTTACCAAAGAATGGGCAGGAAAGGTAGACTTGGGGCAAGTTCGTGAAAGCCTTTGAATGCCAGGCCTTTGAATGGCAGGCTATGGATTTTATCCCATGAACAGTGGGGAGCTCTGAATGTTTCTGAGCAGAGTAGGGATGTGATCAGAGCCATATATCAGGAAGATTATTTTGGTAACCATTGTGGGCTGGACTGGATGAGAGAGAGTCTGGGGACAGAGAAATTAGGAATTAATTTATGCCTTAAACCAGGCGCAGACTTTGCCTGATTAGGACCATTAACCCTGCAGACTTCCTGCTGATAGAACAGGATTAGAGCTTGTTGGCAGAGGAAGCCAGGGGAAGTAGCCGGCCCATGGCACTGCAATGACCTTCGTAAGGCCTATACCACTTGATGTTACTGTTCCTTGCAGGGTTCCTGGACATGGAGCAGTTGCCCTCCCTCCTTCTCCTGTCCCCTGCCTTGACTTTTTATCCCAAGCTGGCAAGTGTAATCTGAAGACATTTTCCTAACAGCCTCACACAGGTTTTTCTAGGCTTGTCCCTCCCTCACTAGCACAGGCCTGAGTTCACACTGGGATTGACTCCTATAGAGATCCCATCTCACTGCATCAGAAGTCTTGCTTTATTTCTTAAGCCATTCAATAAATAACGAGGTAAACATCTACCAGCCAGCATGCAGCAGAGAGGGCTGGAAGAAGCATCACCCCTGCCTTGGGGAAGGTGGGGGTAGGAACAGCCAAGTTGCAAAGGAGACTAGAGGTGGTATAGACAGCCCTAGAGAAGAAAGCTTTGTGTGCACACCTATGTATGTGTGTGCTTGTGCATGAGTGTACAGATGCATGTGTGTGCCCATGTGTGCATATTTGCCCACACAAATATCTTGCTGAGGACAAGGGTGATGAAATGAATCTCTTCCAGACCACCAGCAATGCAAATTGGGGCCTCCTGGAGCCTTATCTCCTGGAGTGACTCAGTGATTTGGGCACCAGAAGTCCATCATGGTAGAGCTAAGCCTCAAATGAGAGAATGGCCATGTTCTGTGCTTATCCTACTCAGCTCTGCTCTTCTCAGTCAAATTAATGAGCTAATCAGTAAGCATTTATTAAATGCCGACTACCAGCCAGGCACTATGGTAGGTGCTGGAGATACAAAGATAGACTTGAAACCTCAGTATTATCTTCTTCTCCCTACTCCCACGCACCCCACATATTCAGTTTGTGTCAAACCTTGTTTCTACGTTCACGATATCTCTCATATGGGTCCATTTCTCTGCACTGGCATGGCCACCATTGTTGTTCAGGACTTCATTCATCACTTATTGTCTGGATCTTTGCATTAGCCTCCAAATTGGTCCCCCTGCCTCAAGTCTTCACTAATTCCAATTCATTCTCTGCTCAGCCACCAAAATGAGTTTCCAGAATTGAAGGTCTAACCAGGTCATCCTCACTCTATAACCCCAATGGCTCCCTATCACCTCCAGGATCACCCATTTGGCATTAAAAGTCACCCATTTGGCATTAAAAATCCTACATGACTTTAGTTCCTTCCTACCTTTACAGTCTTCTTATAACTTATTCCCCTCCATGAACGCTACAGTTCAACCACACTGACTTACTTGTCATCCCCTGCACATAATACTCCAGCTCTTGTCGCCATGTGTCTTTCTGGCTATCCTGTCTGGAATGCTCTCACTCACCTCTCTCTCTTGGTTTTCCTGGCTTCCTTCAAGACTTGGTTCAGACTCTTTCTTTTTCTGGAGGTCTTTCTGGGCACCCGCTAGCACCTCCCAATTATCAACTCCATATTTATCTTCTATCTACCCAGTTATTTATACATTATCTCTTTAATTAGAATAGAAGCTCCTTGAGGCCAGGGGCTGTTTTTACCTTTCTTCATATCACCAGCACTTAGCATACAGTCTAGCACATAATACATCTTTAATAGATGCTTGTTGAGTATTGACTGACAGTCCCTTCCCTCAAGAAGTTTACTGCAGAGACAATATATTCATATGAAATCATGTACAGAACATCTGGGGAGGGAGGGAAGGCTGAGGGGATCAGTGAAGATTTCATGGGGTGCTTGAGCTGAGTTTTGAAAAGAATCAGGAAAAAAAGAAGAAAAAAACAAAAAAAAACCCTAAAAAGTAAAAATAATAAAAAAGAAAAGAATCAGGGATTCTAAAGCTGAATGAGAAAAAGGAAAGTATTCTAGGAATGGGGGACCAATAATCAGTACAAAGGAAAGTCTCTTTGTCAATGAGAAAAGCCTCTCGTATGTTCTTGTCCTTGGCACCTCACATTCCCACACACCCCTGCCTTCATCCCTATAACCTTTTTTCTGTCTTTCCTACTTCCCTTTAATTCCAAGCTTGGACTATGGGATCCATCAACTAACCTGATTTTGGGAGATTTGGCCATCTCACAGTGAATATATAAGTTAGGTGGTATAATTAAATGACTCTCTCCCAGTGCACCTGCCTTGAGATAGAGCACAAAACCTAGAATCAAAAACTTCTGAGTTCAAATCTTGCCTCTGATGATTACTAACTCTACAACCCTGGAAGCCACATGATACTTCCTGTGTCTCAGTTTCCTCATCTGTGAAATGGAGATAATAATACAATCTCCCTCAGAGTTGTGTGAGGATCAAATGTATTAACATACGGAAAGGTCTCAGCAAACCTTAAAGAACGACGTCAGATCCCAGTTTCTCTCCTCTGCTGTCTTGGACCTCCTGTGCCCTAGATGAGACACGCTTTCAAACAAGCAGGAATAATTCATGGTCCCTTGTGGTTCTCAGACTTTTTTTCTTCTATACAGCATCAAAGATCTGGGCAATTGAAGTAGTGATGAGAGGGACAAGTAGTGATGACTTGAAGGACAAGTGTCCAGTCAGAAGGCTGGAGTCTTCTTCTGGCCAAGATGAGGCTTAATGACATTAACCCATTTACCTTGTGAACCTGCTTCCTTTGCAAAAAGGAGTTGGACTAGCTGGTTTCTGAGGGCCCTTCACCTTCTGATTTTCTTTAATTCTATATACCCCAAAGCAGTAGAAGTGGTGTCAACTGAGGAGGGAACTGATCACATCAAATAGCTTCATTCTTTTGTCTTACATAACCAGTGGGGGTAGTTGTCAGCCAGTCAATCACTAAACACTTAGTAAGTGCCTTCTGTGTTCCAGGGACCATGCTAAGCAAAGGAGGTACAAAGAAAGGAAAAAAACCCCTCAAACCCTAGTCCTTCCTCTCAAGGACTGACCAGACGATTGTCCATTGACAAAGCTCCCCTCTCCTACCCTTCAAAACACAGTTGAGCATAGGACCAGAGTTCATGGGCAAACCAGTAAAAATAACTGGTTTCAATTGAATACATATATATATATGTGCGTGTGTGTGTATGTATGTATATGTATATTACTAGTATTTGGTAAGTATACTATACCTTGCCCATCATTTTCACATTTTAAGCCATGACGGACATGTGTATGCACACACACACACATATATATTTTAAATTCCAACTTGAACAATCAATCAACTGATTCTAATGACAATTCAGGCTGTTGTGAGTAATTACTGGTGTCAGAATTCAGCTTGCTTTGGACGTGCATGGTATGGCCACTTCTGCCATCTAATAATATTAGAGAGACTAGACAGAAACCAAGTTTTAATTTTGGGGAGGAGGGAAGTTTTTGAGTGGAAAGGTCACCAGAGTTTTAGTGTTCTAAATTTAGTGTTCCACTCCAGTCCTTGTGATTTTCATAGAAGCATGGAGTGTGGAGGGGGAGATTGGAAGCCATTTTCTCACAACAATTTTACTCAGAATCTTTTGTAGTTGAAAAAGTAGCAGCCTGGGAATACTTACCACAGCTGGGAAGTATGATAAGTAGTAAAATGGGCTTTTAGCCATAAGTCAGAAAAGAATGATCTAGAAGAATCAGCTAAGACAGCACAGGAAAAAGGGATTTAAAGAGTAGACATGCCCTTACCCTGGGCATCTGTTACCTTTCAACTGAGGGTAAATGGTTTATAGCCATTGGCAAAAAAGGACGGCAATACTGCCCAGATGGAGACAGACTTACTTTAGTGCCCCTTCCCATTGGATGGCAGATAACGGTAGCTGATGGTCCCGAAGATAACACCATCAGTTAAGATAACACTACAGCTAAAATTTAGGAGGATGTTGAAAGAGTTGTCTTAATAGGACCGTAGAGGCTTACAAACCACAACATCATTAGTGATGTTAGAAGGCTCTGGGGACAGCTGGATTGCTGAAGACCAGGTAGAGCTAAATGAGGCGCGGTGGGTAGCAATGCAGGCACAATGCCCAGTTGGTGGCAGCAGAGAGCAGCACTGGGCACAGAACAGCTCCAGCAGATATTGGCAGCTTTGTAGGGTTCGAGGCTTGAGATGCCCTTTATTACCTGTGTCCTGGCCACACATGTGTTCTCTGCATACAGACTCGTTCACTTGGGCACTCTAGCCATACATATGCCCATCTCTGTATGCCCTACATTTTTATGCATGCCTCTTTTCCCACTGGGGATGTGTAAATGAGTGGGTGAGCAAGCTCCAAGGTTTTTTGGGGGGTGCAGGGGGTTGGAAATAGAGAAGAACTTTTATTTTAACACTATACTATTTCATCCATCCTTCCCTTTAAACTGTGTGTCTCTTGACTGAGCAGTCAAAATAAAGATGTTGGTAGGGGCTAGTGAATTTAGGACAGATTCTGATCCAGAAATTACCTAGCACCTTTCTGGGAACCTGAAGATAAGGCAGCCCCAGATGCTACAGTAGCAAGGTAGTCTCTGTAAGAAAGGTTTTACTTGCTACTTTGCTACAACAGTAGCCCCTAGATAATGTTACCTTGTTTGAGACTCACATCAATTCTGTGAAGAAGAGAGAATAAGAATTATTTTATCAGTGAAGACATTGAGGCTGGGGATGGAGAGTGGGTTAGAATGGGCACAAGGTATTTAGTGATGAAGCCAGGATATTTCTCAACTCTTAGTCCAACCTTCCTTCATTATACTGAACCAGATTCCTACCACAGACCCTCCCTGTAGCCTAGAAGGGGAATAACTAGGCATTGGGCAAATGGAATCCTGACCTCTCCCTTGGGTTCCTGAAAGGAAGCAGAACAGGGATCAAGCTGAACATGAAGTACAAGGAACTGAGCTGTATCAAAGTTAATCAATAAGTATTTAATAAAAGGCTACTAGGAGTATGACACTGGGATACAGATACAAAGTATGGAGCCATCTCTACTTACTAGTAGCTCACATTCAAATAGGGGAGTAGATAAATAAATATATCTAGCATAAATGTAAAGAAAATGTATGTAAATGTATTCAAAGCAATTAAATACAAGGTAGCTTGGGAGGGAGGACCTTCTTCCTATTGCTTCTGTGATAAGAAGAGTTGATTGAGTAAAAGAGACATATGGCCAGACAGGAGCTGATTGAGTAAGAGAGTCGTATGATCAGATCTGTGCTTAAGAAGTAGGAGCCAAGGAAAAGAATGAGAAGGAAATTGGAGAACAAGGGAAATGAAATCAGATGTGTTTACTCAGGTGCTAACAAGATGCTAGGAAGGATAGCTCAAGTTTAAGACTCACCATTTGCCACCGCAGTTCTAAAGGAGGAATTAGCCCCAAGAACTACCCACGTGTCTAGCAAAACACCGAGGAAGGATCTTGCCTCCAGCAACAGTGGAGAACATGGAGAACTCTTCAGTGAGCTGTATAGAATGGGTGATGTCTGTCTCCCTGCTCTAATAGCTATTATCTGTGCTCCAAGCTGTTAGCTGGTTTCCTTCCTAGAAGGGAAGCTATGGGGGCTTGAGGAACACCTCTCCACTCTCTAGACTGTTAAATCAAAGTAATCCAGTCCTTTAAAAATAGACAATGAGCTTCAATATAAAAACAAATAGGAAGAAAAAAGGATCTGAAGGGTCAGAGGGAAATTCTTGCCCCATGTCCAGAGGTTGGAGGGTAAACGAATGAGGCACAAAGGAGAAGGAGAGAAAGAAAGATTATTGGAGATGAAATGAATGCTCTTCCTGAAGAGGCCCTGAAGAGGAAGGAGCTGCTTGTCCAACAAGGAGTGAATGGTGTGGATTCACAGGTGCTATTGGATGGGAGATTTCCCAGTAAGGATCAAAGGAAAAGGAGAGGGGGCGGAGCCAAGATGGCGGCATAGAAGCAGCAAAGCACCGCAGCTCCCACACAAATACACTAAAAACCTCATAAAATGGGACTCTAAACAGATTTTCAAGCTCCAAAACCTTCCAAAAGACAGAAAGCATATCTGTTGCTATAGGCAGCGCAGCAGGCGGGGCTCTTCGCAGCAGTCTGGGAGCCATGGCTGAAACCCCAGCTGGGTCAGGCCCTGGGGCATTGGGCGGGGAGCTGCATCTATAGGAGAGCAGATCATTTATAGGAGAGCAGATCCTCTGCACTGGAGGCACAGTTACCACATTTAATCAGGCCAGAAGATAAAAAGGCTAAGAGAAAGGTCTGTGGATTTTGCTAACTTGGGAGGAGAAGAGCAGGTCCGGCCAAACTGCTCCCAGGGCAAGGAGGCAGTGGGAGGCGGCTGTAGCACCAGAAACGAGGCACCAGCAGCCTCCACTGGGCTGCTTCAGAGCCCTCAGCCTGCAGACAGCAGGGGGGCTGACACAATCCATCGGGGCCAAGGGCTCTTGCGTTGAGTGGCCTGGATCTGGATCGTGGTCTTGAGTGGCGATCCTGGGGTGCACTTTCAGTGAGCCAAAGCTGGGGCGGGGGGCTGCAGCATCCCACTAATAGCTCCGGCAG
>CM053601.1:146599694-146633084 GCA_028646575.1 Pseudocheirus occidentalis
GCCTCAATCTTCTCAGCAAAGTAGGAGGTGAAATCATTGAAAGTTTAAGACACTTAAACTCTGTTTGGAGCATCTCATCAGAAAGGTGGCTGTGATCCTTCTGAGCAGAATGTGTTGGAAGCCAGAAGTAGGTCATCGACCTTTTGGTCTCGCAGCGATTCTATTCACACAACCTTCTGCAGGGCCGTCAAAGACTCTAGCTTTGAACTCAATTCAATTCAGTTCAATAAGTCCACTGCCTGCCCGTATGTCCAGGCTTGTGTCAGGCTATACACTCGTCTTTAAGGGGAAGACAGACCAGGAAGGCTCTCTGCCTTCCTCTCAGGAAGCTCCCAGTTTTGAGACAGAGAATGAGTAGATGTACCCTGCCCTCTGGGAGCCTACAATCTGGGAAATTGGAGTTCGAGGGTAAGGGAGGAGGAAGAGTCAGGGGAGGCACTGGATTCATTTACAGGGAAAAGATAGCACATTGCAGTGTACAATCTAAGGCTAAAGGGCTTTTTATTATTGTTGTTTTTTAGGGTAATAGGAGGAGGGGTGGGAATGTCTCCACGGACTGATTCAGCCAGGACATCGTTGCCTTCTCAGTTATTCAGGTTCACGGTCCTGGGGGCATCCTCCCCTCCTCCAGATTCATTCTGCTGCACAATGTTGTCCAAGTTTCCTCCACAACAGATTTCACATCCATCTTTGTTTTTCACCACTATAGCCACAGCCCTAATTCAGGTCCTTATCACCCCTTGCCTGTGCTACTGTAATGGCCCCCTAATTGGCCTCCTTGCTGCCAGGCACTCCCCTTCCCAATCCATCTTCCACACATCTGCCAAAATAACCTTCTCGAGGCACAAATCTTCCACAAATGCTGCTCTCTTGCTCGGAAACCTTCACGTTCGCCTCCAGAATTAATTACAAACTTTTTCAGCTCAATGCTGACCGTCCTACACAATTTGACTCCAGATTTATTCTACACCATTCCCCTTCCAGTATTCTTATGTTCCAGGCAAACTGACCTCCCACCTCTGTGCATTTACATAGGCTGTGCCCCAAGCCTGGTCTGCATTCTCTCCTCATCCCTGCCACTTAGAATCTTTAACTTTCTTCAAGGTTTAGCTCAGGTCCCCCCTTCTACTGCAAACCCCTCCTTGTTAATGCTCCCTCCTTGGTCAGAGCACGTTGAATCTTCGAATATGCATTTCCTGCCAATTCCTGCCCCCCTCCCCCCACCCCAGTAGAAATGTCTGATTTTTTAATAGGGAGACATATTTTTGCCAATGTGCCTAGAACAGCCTTGCACAATTTAGGGGTTGGAGAGGAGTGGGCCCAGACCTATGATTTCATTAGCAGATGGAATTTAGTTCATGTGTGCAACTTACAGTCTTTGAGAATTGCCAGGAACACCAAGGGGTTCTGTGCCTTGTCCAGGGTCAGACCACCATTATGTGTCAAAGCCTTGGCTTGGACTCAGCCCATTGTGTTACTCAGTGTTACCTCTCTGTCCACTACTGGCTCCCTATCTGGTGCATAAGAACTGTCGGCTGAATTGAGTGGAATAACCAGTGGCAACAATAGCCCTGAATTAACGATTCCCTGAGCCCCAAAGCACACCTCTGCCCAAACACAGGGGTTTTTGGTAATAGGGAAAGAGACCTGGGCTAGGAGTCAGGAGACCAAGATCCAGTCTCAGCTCTGTAACCAATCCCTGAATCCCTTTCCTGGCCCCAGTTTCCTACCTTGTAAAATTGGAAGAATAACAATAAGGCAGGAGAAATAATGGCCACTAATAAATGTGTGTGTGGACACATGCCCCCCCCAGTTTCTTGCCATCTGCAATTTTACTATTTGTCTTAATTAACTCTAAGCTTTTAAGTAATATATGACTTATAACAATTCCTATATAATTAAGTTTCTAATAAGCTCTGCCTTTATTTAAGTTATGGATAAAAATTTCAGGACAGACTAGGGCTCTTGACATATCCTCACTTACACACAGTATATAATGATTTGCAATTTTTAAAAAGTGCCTTGTATTTACTATCTCATTTGAGTCTCACTCTAATTTTGTAAGGGGGTGTATTATGGGTATTATACCCATTTTACAGAAGGAAAAAAATCCTGAGGTTCAGAAAGGGTCACTTAGTTAGCAGAGCTGAGATTTGAATTCGGGTCTCCTGGTTCAATTCTTTTCTGTGTACAGATTATAATCACTGCTACCTTGCCTGGCTGGTGATATCAGCAGCTAGCAGGGTCCTATGTAAAGTATTGTAAGAGATGAAGCACTTTGGGAGAAACGAAGCCCCACTCCCTGCCTTTGTTTATTGGGGCCAGGCACTGTCTCCTCCGCCTGGCTCCCAGTTTTACCAGCTGCCACCTCCAACCCCCAGCTCCTCTATGAGACGTTGCGGCTCTGATAATGCACGCCTGGGCAGAGTCCATTATACTCTTAGGAAATCCTATTTTCGGTTTTATTTAATACTATTCGAGTGTATTCCTGAGATCAGAGAGCCGATGCAACTTGAGAAATTCTGAAACACTAGGCTTAATGAGGAGTAAAGATGCCAAAGGAGGAATGCTTAGGTCTGAAGGCCCTTGTTAGCAGCATCCAGCCTGGGGAGGAAATATTCACTCCTAGGCAGACAAACAGGAAAGGTCCCTCCGGGCTGCTGGGTTCTTTCGAGGGTTTATTATTTTCTTTAAGAATCAGTTTTTAATTGTGGGGCCAGGGGAAATAAATATAACACAGATTCTTATATAATTTTCCCAGAACAGCAAAATCACTTTCTGAATACTGGCCTTGAAATTAGGAAGACCGGAGTTCAAATCTTCATACCCTTACTGATTATGTGTCTTAATTTCCTCATCCATAAAATAAAGGGGTTAAATTCTTTGAATTTCAAGGTCCTTTCTATTTCTAAATCTATGGTCCTTCCTTGATCCTAGAATCCCATTTGCGATCCCCCTTCACTTTTCATTTCCTAGCCTAAGGGTGGGTCTGTTGGACTCCCTGAGAGTTATCTCTGAAGGTATGGAGTGATCAGTCCCACTCCCAGGGGCGCTTGGGAAAGCTCTCCTGCTGTCCATCAGTGACTCTCAAGGGAAGACTGAGCCAGGGTATCCTGGCAATTGGCCTACACAGTGACTTCTTCCTAAGAGCAGTGATATCTATGATCACAGCATTGGAGAGAATGCCCTGACAAGGGACAGAGTAATGCAGAGAGACCCCATGTGGCAAGTGTAGAAACATGCCAGTTTCCAAATCCAAAGGAGTATGTGCCCAAATATAGCTAACAGTTTCAGTTACAAAAAGATGCATTTTGCCAAGTTTGCTTATTCTATGGGCTCCAGCATCTTTTTTTCTTTCTCTGGGTATCAGAATACCCCAGGATCCACCTTCTGTCTTATCTCAAAGGCCTGGCTTTTGGCTACCCACCCCCCCCCAGCTAATTCTTGTTAATAGCTGAAAATAACTCAAAGTGTTTTCCCCTCCTTTCTCTAGGGTTATCTGAATTTTTGTGGGGGCCTGCCTCCAAGAAACCAAAAACCCATGAGGAAGGAATGGCACATATATTTAAATTAGGGGCAAATTGGTCTCAAATGCCAGGCAGAAAGGAATTTGGACTTTATCCTACTGGGCATAGGGGACCATTTTTGTTTGTGTTTACATGGGAATAACACACACAAATCTGTGTTTTAAAAAGATTAAGCTGGCAATCTGCAGTATAGTTTGGAGGGGGAGAGACTGAAGTCAGAGAGACCAATTAAGAGGCTATGTCAGTATGATATTGGAAAGAAGAGAAGAGACGTTGGCCTCAGCTATTGTGGTGGGCACATTATATTAGCTGAATGGAGAAAAGGAAAAAAACAACAACACAAGAGACATTATCCAGGCCAAAGCTGGATTAACAGAACTTGGCACCTGATTGAATGTGGGGGTTGAAGGAGAGAGCTGAGTCAAAGAGGAACCTGATGGTGCCATCATCAAAAGAAACATGCAAATGAAGACCAGAGGCAGCACTGGGGGCCAGGTGATGAGGTCAGTTTGGGACATATTAAGTTTGAGATGGAGATGTCTTCAGGACAGTGATGAGGAATCCCTGGGGAAAAAAACAAAAAAAACCCGGGGAAGGTGAACATGGTTTATCCCTCCATTCCTCATTTCTTTGCCTTCTCTTCTTCCTTATACACATTTCACTTTCCCAGGCAGCATAATTAAGTGGGTGTTTGTCTTTCTGCTCCTGAACGAGAAAATTCCTGGTGAGTAGGAACCGTATCTATCTATGCATCTCCAAACCAATCCAATTCAAAAAAATCTCTGTTTGCTTGTACGAGGTACTGTGTCCAGCACACGACCTGCCTGGCACATAGGAGATGTTTTATAAATGTTTGTGGAACTGAAATTGAATGAAGGACACGGGTGGTGTTTTCACCATTGCCGATGATTCATGGTAGACACTTCATAAATCCTTGTCTGGTCAGCAATTGTTTGATTGATTGATTGAAGATAGGAGTTGGTGCATGATCCCAATATCTTACACTGATCTTCAGTGTTTGAAAAATTCTGTCCTTACAACAAGCCAATGAGGTAAGTGGTACAAATATCATTTTGCCCATTTTATACAAGTGACTTGCTCAGGTCATATGACTCCTAAGTATCTAAGAAAGGAAGGGTTCAAAACCAAACCTTCTGACTCCAAGTCTATGATATATATGCCTTTGAAAATGAGAAAGGCAACATAGAAAGAATTTAAAGTAAAAAAACTTAGGCTCAAACTTTGGATCTACAACTACGTAACTCATTTTCTTCCTCTATAAGATGAAGGGGTGGATTAGATATCTCTAGGCCTAGTCAAGTTCTAACATCTATGATGCTAAGCAGAGCACTAGTTCAGGAGGTGATGTCTGAGAATGGGGTTGGCTTTCTCATTCAGGGCTTTTACATACAGGAATGACAGGCTCTTGGCCAGGGATGGAGTATGTCTAAGAATGGAACTCCCCAGAGACAAACTGTTCTAATACAGATGGCTTTAAATTGAAATAGGGAGAAAATATTCAAGATACCTAGACAAGCATTACATGGATGGGGGGGGAGAAGCAGTTGGAGGTACCTAATACTTTGCAGGAGGCAATAACTGGGAAGAGGGATAGAAATTATATTTATGGTCTCAGATGTCTATACATTAATGTGTAGAGTATGGATAATGAATCAGGGAAGCTGGAAATCTGAGTGCAAAGAGGGAAATACGAAGTGAGGGTCCTATTAGTGATAATCTAAAAATAAGGCATTGTTGAGATGAATATGGCCATTCAAAAGGAGTAGATTAGCTCATTTAGCAGCTGTCCAAAAAGGAAATAAAATGAGTCTGACTTAATTTCATGACGCCATGTTGCCTCTTCCATTTCTTTTTTATGGTTATTCAGTCATTTTTTTCAGCCATGTCTGACCCTTTGTGACCCCATTTGGGGTTTTTCTTGGCAAAGACACTGGAATGGTTTGCCATTTTCTTCTGCTGTTCATTTTACAGATGAGGAAACTGAGGTAAAGAGGTTAAGTGACTTGCCCCAGGCCCCATGGTAGTAAGTGTCTGAGGCCAGATTTGAACTCTGTAAGATGAGTCTTCCTGACTCCAGGCCAGCCACTCTATCTACTGTGGCACCTAAGCTGCCTTCTTTTTCTACATATTCACTAGACACATCTTTAATGGTCCATTCTAGAATTTTCTCAGCAATTGAAGTCAAGCTCCTTGACCTATAGCTTGCATTCTTTCTTCTTCCCTTTTTGGAAAATTGAGTCATTTGTCCTTCTCCAATCTAAGGCCATCTTTCCTTTTGACATGATCTTTCAATTATTGCTAACAGTGATTCAGCAATCGTAGCTGACTTTTTTTCAAGACTGGAAGCTATAACCCATCTGAGCCAAGTGTCTTAAATTCATCAAGAACAACTAAATATTCTCTTTACTTATCTTGGGTATCAACTACATGTTAATAATTTTTAATGCTCTGTCATTTCAGGTGTTAAGGTCATTCTTCTTGGAGGGAGAAATTCCCCCAATACAGCTTTTACCAAATACAACAACCTTTTTCATTGCCCTTAGCTTCTGCCATCAGTCTTATCATATCCTGAGCCTTAGCATTTCTGATACTATTTTTATAGGATTATGTCATTCCATTATATTAATCTTCTGTTACCTGACCTTGCTTTTTACCTTCTGTGCATTAAAAAAAAATCTAAGTTTGTTCATGAGTACCTTGACCATCCTACTGGTCTCTTTGGACAATTCCCATTTTCGTCTTCATTGAAATTATTTCCCTTTGTGTCCAGAATAATCGAATCTCCTTTTTTGGACAGCTTTACTAGATTGGTATTTTATCCAAGTTCTATTTAATGTCCACATTCTCAAAGGTGTTACCCTGTTTAAGCCAGAACTTTGGCATGTCTTAACAAGCTAGAAAGACTTCAAAAAGGGTCCCTCTAACCAATTCTGTGTCTTTGATCTAAGGACTGGCCTTGCTGGGCTCAGAGAGACATCACTAATAGCTTGGCCTCCTGGTAATTATTTTTTTTTGTCATAGTGACTTGTAATGTTTTCCTACAAAGATATAGATGGAGGTGTGATTTGTATTAGAAGAGGGAATTCCCACACTAATGAAATGACAGTGCCTTGAAAATATTGGAATATGTACTAGAATGGGGGGTAAGGGAAATAAAAGACAAGATTATCTCCAGATTTCACCAAGGCATCTAACAGAGTCTAATGATTTAACCCAAACAACAGTGAACAGCGGACCAATGTTAGTTTGGAGAGAGGTTTCTCTTTGGAGGGATTACCGCAGGGATCTGTCATTAGCCCTGATCTGTTCTGACTTTTTTATTAATAACTTGAATGAAGGCAGAGCTGACAAACTTATTAAAATTGTGGGTGGCAAGAAACTGGGAGGGACAACTGAATGACAGTCAGTTGGGATCCAAAAAGATTTCATCAAAATAGAATGAGGGAACAAATATAATATGATGAAATTAAATAGGAATGAGTGTAAAAACTAGGTTAATTTTTTTTTAATCACCATTCCTAGTACGTGGTGGGGAGTAGGGGGAGACTTGGTTGTATCACAGGTCACGTGAAAAAAGTCTGTGGTTTCAGTGACCTTCCAGTGCAATAGGAATTGTCCGTGGTACTAAGTCAGCCAATGAAGTTGAGGTGCCTTAGGCTACTTTAAGGGAGGGAGTGTCCTAAACAAGGTGGCAGTCATTCTGCTGTCCTCTGCACAGGTCAGCTCACACCTGGAATACTGTGTTCAGCCCTAAGGACCACATTTTAGGAAGGACATTGACAGAGACTAACCACAAGATAGTGAGGGGACTGAAGACCATGTTAATTCAGAACTGATTGAAGGGAGGTGTTTCATCTGGACTCAGGGGATGCATTATAGTTATTCTTCAAGCAATGAAAAATAGACTTTCCCTGCTTCTGTCTCCAGAAGACAGAACTAGGAGCATTAGACAGAATTTAAAGGAAGGCAGAAATCTCCTACAATAGATGATGCTGCCTTGGAAGGTGGTGAATTCCTGGAAACTGGAGGTATTCAAACAAAGGGTAGATGACCGCTTGTTGAGGGTATCATAGAGGACATTCATATTTCACCTAAGGGTTGGACTAATTGACCTCTGAAATAGGACTACATGATCTTGGAGCTTGGGAGAGAGGCCAAGCTCTTGTTGTCATTTCTGCCTGTCTTTCTCCTGGGCTCCATCTGTATCTCCTTGTAAATTCTAACTAGTCTATGATTTAGGTAAAAGATGGCTAGCAAGTCAGAGCTACTTGAATTTCCTTTATACCTCAATACCTTCTAGCATAGGTACTGAATTGAACTGGAGTAGAGTGAAAGGAAGGGAACGGATTGAATGGGACTGGAGTAGAATGAGGTGAGGTGAAGTGAGGTACTGAATTCTTCATTAAGAGACTGTAAAATGGTGGCGACTAGGTGTCGTAGTGAATAGAACACTGACCCTGGAGTCAGGAGGACGTGAGTTCAAATCCAGCCTCAGACACTTGACACAAAAACTAGCCGTGTGACTTTGGGCAAGTCACTTAACCCCAATTGCCCTCCAAAAAGCAAAAAAAAAAAAAAAAAGAAAGAAAGAAAAGAAAATCAATAAGAAAAAAAAGAATACAATAAGAGACTGTAAAATGAAAAACCATTTCTCTGTCTCCCTCCACACAATTAGGTTGGAATCAAAACATGGGGCAGGGTAGGGATGTGACCAGTTTAGGCCCTTGTGAGACAAAACTCTGGGTGGAACAGGTATGCTGATTGTCGGTGAGCATATTTCCCTGATTTGGGGAAATCATTTCCATTTCCCTAGTTTTTTTTGTGGTCTAAGTATGATGCAGGAATCCTGGACCAAGGGTTTCTAACATTCCTCTTCCTCTATATTCCCATACCACCTGAAGGTCTGCTTGTTTGGGGGAATTGGATACTAAAAAATCCTGCTCTGACTTTATCCAGTGGCTCCCTCCAAAAACACTGAAAGATTCCCCCAAGGCCCATGCCACAGTCCATTTTGCCAACTGAAGAAGGCAGAGTGACTACCACAAGGACCAAACCCTTCTGACAAAACCAGATGAATCTTTGGGCCAAGAAACCTTAAGACTCCCTAAATCTGCACCTATCTAGACATCCGCAGAAAGGGGTGATTTTAAAACTGGGATAAATAAAAGTCCTTTCTGATGGGTCTCTTAGGGAACAAACTAGCTCTGGGGCCTGGGCGTGGTTGCTGCTTCCTGGGCCAGCCTGATGTTTCTGCCTTTCTTTCTAGAGCCCTGAGAACTCCACATATGGGGTTGGGGGGTGGGGTGGGGAGGAGGCTATGTTGTCTCAGGCCTACAGCTGCTGCCCCTTCCTCTCCTGGCACAAAGAAAGCCCTGCCTACCACTCTCCTTCTCGCCTGAGGGAGACATCCGGGGAGCTTTAAATAGATCTCCCTGCTTTCCACTAAAGTAGGTCGGTGAGGAGGAGAACATCCAGCCCGTGCAGATGTGGGACTGGCAGCCCCAGGTGCCAGGCACAGTGGAGAAAGGATGTCAGCCTGAGCTGGGAAGCCTGGGCCACAAAGGGATATTGGTAAAGTGGTGACTCAGTTTACTAAGGACTATTTATATGTCTTTCCATCCACTGACTTGATTTTCTACATCTTTCCTGTCTGTGTCTCTCTTGGCCCAGCTATCTCCCTTTCTCTCCTATCCCATCAGTCTCTGTCTCTCTGTCTCTCTCTGTCTCTCCCTCTCCCTTCTCTCTCTCTCTCTATCTCTCTCCCATCCTCCCTCTCCCTCTCTCTGTCCTCTGAATATCCTTACTGTCTCTCTTCAGACTCCAAACAACTCTGCCTGATTCTCTCCTGGCCCTTAACATTTCTGCCTATCTTTCTCCTGGGCCCCATCTGTATCACTTTGTAAATTCTAACTAGTGTATGATTTAGGTAAAAGATGGCCAACAAGTCAGAGTTACTTTAATCTCCTTTATCTCTATGTCCTGGACTGAGTCCAGAACTGGTAGTAAAGATTCCATCAGACTATAGATGGGTTACAGTCATAGAATCATGAAATATTAGAATTGGAAGGCACCATGGTCGTTATTCAGTATAACTTCTCATCCTACACAGGGATTCCTGTACATTTATCAGTCTGCAATAAGGTCAGAAGCCAACCTCCACCCCTCAACCCCACATGTAGCGTTCGTTCCAGATACAAAAAGCAAAACATGAAAACAAATCAATGGGGAGGGACAAGAAAGGGGATAAGAAGTAGAATGAGTAGTAATGAGAGCCAGGACTTGCTGATATCATTGGAGTTCAGGGCCTGGGGCATCTGAGCCATTGTGACCAACTCCATGTGGTTTCCAAGACATTCATGTTTGCAAATGGGCAGGCAGATGGTTTGGGCCGACATTCACTTCTGGCTTAACAAATTTCAGACCTGAATTTTTGGGGCTAAGCCAGAGAAGAAATGCATTTCTCAGGCCACCAACAGAGAGGACTCAGGCATAGCACATAGCCAGAAACATTTGTCTGTCCCCCTGTTAGGGATACAGCCTTGGGCTTTATGCTTCTGCTAATCTGGGTCAGCCTCTCAGGGTACCAGTTCTTCAGCATCAACCCAAGGGACCTGGGCTTTCAGCCTAAGGCTTTCTCCTTCATTAATTTCTAAAATGAGAAAATGAACAAGCACTTAATGTGCCTACTATGTGTTAGGCACTGTGCTAAGCATTTTTACATAGATCTCATTTCATTATAATTATAAATACTGTCTCATTGCACTGATTTTAAAGCCCGATACAAAACTCAGTTAAGGCCTCAAGCTTCCTAGTCCATCCAAGGGCCCATGATTCAGCAGGGGCTATTGAGCTTAGAGATCTGCTCCCAGTATCTGATTTTCTTTCTCCTTCTCATGATGTTGCTACCATCAATGGGGGACCAATTCTGGCTTCAGCTCACTCTTTTCCTTCTATCTTTCCACATTCCAGACCACAGAATCTGTTTTCTAGGGTTAATTTACAAGGGAAAAGAGAATACACAAATTCAGAAATAATACACCAAGGAAAGGTTATTAGGGACGGGGACAGGGGGAGAGTAAAACTATTTAATCCCAGATAAAGGACCTTGACTTTGCTAAGCTCTTCTAGCTTGTTCTATCATGATTCTTTCAAGGCCAATGTCCACTCCCAGACAATGATGCCCTCTCTCCACTCATCAGGGCACTTTGGATATAGCCCATTGGGTGATTCTACAATGATAGGCTCTGTCTCAGCTAATCAATCAATCAATAAACATTTATTAAGGGTTACTATGTACCAGGCACTGTGCTGATCGCTCATCAAGAGGACTCCTTATTTATATATCATATGTAGAGGCATTCTATTCACCTTCCTACCCAATCCTTGGCATTTGATAAACCTAAAGTGCTATTTAAATGTGGGTCATTGCTGTTAGCATTACTAATTTCCCCTCCCCAGAAGAAAATAAATAAAGACAATCCCCATTACCTTAAATATTAACTTAATTCTACTTGGTTCATAGGTTACACCCAAAGCCTCTATAGGCCTCCATAGCCAGGCCTCCTTTCTCCTGTAGGGCCCATACAGTTTGTTTGGCCAGGTTTCACAGGCCACGAGGCAGAATCAGTGGGAACCATGTACCTCTATTCATGTGTGCCTGTAATTGGGAAGAAGGCCTTTTGCCATGAAGGCATGCTGGCAACTGGGTTTTTTCCAGGCTGATTTCAGAGCCAGCCCGCCTCCGCTCTGGGGGAGGGGCACCTGAAGAGGGCTAAGGAAGGAAGGTGGGCAGAAAGCAATCAACTTCTTTTGCTCGTGCCCAGAGGCTTCATTCTGTTCATCCCAGGCATAGAAGAGTCTTCTCACTGCTCAATCCAGGCACAGAGGAGTGTTTTTCTGCTTGTTTCATGGCACAATTGAGGTGTGTTCATTCTATTCATCTTGAGCAAAGAAGAGTCTTCACACTGACCTTGTCCCACCCCCATCTCCAGCATAGGAAATCTTTTTGGGGGAGAAGATGATTTTCCTAAGTCACAGGGGAGTCTTCATTCTATGTCTTCATCCTAGGCATAGAAGGGTCTTCACACTGATCTTCCCAAACACAGGAAAACCTATTTTGGGGGTCATTTACCCAAGGCACAGGGGAGTCTTCATTCTATTCATCCCAAGCATGGAAGAAGGATCTTCACACTGATCATTCCAGGCATGGGGAGGTGTTTTTCTGATGGCCTCCAGGGCACAAGGGAATTTTCACCTTACTTTTCTCATGGGCAGAAGAGCCATTACTCTCTGCTCCCCTCCAGGGGACAAAGGGATCTGTACTCATCTTTGAATCATAAGATCTTTGATTTAGTGGTCACCTATCCCAACACCCTCCTTTTAGAGATGAGCAAATTGAAGCGCTAGAGAGTTAATTGAATCTTCTGAAGTCAGACAACTGTCAAGTTGCTGAGTCAAAATCCTCTTTTATGTCATGACCCTCTGTGTCAGTTTGGTGAACCCTCTGGACCCCTTCTCTGAATTATTTTTAAATGCATAAAGTAAAGAAGACCAATTATATAAAATAAAATTATCAAAATATGTACCACAAAAGAGTTCACAGACCACCTTGCTAACCTGTATGATACTAACACAGTAGGCATTCCAATCAAACCATACATGCTTCTCTCAGGCAACATAATACAACATATACAATACCACAGATATATATGTGTGTGTGTGTGTGTGTGTGTGTGTGTGTATACATAGTTCTGCTAACACACATATCAATCAATCAATCAACAAACACTAATTAAGTATCTACTATGTACCAGGCTCTGTGCTAAGCACAATGAATACAAAAAGAGGCAAAAGATAGTCCCTGACCTCAAGGAGCTTACAATCTAATCAGGAAGACAATGTTCAAACAAATATATTCAAAGCAAACTATAAACTGGATAAATAGGAAATAATTAGTAGAGGGAAGGCACTGGAATTAAGAATTTCCTATAGAAGGTGGGAATTTGGTTGGGATTTAAAGAAAGCAAGGAGGGTCAGTAAGATGAAGAAGCAAAAGCATTCTAGCCAGAGAGAATGCCTATAACTGAGATGGGGTGTCTTGTTTGTGGGACAGTCAAGAGGCTGATGGGTATCAAAGGAGAGAAGGGGGTGTCTTCAGGAGATGCTGCAAGGGTGAAATTGAGAGGCTTTGGCACAATTTGACATGTTTGTAGGCGTAGGAAATGAACCATTAGAGAGGGAGAGATTGAAAATAAGTGATAGGAGTAGTCAGAAGCAAAACACTTTTGAGGAGGGACAGGATGAAAGGGGAGAGAGAATAGAATAAATGGGGGAAATAGGATGAAGAGAAATACAATTAGCCATCATAAGCGAAAAATTTTCAAGCAAGTTTCTCTGATAAAGGTCCCATTTCTCAAATATATTGAGAATTGAGTCAAATATATAAAAATAAGAGCCATTTCCCAATTGATAAATGGTGAAAAGATATGAACAGTCAGATGAAGTAATCAGAGCTCTCCTATAGCCATATGAAAAATGTTTTTAATCACTATTGATTGGAGAAATGTAAATTAAAATGATTCTGAAGGACTACGTTTCATTAGGACAGAAAAAGAAAATGACAAATGTCGGAAGGGATGTGGGAAAATGGAGACACTAATGCACTATTGATGGAATTGTGAACTGATACAATCATTCTGGAGAGCAATTCTGAACTATGCCCAAAGGGCTATAAAGCATGAATACCCTTTAACCTAGAAATACCTAGGTCTGAACCCAAAAGAGATTAAAAAAAAGGAAAAAGACCTATATATACAAAAATATTTATAGCAGTTCTTTTCTGGTGGCAAAGAATTGGACACTGAGGAGATTCCTATCAATTGGGAAATGACTGAGCAAGTTGTGGTATATGATTGTGATGGAATATTATTGTGCTATAAGAGATGATAAGCAGACAGAATTCAGAAAAACCTGGAAAAATTTACAAGAACTGATGCAAAGTGAAATGAGTAGGACCAGAAGAACATTGTACCCAGTAACAGAAATATTGTAAGATGATCAACCATGAATGGCTTAGCTATTTTCAGCAATACAATGATCCAAGACAACTCTGAAGAACTTATAAGAAAAAGTGCTATCCATCATTAGAAAAAGAACTGATGGAGTCTGAATACAGATCAAAGAAAGCATACTTTAAAAAAAAACACCTTTATTTTTTTGAATAATGAGATGTGAAAAGCCAATAGATTTTGGTTGGATAAAGGGGTTTCAGGATTTTTTAACATGGAGGTGGTACATCTGTGGGTGATGACAAGGTCAAGAGCATGATTGTCTTTGTGACTGAATTTGGAAGGAGGAATATATTGCTCAGGAGAGGTCAGTAAGTAGAGGAACTGAGTGAATAGGGTATTTGAGGGACAATCAATATGTACATTGAAGTCCCCTAGTATGAGGGCAGGAGTTGGGAAGGTGAGAAAAATTGTAAGCCGGTATCAAATTCATTGAGAAAGGAAAGAGGGCGTGGCTACATGGCACAGTGAATAGAGCACTGGCCCTGGAGTCAGGAGGAACTGAGTTCAAATCCAACCTCAGACTCTTAACACAAAACTAGTCGTGTGACCTTGGGCAAGTCACTTAACCCCAATTGCC
The DNA here is from genome assembly GCA_028646575.1 of Pseudocheirus occidentalis. Taxonomy (NCBI): domain Eukaryota; kingdom Metazoa; phylum Chordata; class Mammalia; order Diprotodontia; family Pseudocheiridae; genus Pseudocheirus; species Pseudocheirus occidentalis. The sequence goes on from CM053601.1 coordinate 146,613,890, forward strand.
ATATCTTCCCCCCTTTAAAAAAAAGAGAGAAAGGAAAGGGAATGACCTTGGGGGGCGGGGGTGTCTGTAGACAACAGCCACTAGGATTTTAATTGGGCAATAAATATGAATAGTATGAACTTCAAAAGAAGAAAGATTATTGAATTGATGGAGGAAAGGGGAGAACCTAGAAGTGGCAATGGGAAGCAAAGAGCTCTCCAACTCCCATGCCTTTACCAGTGAGCTGAGGAGAGTAAGTGAAGGTCCAGCCAGTACTGGAAAGAGTAACCAAGGATGCTGCTTCATTATGAAGAGTCAGGTTTCAGTAAGAGCTAGTAGATAGAAGGGATGGGACAGAAATAGATTTAAGATGAAGGGTAGTTTATTGAATGTGAAACAGGCATTCCAGAGGGCACAGTAGAAGGGCTAGGTGGAGTTAGGATGAATTTGGGGGGTTGAGGGGGATGAGAATGAGGAATTGGGTGGTAGAGGGTGAGAAGGGGGTTTGGATGATGATCAGGAGTTTAGAGTCATTGGGCTGTGAAGGGAATATGAGAATGACCCGATATGAGAATGTTCATCATTGAAAGAAAGGCATGACTCCTGTGCCCTCAAAGGAGGGAGTCAGCAGGGGATGGGAGGCCTGAAGTCAAAGGGAAGGCTGCTCTTCCTTACAATGGTTATCCACATTCCACTAATGTATATGCGTGGTTAATATAGCACATAGAATTTTACCAGTCTGTGTACAATTCTGTGAATACATGCATGTTTCCACCAACTTGATCCCAGAAACACACAGTCCTTATCAAGTATCTTTCTTTGGTTCCATTAAAACCAGGTATGTGTTCAGGAAAAGAACATTTCTGGGTCAGGGAACTCCATAGGAACGATATTGTGAGTGTTAACAATGGATGATCAATTGATTCTGATGTTAAAATGGGCTTCGTTCTTCTGCAGTCCCAGACCGAGTTGGAGTCATTGTAACTGGGAAATGTCTGATGGTGTTCCTGTCATTCACTAAAACATCCCCCTCCCCATATATGAGCTCATCCACTTCTATGGGGTCCTTCTAGACTAAGGTGTACTCAGCACCTGCCATGTTCCAGGCACTGTCCTAGGCACAGGGAACAGCGTGCTCTCTTGTCAGGATGTACAGGTTTCCACCAACCCGTGTGTGGCCACCATCCCACGTGCGATCTCACCAACTCCTATACAACTCCATCATCTTTCTGCGTTTCCACTTTTCACATTTGTGTTCTCACAACCAGTTTGTATATGATCTCCCCAGCCCATTCGAGACCCCACCAATCTGTTTGTGACCTTGCCAACTCACATACGACTTCGCCAGCCCATATATGACTTCACTAGTTGGTGTGTGATCCCACCAGGCCATACATGATCTCACCGACTCATACCCCCACACACTACCCAGTCAGAAAGAAATTCTCTCACTCTTGACTGACCTAGTTTTCTCAAGGTGGCCCCCCCTCCACCGCCCACACACAGCTCCAGCCTTAGAGACGGCTCAGCCAAATGTTCTGCCAATGGCCTCCGATTCCTCCCCCAACAAAACACGGGGACAGAGGGACGGTGATTCCTCAGGGAGCCCCTGGCCCTGTGGCTGCCACCTGTCCCAAGGACAAATAGCCCTTCCTGCCCATTTACACAGCGGTGTTCTCCTTAATGCTCTCATTAATACCCCTATTAATACCCTTCTGGCTCTTTCCATCAAAGCTCTCATTCCTGTTCTAATTGTCGCTCTCCATAAAGCTCTCATCAATGTTCTCCTTAAAACTCTTGTTAATACCGTCATTATGGCTCTCATTAATACTCTCATTATTGCTTCATTAGCATACTCTATAATGGTTTCATTAGCATTCGCATTAATACTCTCCTTAATGTTCACGTTAACACGGTCATTATACTCTTAATACTTTAATTAATCCTGCCATTAATATTGTCACTGGTAGATCCCATTCCTGTGGTACTCTGCAGTTTACAAAGTGAGAAATAGTATGGTATGGTGGGTGGATCACTGGGCTTGAAATCAGAAAGACCCGAATTCAAATTCCACCTCGTGGACTAACTAGCCGAGTGATCTTGGGCTGAAGTCACTTAGATGTCTTGATTTTTTCATCTGTACAATGAGGGGGTTAGGTTTCAGGGAGTCCAAAGTTCCTTCCAGTTTAAATTCCTTTATAATATTAATAGCTAGCATTTGTATAGGGTGCACTATGTGCCAAGCACTGTGCTCAATGCTTTACAAATATTAGCTCATTTGATCTTTGCAAAAAGCCAGGGAGATAGGTGCTATTATCTCCAGCCTACAGTTGAGGAAACTGAGGCAAACAAGGTGAACAGTGGTCACTCAGTGGCTTTCACTTGTTTACATGTTCCTTTTAAAAAAATTTTTTAATCCTTTATTAAAATACCAATATTATTAACAATTTCTAATTATATTTATGAAAGCTAATTTTTAGAACAAGATTTAAATAAATACAAACATTTAGGTACAATCTGGTATTTTTTATTCAAAGCTCAGTAAACCATTCCCTCTGAACCTTTTCCTGTGACTTGAAAGTCTCCAAGAAGCATATTTTTATTTCAATGTTCAAAAATTGCTAGCCCTCATCTGGTTTGGGCAGGGGGATCCCTCCCATGGTTACTCCTTTGTGGGGAGTTCGGCTTATTTGATTAAACCTTTTCATTCTGGAGCCTTCATCCCTTTTCTAGAAGGCATTATGGTTCAGGAAGGGATGGACTGGATTAAATGGTTTCTGAGGACTGTATTATGGTCACTTGAAGCTTGTTTGTGGTAGAGAGGGAGGTAAGAGAAAGAGGGAATGTGGGAAGGAGAAGGCGTGAGGAAGGCATATGATGTGTGTATGAGGGAAAGTGGAGAGGAAGGCCTTGCAGATAAGGATGGACAGAAGAGGGAAGAAGGAGAGGAAGGGGAGAAAGAGAGAGATCATGAAAGGGAGGAAGAAAAGACAAGAAGCAGAGAAGGAAAAGGAAAAAGGGAGGAAGAGAGGGGAAGGGGAAAGAGGAAAGAAGAGTGTCACTCAGTGAAATTCGGGGGTCCCAAGGTGTTGCCAAGGCCTGTCTATTTTATCTTCATAATGTCTCTTCCATATGACTACTTCTCTCCACTGGTGCTGCCACCATCTTGGTGCAGGCCTTCATCACCTCACCCCTGGACTACTGCAGTAGCATGGTGGTGAATCTGCCTCCTTCAAGTCTCTCTCCACACTCTAGTCAATCATCTCCCTCAGTGGTCAAAGTGGTCTTCCTCAAGTGAATGAATTTGGGGGGTGGGAGGGTTGAGGGGGATGGGAATGAAGAACTGGGTAGTAGAGGGTGAGTAGGAGGTTTGGATGATGATCAGGAGTTCAGAGTCACTGGGCTGTGAAGGGTATGACCCGATATCTGCCCTCTCTCCCATATTTCCAGTCTTCTTACACTCCCTTACCTACTCCTCAGTCCAACAACATTGACCTCCCTTCTGTTTTTCAAACAAGATGCTCCATTTTCTGACTCCAGGCATTTTATCTGGCTGGTCTCCCTGCCTGGAATGCTCTCTCTCCTCATCTCTGCCGATTGGTTTTCCCAGCTTCCTTCAAGTCTTCCTTCAAGTCATTCAAGCTACATCCCCAACTTCTACTAGAAACCTTTCATTACTGCAATTCTAGAACCATATCAGCCCAAGGGTAGGAAGTTATTCTCTGAGCCATAGGGACAATATTGTCATTGTTAATGTTGATCAGTGCCAGGGTTGGATCTGGCCCCAGGATCACAAGGCCCCCACCCTTGCCAGAGTGAGTAGTGTCTCTGGCTTATCTGCAAATAGCAAAGCACATTTTAGGGCACCTTGCCCGTGTTGACCTTTCAAAAGTTTGGTTAAAGGAGACAGATAGTAATATAAAAATTACAGAATTTATTCCTTATTCCCTTAAGGCTAGCATTACATGCGCAAGGAGTACAGGACTAAAGTCCTGACTGATGAACAGAGGAATCATAAGACTTTTTATATATTTCAGGACCATCCCAATTCGGGATGACCACATCACAAAACTTTATGACTTCTATTTGTTACCATCTATATGTGAAAAAGAGTTCCTTGGTTGTAAATGCAAATTGACAATGACCAGAGGAGGGTCTATTTACATTTTATGGTCTCAGGATGTCTGTTCTGCTCTCACATGCAGTAAGTCCCAAAATAAGGGGAATCTCACCTCTGGTCTTTGAAGTTGCAGACCCAGGGAAAGGCATTTTTAAATTGACCAAAGCAGACTTTGGCTAAAATATGATATTTAATGATTATCACTCCTCTTGTGAAGAGTACTTTGGGCCTCAAGGAGGAGACTCTCCAGAAGGTCAAGGTTGGGGATAGACTGATGAAATTCTGTACTCAGCCCTAACCCTGCTCCTTCTGTCCTTACCCCACAGTACGGAATCAAGAAGAAGGAGGAGCGTGAGGCAGAGGCCCAGGCCGCCATGGAAGCCAACGCTGAAGGTAGCCTTACTCGTCCAAAGAAGGCCATTCCACCAGGCTGTGGTGATGAAGAAGAGGAGGAGGAAGAGAGCATCCTGGACACCGTAATCAAATACCTCCCTGGGCCTCTCCAGGATATGTTCAAGAAGTAATTCCCCACAAACTCTCAGACTGTTTCTACTATGAACAGCAAAGCAATGCCGAACCCGCCGCCTGGTGGGAGCTCTCAATCCGCCATCCACCATGCACCCCTCTGCTCACTCCATTTCCCTGTCCCCTCCCTCCCCTGGTTGCCCCAGGCCCCTTGGCCGGGCCTATTTGTACATAGCCCTTCCTCACCACTCTCCCCAGTAGATGCCTCCCATCCATCAGATGTCAGGAGCAGAGTGCCGCAGTCTACTCAACTTTAATTATAAGCCATAGTACTAGGTGTGTTAGGAAACTCAGCTAATCAGGCACCTCTACACTCGACAGAGAAAAGGGGAGACCTCCCAGTGGCTTCTGGCCCCCAAATTGGCAGCACCACAGTCCCAGAGAGCAAGCAGGGGCTGCTTTTAGTTATCCATGGGATATTTGCCATGACCACCAGTGGGCCAACCAAATGGCCTTGGTCACATGGGGCTTCCCCACTCCTGTAGGTGTCTTCACCATTGCTGCCCTCTCCCAGGGAAAGGGGAATTTGTCTCTCTGTGCAGGGACTCTTTGGAAAGGCAATCATTTGAAATACAAATTTCCCACTGGAGAGCCAAGCCTTCCCAAGTTTTTCTTGTGTTAATACCACTGCCACCCAGGTCTCAGAATCCAGCCTAGGGTCTTGTTCCACATAATCAAGAGGAGAGGAAAATATGCAAGGGAATGATCAAGGAGGAGGGAGAAAAGGGGTTCTGGGGTGTTTCCTGTAGTTTGGTGGCTTGATGTACAAAGCTTCTTGGAACATCCTAGAATAGGGTCAGGCCACCCTTCCTGACTCCATATTATGATTCACACACACACACACACACACACACACACACACACACACACACACACACACACATGCTCCTTGGGACACAGACTGTGAACTGTCTTCTCCCATTGTGGACCATATAATGTTATCTGATTATCAACATCAGCATGTTGTGGGACATCCCCCCATTGCCCCAGTGCTTGGAACAAGGATGGACTGTCTTTCTTTGTTTTCTCATACTCTCCTGTAGGGCCATTGAAGCACGGAGGTCAGGAGGCAAGTGGTATTAGCTATTAGTAAGGAAGGTCAAGGTTCCAATGTCATATCTTTCTTCCCAGGCGCCACAGCCTCTGCATGAAAGATGGAGCTAGCATTAGAAGTAGGAGCTCAGAGCTCATTGTTCCGAAACCCTACTGTCATGGAAATGAAACTCAGGAAAGTAAGGATGAAATTGTCCCTAGAGAAAACTCCCTTCCGAGAGGAAGCCTGCATCACCTGTCCTGCCCCTCCAGGGTAGATTTAGGACTCAGGTTCCTCTTCTTGAGCAGGGAATGCCCTCCAAGACAGGTTTACTACATGGTGGCATCATGGTCCCTGTCCCCCGCCTCATATTCTAGGAACCACCACTTCTTTCCCAGTTTGTTTTTTCTTATTATCCATACTTTTCAATTTTAACAAATGATCTAAAACTATCTTTCCATCATCTGCCTTTCTATTTACCCCTTATCTGTCTGTAATCTACCCATCTACCCATCCATCCATCCATCCACCATTCATCTTGAACTCTGTCACTCTTTCTGTTTCTCCCATCCACTCTTCTCTGTCTATCTCCTTCTCTCTTCTAGAGGGTTCTTTCCATTGTTGTCCTAGGATACGTCACAGTAATGTAAGATTACTATGACAAATCTCTTCTACACTAGGCAGGAAGTATTTTAGGGGAGCTGGTAAAGGAAAGAAACCAGTTGAATTACACCTGTAACAGGTCATATCTTGACTGTTTTAAAATTTCTTTCTAAGGGAACAGTACTGATGGTCAGGGAGTGAGAGAGTTGTGTCCTGGGTTTGAGAAGAGGTGGGTAAGGAAGTGCTGTTCTGGAAGTCCTGTTTGATAATCTGTCTCTGAGGTCTCTACCCAAGCTCCAGTCCCAAGGTTACTCCACTAGACTATTTTTTCTACTTTCCATATTCCTCCTCATGGTCACTGAGGGGTAGGTTGTACTCTCCAGGAAGCCCCCCCCCCATCAGACCATGTGGATTAGAGAGATGAGAATAGGGGAAGGGGAGAGGTTGGTATTTGGAAGAGCAGAGTAAGGATGTATTGTCTCCATTCAAACTCCCAGTTCTGGATTGCTGAGGCCAAGAATAATGAGGTTGAAGTGAATGGCCTGGGTATGTATTGGAAATCTTTTTTTCAAACAATACTGAGCTCAAGAATCACACTGCAGGCCTCCTGGGGCTTGAATGATCATTGTGCCTTCTGGGACAACCTGGAGCTGGGAGAGAACTGTTTGTGCAGAAAATAAATCACAAAATCTATTAGTGTCCCTCAAGGGAGTCTGGGTCTCACATCATTCTAGTTTCATTCTCTTCCCAAACTCTGTCTCTGTGTCTCTCTCAGTCACACACACACACACACACACACACACACACACACACACACACACACACACACACACACACACACCTCTGCTAGATTTTAGGAGAATACTACTCAACATTCTCAACAGAAGAACAGACTGTGCTAGCTCACTTTGAAGTTTCTCTTTCTAAGCCCTTCTCTCTAGGGTCCTTTCCAGAGAAAGCAATCTGGAGTCCACCACCTGTTTTAGAAGTACTACCAGTTTCTGACCTGTCAGTCCCCATTCCTGAAGAGTGGAAAGATGATATTGCACAGAAGGGATTTTGTCTTGTTTTAGTCACAGGGTTGACCAAATTCATCACCAGATTCAAAAATGGTCCATCCATTCTGAAATTGCCCTTTGGCTCCCAGAATCAAGACTAATTTGACCCACACTCTTATATGCTTTCTAGAATTACAGAGACATTTGGCTAAACCCATCCCTGTACCTTGTGCCCAGGGACTTGCCCTCAGTGATGGACCGGAGGTAGGTATAGGATTCCCAGGCTGGATTCTAACCTTAATTTTGTCCTCGACTTTCATCTGGTTTTCATATACTACGTTGAATCTCAGGTAAATGAGGTCTTCTGTTTTTTGGTGAGTCTTTATTCAGACAGTCAGGGCCCAGCCACTACGGGGGATCCACCAGACATCTGGCAAAAGCAACCTCTCTGTCCCGATAAAGGCGCTATCAAAATCTTCACTTCTCGGAGGGCAAATTGTTTAGTTTGGCACTGACCTTCACGACCTTACATCGATCCTTAGAGAAAGCCATATAAATCAGACTGCAATATTAATTATGAATGCTACTCTACATTACAGGAGAATAGACCATGTGCTAACTCAACTTTGGAGTTTCTCTGTCCGTGTTTCTAGCTCTGTGTCTTAGCCAAGTACCTCCCCCACCCCCTCCCTCTTTCTAGATGTAGGGGGGAGAGAGAAATAAGAATGCTGCTGACCCCTGTGCCGCTCCCTTGTGTGCGTGTGATGTTTTTAGGAACCTGCTATTGTGACTGGCCGTGGTCACGACTGTGACATTTGTTATCCTGTGTGTCCCTACTCTATGTCTCTGGCGTTTTATCCTGTCTCCAAGATGAAATGCATCATGTTGTCAGTCAGTAAATCATGGGGGGTGGGAGGGGAATGTCTTTCCAAAATGCTTGTTTTCACAAATGCAAACTTTGAGTAGACGGGGCATTTCCCAATAGCAACGAGCTTGTCCTCCTGGTTTCCATATGCATGGAGCCCCTCCCGTGCACGGTGGGGGGCCAAGGACCACCCGTGCATGGTGGAGACATGTGGATGTCCACCCCATGGTGCTTTGCCTGCTTCTCTTCCTGCATGACGTGGTGACTAATGTGATGTTCTATTCCAATGGAATCGCGGCCAATAAAGAATTATACGATCTCACTCCCTGTGACTTTTTTTATCTTCTCAGAGATGGGACCAGGGGAGAGTTGCCTGTATGCCTGGTCCAGACTGTCCTAGTCATGCTATGGAGGAGATCCTTTAAAGGACCATAGAATGGTAGCCTGGGACCAGGGATTTTAGGTATCATATAATCCAATGCCTTCATTTTACAGATCAGGAAACTGAGGCATGGAGGGTTAGGAGGAGGAAATGGGACCCTGTACTCAGAATCCTAAAGTCAAGGATGGGACTCACCCAGGACTCACAGGACTCACCCGTGGCAAAGAGAAGAAAAAGGACAGCATGTGATCAGTGGGCTAGTGGGCAGAACTTGGTCCCTCTGCAGTAGTGAGAGGAAGGAGGGCTAAGGAGAGAGAGAGGATGTGGGATAGCCATGCTAAAAGAACCACGGGATCATGGAATCCCTGAACCCCAGAGTTGGAAAAAGACCTCAGAGGGCATCTAGTCTAACCTTTGGGTAGCAAGAATGCCACTACAGTGACATTCCCAACAAGTGGTAAAGATCTCTTTCAATGACTTACGAACACTTGCCTAACAACAGAGTGAACCTAATGAGTGAAAATATATTTGTCTGGAAGCCCTAGAATCTGATTAAAGGACTTTAAAAATGGAGGAGGCAAGAGGAAACTCGCTATAAAAGTCTGCCAGGGCAAATACTATAGAGGCATAACCAGTAAATATAAAGAGTAAAAGCAAGGCACACAGCAAAGGTCAGCAATGACCCAAAGACGGTAACTTAGGAGGGAGTCAGCAATAAGACCCTTGGCCTCAGATACTGTCTCAGATTCAAGGGGCTAATTCTAAGGGTGGAAGAAGCGATCCATCTCTCCCATTCCCCAATACTGAGCAGCAAATGCTCTCTAAAAGGATGGTAAAAATGGTAGGCATTATTGCCATACCAGCTAAAAGGGAAACCCAATACAAAGCTGACATATACTCCAGCTTTGGGGCCTATTGTAGGGTACTAAGTTGGCCATATCTTAGATGGATAGAGAGTATAGAGAATATGAGAGCTGCCTGGGCTACTTTGGGTGCTCTCAGCTGTGGTTTGGTCTTCTTCAGCCCTAGAGAGCTCCTGGTCTTATAGCAGAGGTCAACACGCTGAGATAAGTACTAGTATCTATACGAAGACCACCAAATGATTCTTCAGTAGCAATGCGATTTGAGGTTGGATTATTTGTGATGCCAGGTAATTAGACAGACGATATTTTGTTAACAGAGATCTGTGTTTCATCAGTGTATGTAACACCTCATGAGAAAACTCCCTCTATGAATACAGATGGGTAACTATTTTGCAACTTTGAGGTAATTGTGAGCTGGCCTTGAGAATTTAAGTGACTTGCCTGAGCTCCAACGTAACTTAAAAAAAATTTTTTTTAATTAAAAAATTTTTTTAAAGTCTAGCTGTTTGATCAGCATTGAAGTTTTGGGAGATCTAATTGGTATGGGCACACAAGCCTGAGCCACAGATGGACTTTTCTGATTTTGGGCTGGCTTTGAGGGCAGCTCATGCCTTTAATCTCAGGGACCTAAGAAATACTTGCCTCTTATCAGGAGGACCACCTACAGTGGGCAATTTCTCATAATTAGCCAAAGGATGCCATGCACTCAGTGACCTTTGGAAGCAGCTGTTAGGTCATGGCTGGGCAGTTAAACCAGTTCAGGTATTAAATTATCCTGAGAATATCCTAAACTCAGAATCCTGAGTTACTATAATTTGGAACAATTGGGAATTGGGACAAAGCCAAGTCAGACTGCTTGCAGCAATACAAATGGAGAAAAAAAACCTGTTGAACTTTCTGCATGCAAGTTATGGAGTTACAAACAGTTATACTTTAAAGAGAACTATCAGCTCTAAAAAATAAAAGTAAAACTTATAGCTAAATTATACTCAGTAGAAATGTTTCTTCTCCTTATCTCCCCCCAAATGGAGTTGCATTTGGACTCCCGGTATTTAATAAGTGATAAATGAATCCAGATCCCAGGTTGGGGACTGATCTATTACTTAGCTGTATTTTTGCAAGCAGAAATTCCTACACTAGCTCCTTGAACTGTGAGGGAAGGTGTGTCACCACAGTCAGATATGTTACTGGCCACCAAGAGAGGAAATTTTCATATAAATGAACAACATATGGGTGCTGAACAAGTCAAACCAGGGAATCTAATACAAATAGGCAAATCTGACTTTATAGATACAGCTGAGACTTCATGGGATTGAACTCATGACTAAAATAGCTATGGAAGGGTACACCTTATTTAAAAAAAAAGAATAGAAGAGGCTTCGTGGAAGAACACTGTATTTAGAAGACAAAGTGGTGAAGAAATCTAGAATCTGGGAAAGGATCACTTGGGTGAGGAGCAGCTAAGCCTCAGAGGGACCCTAGCCCCCTCTGATCTGCATTAGCCCAAGGCTCTTCTTGATCAAAATTGGGCTCAAATTGAGTCCTTATTCTTGTCCCATATATGTTGATTTCCTCTTAGGAGGTCACTCTAGGGACTTTAGGCTAGTCCAAGGTGGCGTTAGTCCACTTGTTACATCTTAAAATCTCTGCCTTAGGCCCAGATGTCCTCTCTGAACTTATGTTGGATGTTGATGGGTCGTAAATCCCAATGAGTCAGTTCAGAGAAGGCCCAAATAGCTTCTCCCACCAATTGAACTTCTTGTGTTTAGCTTTAAATGTAAATAAATTCTGTGGGCATGAGGGTGCATGACTCTAACCCTTACTCCTGTGGAAGCTGGGACTGGTGGATTGCTTGAGCTTGGGAGTTCTGAGCTGCAGTGGTCTAAAGCTGATCAGGTCTCTGTACTAAGTCCAACACCAATAGTATGAGCCTCCAGGTGGCATCAGGCTCTCTACGAAGGGGTGAATTGGCCTAGGCGGTTCTCAATCTGTGAGTTATGTTCAATTTATAACAATAAAAATACATCCTGCATATCAGATAGATTCATAACAGTAGCAAAATTACAGTTATGAAGTAGCAACGAAATTAATTTTATGTTTGGGGGTCACCACAACATGAAGACCTGTATTAGAGGGTCATGGCATTAGGAGGGTTGAGAACCACTAGGTAAAAAACGGAGCAGGCCAAAGCTACCATGTTGATCAGTAGTGGGATCAAGACCATGAGAGATGTCTGCATTTCCAGCCGAAGTGAGTCAGTAAGACCAAGTCTCAAAAAACATTTTTAGGAATTAATAAATCATCTGAGTTTTCAGTGGAGGCAAAGAAGCATCAGCTTGAATAATGATTAAAACCTACCCCTCAAAAATTGGATTGGGAATCAATCCCTCTCTTCTTGTTTATTCTTGCCCAGTTCCTTGGGGAGCTAGAAAGATCAAAAGAACCCCTCCCCTCTCTTTCCCTAGAGTTGGCCTGTACCTCCATTGACCCTAGAAGGAGCTTCAAGTCATAGCTACACACAGAGAAGCTGGGGGCTGAGGGATGGCACCTTCAAGCTTCCTCTCTGACTAGAAATCCCCTATTAGGGGCAGCTAGGTGGCACAGTGAATAGAGCACCAGCCCTGGAGTCGGGAGGACCTGAGTTCAAATCTGCCCTCAGACACTTAACACTTGCTAGCTGGGTGACCTTGGGCAAGTCACTTAACCCCAACTGCCCTCCCTTCCCCCTTCCCCAAAACCCCCTATTAAGGTCACTTTTAACCATCTCTGCCCCAGTCTGGCTGCTGTCTGGTTATCATCCCTATCTCCTCTACAATGCAACCTGGAACATCGGTCTCTGACAAGTAAGATTGCTCTTGTCTTGATGAAAACCAGTCACCCCATGCCATCTCTCCCCCACTGACATTTTCAGTTTCTCATCATGTATTATCTTTTTATTATTATTTATTATTAATTTAATTAACTAAAATTAAATTAATTTATTGATTATTAATTTTATTATTATCTTTTTATTATCCTTTTAGAATATAAGCTTCTTGAGGACAGGGACTATCTAGCTTGTTTGCATTTGTGTATGTAACCCTCAGAGCTTAGCGTAAGCAGTTAATAAATGCTGTATCTACACATTTATCTATCCCTTGGATCACACAACAGTGATAACCAGAGGTGACTTTGAAAATAAGCAAAGCTTCCTAAAATGAAACTGAGTGAGGCCTATTCCTCCCTCCTTTGCCTTATCCCACCTCCAGGGATTTTCCTTAGTCTTTAAGAAGTTACCACTAAGTCAAAGACAAAAAGAAAGGCCCCAGATACACTTAAATATTTATAGTGGCATTTTTTTGTGGTAGTAAAAAACTAGAAACGCTGGGGATACAGGGATAAAATATGGCATCTTCCCTGCCTTCAGGGAGTTTACACTCTAATGGATGGAAGGCTATATACACAAATAACCATGGCACATGAGAGAAAGAAAAGTGAAAAAGAGAGAGGCAGGCAAAGCATGATAAGAAATTGCAGGACAGAGAATAATACCAACAGATGGTACTCCCTCACAGCAAAGAAAGGGTCATTTCATCCCAGAGCCTTCTAGCCCACTCCTATTGGCACAGGGGCTGCTACCAAGTGCAGTGATATTTCTTACCAAAATCTCCAGCAGATTGCAGATCCCTAGGTCTTTCAGATGTTGGCGCTACTGTAGCAGATGGCATCTAAGGAGCCACCCACCCACAGATTTCTTCTTGAAAATAGGAGTGTAAATTTGTCAAGAACATGGGGCTAGAGTACACACTGATTGCCTCAGGGAAGTTTTTACTCAAAAACAGACATGCTGCTCTCCCAAGATACACTTTTTGGCAGGGTTACAAGACAAATGAGAGGCAGCTTGGCCTGACAGATAGCTTTGGTGTCAGGAAAACCTGGGTTCAAATCGGCGGGTAGCTATATTCTACCCACCTCATGTACTGTCTGTGTGGCCATAGACAAAGTCACTTAACGTCTCAGTTAATACAGGTAACTCCCATGCAGATTCTTATCTGCATTGGTAGAGGGAGTTTCCATATTGGAAGTTCCTCAGTACTTATGTAATTGCAAGGTCTGACCAAAAACAAAAACAAAAACCCCAAGTATTAACCTGGTACTTCCAACCAGTTGTTTCTATCCTGTGAGTCATAGACAGGTTAGAGGGAAGGGACAGGGAGGAGAGGGTGGCAGCGTTATTGCAAAGGGTCTATGATTCATAGATTAATCCATAAAAAAAGGCATGTATCCCTTTGGCAGACTGAGTAATAATGTGTCTCACACATATATGTAGGTGTCACTATTTTTCAAATATATGTATTTGCTGTTGTAGTTAATAACACAGAATATGATTAGCTCATTTAAAAGTGTTACTTAATTCACAGTAGCATTCATTAGTACATGTCTTCCCCCATCTCTATAGTTTTTCCTCAAAGTCTGGTCATGGACTTGCATTTCCTACCTGCCCTTCCACTTACATTACATAACACCCCTCAGAACTACAGCCAGGGCTCCCCAACATGCTACACGAGTGTGGGTCAGAAAGAAAGGAGCTTGCCACATTTTCCACAGAAATCTGAATACTCAGTCTGCATGTAACCTTCCTGCCATCTGTCCCATTCCTTCCTTTGATGCACCCACACATGCTCTGTGCTTAGCATTTAGACCCTCACCACCTCTCACTGGACTGGTGATGGCCTCCCAATCAGAATCTCTGACTCCATTCTCTCCCCTTCACCAATCTAGTCTCCTCATGTTTGCCAAACTGATATTCCTAAAAGACAGATTTGAAATTGTTATCCCCCCATTCAAAAATCTTTGATTGTTTCCTATTCTGAAAGAACACAGAAAATGCTTGGTTGGGAATTTAAATTGTACCAATCTGTACGTGTATGGTATTCCCAGGAAATGGAAGCCCGTGGAGGGTAGAGACTATTGGAATTTTTGTCTCTAATCTCCAGGGCCTAGGAAAGAATCTGGCATATCCCAGGTTTGTTAAATTGAATTTGCAGTGATAGCATTCTCCATTCCAGCCAAACCTCCCTATTGGCTCTTGCCGGCATTGTACGGGCTTTCCCCCTTTCTTGGAATGCACTCCCTCTTCGCCCCTGCTTCTCCATGTCTCCTTCAAGCTTCAACTCCAGTATACTTTCCTAATGGAAACCTTCCCCAACACCTCCCCCCAACGCGAGGTTATCAGTGTTCTATCCCTCAAATGGCATTGCTTTCATTTGGTCACCTTTCATGTTGGATCTGTCCAGTAGAAAGCCAACCCCTTGGGAGCACTTAAATGATGGCTGAACTGAACCGAATTGTTCCTACCTTGTGTAGAGAGAGTCCTTTTAAGGCTGGGGCTCTGTGGGGAGCCCTTCTTAGCCACAGAGTTCTCTGTAGATTCTCTCCCTCCTTCTTCTTCCTCTTTGGTATCACTCACAAGTGAATCAGTTGAAGAGCATTTTGGGAATCTTCCACCACCTTTGTGTAGTCCTGTCCTATGATCAGGTCACTCTTTCCTTTTTTTTTTTGAGGTTTTTGAAGCACTTTTTAAAAAAACAAATGCTTTAGCGATACTTTTTAAAAATTGCTGTTGTGTCCCAATAAACCGAACTCTCCAAGAAAACCCTCTCTTTGTTATAAAGATATAGGGATAAGTAAAAACAAACTCACATATTAACCATATTCCACACCCATAGTCCACCAACTCTCTTCTAAGATGAGGAAAACACATTTCATCCTCCGTCTTCTGGAGTCATCATGGTGACCTGAATTCTTCGCGTGTTGTTTTCCTTTATATTATTGGGGTCATTGCACGTTTTGCTTTCTTAGTTCTGCCTTTTTCTTCATCGGTTGAAACAAACCTTCCCTGGGTTCTCTGGATTCCTCATATTTATTGTTTCATATTGCATAATAATTTGTAGTTTCTTATCATATAATAATATTGTATTAAAAGAAGTCTGATAAATCCACATACTAAATTTGTTCAGCCATTCCCCAATCAATGACACCAACTTTGTTTCCAGTGTTTTGTGACCACACACAAAAAGGCACTGCTGTTACTATTTTGGTATGTAAGGAGCCTTTCTCTCCCTCTCTGACCTCATTTAGGTTTGTGCTCAGTAGTGCTACTGCTGAGTTAAAGGGTGTGAAAGTTTAGCGCTTTTTCTAGCATAGTTTAAATTTGTTTTTTCAGAATAGTGTGAGAATTTTTCAGAATAGTATCTCTCTGTGAGACACAAAATCAATTTGGTTTGAAAGTAGGGAAGATGAAGGGAGTAATTTCTAACAAGGTTGGAAAGGTAGGCTGGACCAGAGCATAAATGAAGGAGGGTAATAAGGCTAGGCAGATAGGTTATGGAAGGATTTTAATGCCACACAGAGGAATTTGTAGTTGATCCTGGAGGTAATATGGAGCCATCGGAGATTATGCAGCAGTGGAGTGATTTGGAAAACCACTTCATTAGTGGTGAGAAAGATTGAATGGAGAGGGGAATCTTGAAGCAGAGAGAGTCATTCAGAGATGTTTTTAATAGTGTGTAGGAAAAGAACTAATGGCCTGAAGTAGGGGGGGGTGGTTGTGTGAGCAGGGAGAAGGGGAAGATATGAGAGAGAGAGAGAGAGAGAGAGAGAGAGAGAGAGAGAGAGAGAGAGAGAGAGAGACTATGGAGACAGAAACTATATGACTTAGCAACTGATTGGAGAAGAGCCTCAAAAAGCTTACAGTCTACAGGGGAATATAAAATGGATACAATTAAGTTTGACACAAACATGGCAGGGATTTTAGGAACTGACTAGCCTCACCTATAGTTTTGCTGGGGTGATCACCTCTCATCTGCTACTGGCTCATTTCCTTTCTTCACTCTCATTCCAGGTTCTAAAGTAATCATGGAGTATGTTTTGATATTTCCTTATTATAACACCTCTCATTAATCAGTTAGCTCTGAATTCCCTTCCTAGTTTATTCAACATTATTACTATTTAGTTAAGTAGAGAAAAATTTTCCCCATAAGCTTTTGTTTGTCTCTCCCACTGACTCAACCTCCCTAATCCAGATAAAATGCTCTAGAAAACTCTGAGGGAGGAAACACTTTCAGCTAGGGCAATGAGAGAACACTTTGTAGAAGAGCTGAATCTTGAAAGAAGAGATGATTCTTGCAGGCAGAAATGAGGGGGAAGCACATTCCAGCAAGGGGGATGATTTGTCCTAATGCAGTGGTGGGAAAGGATAGGACAAGATCAAAGGAACAGCAAGTGGTTTGGTTTGGCTGGAACATAGAGTGAACTTTTTGCTGTCGTCTGATTCTTCATGACCCCATTTGGGCTTTTCTTGGCAAAGATACTAGAGTGTTTTGCCATTTCCTTTTCCAGCTCATTTTACAAATGTGGAACTGAGGCAAACAGGGTTAAGTGACTTGTCCAGGGTCACACAGCTAGTAAGTGTCTGAGGCTGGATTTGAACTCAGGAAGATGAGTCTTCCTGATTCCAAGTCCAATGCTCTAACCACTGTATCACCTGCACAGTCTAGTTAGAAAGATTTTATAATAGTTCAGGCAAGAGGCAGTTCAACAATTCAACTCAACAAATGTTTATTTAAGCACCTAAAATAAGCAAGGCACTGTGCTAGGCCTGGGGGAATAAAAAGACAAAAAAAACCCCATCCCTGCCCTCAAGGAGCTTACATTCTACTGGGAGATACAACATATATACAGATGAACAAATACAAAGTAATTTGAGGAAAAAGAAAAATCACTAACAACTATGGAGATTAGGGAAAGCTCCATGAAGAAAGTAGCCCCTGACTTGCTCCTTGAAAGATGATGATTCTGAGAAGTAAAGATGATGAAGAAGGTATACATCCTGACCAGGGAGGACGGCTTCTGGTTAGATATGGAAATGGACTCTAGGGAACATCTAGCATTGCAGTTTATCTAGAATGTAAGGTACATGAAAGAAAGCAATATGAAGTAAGTCCATGAAGGTAGGTTGGATCCAGATTCCCTTAACAGAGAAAAGAGCTTATAGTTTATCTTAGACGTTGAAGGCTTATGAGCAGGGGAGTGATGTGGTCAGATCCAAGCTTTTGGCAGATTATTTTGGCAGCTGTCTGGAAGACAGATTGAAGACAGGAAGGATTAGAAGCAGGCAGACTTATTAGGAGGTTCTTACTATAACTAAAATGAGAGGTGAAAAGTTGGTAGGAGGGGCAGGTTTAGGGGAGAAGATGATAAATTCTGCTCTGGGTGTGCTAGATCTGAGATTTCAATGGGATATATAGCTGAAGACATCCAGCAGTTAGTTGGTGATGTGAAAGTAGAGTCTAAGAAAAGAAGTTTAGGTTAAAGATAAAGATATAAAAACTTGGTTCATTTGAGTATAGATAACTGAACCTAAATGAGTCAATAAGATCCCTAAGGGGTGGAGTTCAGAGAAAATTGGACCCAAGGCAAAACTTGAAGGCACTCATACCTTTGAGGTAGGATATGGATGGTGATGAAATAAAGAACAGTAAGAAAGTCAGAAAGGTAGAAGGAAAAATAGGAGAAAGCAGAATGTGGAAGTGTGGAAGAAGAGAAGTATCCAGAAAAAAGGAGGATTTGAAAATGTCCAAAACCAAAAGGAGCTTGTGTGGACTGGTGGGGTCAGCAACCAGAATGCTATGACTTATGAAGTAAATAGGTGAGATTGGGAGGAGTAAGGATAGATAGACAACCTTTTCTAGGAGTTTGGTAGTTAAAGGTTTGGGAGGTATGGAATAGTAGCTTAAAGGGATGGCAACATCAACTAATGATGGTATCTTTTTTTTAAGGATGAAAGAGATATGGGTTTGTTCATAGGCAATGGGGATAGAACCATCAGATAATGAAATATCAATGTTTGATGATATAAAGCAGTTGCAGGAGATTGGGGTTAGGACAGAGAGTATAAAAAAGGGTTGGCTTGCTACAATGAATGTTGACGTCTTTCTCAGAACTGGGAATAAAGCAGGAACACCTTGGTAAAGATGTAGAAGGATTCTGAGGTGTGGAGTAGAGAATGGGAAAAGCTTGCAATAGGTGGCCTTAATTTTCTCAGTTAAATAGGAGACAAGGTCGTCTGCTGTGATAAGGAGTTAGAGGGGTATAATGGGTTAGAGCTGATCGGGCCTATCTGGTGGCTCAGGTCTGAGAATGTTATCAAATGAGACACCTGTGGTCCATCAAACAATTAACAAAAGGAGGTGTACTTAGTCATAGCAGGGAATGGCCATTCAGAGAAAGAAAAGCAGGGAAGGGACAGGGAAGGGTAGAGAAAGGATATTTGCTGAGGTTATAGCTACTTTCTCGCCACTGCTAGTCATGCTGCTGGTCTGTGGGCTGAAGCCTAAAGGAAGAGCTCCAATCTTCCTTGTCTTGGTTGTTTTTTGTACTTGGGTGACACAGAAGCTATAACAAAGGCCAGAGCTTTGGGTCCCTGAGTCAACTAAATCTTGAGTAAAGTTTCAATGTCTTCCAATAAAACAAAACAAAAAACAAATACACCCCCCCCAAAACAAACAAACCTAGCCTGACTCACTTCAAGAGGGGTCTCAGGATGGAAGGGGGTAGAGCCAAGATGACGGGTGTAGAAGCAGCAAGGTTCCGCAGCTACCACACAGACACCCTAAATACCCATAAAATATGACACCAGACAAATTCTAGGATTCTCAAACTCACAAAAATACAGAAAACACATCTCTTGCTGAAGGCAGCTCAGCAGCAGCAGTTCATTGCAGCAGGCCGGGAGCTGAGACTAGCCCAGCCCAAAACGGAAACATGGCCAGGCCAGGCCCCAGGGT
>CM053601.1:146633584-146641084 GCA_028646575.1 Pseudocheirus occidentalis
CTCATGGTCTAGGACTCAGCTGCAGCATATATAAATACGCTTACATCAGCCACCATGATAGTCCCAAAACAACGAGGAATGCCAAGATGACCAACCATCCTGATCTGAGTTGCACAAAACCACTATCAGATAACTGAAGTTACTTGACCTTTGAATTGCCCTGACAGATTTCAGAATCTGGAGTGTGAAGATACTGAAGACCTAGGAGATGCTTAAATGATATCCATAAGGGCTTTTGTCCTGGGCCATCTTCTCTCTCTACAGTCTTGATGATATCATCAGCTCCCATGGGTTTATGCAGACAACACATAGATTTATATAACCAGTCCCAGTGTATGTCATGAACATCAATCCTAAGTCACTAATTGCCTACTGCATAGTTCAAACTAGATGCCCTGGAGATGTTCCAAATATGTCCAGGAGAGCCTATGTCACTATGCTCCCTGACATTCTCTCCCTCTTTCATATTTCCCTATTTCTGTTGAAGGCACCACCATGATGTCAGTCCGGTAGGTTTCTAAACTCCTCCTTAAAACTCCTGCCTCTCTCTTCCTGCACGAAGCCAACTGGTTGCCAAATCTTGCCGTTTCTACTCCTACAAAATCTCTTGCATCCTGTCTACTCACATAAACCACCAGCTTAGTTTAGGCCCTCATCACCTCCTGCCTAGACTACTGCAATGGTCCCCTCTACACCTGCCTGCAAGGTGATTTTCCTTCAATGAGAGGCTCACCACACCACACCCTTCCTACTCAAATTCCAGCGGCTCTATACTGTCACTATGATCAAATATAAACTCACGTTCCTGTTTCTTCTACAAGGCTCTCCATCTCCCATCTCTTGGCCTTTAGTTGGGTCTTCCCCCATGTCTGCAATGCACTTCCTTACTCTGAATCCTACTTCCTTCAAAATGCAGTTCAGGCACCACCTTTTCTACACAAAGCCTTCTATATCATATAGTTCCATAAATGTAGTCTAGATCATTCTCTTCCTTTTATTCAATCCAGGATCTGGCTCACTGTACAGCATTTTCTTTTGTACTTCTTCAAAACACACTTCTATATGCATGTTTCTCCTGTAATAGACTAAGTTCCTTGAGAACAGGAATGGCTTTATTTTTTTGTGGTCTTCGCATACAGTTGGCATTTAATGCTTGCTGACTAACTGCGGATCTTAAGGCTTATTGCTAGGTTAGAAATTAAAAATCAAAAGTAAAAAATACAGTCATATCAATACCATTTCCCTGGGTTTCATTAGTCCAGGAAAATAATAGTTTAAGAATGAGATAACACCTAAAATGGAGACTTCCGAAAAAGCTCAAGACCTAATTTTGTCTTGCTTAGAAGACAATGACTGTCAATTATTTCCATTCATTCTTTGTGGGCATATGACAAAGTGTCCTTAAGAGCAATGATCAATATGCACAGGGACAGATTTAATTCTGATTTACTTTTTAACTCAGTTGGCTAAACTTGGAGGAAAGATCATTATAAAAGACTGATAGAATACTCTCTGAAAATACAGAAGTATGATTTCTTTAAAAATGCTGTAAACCTAAGAACACTGTCTGGATAAAGTTATACAAGTTATTAAAATGACATTTTTATAATGGAGGAAAATTTGAACTAAATTAAACTTGACAAGT
Organism: Pseudocheirus occidentalis; assembly: GCA_028646575.1. Lineage (NCBI taxonomy): Eukaryota > Metazoa > Chordata > Mammalia > Diprotodontia > Pseudocheiridae > Pseudocheirus > Pseudocheirus occidentalis. The sequence goes on from CM053601.1 coordinate 146,635,230, forward strand.
AATATTAGATCATTACCAATTGGCTTCTTCACCTACCTCACTGGGGTATTCAGAAGAATACTCTGGAAACTACCATGTGCTATACAGTAATGTGAGGAATTATCATTACTTAATTAAATTCAAACATTTACTAAGCACCTATTATTGTGTAATTATTACCGTATCCCTGCCAGACTTCTATTTGTTTATTGGTACAATGGTAGACACACATGGGACATTAAGAACACTGAAGACTTTCCTCCAAAAATCTGTTGAACTATCTGTCAATAGCATGGGTGTCTAGAAAATGGTTTTTTAAGTCTGTTTTTAGTTAGGTCCAGTATGACACTCTAAAAGCCCCCTCTTTGAAACTGCTGAGACTGTAAGATGAGACATTTTTCTGGGAAGCCTAAAGATTAGCAGTGTGCACTAAGGACTACCTTTCCCTAGTTCCCATAACCTTCAGAAGCCTGGCAATGATACTGGGAACATTCTCGTTCACTTGAGATAATTCCCATAAACGTACTACACTCTACTGCCAAAGGAATCTTTCTTCTGAAGACACTTTTCCCAACTGCCTACCTGATAAAAGACCAAACTCCTTATTCTGCCATTCAATGCCCTGCATAATTAGTCCTTCTAACAAACAAGCCACACTGGAGGTAACCTGGCTTACTCATTCACCATTCCTTGTTCCCTAAATTTGTCTTGACCTCAGTCTTTGTTTTTGCCACCCCCAACCCCTATCCCATCTCCACCGGCACTCTTCTCTATTGCTTCAGAGCTCCTAAGATGTCATGACCTCCACGAAACAGATCTTTCCAACTGAAACTGATCTTTTCCTCTTAAGAAAAAAGCACCCTCGCTTCTCTCCTTGGCATATCTCACATTTTTATTTATATCATCATTCTAGCCCATTTGGTGGCCCAGTCACCTCCCTGACTACACTGTAAGGTTCTTGGGGCAAGAGGCTTTTCCATTTACCTTTGTATCCGTTCCCAGATAATCAAATTCTCCAAGGATATACAGTTCTACCTTGATGAATGATAAAATGTCTTTATATCCTCCAGTGCTTAGCAGTTAATAAATGCCTTTGGAATTAAATCAAATCCCCTACTGCTCAGCAGAACACCTCACACAGAGAAGATGCTTAATAATAGTTGAATTCAGTTATTAGAATTTTGTGCTGCCCAAAATCTCTTAAAAGATCTATTCCCATTAAAGTCTATACAAGTTTTCCAAGTCTGTAGTTCTCCAATTAGGTGAACTCATTTGTCTTATTAAAGACTTACAAAGAAAGCAATTCTTCCTAAAGAAACTTTGCTGTTGATTCATGAATTTTTAATAGGAAATTCTTCCATGGTTTGACTCCCACATCAGATTCAGACTTTTTCCACTTATAACCAGCATAAAAATCATAGAAATAAAATGCAACAGTCCAAGAATTTATTTTACGTCCACATTGAAGCCTGAAACAATTAAATCACTACATTAGTTAGATATTATACACAAGCAATACAAAACATGAAACTCATAAAACTTGTTTTTGTTCTTTTTCTCCATGGGGCATTTCAAAGGTCACAATCACAAGTGCTGAGGGTGGTGCCTTTATCCCTTCCTGCAGTGAGGTATAGAAGCATATCATTTCTACTATAAACCTGAGCAGATTTCGTGCCATAGAGACATGGGGAAAAACTGCCAACAAATATGCATTATGAAAGGTACGTTTTATTTAATTTTTTTTGCTGAGGAAATGGCTTGTATGTCATTGGCAAAAGGATTTAAGCTGATCCTCCCAGCACAAAGGGAAATCATGTGATGTGGGTGGCAATTATACTTCAATACATGACACATGCAGAATGTAGATGCGTTTGTGTATTGTGTGGATGGCGGAGGTAATGTCTACCAGTCAGATCTGCCCATTTCTACGCTGATGTTTCTATTCCTAACTCTGTAAACAGTCCAGGAGTAAACTGAGCTGCTCTCCTAGAGAGAGTATCTTAGGGCACTGAAATAATAGAGTTCGATAATTTCCCTTGAGAATCAGCAAGCAAAAATAGATGACCCTGCAAGATTCAACAAATGCCATCATGGATCTCAGCTTTAAGACAGCAAGAGTATGGAGAGAGAGGCAGAGACAGGGAGAGATGAGCGCCTCAGTGTTGGTGGGTACAGGTTCAGAACTGACACCAAGACTAGGCTGCTCTGGTGGGCTTTTACCATAGGTAAGTGTTGCATTTCGTGGGCATGTACATAAAAGGGTTCTAGTTCATATATACAATTAGACTATCTTATACACACACAGAATTATACTAGATCAACAAAAACCTCCTACATACAAAAACATCCTGGTCTACAGCGGAGAACAATAATTTAGTGGCTGCACAACAAAAATGTGGGAGATGGAAGAAAGCACTGTCGTAGAACAATACTAAATCTGGAAGTTGTATCCTTTTCCACTCTTTACAACAAAATGAAAAACAAAACAAAAAACAACTTTTAGGGCCATCTCTTTGTTTCCACCATCATCTACTTGAGCAAAGGCCAATGTTTAACAACAGACCGACCCGTTCTCTCTTTGCACATAATCAGCGTTGGTGTTTACTAGATGTTATGTATGTATATATGTTCAAGGGGAATAGAATGTCTAAAGGCTTAAGACCACAGCGGTGACCATTTTATTTTACAATAGCAACTCAGTAGCAGAAAATAAGTTCTTTTAAATCTCCCAATACGAAGAAAAGCAGCACAAGTGCTATAATTTTGCAAATTTACATGGCTGTATGCAGATACTGCAAAGAAACATACCCAGTGTAACGTCTGCCTTGTAGTTTCCTAAGATATCCTAGAGAAACACAGAATTCCAGACAAAAATATTGATAACCTTGAGAGTTATCAAAGAACTTACCAAATCAGTCAAAGGAGAACCATATTTCAAGCCAATTGCTTGATGCCAAGGTTACTTTTAACCCTAGTTAATGGCCCTAAGTCTTTTAGAAGGCATAACTAGCTATTACATTCTCTCTTCTGACTAATTAAATTTTCTGCCAAAGCAAACAAAATTTTTATGTTACTTAGTAACCTTTGGAAATTAAGGATCTGGTCTCAGTATTTTTTTTTCTCCTTTGTTCAGTGCAGGTGACAATATTCCATTCTAATCAGTTAGTACAGCGACAACAGTAATTAGAAATGCTACAATGACTGTTTTTCAAGAATATTTTCAGTGGTGTACATAAACTGAAGATCAAAGCATCCAAATTCTATTTTTCTCTCCATGTAACAGATGAACATTTGTCACTTTATGTACAGTTTCTGCCAAGCATTTGGCACAAACATTTGGCCAACTTAAATGACGTTTCAGATGTAAAATGACATTTTACAAATGTCAGTGGTGAGAGTGAGCAGCAGAGGTACTCAGACTGACGAGAGGGCTGAGATGTGTGATCACGGAGCTGTGGAAGCTACATTTAAGACTGGCTGAACGAAAGGAGGAGGCTTTAGTGACGGTCTGTACTAGCAGCTAACATCATCTTCATATTACCACTGCATCATACTAGGAAATCATTTTTGTCATATTCTTATACAAATTTTGGATAATAAACTTCCAGCCTGACAGAAATTTAGTGAGCTTTTTTTTTGCTTTTATTACAAGCATATAATATTAATTGGCAAAACACTGAATACAAGCTTCACTATCATAAAATCAAAACATTAAGCAATATTCCAATAAGATTTTTAGACAAAAAACTAGCCACCAAGAGTACAAAAATGACACAGCAACACAAAGCATAAAAAAAAATGTAAACTTTCAAATGAAACAGTCAAAAACATCTGTGGTCTCACTTTTCTAGACTGCGATCGTTTCAGGTCTTCTTTTCGCCACATGATGTTAAAGGCTTAGTGGTTGCAATGTCTAATTGTCTTGTACTTCTAAATCTGTCTCATCTAAGAAATTGCTTTCCTTCTGCCCAATTAAAAGATATTGGGATACTAGTTTACACCAATGCTTTACATATACTTTAAGCTAAATTCAAACTTCAGCCCATTCTTCAAACATAAGCTTATATATGAAGGAATTAAATGTAATGATAGCACAAACAAAATGTAATTCCACATTTTTAAACCTTAATCTTTTCAGCAATGAGAATTTACCAAAAAAACTAAAAGTCCAAGCCAATCTGGTGTCCAATTAGATGTTTAATAAATAGGAAACAAAATTAAATATAAAGACCTAAGTATAATTTGGATGAAGATTTATAAATCTTGACTCCCAATTTCCTTTAAATCAAAGCAAAGAAATGCATTAGATATGTTAAGGTCACACCTGTGAGGTGGTGGAACTATGTAATTACCTGAGGAAATACAGAAATGTGGATTTTTTTTTCTGTAAAATATACAGTTTAGTTGTCTGCATTAAATTTCTTCTAAAATATTTTTAAGTATAAATTTATCAAATATTCATATACGTTGACATATAAACTGGTTGGCTTGATCCTATATAGCATTTAGTTCAATGGTAAATTTCAAATTATGGTAAAATACAATTATATTTATCTTCCATTAGAAAAAGTCCAATGAATCCCCAAAGACTAATTATGCTTTTATAAAGACAAGAGCCAAGTAAGCTTCCAAAGGCTCATTGCCTACTGGAAAAAAATAGCACCATCATCCTACAGTCTGATATTTTACATGGTCCCATATCCCCAGAGGTTGTAGCGTTATATATACGACTACACAACCAATAAGACAAATATTCCCAGGTTAGATGGTACAGAAAGATACCAGACATAACAATGGCACAAAGCAATGTCAGACAGGTGGCCAGTCTTGCAGAACGCATCCACACTTCACATTAAGGTGTTTTGCCCAATCATTTATTTTTAAATATTGCTGACAGGTAGTTCTTTCACACGTGCATGTGCACACACACACGCACACACACAGTATTTTAATCTCAACATTTCATTCTTACAATTAGAAAAAAATAAAACGTGGGGAAAAAAACCCCCAAGTAGTTGGATGTACACACTTTAAAATCCCACCTACAATTAATTACCTTTCAGTTCAGCAGTGAGTAGATGCTACATTGCCATTTCAACATAGGTCTAATAAATGCACGTTTGAACCTATTGCACAGAAGCAGAAGTCATGCTCTTCATCCATATAAACAAAAACATATAAATCAAAAGCTACTCAAGGTAAAAAGAAGCTTGTAAAACATCTCACAATTTCATTTTATATGCCCGTAAATAAAGCTGGACCATGGAAAACAAAATATTTGGATGGTAAATTATGATAGAAGGCTTAAAATAGAATAAATAATTTTATAAAGTTAAGTTTTCTTTTTTTTAAACCCCCCAAATCTTAAATTCAATATTATATATTCTATCTGAATTCTCTATTTTCAATGAAAACTCTATCTAGTGAGACTAATGCCTGGGGAATCCGTCTCACTGCCGCTGAAGATAATTCAACAAGATAATCGAGCTGCAACTGTTTGACCAGCTAAATCGTGGTGAAAACTACTCCACCTGCATGAAAGTATTAAACAAATCTGAATGATTATCCAAACACAAAGTGAGCCTGGCTTTCATTCTGGGGAAAAGAATTCATGTTTTAACCAATTCTGCCTTGAATGAAATGTTTGCTGAATCTCCACAGAAGGGAAGGAAGCAGAATCTGACTTTGAGGTGTCCCTCTGCCGGTAACATTTACTTAGGCACAGCCCCTCTTACCAGAGAAAGCTACAATAAGCTAAGCCAAATGGAGCAGAAAACTCCCCAGGGAAAACAGTCCTGTTGTGAAGAGATTTTGACATGATGCAATTTTAGAAAAATAGGTACTTTTGCCACTGAGGTTTTATCGGGTTAACACAC
>CM053601.1:146646084-146659217 GCA_028646575.1 Pseudocheirus occidentalis
AACGAACACACATTACTACCTGTTGTAAGTTAGACTAAAACTATCAATGACAAGATCTGTCTCTGTTAGTGAACTTTGAAGAGCAGTGTGAATAGCTGAGATGCTGAGGCTTCTCCATAATATAATACAAAGTGTAAGACATTATGATTTCAGGTCTCTGTTATCAGGATGATGGCAACCTTCTTTTCAAAGGGTCAATTAGAGCAGGTGTGGTCTATGCCCTGTTTCTTAGAGACAGGCTCAGACAATCTGCCTATGGCTTTCTCTGCCACCTACAGCTTGGACCTGTGACTTATGCGCTCCAGTGACTATTGTTCACTGGAACTGGGGACATGGGGAGGAGGGGGGGAGGGGGGAGAGGCACTCAGATCACAGAGGAAATCTACATCTGAGGCAGGACTTGACCTCTGGTCATCCTGACAGCCTGGCTCCTAATACACTCCATGGGATGCCACAAAGATGAAATCGTTCCTTTACATGAGAAAGATGCCTATACCCATGATTTCCTTTAAACTCAAGAGGGGTCACTATTAATATTTATGGGAATGATAAAAACATTTTATGAATTTCTCTGGCAATCTCCCCTCATAAGCACCAGATGCAGCTATCTTACAGATGTAAGGGAAAACTGACCTACACATAAATGTCTCTTTGTGTTACTTAAGTGGGGAAGAGAAAGGCAGAAAGATCCAAAGAATACATTTAAACTGGTGTTAGTAGACCCAAATCTCTTTCACAGGAAAGACTTTGTTTTCCATTTTTCCCACACTGTGACCTAAGCTCCATCGAGTGTTCTATACTTGGTGTATATTCAACATATCTCTTACAGGACAGGATTTCTGCAAGGGCAGCGTATTTTAGCTTGCCACAGTAAAGCAGGGCCTTGATAGGCTCACCACTCCCCCTTATGTTCCTTTAGTCCCTGCTTCTTTTTCATCAATTCAACTTCCTTTCAGAGACAAGGCCTTTGCATATAAACAAGGCTTTGCATATAAACCAAATAAACTTTTGGAACAGACTTGCAATTAAACATTCCTTCAATAAAAATCACAGAGCCACAGTCATGGATATTTAGGGTTGAAAGGGATGTTGCATAGTTCATCTAGCCCCAAAACCTCACCGTGTAAATGAAAATACAGACCTTGAAAAAGGAACTGATTTATCCGAAGTCACATTAGTAAGTTAGTGGCAGAACCAGGAGTAGAATGTTGGTTTCCAAATGTGCAATAAATAGTATTTTCACTACACTATGCTGTAACACTCTATTTTAAGCAAATAATAATAATAATAATAGTAATTCATATTTATATAACACTTTAAGATCTGCAAAGTGCTTTCCTCACAACAACCCTGTGAGGTAGGTAAGCAAATAGTAAAGAACAAAAAATTTACTTAATTTCTTTACCTTGGTAAGGAAATAGCAAACTGAGAAACTGGGGTATGTGACTGCAAAAGCCCCCTTAGAAATCTCTCTAAATATTCAAAAACACATTAATTAGTCTTGATTTTTGATGCTGCATGTAAAAGCTTCAGGTAAGAAGTGAGTTTTTATAATGTATACAAGTATTTGATGCGTTTTAAGGAGGCATGAGTTGGTATCATTTAATTACAAAATGAAATGCCAATTATCTCTGAAATTTTGGGTGGAAAAAACTCAGCATCTCAGTTTATGCACTGCAATATTGAGCAGAGAGAGCCTCAGAATTATCTTCCAAATGATGAAGTTATTTCAGTTCTAAACTGATAGGCTCCTAGAATTATGAGGGATCTTAAAGGTCATGTTGGCCAACCTGCATCTCTCACTGTATATCTCACATGCTTCCAGTGATACAGAACTTACTACTGGTTCAGGAAGCCCACTCTATTATTAGCTAGCTCTATCTAGTTGTTAGAAAGGTCTTCTGAAGAGTGAACTAAAATATGCTTCTTGGTCATTTTCACCCACTGGTCTCACTCCAACCCTCCCATGACAAGTGTTCTAGGCTAGTTATTATGCCTTCCCTCCACACTTCTACCTTCAGTCTGATTTTTTTCTCAGCTACACCACCAAGATAATCTTCAGTCATTATAGAGAGTATGTGCCTCCCAGGCCCAGCATCATCATGATCACTTTGCCCTGTCGCTGTGGCTCCTGAGATAAAGTAACTTCAATGCTTTACGACAAGTATTTAGCAGAGTTTTTTTTGTTACTCACTGTGCAGCTCCCTGAGGAAGGGGGTTGGTGGATTCCAAGCCCAATTCAATTTTGTTGAACCTTGCAAAGATCTATATTAAATACCTCCCAAAGACCCAAGCACCTCCTTGTCCTTTCTCACTGCACTATACCTTTTGGCCCAACTAGCTCTTGTTCAGACTAAGTTATATTATGTATGTCTTAAGATTAAAAAAAAAAAATTGGAGAAGAGGGAAGGAAGGAGTGGTTTCCAGTCAATAACTCTATAATACTTAACTATTAAATATATTCAAGTCCTCCTTCAGTGGATTTAAGATTGAGCTTCCTTAGGAACATGCAGTTCTTACACAATTAGTTACTATTTCTTATCTACTGCCTTATTTGGAGATGCTTCTTACTGAAAAGTCCTTGTACATCTACTGAAGCCAGTCCCATACCAATAATTATAATGTTGGGAGCAGTTATAATGCCGGAGTGTATATGCCCTGTTATAATGACAAGGTGTATGCAAAACTACTTTACATTTTCTAGTTGAAACTTATAACAAAATAAGAAAAAAAAACTTTCTAAAATGTATCTGCATTTACAAGTGTTGTCATTTACTTAATTTCCCATTTTACCTCATTGAAAGATGAAAGATTAAGTTTTTTGGCAATGAACTTCTTTAGATGCAAGACTGTTGCCTGTGCTGAGCAGCGGATCCATTTTCGTTTCAATCCACGTAATTTGCTGCTATTGCATTCCAGGCAGATGCTTACCTTCAAGAGAAAGTGCACACATGTTGGCAGAGCTCATTACAAGGAATTCCACTGGGCTCTCCCTGGAAATGCTTTCTGAGCTATCTACAAATGAAATTACACCAAAGAACTCTGATATCCGTGAACTCTACAGCTTTCCTTTAAGTTATTACTGAAGTAACTCCATCTGTGGCGATTTTATATCTATTCATTTAGTGCACTTGAGATTTGGCTGTCAACCAGAAAAACAAAATCCAACACGTTCCTATTTGCCCGTATTTTACCATTTCATACTAAAGCACAACTCTTCCTTGGGTCACTATCACCACACCAAAGTAACCAAAGAGAATAAATAGCCATGGGAAAATACAAGTTAAACCTACTTCCTGTTGTCTCAGTCCAAGTTTGTACTTTGAATTTCAGTAAAGAGATTGAAACAAGAAAATAATCATAGAATTTACAGTCTAAATGTATTATCTAGCGTGCACGTTGAACAGCTACTGAAGTACCACGGAAACTTTCTGAGTGGGCTATAGACGATTACTCTAGGAAGATTAACTACAAAACATTTTTTGTGTTTCAATGTATCTCTTCATTGGCATAAATAATTATGGCATTTCTCAAACGGTTGCCTTATTTCCTCTATACAGCACTATATTTAATTATATTCAATAAACATACACTCTTTCTCCATACTCTCTAAGAACAACAATGTTAACTGATAATTAACCAAGAGGCAAAAAATGAGAGGATGATTCAGGAATCAGAATTAATCAGCTGGGCTTAGATGAAAGAAGTAATATCCTGGCACAAGATAAGAAGAAGGAACCAATCAACAGGTAAGAGAAGGGTGGCCTCAAGAGCTGTTAAAAAAAAGAAAAGAAACTACTAATTTGGTTATCCCATCCCTTTCCCTTCAAAGGGAAAGGAAAAAAAAAAGATTTTCAGGATATCAGAAAAAAAACAGGTCCATTTTATCTGCCTGGTGTCTTGTATAGAGACTTGAAAAAGTGGTGTCCTAATGAGTGCTGAACGGATAAATTAATTAACCTACATTAAACCGAAAAACATGAGACGTGATATGGATAACACCTGATGGGGTTTTATGGGTAGGAAGTCAGAATCTAATCTTTATGTGTAACAATAAGAGTCAGGATAAAATTTTGAGGAGTAGCAGTACAAAGAGACACCACACGGAGGAAGTACATTTAATTCTTCTCATTTTAATAGAATTCCTTCTGTTTGAATGAGACGGAAGGGATACAAAAGGAAAATGTATAGGTGAGTTGGAGAATGTTTTGAATTTTAATAAGGACTTAAAAGATATATCAAATAGTTGTTAGTCTTTTATACTTTGTTAAAAGATCGCTAAACGTTACTTGAACAGGACAAAACCAAAAACATTCTTACGCTGACTTGTGCAGGAAATTCTGTGATACACTTGTATGATGCTGTATTCAAGCCTGTGTGTATATAATTGCCCTCCCACAATATAAATCAATTACACACACACACACACACACACTTTTCTAAAATGGAGGCTGACTTAGTCTGGACATATTGGCGGCAGTTTCTCCATTCAGGCAGGCATGGAGGAGTTGTCCAGCACCTTTGTGACTTAACTTTTAATGGAGTCTGACAAGGTTCACCCACTTGTACTATTTAGAGACTTCCTATCAGCTCCTCTAGTGCTACTGGATGGGATGGGATCCTTAGAACTGAAAGGGAGTCCAGAGTCTGATCCTCTGGGTGTATAAATAAGGAAAAGCACCTCCCACTGGTGGTAAATGGCTGAGCTGGGAGTGGAGTCCTGGGCCTATAACTCTGAGTCTGGAATCTGGTGCTTTTCCCATTGCATTATAGTTCCTCTGCCTCATGGTCCTTCTGTAATCATGAGTGAATCCATTCTAGCATCACTGGGGCTATGGCATCTCTCTCGAATATGTGTGTACTAAGCTGCTTTGACCTCTTGTCACATACCTAGGTAGCTGGAAGGGGTAGTAACAGTTTAAATGATGATGAGCTCTTCAGGAACTGATTTCAAAATGCAGAAGAGTTTTTTTCCCATCACTTTAGCATCAGATTTTTAAATTTCTAAACAACTCTAAGACATTCTAAAAAACAGCTATATCTCCCACGAAATGAAGTTTAGTACTACATGTTAAAAAGGAGCTCTGGGATTGATGAATTCATTTCTGAAACCTTAAGAGATCTTCAATCTTCTGGCTTATTACCATATAGAAACACAAACTTGGAATTTTTTCTGATTGTTGTTTGCTAGACAGTGATGGCAGACTGAGTGAAGCAGTCCTGGCTCAGTTCTGTTTCATCACAGGGCATAGATACAGAGTGACAGAAACAAAGAAGCCGACATAGGGTGCTCTTTTCATTGGCCTTTGGTTCTACTGAATCCTTGTGCATTCATCTCTTTATTTGCAAAATGAGAATCTCTAAGTCAGTCACCTCACAAATGATCTCTAAGGATCCCTTCCAACTATCATTCTGTTATGCTTTTGGTATCATCAACTATTGTATTGCTCTTAGCTCTCTTTTCAAATAAAATATTGTGCTTTTGGTCACGGGTAAGAACACAAATGGGAAGATCTGCCAGCATAACTGCAGTGACAGGGCAGAAACATTCAGTCTGACCTCTATTTTGCATAAATTTACATTTCAAAATATATGGTATATATTGTGCTGGTGTTACTCAGGGAGGGGACTAATCTTCCCTAGACCATTTGCATGTGAATGCCTGTAAACAGTGGTTAAAGCTACACTGAACCAGTTTCTGTGGTTTTACTACAAGATCTGCAGAATCTGTATTCTTCACAAAGAACAAGTCCATTTCTGAGTGTGAACCACGACATGGGTCCATCCACCTACTGCAGATTTCCCTAGAAGTTCACCGGTACGCTATATCATTCACAACTGTGCATCCATGGGACTTTTTTTTTTTTTAACTTCTGTTCAGATTAGTTTGTATCAGTCTTTTCTACCCAGTAAAGGAGGACTAGAGAAATTCTCATTAACACACTAGTGGGCTTGCTTTTGGTACTTCATTGCTATTGATATTGTCATGCTATTTAATGTCAAACATGACTCAAAGAAACACATGAAGCAAAGATATTTTAATATTAGTTACTGATGAGTTATTTCTAAAACATTTGTCTGTAGAGAGTCAGTCCACCAACCAAGCAAAAACAAAATTGGTAATCAAATTAGAAAAAAAGGGATAAAAATGAGATGAAGATATGACATATAATATAACTGAGGCAACTCATAACAAATTCAAACAAATTACTGATGCCTCAGAATGGGTACTGGATAAAGAACAGACATCAACCTGGACGTTCACCATTTCCTAAAAAAAAATTTAATCAATGTCAACAAACTGACAAAACAAAACGAACTTGTTCTCCTTGCAAAGCACAGAGACAGTCATTAAGGGCAATGTTCATTTATAGAACAGACTAATTTGTTAGATCTTAGAAGGATGGTTCAAACTTATGAGAAGCATTGCCTCAAAAAACAGCAATGATCAGTGGAGGAGCAAACACAGCTTCAGAGAAAAAGTTTAGGGGCAGCTAGGTGGCACAGTGAATAGAGCACCAGCCCTGGAGTCAGGAGGACCTGAGTTCAAATCCGACCTCAGACACTTAACACAAAAACTAGCCGTGTGACCTTGGGCAAGTCACTTAACCCCAACTGTCCTCCAAAAAGCAAAAAAAAAAAAAAAGAGAGAGAAAAAGTTTAGTGAGAAACCCAAGTATCATCTTGACCATTTAAAGAAGCTAAAAAAAAGTACATAAAAAAATGAAAAAGAGAGAAAGTTTTTAAAAAAAATCATTTTTACTACAAAGTGACAGTAAAGTCACAATATTTAGACAGCACAGCCTTTGATGTGCTACTGCTTAAGAAAATAGTACTATTAATAAAGAAAGTAAACAAAGAGTAGATGGATCATTAGGCACACATACAAGAGGTCAAAGCTGGGAGGGCCAGACTTCTGAGGGCACTGAGGTAACAATTTTAAGAAATCTTGAAAAGGAGAGAACAAAAGCTTGACAAAAATTTCAGATCTTATTGTTATATAAAAAAGTGAATGAGAAAACATTAGCATCAATTGACCTCTGTATCTTCTTTTTATGAAAATAACTTACAAATACTGATATCATCTTGATGGCAAAATGAAGAAACAGGTAAACTTTTGCTAATTACATTCTATAGCAGAATATGTCCTTAAAATCTCACACTTAACTAAATGTCATAAAAGAATGCAAGATCCTATTGTGTTTACTGTTTGTTGATTTTTTTTTTAGAAGCAGTATGATTTAGTCAAGTACTGGCTTAAATTAAGGGCTTTACTCCAAAAAGATGCCCAGAATTATAAAATATTTCTTGAAGAAGCTAACAAGATAAAACCTCATCTAATGAACCTCGGGTCATCAATATCAAGTGTAGTATAAAATGGATAAGCATGTTCAGTTTGTCAAAGGTATTTTGCTCCCATCATAAATGATGTAGTGTGCAGGTTACAAAGGAAAGCAGAATTCCCTATTGATGATTCAGGTCTTCCAGATGTTCCTGTCTGCAAATGACATGCTGCTGATTGTATCAAGCCCAGAAATATTGCACAGCCTCTTCAATTAGATCCATAATCACTTGAGAGAAATTGGCCTAATTATATACATAGGACAAATGAAACAGATGAAGAATGTTTGTCTAGATTTTATATGCAGTTGAATGGACAACCCGTAGTGTTGGTCCATCTGAGCAATGCATCTAATACAGGCACTCTGAATTTGCTGTGTCCAGGGACTGAACAGGAGGAAGAGAGTAGTCTTTGGGAAACTACAGCTCTCTTGTAATGACCACAAACTTCTCTCCAAAACAAAAGTCCATCTTTTAGTTAAAATCTACTGAAGGCTTTGTTTCTACATCATATTCATTTCCCAATATACCCACCTCCCCCACCACTGCCACTCAGAGAACCTTCCTTTGTAACAACTAGCAAAACTACTAACATATTGATCTTGTCTAACAGCATACATAACATTTCACAACCCTCACAAAAGGAAGATGACCAAAGATCCATCTTGTTCACCACAAATTTCTTTTCAGTGATGATATATGGTCACAAGTTATGGAATACAACAGTCTAAAAAAAAACTGAAGTTGAGGGATACACAGAGACCAATGGAAAGGGGTACATGGTTGGCATGAATAGGCTTCAACACACTCCTATCTAAGAATTATGCAAGGGAAGCAGCAAAAAAAGAACTCACCAGGAAAAACAAGATGGGTTGGTTACACAGTAAGAACAAGAGATAATTGATAAAGAGATAGCCCATGTGCTCTATAACAAATGTCAGGAAGACCCCAGCATGTAGGTTAGGTCCATCAAAGTACTAAAATAAGATTCAAAGAAGAAGGTGAAGAAGTCATTCAAGAAGATGTGCCTAAGACTCATCATCACAGAGAAAGCTGGACATTATGCTTTGGTGTGATATAACATTGTGTTTTATGGCACACCCAAAATCACAATCTTTCATAATTTGGATTTTTATTTTTCTTTATATCACTAGGTAATGTGATGACCAGATATAAAGACATGAGTGATTTAGTCCTGAAAATAAACTCTCATAAATATTTTATATATTTTTTTCCTTAAGGAAGACTGATACGGCTTTAGCTTTCTTTAAGCTGATCATTAATCCAAAGGGCTAAGTTTATTTCACAAAAAAAATTATTATTTAATGTATGCATGTGGTACCGTCAGCATGTTTGGAAATATATGGATACTCTGATAATGTTCATAATCACGTGAATTATTTCCCTAGTTCCCAGAGCAGCCATTTCCCTTATTTAGCCATTGAACATTTGGGGGCAGGAAATGAAATATACTGATGGAGTCCATAAATATAGAGGAATTCAGAATAAGGAATACCTCCAGGAAAAACAAAAAATTAGGGAAATCTTAGAGAAGAACAAATTCTATTTCTGTAACAAAAAAAATTACCAAATGAGTATTTCATATTTCATATTTGAGGAAAAAGTATCACTAACATCAAATTTTCTCACAAAATCCTTATTAATATTGTACAAAACAACAGGGTTCACAGAACAATCTGGGAAAAAATATCCTAGAAAGTAGCAATAGCTCCCATTTATGTAGTACTCTAAGGTTTGCAAAGCACTTTACATATCTCATTGGAACCTCACAATAGCCCTGTGAGGTAGATGCTATTATCTCTATTTTATGGACAAGGAACCTGAGGGCTCAGAGGGGTTAAATGACTTCTTCCCAAGGTCACCCAGTCAGTAAATATCTCAGGCTTTCCTGAGTAAAGGATTACAGGAAAAGATCACATCTAGGACCAAAAGAAGATTCCCAGCTTTCTTACTCTATCTTTCAAAAAAGCAGCATGAGACAGAAGGCATCCCTACTCCCAAGAATCACCCCTTCCAAAAGTACTCCACTGATCCCTTTCCTCTTGCCTCCTCTGAGAGCATCCTGTTATTCCCCTTTCCTGATAATACCTCCTCCATGTCTGACTGCAAAGAACATGCTCAGGCCCCCTCCAAACCTAGCAAAGTCTTCCTTGACCCTCCTAGATACTGAACTGGCCTTGTCTTAACCCGATCCTTTCCTTTACTGCTAAACTCCTTGAAAAACATGTCTCCATCTAACTCCTCTCCTTCCTTACTACATTGTACCTTTCCCAATCTCAGTCCTCACACTCTCGTTTCCACAATCCTTGTGCGATGGCTTCCTAAAAGGTCAGCAGTAAGCTCTCAACATGAATCCAAAGGCCTTTCTTCAGTTATAATCCTCATGGCCATCTCTGTAGCTGCTCAGTCCGCGCTTAGAGAACCTCACTCTTCCCTTGCCTTCAGAGTTGCTACCCTCTCTGTCTTTCTAATCTCTCCTCTTTGTCTCCTTCATCACTCCTCATTTTCTTCATGGCTCCCTTATGTACCTGAGTGTTCCTCAAGGGTTTGCCTTTAGCCCTCTTCTTGTTTTTCTCTTTACCTTCTCCCTTGGCAATCTTATTAACTATGACCTCGAGTGAGACGACTCACAAACATCTCCCATTCTTTTCAGAAATTATATTTACATCTCAAAGTATCTATAGGAAATTGTTTCCTGTATGTTCTGCTGGCTACTGGAACTCAATATGTACCAAAGTGAATTTATTTTCTTTCTTTCTAAACCTATTCCTCCTTCTGATTTCTTGACTTCTGCCTGTGTAAGTGCCATCCAGTTTCCTCTATTTGTAACTCTAGGGTTATCTTTTCTAATTTCCTTCTCATATCCCATCAATTCCAGGGTCTTGTTCATTCAACTTCTGTAACATATCCTCAGGGGTGTTCTGGCAAATGTTTAATAAGCAGCTCTCAAAAACAAAACAAAACAAAAAACAACCAAAACAGTATGCGTGACACACCTTTGGGTTAAATCTTATATTATTAACATTTTTTCCCATGACCTTCTTAGATCTAGATAATCAACAAAGCATTAAATCAAATCCTGATCTGTAGGATTTGCCCATTTCCAAAATGTAAATACTCACACCGAAAACTGAAGAATTGGCTCTTGGTCTCTAAACCAAAGAGACAGTTTAACAAGGTGGCTCTAGAACATCTATCTTGGATTTCATGCCTATCTTGCACAAAAGCACTCCCTACCTCCCACCTCCCACCCCCCCGCCCCATTCCCATTCCTGTTGCCCTGTTATAGACGCTTACTTACTACCCACCCAGATAATGTCAACAACCTTACAACATATTTTTCTGTCTTTGATCCAACAAGTGCTTGTTTAGTGTCCACTATGTGCAAGGCCTCCTCTCCCTCCAAACCATCCTTTAAATTTCTTAAAGGATAACCTTGTTTTTAAAAATGTGTAGCTATGTTGATCCTCTGTTCAAAAAGCTTCAGGAGTTTCCTACTATCTGCCAAGTAAAGTTCAAACATTCTCCCCAGGCACTCTAGGTCTTCCATAACTCATCTTCTAGTCTTAGTTCCTATTACTCTAGACAGGGGCACTTGACCTGTTTTCTTCTGATGTTTCTTTATTGGAACTGTCATCTGTTTTTGTTTCACCTTTTAATACAAAGGTAAATTTTTTTTGCCTTTTTTTGGGGGGAAGGGCAGGGCAATTGGGGTTAAGGGACTTGACTAAAGTCACACAGCTAGTAAATGTGTCAAGTGTCTGAGGCTGGATTTGAACTCAAGTCCTCCTGACTCAAGGGCTGGTGCTTCTATTCACTGTGCCACCTAGCCCCCAAAGGTACATTTTTAAATGCTCAAAAACTTCATTTCAATGTACTGGTTTCTCTTGTTACCTTATATTTTATTTCATTCACTTAAAAACACTGTTCTGAGAAAGGAGTCTATAGGTTTCAACAGACTGCCAAAGGGGCCCATAACACAAGCAAGGTTAAAAATCTGATCTAAACTTTATATACCCACCAACTTACTCCTGTGCATCTGCTCCCCTGATGTGCACAGCTAGAATGCCCCTCCTTATCTCTTGGCACATGGTGAATTCTTACTGATTGTTTAGAGCACTGGTTCTCAACCTTCCTAATGTTGTGACCCTTTAGTATAGTTTCTCATGTTGTGGTGACCCCCAAACCATAAAATTATTTTCATTGCTACTTCACAACTGCAATTGAACTGCTACTGTTATGAATTGCGATGTAACTATCTGATGTGCAGGATGTTTTCATTGTTACAAACTGAATATAACCCACAAGTTGAGAACCACTGGTTTAGAGGTTAACTCAAATGTTCCCTCTTCCAGGAAGCCTTTTCTAATCCCTCAAGGAGGCAATCTTCTTCTGAGCTGACACAGAAATCTAATGTGATTATCATGTAACATCCAATATTATAGTTATCTGTCTCTACTTATTCCTTTACTACACTGTAAGCTCCAGAAGAACACCTAAACTTGGTACATCATATTAGAGAAATCCTAAAATTCTTAGGATGCTCATTGAGCAGCTAATTTTCTTTAAAAGCTACCTGAGTCTAGGCCTAGTGATGGGACAAGTAAAGCCAATGTGCTTTATGTAATTGACTATGTAATTGACCTGTGAAGAACACATCAGGGTAAAGCCACAGGCTTCCAACATACTTATGAACTTTTAAAATGTGCTAAATGTTACATGTCCAGAAACATAAATACCAGCAAAAGAGCACTTTAAGACATGAATATTGATGGAAAGATAAACTACCTGTTCATCACTTCTGTGATAGTCATTGTCCTCTTCTTGTTTTTCTTCTGATGTTTCTTTATTGGAACTGTCATCGGCTTTTGTTTCACCTTTTAATACAAAGGTAAATACTGATGAAATCCAAAATGTCTTGTTCATTACTCAAAGCTATGCAATGTAAGTCAAAGTGATATCAAAACACTAAAGCCTAAATAAAATAGTAAGCAGAGTATCTTAATACAGAACGCATGCAAAAGTCAAAGGCAGGTATGCAGGCACAACGGATTCTAAAAGAGCATGGTCTTCTTTAAAACTAGATCATTTACCAGGCCCCAGTTACTTAATATCAGCTAACAAGTCTCCTGAATAGGCATATCACCCTACAATATTTGATAAATTATCACAAGATACACTGACTAATAGCTGCCTTGTCTTTTCTATATTGTCATCTAACATGATATTAAGGTTGAAGAGGAAATTATGGATTTTTTCATCCTAAATCATAAAGGAAAAATCCATACGTATTCCCATATTATCTAATAGTTAGGAAATTTTTATGACTGTTGATCTTAAAAAATAGAATCTTTCCTGTTAAAAAAACAACAAAGTTATAGCCTTTAGGAATAAAACATTCCAGAGTTTATATTTAACTAAAGTAGTCACTGTTCATCCAGAAAGGCAGGAAGGTTAAGAAAAGGGAAAAAACCCACTATATTAATAGAAAAAATATTAAGCAATTTAGTTCATTTTCATCTGTCAACGAAGATTATTAATGCATTTAGTACTATAGTAACTGGGGAGAATATCTGTAATCCTCACTGAAAGTCAAATCAAACTAAGGTTTAGACCTTCTTAAACTTTTTCCACTCATGACGCTTTCAGTGCTTCTTAAACCATGGGTCATAACCCCATAGTGACTACATAAGAAGGGCAGACTTCCTTAAGAGGCCTAGATTTCATCTTTCTATGTGGACATGTGATGTGGAGGCTAGAAGAGGCCTCCT
>CM053601.1:146659717-146687626 GCA_028646575.1 Pseudocheirus occidentalis
CAATGAGATTAGTGAAATGTGCATGTTGAAAGGTAAAATCACCTGAACTAAGTCAGAGATTTTATTCCCAGAAAAACTAGGACTGCTAATTTATGTTGCCTCAGGCACAAAGGGTAAAGGAATTTCAGAGACAACAGATAAAGAAGGCCAGCCTCATCTACCTGTTCTGGAACATACTTCCCTACTGTACCTCCTTCACCCAATTCTATGAATTTCTTCTTCCTATATGATATGACAAAAATAGGTAGGTTGTTATAATGGTTTCCCTCTCATTTTCTATGTGGAAAATGTATTCTAGGGTAGACAGTCTTCTCATCCACAACCTCTACATTTCCTGACCTTCATGAGAAAATGTTTCTTCGCTCATTATCTATATATTATCTTCACGTGTCATTATCTTTATCAAGGTTCATGGGTGCCCATAAATATTCAAAAAAATGAGTTATGTTAGAACAAAAACTACTAAATGCAAAATCTGAATGCCAAGTAAAGCTTCTAAATTTTAACAGAGATTCTTAGTGTTGCTGATTGCCATAAGAACTAGGTAGAAAGATGACTTACCATTCCGATGTGAGTCTAAGTGCTGCTTTGCAGAGCAAGTCTCCCCTTTGATGTCTCCTGGCACTTCCATGCCTAATTTGTGATAGAATTCCCTCTGTTTCCTCATTTCCGCTATTAAAAACAACATTTATCTTTTATTTTAATAAAAGAGGCCAATAGAATGCTTTTATCATATTAAAACTCTGCCCCATCAACAGTAAGATCTCGTACCAAAACAGAACTGTCAGCTGAAGAAAACTGATCATTTAGACAGTAAATTGCTCTAGGGATAGAGATGTAATGGAAAGAGTCAGGAATTGAGGGTTCCTGTCTTGATTCAGTCACTCCTTCGTGGCTTTGGGTTTGTTAAATGCAAACAGGAGGTGCTGAACCAATGATTATGCAAATGAATAACCTGTAAGCTTCCTTAAATAAAAATAAAATTATGCACAGCTGTCCAAATCATTGTGCAACTACTACAAACCCCTCCCCTCTCTGTGCTTCAATGTTCTCTCTGTAAAATGAGGGGAACAGCCTGGGTAATCCATCTGTCTTTCAGTTCTGAAATTAAATGCTTCCAATCTAATGTCCACAAATGCTCCCTCTTGCCCTTTCTATATAGTGTGCCTAGAAGTTCAGATAATTGAAAGTTTTCACCAGAGTTACAAGTGATAAACAGTTATTTGTTAAATACACCTATTAACAACCTCCTTCTGTGCTTCCCAATTCAATCAAGATTACTAAGCACCTACTTTGTACACAGTAATTTAGTGGCTAATCAGGGATTATCTGTTCTTTCTAATCTTTTTCACAAACTATTACTATAATATGGGCCCTAACATTCATTAAAAGTGAATGTATAAATACACACACACACACACACACACATCTCAAATACAGTCAAGAAAAAAAAAGTTAGTAGAAATAGTTAATAACCCTTTATGGAAGTATATGGCACAGAAGCTGGTATATTGGTGCGACACTGGAAGAAAGTAGTTAGACTAGGGCAGCTAGGTGGCACAAGGAATAGATCAACGGCTCTGGGGTCAGGAGGACCTGATTTCAAATCCGGCCTCAGACACTTAACACTTACTAGCTGAGTGTCCTTGGGCAAGTCACTTAACCCCAATTGCCCAGCCTTCCCCCCCTCCAAAAAGCAAAAAAAAAAAAAAAAAAAAAAGCAGTTAGACTTGTACAAATCCTTTTGATAAGTGGGAAGTCAAATTGAAACACTTACCTAGATGCTAAATTTAGGTAGTGAGCAGTTCTAAAAAAGGGGGGCAGGGAGGAAAGAGTAGGACCTGTTGCAGTTCTGCTCAAGAGATGCTGGAAACTGAGGAGATGCCTATCATTAGGAGTAAAGGCCTTAGGAGACCTGGAAGCCTTATTGCGGAGTAACGCTATGGCTGGGCCAGATGTAAAAACCAGCTGTTAAATGTAGGCAGTGACCAGAAAGATGATTTCAGAACAACTTATTTACCTTCTGAAGTTTCACTCCTGACCCTGGAATTACTAATCCTGTAATAGATGGCTCTCTGGTTTTGTGAGAACCCATGTTCATTTATATTCTCTGCTGTGGTTTGAACGTGTTCAGATTACGCCCTGGTCGATTCTTGTTGTCTAGTGACTTCTTCTGGATAACCCTTAAAACTCCATTTCTGGCTAGCCCATAGCTCTTCACTCTCTCACTACCTTTACCTGTGTTCCACCCTGTCTTTTTGGTCCCATAGGGAAACTACAACTGGCCACAGCTGTGTAGCTGCTAAATCTGTGCCCAAGTATAACACATAGTCCATGGAAATGTTGTATGAACAGCAAAAAGGCAGATCTCCTCCATTTAAGGTCATAGAATTTTAAAATAAAACACGCTGTCTATTCCTGAGGAAACTTCCAAAATGGTACTTGCTACAATCTCAAGAGTACTGGCTTCAGACCAACAGTCCTGGGCAGAGACACAAGTGTACTATTACTAAGACTGTGTCTCAATAGGTACAAGAACTGAATCCTTTGCCACTAGTCTTAGCTGCCTGAATAATAGCGATAAAATCCTATTTAATGAACATCAATTTAAGAAGGCATTCTACTGAGCAGAATTATTTTCCTGTCCTAGCAGATGGTTCATAGTTGGAGCTTTGCTGATCTGGCTCAAAAGAATTTGATAAAATGAAAGATCCTGTAGAATAGATGTCTTTGCAAATCCTAGTTCATAAAGTAGTCTATCTATTTAACAGAAATGTGAATTTGGTTGAGTATTGATGCTTTTAATTTTCTTACATTTGTATTCTGGGGTACAAGAGTGGTAGTTAGCAGAGTCAAGAAGGTAGGAGGAGAGATGTAGGTAAGAAATTGAGGTAGAGAAAAACAAAAAAAGAAAGAAAGAATACTTCCTCTAAAGTAGTTTCCATTTAAACACAATTCAAGCCTAATAAAGTTTACCCTGTGCCCCATGAAGTATTTTAAAATAGGATTAATGGCCTATTGGAATATACACATCATACAAGATTCTGATTTCACCCAAACTGCAAAAGGAGCCAAAAAAAGTACTAAAACTATGCAATATAAATAAGGAAATTTATACTCTGGATCATACAGAAGAGGGTCTAAAAGACACAAATGAATGATCTAGACATCAAAAATATGAGCACCTTTGCTGGTGACTACCACATTTTGTATAAAGTTTTCAAAGATGAGGCAAAGAATACTTCTCTGATTTCAAATGAATACGGTGAAAACTTCACAGCTGTTCCAAAGGCTGGCAGACAAAAGCTGGGGGAGTGAAAATACTTCTGTATCTGGCCATTGGTACCAAGTACTTGAGAGAATCAAAGCCAAGGTGATCATTTCTTATCTCCCCAAATTCTAAAAACTGTAATTAAAGGAAAATTTCTCTTCTAAAATGCCTTTTCTTTCTCCTCTGAATAAGACTCATCCATTTAATTAGTCTGTCCTATCCTAGCAAGGGAGATCGATGGAGATCTTCCAACTTGAGAGGAAGAGAGGCTCTGAAATGCATAGGTCTGGACTGCCAAAAGAAATGTGAAGGCTCTTATATCCATCCAGGCATTAAAGTCCCACGTTCCCCTCCACTTAACTTTAGAAGACAACATACAAAAAGGAGTTGAAAAATCAGGGGGTGGGGTAGAGAGGAGGTCCTGGCATGAAAGACGTGAAGCCCAGAGAACGAGGGGTGGGTAGGCCCTTTCTCAAAATGGAGGTTGTGGGAAGAGCTCACCAACAGGAGAGGAGGGCCACAGGGATGAATGGAGAAGCCAGACAGAGAGGCAAAGGGAGAACGTAGCTGAAGCAAGGTGCTGAAATCCAGAATATGAGTTCAGAATGAACTTACATTCTGGGATAGGATCCAGATGTAAGTATACAGGACCCACCAAAGGATTATAGGATTAAAGAAATTTCCATAACCTACTTGTTTTCATAAAAAGGCAGGGCTCACACAAGTCTTCACTGCTACTTAACAATCTTTTTATGCAATAATTATACTTCCCTATCTCATTTTTCCCCAACCCCCAAGAGTATTCCAAATCTTTTCCTCTGATCAGTCCTCCAACTCCACAGCTTCTCTCCCTTTAGATACAAGAGACTGTTTTCTACTTCCCTTGAATTAAGGTACAATTCCTTAATATTTTCACCTCCAAATGGTTAACTTCTCAATACCTTCACCTCTTTCTCTCTCTTTCTCCCTCCCTACCTCCCTTAGTATTTTCTTCTCTCTCATATCACAGAAAGACATGGCAGTAACTCCATGGGAAAATGAGAAGCAGCTGTGATTGTTGTCAGTACTGGGAGGTTCTGATGTGGAAACTCCCTCCACCAAATGCAGGCAGATCATAATCTGGTTATGACTTTCCAGCCAACTAAGTGTTTAGCCAACTACTAAGGTAATTGCATGAGGTAAATGCTGAGGTTCATACAACTAGTAAACACAAACATTGGAATCTGAACCTAAATATTTCTAACTCCAGGCACAGAGTTCTCTCCACTATGTCACACTGCCTCTACTCCTTGAGCTTTGCCAAGGCTAACTTTCACCCTCATCTTTAATCCCATGCCAGTCTACCTTCTCCAGAAATTTAGAAACTTGCTGCATCATTCATTCTCATGCATCCATATTCCCTCTCATTCTCTCTCTCAAATCCAATCTTTCTCTTTTTAATGACTTCTTACTATTCACCTACGAAACTGCTGAAGTGTCCTCAGTCATATTAAAGAGCCCTCAAACCTACTAAGTTTCACTGGAAAACCTCATGAAAAAAATAGCCTTCTCCTAACACCTTCAATTCCTTAGGATTTAACCCTTGCAATCTGGGGATTCTGTCCCCATCTTCTCAAAGGAGTCGACATACATACCCCTTGTACACATGTCTGTCTGCAGGTTCCACCTCCCCAGCAGACTATGAGCTTCTTGAGGACAGGGACTCTTCTTTCTAGCCCCTCACACAACACCTTGCAGATAATAAGCACCCTAATGAATGCTTGTTGGGTTGGACTAACACAACTAGGCTGACTGACTAGCCTCAGTGAATTATACTGTGTATGATATAGGATAGGTGCGAGTCAGACTGACCAGAGGAAACCCAAAAAAGAATATTTTTGTACATACACAAATGATCATAGATAAGGTCTTTCTGTAGAAATGGAAAAGAGATTACGAATACAAGACAGATCATGGTGGAAAAGTTCTAGTCAAATGGCAAAATATAGTAAGTAAAAAAACCCCAACCATTTAATATTAGTGATATAAGGGACACACAAGACTATAGTACTGCAAGAAGAAAAATAGGTGAGAGAAGAAATTTCATGCCATTTCTGCTATCAGAGATATTTACATTTTATAACTAAATTCTGACATACGGGAACTTACCTTCTTGGAGGCCTGGTACCAATTTGTAAACAATATCTTGCATTGTCCTGTCATGGCTGGCAAAAAAAAAAAGCAAAAACAAAATTACAATTAAAAAAAATCTGAAATTATCTTAAGATGTCAATTGAAGTGTTCTTTTAAAATTTCTTTTGCTCTCTTGCACTGAGCAATGCACAAAATCACAAAAGATTTGGAAGTACTTCTTTTTTGCACTATAGGAGAATCCAATAGTTTAGAATAGAATAGAATATTGAATAGAATCCATTTTGTTTCTCATTTTTTAAAAGCTAAAAATCATAAACACATTTTAAAAAATTACAATTTGCCTAGAATACACTTTGTTAAATGAACACTATAAGTTAGGGATCATATATACATGAAAACATTAAGTCATAGAAAAGTACAAAAGTATGAAAAAGCATTTTAATCATCTGTATTTCTTTTTTTTTTGGAGGGGGGAAGGCAGGGCAATTAGGGTTAAGTGACTTGCCCAAGGTCACACAGCTAGTAAGCGTTAAGTGTCTGAGGTTGGATATGAACTCAGGTCCTCCTGACTCCAGGGCTGCTGCTCTATTCATTGCTGCCCTAATCATCTGTATTTCTAAATTATTCTGGGTTCTGAAAGCAAAAAACAGAATTGTCTTGTATATAGAATCATAATACCACAGATCCAGAGTTGGAAAGCCCTACCATAATTTCCAGTATTAAAGTATAAGCACCAGTAGGCATGTCCTGAGTTAATACAGTTCAGTGATAGCACTGGAAAGACATCAAGTGCAATGTGCTCTCTCGTCTAGCTCCTCAATGTTTTCTGACGGTCATCAGATGACCGTACAATTCCAATGGCTGTCACTTATCTATGATGAAAGACACTGACGAACATTTAATTTCAGTAACAAAGGGGACACTGAACACATGCCCACACTTTTGTGAAGTATTGGTAAGTTTTGCTGATATTTTTTTTCTCTTTTTTCTTTTACTTTTTTTGCCTTTATAAATATTTTTTTGTTATATACGGGATGGTTCTCCGGGAGAGCAGGAGAGATAGTGGGTGAAATTTTAGCGATGTTTAAAAAATTGTAAAGTAACAACACAAGTGTATTTTAAAGACAACAACAAAAAACAATGGAGGGGCACCACCGTGACCTGTGAGACTTCAGGTATAATTTCAAAATGTGATTGTCATGATGAAAGGGAGAGACTATTTTGTGTCGGACAATGTGCTCAGTGCTTTACAATTAACATGTAATTTTATCCTCACACAATCCTGCAGTTGAGAAAACTGAGGCAAACAGAAGAGGTTAAGGATTTAAGGGACTTGAAAGGGTCACACAGATCCTAAGTATCTGAGGCCACATTTGAAGTCAAGCCTTTCTGACTCTGGGCTTGGTGCTCTAGCCGCTGCATCACTTAGCTTCAAGTGCTATGTATATATATATATATATATATATATATATATAGATATAGATATGTGCATATATATATATATATATATATGAGACAGTCACCAAATAAATTTCTTACTGACAATTTTGTGAAATACAGTCATTTTAACAAGCCGTAGTAAAACTTTGAGCAACATGAATTCAAATCCTGCTCTGTCAAAAAGCTGTTATTAATAAGCTACCATTATTAACGCTCAGGCACACATAAAGTACTCTGAACCAGTGATGTCATCCTACCTTCCTTGCCAGTTCTGCAAAAACAAAAAAACAAAAAAAAACTTCAGAAAACACAACCTGAGAACCTGATAATTATCTCAAAACTCACAGTCACCTCTGGTCTTAGCCATTCTCCAGTGGGTGCAGGTTAAGCAACAAGAAGAGTGGCACGGGGTCAACTTTTAGCTGAATCATCAAGAGGAGATTTAACTTGAAGGGTCTGTTTAGTTGACTTTTTCTCTAATATCAAAATTTGTACTTTCAGAGAGGTAAAGGTTTATGTATAAAAATTTGCAAAGACAAAAAGAATGGATGAAGTCTTATCTTTCATCTCCATAGCTTATTATTAACAAGCACATTAAATTGTAGAATATAGGAATACAAATCTGATGGTTAATTGGGATCCAAAAACCTGAATCAACAGTGATTTTCATTGGTTAGAGTAATCTAAAGAAACAGAAAAGTTGAGGTAGCTACATGGTGCAGTGAACAGAGAACCGACCCTGGAGTCAGGAGGACCTGAGTTCAAATCTGATCTCAGACACTTAACACTTACTAGTTGTGGGACCTTGGGCAAGTCACTTAACCCCAACTGCCCTGCCTCCCCCTCAAAAAAACAAAGGAAAAGAAACAGAAAAGTTTCTGCTGACTTGCTAAGATTATGTTATATAGTTTCCACCCTGCTGGGTTTTGGATCATTGATCCAAAGATTTGTGAATGGATCAGGGTGCATAACAATATAAATTATAACTCCTTCACTGATAAAGAGACCTTTATTCCCCTTTGAGCTTATGTGGCCAAAAAAAATTTGCCACCAATATTTTAAAGATGAATCTTTGCAAACTATATTCGTCCTCCAACAACAAATCATCAATTGCTGGGTTCACACCCAAAGATTTCCCAAATTGGTGGGATCTGCCAAAGTTCATATTCTGTTGCCATAATCCCTCTTTCTGCTCCCCTGGGTTGGAAGAATTAACTTTACAAGCAAATAGCGGGAGGGGCATGGCTAGATAACAGTTCACTGAAAAAGATGGGTGAGAGGGGGGTTAGTGGAAAGTTCAACAGTATAACATGACAGTGAGAGCAGCTAACACATCTCAGATGGTATTAAACAAGGTATAATGTCCCAAATGAGGAAAATGACATCCACTTTACCCTGCCCCAGTCAGACTATGCTGAAGTACTGTGTTTAATCCCGGTTTAGCCACATCATAGGAAAAATACTGATAAGGTGAAAGGTGTTAAGAGCAGGGTAACCAGGATGCCATACAAAGAACCGGATGTTCAGGCTACAGAAAAAGTACTGAAAGAAAATTATGAGTACAGCTCACAGTAGTCTCTTTCTCAAATAAGAGATTTTAAAAAACCCCAACACTTTCTGCAACAACGTTCTCTAACCACCTCACCCCTAGTCACAAAACAGAATATTGAAAAGTGGCATTTCATTTCAGTCTTCATTAAGGCCAAGTTTAATTCTCTAACAGAATTCTAGCCCATCCAAACTTCTGTTCCCTTAAATACGAGCAATCCTGACTTTCTATTGCCTCCCTAGTCATTCTTAAGACTTTAGAAACATTTCACTCCTCAGCCCCTACATCGCCAGTGGCCAAATACATGTGCAGTGGGTTAGGAGGGCAAGTACAGTAAAGATCTTTTCTTTTAACATCTCATCCTAAGGTGCATAAGGAGAAAACACTTGGATAATCAATTCTAGTGAATCTATGGAGATTTAAAAATGTACAACTCTGCCATCTTTAGTTAGGATACATTATCTTCTTTCCAATTCTCTTATCTCTTCCTAAAAATCTCCATCTGAAGAACTCACAGCCACTTAAAAAACAAAGCACATTTTCTTTTTCTTTTCTATCATCCACGATGTTACTATTATTGCAGTCTTCCAGCTGGGAAGCTTCAAAGGCAACAGTCTAAGTCACACAGTAGATTCACCTGTGGAACTTGTGGTAAAGTTGGGCAACACAGGTCACTGAGTTCAGACTGTAATGGGAGAGAAGTATCAGCAGCTCCAGGTAATTAATGGCCGGGCAAATGAACCAGGTAAACTCAGGAACAGGTGTAGAGACACTAATGTGGAAGGGCTTCAAATAACTAAAGAGCAGCTGCTTCCACAGGTGCTGCCCTAGACACTGAGAACACCTTTCATCAAAGACGTCATTTGTGTCTAAGCAGGTAGGGCCTCCTCTCTGAAGTCTCCCTCTCCTCTCCCTCCTCCCCCTCCTTTCCCTCCTCTCTGTCCTCGAGGGACTCTGCTTCATTCCAGACAATCTGGACAACTAGGGGCAGCTAGGTGGCACAGTGAATAGAGCACCGGCTCTGGTGTCAGAAGAACCTGAGTTCAAATCTAGCCTCAGACACTTAACACTTACTAGCCGTGTGACCTTGGGCAAGTGACTTAACCCTAATTGCCCTGCTTTCCCCCCCTCAAAAAACACAAAACTTCTGTAACTACTTCTTTACAACCATAATTCACCACTGCAGCTTAAATTCCATTGTTCAAAACAGCTTTAGTGGCTCCCTATTCCTCTAGGCCAAAATCCAAATTCAGCCTGATATTAAGGGTCTCATCCATCTGCTTCCTACCTACCTTTCCAGCCTTATTTCTGACTCTTCTGCCTGAAGACATTCTCATCCATAATGGTTTCACCCCAAATTCCCCATTCCACTCTACCTCAGGTCCATTTTGACCTCCAAAGATAATCTCTCCTTTAAGGTCTAGCTTAGGGGCCACCATCTCCTCTGCAATCCCCAGACTTCTGCTTGTTAGGGCTCTTTTATCTAGCTCCATGTTGTGCCCCCATAGAAGAATGTAAGTCAAGGACGCTTTGGTTTGGGTTTTTGCATCCCCAAAACCTTGTACTTAGTAAACAGTTGTGGAACTCAAGGCATGAGCCTCATGCCCTACTACCTCATGAACTATTCTATGCCCGACAGGTAAATGTTAACTGACTGACTCAATGTAGATGTGGAGACACTGTCTTGGTCATTCCTCACATGAAAGGAGGACCAGGAATACAGGACAGGATTTTAAGAACCGTCTACTTCCAGGGCTATAAGAAAACAAGCCGTCTGTAACTACAGACAGAAGTCTAGTTGTTGAACAGCTTTCTGGGCAGTAGAGTTAAGGGACTCTGCAAATTTCTTCTAGAAGGTCAAAACCTTTTAAATTAAGTTTTAAATATTGTGTAAACATAAAAATTATTATAAAAATTTCAAATTTAAAAATGTAAATTCAGTCAAATTTAATTCTGAAAATTAAAATAATTTTTTAAAAATTTATTTAAGAGGCGGCTAGGTGGCGCAGTGAATAGAGCACTGTCCCTGGAGTCAGGAGGACCTGAGTTTAAATCCGGCCTCAGACACAACACAAAAAAAGACCATATGTGGGACCTTGGGCAAGTCACTTAACCCCAGTTGCCCTACCTCCTCCCTCCAAAAAGCAAAAAAAAAAAAAAAAAATTTTTTTAAATATGAAATTCTAAATCACTCTTAGAAATGTAGCCTTCCAATTTATATTAGACAAATATTTGTGGAGTGTAAATAGAGATTATTTCATTTTAAAGGAATAAACTGTGTAGTTCTTTAGGCCAAGAGTCCTCACAACCCACAGTGGCATGCCCTAAAAGCAGAACAGAAAAGGGGTACTTGGCATATGCACAAGAAACTGTATTTTAATCCACACCACGACAAAATGTCATTAATCAGTATAATTAGCCACAAAGGAGATAGATATAATTAAATAAAAAACCCTGATGAATCATTTTACCATACCAATATGCCATCACCATACCCATAGGCAACTTATTTTCATGTACTGTTACATCTTCTTCGTCTCTTAAGTGCATACTTACCCAATGTATTGCAGTGGATGACTCTGATGAATAACAATTCTACACGTAGGACAAGTGTTATTTTCTTCCAAATACTTTACCAGGCAACTTCTACAGACTGTTTTCAAAAGCATATTTAAAGTTAGAAAACTAAATACCCAAATTAGAAAGTGCTCATACAAACTTTTAGGAATATCTTTCAGTGATTAAAAATGAGTTATCTAAAGATTATTATTCTAAAGATTTGAAATGTTCGTTCTTCACATTTTCACATGAAAATGTTCTGAGCTTTGGGCAGGAAATGATTTGACCTTCTATTACCCCTAAGCTGACAGTGTACAAAAAGTCTGGGTCAATAGCAAAGCCCTCCCCTCACATTCCCCCCCCCCCCCATTCAATCTGCTTTGCTTGCTTTTCTGTCTTTGGGGGAATAAAACTGATACAGGTGTGAGGAGGAGTGTCAAGGACTATGAAGCAATGGGACTGACATTTCAGAATCTGAACATTTTCACTGTACGATTGTTTTTCAAAAGCATTTTCACTGATATCAAGACTAACAGGTTATAACCTTTCCTTTGAACTAACTTAAGGGTAAAAGGATTTTTTCATTGTTGTGGGTACTGATTCAACTGACCAAGACTACGGTCCCTCCACACTTGAGCAGACCTGCTGCAGGGGATGCTGCACATCCTGTAGTTCAGCCGGTCCTTGGTTGTCTTGTATAGCTAGACCTAATAGCTCTGGCCAGGGTTCCTATGATACCGGCTTCACCTTGAAGAATTGGGCATCAGAATATTCTGGACTGGTTAAAGCGAAATCATTTTAACAAGCTACCCCACCAGCATCTAAAAATACAACTAACCAAAGTATATCTGAATGATTTTTATTTTCCCTATCATGACCAGAAAAACATTTCTAATTTGCTTTTTCCCATTCTCCCTCTCTGCAGGGTAGGGGTGGGAGGTAGGCTTTCATCATATTTTAAAAATCAGCATTCTCCAGAATCCTCAGATCTATCACCCACAATCCTTAGTACATATACCACACTTAAAATGCTTAAGATTATAGAACCACATTCTAAAGTTAAACAGTGACATCTACCTTTCAGTTAAGATAATGCAAAAAAAAAAAATTCAATTGCAGTGCAAGCTGAAATTTTAAGTGATCAAAACAAATGGGTTTATTAATCATTAAAACACATATAGTAACAGGATACTAAAGAGTATTTATTTGAACATGATACTAAAGGGTATTTACATCCTATTTTATGTTCATGAGAAACTGTCACGGTCACCTTGATATCAATTCCTACTGACTATGAGACATGTAGTTCTTTGCTACACACTCAAGTTAAGAGTAGCGTATAAAAGTAGCTATAAGCGGTTGAGTTAAATGATACAGCTGCTATCCAGAAAAGCCAAGGAAAAAGGCCAGCTGCTAGTACAATGATGCCAAGTTCAAGGCTCTCCAGCACTGTCCCTACATGACAAGTTATAAGGGTCGGTCTTAAGTCTCATCTAACATAATTTCCTGTCTATCTTTTCCATACCTTAACTTTTTTTCTGTAACCCTAGAGTAGTCAGGGCATATTAAATCTAATTAGCTTTTGACCCACAGTGGTTTACTTACAATGATTAAGATGATACTGGGATGGTAAGAACAGTTCAGGGAGGTAGTATAAAGCAACGGTGTCAAACTCAAATAGAAACAGGAGTCACTAAACACGACATACAGATTCCTCTAGGCACATACTGACTTAGAAAACCACATCCTAACATTATCTGTGTTTTATTGTATTTTTATTTCGTTTGTTAAATATTAGCCGTGGGACTAATATTTAAATAATATTTAAATAACTAATAAATATTAGCCGTGGGACCAATTCCATTTTAATCTGGTTCAAGCTGCACTGGGAATGGTGTGGGGAGGTGATTGACACCTCTGATCTAAGATACGAACTTTGGCCAGTTTTGCATGAAACCTGCTGGTGTGACATTTCCTACGCACAGCGCCATTCGCAAACTTTAAAATGTCCCTCAATTTCCCCCTATAGACCATTTATAAAAACTAATCCAACGGCACTACATGTCCATTTCTCCTACCACTGGCATTACAGTTAAAACAGAACTTTGAAACCATCTGGTTCAACTCTATTCTTTCCCAGAAGAACACGCTGAGCCCCAGAGAAGTGAACTGACTTGCAGATGAGTCAAGATCAGACTGTGGGGATCAAGACTCAGACTCTAGGGCTCTCTCTACCACACTGGGTAGCTGGCCTCTTCCCCTAGATTTTTCATGGTATTTTCATTTGGTCTCTAATCTTGTCAGTCTTTTTGAAAAGTCTAAATCAGAGTTTATCAATCTTGGGACATTTAGAAATTTTATCAGTGTCTAATATTTTGAATAGTAATTAATAGTAAAACAAATGTAAACTCAAATGTATAGCATAATGTATTACACAGTACACGTTAGGATTCTTATTAAGCAACAAATGTGTCATGTTGACTCTGGATTCGAACCAGTCCATGAAAAAGCATGTTGGGGGGTGGGAACCCCAGGTCAGTTTCTACCTCCCCATCCTGTCACCAGCTGATGCACCACAAAAAAGAGGAGGAAATAGCATATTATTATAGTGGTAAAAAAACATTCTATTTAGAGTCAAAGTCTGAAGGTCCTTCATCTCTAAATCTTAAGATACTGTTTCCCCATTATGCCATGGCTTGCTGAAGTCCATCACAAACAATATTTTACCTTACAGGCCCTCAAGTCATGGCCCTTGCTCCAATAATCACTAACTTCCAAAAACTTCTAGTTTTTGGTGACTTCCAGAACCATATATTTGCGTTTAAGAAGGGGTTCTCTACACCCTTCATCCCAAGTCCTTCTCCTCTGCTTCTTCAAGACTGTAAAGGAGGGGATATAAAACCCCCAGTACCTGACTCTTTCTTCTTGCCCTAAAACATACCCAGTACTCCTCAAGCATGTTTAGGACAATAAAATAACTGCTTCAATGAGAGAAAATTCCCAGTTTTTTGTGAGGTCATGGTTTTAGGTCACAATATAATCTTGAATTTCTCTTAATCTCTCAGTCTGTAATTGTTTTTTAAAATGGCTAATAGGCTTTAGCATCTGAAATGTGCCTTTTTTACATCTGAAAAGCACCTTTTAATATAGTAATAAATCTATATAGCTTGTAAGTCTTGGGGCAGCATGATATAGTGGGAGGAACACTGGACTTGGAGTGGAAGACACATTACTGATTATTCAATATTAGGCAAGTCCCTTTCTTCAAGACAACTAAGGAAACTAGAGTTCAGTTTAATCTATAAAATGTAATCTAGAAAAAGTAAAATAATTCTTGCACTGCTTGTTTTATAGGGCGGTGGTGAGGAATGCTACGTTAGCTGTAAAGTGTTACATAAACATGTGTTATCATAATCATCCAAAGCAAATCTGTCAACCCTGGATCAAATTAAATTGTGACTACAAATTCCCCCTGTTCACATGACACAAATACCTGCAAGAAACTAACAGATCAGGCTATGTTTGCCTTTCCAAGGCAGGAAATGTGCTTCTCCTCAATGTGAAGCTTAGGTGTTTGATGTTCCAACCAGGAGCGTGGTGTGGTGGAGCTCGCTGGAGCTAGCAACAGTGGTTAAATCTTCAGCGGGAGCATTTATACATTGAAAAAAAATCACACATTTAAACAATGGAAATTGGCAAAGGCTTCCAACTGAAGACTTGATTTGAAATCTACACTTAAAAAGTGATGGGGAAAATGTTAATGCAATGTGTCCTGTGTGCTCTTTTTCTAAATCCTGGGGAGTCAGCTCTTCCAACACTGACCAGCACGTCCCTGGGTCACTCTATCTTTACCAAGCTTTTCACTTTAACTATCATGGGAAGGAACCTCAGCAGGGCTTCTCTGGAAATCTTCTCATGAACAAAAAAAAGCCCTCTAGCTCACCGGTCACTTGTCACAATGCAAGTCAGCAGGCTCTTCATCTTTACTCGAGCCATCAAAACTGATGGTGAGTGTGTCAGTTCAAAATACTCTGCACGGATTTTTCTCTGATACAACAAATTTGTTTAAAGACTGGGTACAGGATTCTTCCTAAACGTGCTGTATAATAAAGGGCAATTCTCTTAACCAGTTCTTTAGGAACTGGGTCCCTTTGCTATGTCCCCTGTGTCAACTCTGAATATACTTTCTGTACTAGGAATAACTAACTGGTCCAAATGCCTGGGGCTGGCTTTTTCCCATAAGTAATTTATTTGGAAATTGTTTAAACATCACAGGTTAACTAATTTTAAAGAAATTTAGTGCATTATAGCTTCTGCACATTTTGTATACAAGAAACTTAAATTATTCTAATTTCTAAATTTCTATGATTGTAAAGACAAACCTTGTCATTACATAACTCAACTTTCTTAAATATACTGCTTCAATTATTTATTTTCTCATTTGCTGCTTCTACTACAAATTACTACTACTAAAATGTCATAAAACCAACTTTAGTCCTCTTTCTTTATGCCCTTCTACTGCATACTCTGGAATTAAAATGGCACAGTTTTTTCATACGTGGCTCAATTATCTCCAGCATAAAATGATCTTCAGCCAAAAATTAGGGGCTTATGTCATCTGAGTTTTTAAATATTTTAACATTCTAAAATAACTTCTATACATACAGGTATGCAAACACTCCGTTACAGTGGTAGCATCAATTAGGTATCCATTGCACAGGCGGCATGTGATATGGGCATTTATGTCCCAAAGCTTAATCTTTCTGGTCAACATCTTTGGTGTCTGTAAGAGGGAAAAAAAAATTTAATTAAGATATGAAAAAAAAATATTGGGCATTATTAAAAGTTCACTTTTTGTCTGTGTGAATCAGCTTAATAACATGACTCAAATGATTCTTTACTTGATCTCACTTCAACACCATTGCCTTGGGACGCTCTATCACAAAGAACCAAAGAGACAGACTTTATTCTGGTACAGACAAAAATGAGCAAACCTCTTTTGGCAATACTAACATAGGCAGGTATCTTAATACTGAAAAAAGAACACTGAATTGTTCTTTATATTGATTACAATTGTCTGAAATGGAAAACAAGTTGTCAAAATGCTGCCTTTTCCCCGCATTATTCAGGAAGATTCATGTTATCACAATATTTTGAGAAACGCTATCTATAATTTGGAGTTACTAATCTAAATTTTGCTTAATTTCAACTTATAGCTATTAAATAATTTAATTGGTATGCCAGAAATTTGCTTGTGTACTTTATTCCATATACAAAAACGACTAGCTCATCACTAAATGTGTTCACAGAATGACTTCTTTACGAGCTTCAAGGCTGAGCTATCTGCTTAACCACCAACATCCTCTTTCCTGGTCTTCTTGTAACCAATGGCATTTAATAAAGATAAAGCTGATATATAATAAAGAAATTAATATTTCCCTAGCTGGAAGGTAAATGTCCCTCTTGCAAATTGAACCCATTATTATAATGAGTTATTTGTGTCCAGAGATATTTAATTTAGGTTTAAAAAAATGTAAAGGGACCTTCTCTACATGTTCCTTCTCCTCCCATTCATAATGCCCATCTATCATCATTTAGAAACTCCTCCTCCTCTGACTGGTTTGAAAGGTTTCTTTCAATCAAACATGCCCAGGGCTGTCACAGTCATCTACGAACCTTCCAGGTCATTTGCCCTCCATTTCTTTTCTCTCTCAAAAAATAATCTTCTGTTTTTACATAATTTCCATTTCTAAATAAACCTCCTTTCTTCTCTCTTCCACAGAAAATTATCCTTGGTAACATGACAGTCTCCAATGGGGAAAGAAGGAGGGGAACAGAGTGAAAAAGACATGGTACAGGATTTGATAAAGATGGAGGAGTCCTGGAAGATGACGCCACAGTGCAGTATAATAATCATACAATCTTAGAGCTGAAAGAAACCTCAAAAGTCCCCTAATCCTGACCATAACTAGCACAAGTCCCATGTATGACAACCTGGCAAAGTGACTCCCTCTCAGTCTCCACGTGAAACTTTCCTAAGTAGGTAGAGCAGTAATTCTTATTGCCACTTTAGAGATGAGAAAACTGAAGCTGAGCCTGGCTACACTGGGCAACTTGCTCCCTCAGCCTGCGGCACTCTAAGGCCAGGGCCTGCCCTCTGCCCTCTGCTGCCTGGCATCACGGCTGCCCTTCATTCAGAACGTATACCAGCCCCTTCTCTTGGCTTGAATGGGAGAAAGTAAAGAAAAGAACAGGCTCTTTGAGGAAGATTTTAAAGGATACAGTGTCACAGAAGAAATTTAATTTAAGGAGGCTACAAGAAGAAAAGTTTTGAGAATATATGGAAAATCTGTTCATAATAAGCGTAGTGGATCTACCCCAGTAGGGCTGGAAAGTGATGGTTCAAATCCAAGCTACTTACTCCCTGATTTTAGGCTTGAAAGGGCTAGACTAGATAACAACTCATCTTTATATGATGCTCTGGGATTTACAAAGCACTTTCCTCACAATGCCTCACCATCCTGCAAGATTCCATCAGCCTTGGTACTCAAATCCCATCAGTATCCCCTGTCTCCCCAACAGCTCTCTGATAAGAGGACGGGAGCATGGGGATCTGCCCCAAACCCTCACTTAAGGAGAGTCATCTCTTCACTTCCCTCCCAGATTAACTCCTTTGCCTTTGTCCATGATGCTTTAGCATGGACCAGTACCTTCTCTGTCCTCCCCTCCCCACTCGCCAGCTCCCTTTCATGTGCTGTTATCCTACACCATTGGGATGTAGACTCACACCTTGAACACAGGCACGGCCTTTCTTTTCCATATTTGTATCCCTAGAACACAGCAGTACCCGACACAGAGTAGGCACTTCAATGTTTGACTGACGTATTTTTCAGAGAACGCAACACGCATCCGTGGTCACATGGCTAGGGTTATAAGCCAGTATTATACCACACTGTTACGATATTTTGTGGTGATTCAATTATCACTAAGATCCCTTTCAACTCTGAAACCTCTGATCTCAGTTTCTCGGCAGTGAGGAACAGAAGAAGTCTGGGATTTAGAAAGGTATTGATATGTACTTGACTGTTGAATAATTTAACTATTTGACTATTCTTCTTTCTGTTTTAAGTTTATTTTAAAACTTAAACGCAAAACCAGAAAAAAGCATTGCCATGTACACAGCAGAACATGAGAGGATTCAATATAAAATCATAAATTTCCATTTCAAGAAAACCTATATAATGAATACTGCAACTTATTTTCAAAGCTGTCAATCTTTTCTTTACTTGTTTTTATGTTTTCTAGTCCTCTGCTGTGCACTTTTGATTTCCCCCCCTCCCAAGTCTACAATTAAACAGAGATGTATATGTATGGATGTGTGCATATACATATGCAGAGATGTCCATAAACATAAATAAAGCACATATACACTCAAACACATGTATGTAAAACATACCTGTTTTTCCATCTGTTATCTGTTTCTCTGAGGGTGGATAGCATCTTTCTTAACCAGCTCAAGCCTATCCATATTTTCCTAAAACCATCAATTCATCATTTCCTCCACTACAACAATATTCCAACCCAATCACATTCTATATTGGAGATTGTCTATAAGAATTTCCCCCCAATTTTCTACATTCCCTCTATTCTTGGCTATATAAGTTTTATTTATACAGGAAAATTTTAAATAATCAAAATCATTCATTCTATACTTCAACACCGCTCTCATCCTATAATATGGTTTCAGGCCTAACACTACTGAATATAGTTCCTTCACATCTTCCTCCCTGGTTTCCTTGAAGCTCCTGACTTTCTGGCTCTCCCAAATGCTGTTATTATTTTTTCTGACTCAGGAAGATAATTCTTTAGTAATTTAATTGTGGCAGCATTACATAAGTAGATTAGTTAGGTAAAATTGTCATTTTAAAAATTATATTAGCTTTACCTCCCCATGCACAATAAATATTACTTAAAGTATTTAGATCTACTTTTGTATAAAAGGTGTTTTATGTTTATATTCATATAGTTCCTAGGTCCTATGTCTACTTAATTCAGTCAATAAACATTGAAGCGCCTACTATGTGCCAAGTACTGCTATGTTCTAGGGATACATACATAGCAAGCTTTCCCATAAGCCGTCACAGCCGCCAGTGGAGTCCCTGTCTCACTGCTCTGAGCACTGTTCTGTCCCAACTCCTGTTTATTTTTTCACTTTACATTCCCCCCCAAAAGCACTATTTTGTCTTGTTTGTGGTGGAAATCTAGAGAGCTTGGAATTTTCTGACTTACTCCACCATCTTCCCAGAATCCTCTCAACTATTTCTCAACAAAAAGATTTGCTACTTTCCTAGAAATTTAAGATCACAAATGGAAAGGTTTAAATTGTAATGTATGTTGGGGATTAAATTTGAAAACATAAAAATTGCTTTTGCAATTATTTATCTAATTAGCATTAGAGTGTGAAGCCATGTTTAAATTCTAGCTCGATTCCTTAATACCTATGTGATCTTCAGCAAGCCACAGGTCCTCCAAAACCAAAACAAACAAACAAAACAAACAAACAAACAAACAAATCAGCAGGAAGAAGGGAGGGCTAGGAGGGGATCTGTTCCCTTTATCTAGAATCTCTTAAGGTTGATGATGATTACAGTGATCTAAGTAAAATAGAACTCAATGCAACAAATAATTTATCAAGAGCTTTATGTAGGAACCCCCCTGCAATACAACATTCCTAGTGTTACCTCTGGATAAAGCACCATCTTTCGATGTTAACCAAAAATTAAATCACTGGATACTGAGAATAAACTTAAAAGTATATACAGGCAGCCACTGGGGTCACAGAATTTTACAGCAGGATGAGCCCTTAACTATCACCTCATCCAACTCCCTAATTTTTAGAGATTAAGAAAATAAGGCCCAGGCGAAATTAAATGAATTGTCCAAGGTCACCCAGTGAGTAAGTAGTAATGTCAGGACAGAAATTCAGCTCTGCTGGCTCCAAACCTAATGCCCTTTCCACAGTTTCACACGACACCAGGAAACCCTGCCTTCAGAAAGAACAAAACCAGACAAGTTCTATTCCAACAGATAGACCCAGAGAGAGACAATGACCATCCAAAGCTTCAGAAGGTCATTATACCATAGATTTTTCATGTCCCACTGAGTACCACCCATTTTAAAATAACTTCTGATTCACGCTTCCTACAAGTTCTCCAGTTTTAGAACCGTATGACTCAAGTTAGTTCATACTGTACCATGCTGACTGGAAGTAAAACTCCTTATTAACCTACCAGATTATTAAGAAAAATGCTACCTTTATCAATGTCACCACCACCACCACCATAATCATCATCACCAAGCTTTTAAGTGTCTACTATGTGCTAGGTACTATGCTAAGAGCTAAGGATAAAAAGAAAGGCAAAAAAATGTGGCTTCTGCCCTCATTGCTAGGAGACAACGTGCAAACAAGGATGTACAGATAAGATATATCCCCTGTAAATCAGAAGTAATCTCAAAGGGAAGCCCCTCCTCTTACAGAAAGAGGGATCTGAAGTGAGCCTTAAAAGAAGCCAGGAGGCAAGGATATGAGAGAGGGTGTTCTAGGCGTGGGGGATAGCCAGCGAAAAGGTACAGATAACTCAGGGGATGGGATGGAATGTCTCGGACAAGGAGGTCAGTGACACCAGACCATGGAGTCCTTTGGAAGGGAATAAAGTATAAGAAGATTGCAAAAGAAAGAAAGGGTCAGGTTGTACTGGGCTTTAAAAACACAGCGCCTGGGGGTAATGGGAAGAAGCCACAAGAATTTACTGAATACAGGGGTGACATGATCAGATCTATGCTTTAATAATATTACTTAGGAGGCTGAGTGGAGGATAAACTGGAGTGGGGAAGAGACCTGAAGCAGGGAGGTCAACCAGCAGCCTACTATAATTATCCAGAAGTGAGGCAAGAAGGGCTGCACCAGAATTTTCCTCACAAGAACCCTAAAGAATAAGTAATACAATTTTATTATCTCTTTATCAGTGATAGGTATAGGAAACATGACTTGTGACTAGTATGGAGAATTCCCCAATGAATCAATCTTCTCTACTAACAGTGCAGCTTAGAAGCTTCTCTGCTACTTAAGTCTCAGAGAGTTGCCTAGAGCAGGAGTCAAACTTTCTTGCAGCCAGCAACCCCTCCCTTCCAACTGGGGCCAAACCAGATTAAAATGTAACTGGGAAATATTTAACAAATAAAAATACAACACAGATACTGTTCATTTATGATTTGTTCAGGGTCACACAACCAATTGTGCCCATGTTTTGAGGCCAAATCTCTATCTACTCTATCTATCCATTTTATTAAAAAAAACGAAACCAAAAAACAAGGCTCAGAAAAATTAATCTGTTTTTTAACCCATGCTCATACTATGAGAGAGAATCGAGTCTTCTCAGTAAGCATCTCACATCAAACTCACTGTTCTTTCCATGGTGCTAAAGTTTTTAAAGCAGAAAGCTTTTCATGCATTGCTATTGCCACCTGGCTTTTCCTTCTTAAATCCATCTTACATAATGTCTAAAAACTATGCATTAAAAGGATTTTTTCCCCCTGTAAAAATGTGTTATAGTGGTGAAGCCCACTAACCTGGGAGTCAAGACACCTGGAGGATCTGAAGGATTCAACTCTATCTCTTCACTGACAATACATCATTCCTAACTGAATTAGGCTTCCTCCAATTGGCTGCAGAGAGAAGAATGAGGCCTAGGGAGACAGGTAATAGCTCAATCTGGAGAAAAATGTCCCAACAATTAGAGCTATCTAAAAGCAGCACAAGCTGCCTTATGTGAGGAAAAGGTCCCTGTCACTGGAGGTTTTTAAGCAAAACATGAACTACTTGCTAAGGACGTTATGCAGATCCACAATCTGGATAAGGAGAGGGGCTGAGAACGGAGCTCCCTTCCAAGCTATCAAGTCTGAAAGTACACAACAATCTCAGTTTCAATTTTGGACTTCACGCCATTTAGGTGGGATGAAAATACATTACTGCAGAAGCTTACCTACCATCAAAGGGAAAATAAACCAACAGCATCAGGGATTTATGACCAATTTCATAACATCACTGTTAAATACTAGAAGAGTTCACTGAGGAAAACTGCGACTCTTTTAAAAGTCTTCATAAAATAAACCTACAGCTTTCTAGGTTTGTTTACATATACTCTTCTCTAAGCAGGAAAACAGTCTAAACTTCCTACCAAGATCCTGCCCAGCCCAGAGATTCTAGAGGCTGTCTCAGAAATTCCTCATTTTGAAATACTAAAAAGATTTCTATTATTATGATCGTAATCATTTCTGACCACGAGAGGGCAGCTGGCATTAAGCTGACTGTTCCCTGCCATCCAGAAAACTCCTCTCAAGGATGTTCAT
Source organism: Pseudocheirus occidentalis (assembly GCA_028646575.1). Taxonomy (NCBI): domain Eukaryota; kingdom Metazoa; phylum Chordata; class Mammalia; order Diprotodontia; family Pseudocheiridae; genus Pseudocheirus; species Pseudocheirus occidentalis. Next base: position 146,682,079 of record CM053601.1, read on the forward strand.
TTCATTCAGTTCTAGGTTTGTGCTTCTTTTCTCATTTGGTTGTTTTACATGTTAAATTTGTACACAGGTTCAACGTCATTTGCATTCTAGCTACTGCGCTACCTAGCTGCCAACATTTATATAAAGAGATAAGGCAAGAATCAGGGAAGGATCTTCTACCAAGAAATTAGTGTTTATATAAAATAAGAAAAAAGTTAGCCATAATCTCACACATATACCTCAAAGAAATCAAAAAACAATAGAGAATATCCTGTGGCCTAAAATTCTACAACCTAAGTCAGCCTAAGAAGGATGGACATGCACAGGGATGAAATTACAGAAACAAAAACAAAAATGAATCCCCCAAATGCTTTCACACTTAAATGGAGTTATGATTGCGATCATTTGTAAGTCTGCTCCAATAATGCAGATTGCAACCAATCCACAAGAGTCAATCCTGTATGATGCTGGTCCGTGGCCTCTCATAAATTCAACAAAGGGGGTCCATGGAAGAAGCTGGAGGCTTTTCCCAATTTCTCCTGACATCACTGGATCCAAATTGAGCAATGACTATCATTCTATGTCCTCTTTATCCAGTCCATATTCAATGACATATTATACTCCTCTTCTTCACAATGTCTTATTTGTTCTATGTTACAGTTTGCTCATACCTACCTACCTTTCCATGACCATCTGTGTGATAATAATTTTTATACTACAAAGACTGTAGTAGTATTCCAAGCTCTGCTGTAATAATAACAGGGGGATGCTGGTATTAAGATGGGCCCTCGCGTTCACAGAAAGCTGAGGGTCATTAAAGGAGTCCTGCAATTTCCTGAAGGCAATTCGATTTTCTTATTGTTCAACTCCGGGCTCAACTCATTGTTCACCTATATATCGTGTGTTTCTAAATACATACTATAATCTAGGCAACCAAGGTTCTCCGTCCACTTGTCTACAGACAATGACAGATCTGTGGCCAGAGGGTCTGCAGCATCCTGGGGCTTGGTACAGCTTTCTCTCTGGTAGGAGTGACCCCACCAGCCACAAGGGATCCCTCTTCCCCTTGAACTCTGCACTGATCTCCCAAACACTTGGCTTGATGTTTATGATAAGGGTATCATTATAGTTATTTGTGTTATCTCTCAAGAAATCTTGAATGACTCTGATATGTAGATACTACAGTAATTGGGGAAAAAAGGCTAAGACAGTATCTTATAATCATTTTTTTTCATATTCAGCAACAACAAACAGTAGAATGTTAATAATGTAAAAGAAAAAAAATATATATATATATATGGTCTTGGCAGCTAGATGTAGTGGGCAGAGTAGAAAGAGTGCCAAACCCGAAGTCAGCAAGACCCGAGTTCAAATGAAGCCTGAAATATCAGCTGTCCCTGGGCAAGTCGCTACACCTAGTCTGCCTCAGCTTGTTCATCTATAAAATGAGCTAGAGAAGGAGGGGCAAACCCCATCCAGTGCTGTGGCAATGAAAACCCCGAATGGAGTCATGAAGAGTCACATATGACTGAAGTAACTCAGCCACATGGTCTGCAGTTGAGTATCACTTGAAAAAGCCTCGCCCCTCAACTCATACAGAGATGAATTTTAAAGATTGTAGATAGATGAGAGAGTAGACATGTATATACATACATACATAGATATATATACACACACACACACACATACAAGTGGTTAGAGATGTTCTCTCAGTGCTACCGACATTTCCCCATTTCTCCACACCTATAGAGCCTTCCTTTGCTCCAGATACTGTGCACATTAACCTCTTGGTGCCCTTACAACCGTGCTATTTCCAGCACAGGTCTCCTCTATTTCCACGTAGTTCATTCCAGCTATCCTGTTACCACTTCAATGCCATTTTCTACCTCCCCTCTAAGAACATCTGAAACTATGAAGTTAAGGTCCAAGTACAGTGGGTTCTACTAGCCTTTATGGAAAAATGTCTACTATAATTTTTATAAAGCTTTCCCCATTATTCTTGCTTGCTGCCCTTCCTTTTTTGTCTTTCAACACCTTTAAGACAATTTCACTTGGAAAGAATGTCTTGCCAAGCTTTCTTTAAAATGGTTTTATTCTCCACTACTTTGTGAGATGATACTATTCATAACTATCTATCATACTTCTTCATAAGATTTCACTAAAAGTTTAAATTCTAAAGGTGATAGCCTACAGAATTTTAGGCCACAAGATCCCCTATATTGTTTCTCCACTTTCTTTCAAGCATTCTCCACTAAAATCTAGTGTATGTGTCAGAGTATAGCTTTTCTTCCTTATTTTTAACAGACTCCAATATGGCATGGCAACTTTCTCTCTAAGGGGTTTTCATAAATTATACTTTGGCAGCAAATTTCTTCCCTGTTGCCTTTGGCAGCTCTCTCTTTGTTTGGGATGTTTTTTGGATTATTCTGGTCTTCTTGTTATGGAAATTATACTAATTAAACTTCCACATAAAATTATAATTGGCATCAATGTCAAGGTCCATTGTTCACTACCTATTTTTGATTGTCAATTATTTTAAAATAGTTCAGAATTGAATTATTTTGATTATATGCCATGTCTTTAATCATTATTCTTTTTAATTTTTATTAATTCTGATCTTAGCTATGACAAATTTGTGGTCTGACTATTACAGAAAACTGCTTATGGGATAACTCCTACATCAATAGCAACTTTTTTCTTTTTTGCTAAAAGGAATCTATTCAAATTTTTTTTTGCAATATTATTTCCATCATGTACTATGCTTATCAACAAAAGTACTGTCACTATAAAATATAAGTGTTCTTAAGCTATTTTGGAACTTGGCAGTCTGGTGAAGATTATGGACCTCTCTTTGCAAACATTCATAATCAAAGGAAATGCTAAATTTTGGTTAGAGGTTAGTGAAAATACTACTAGGTCCGTATCCCAAAGAGATCACAAAAAAAGTAGAAAGGTACCCATACATACAAAAATATTTATAAAAAAAATTTATAGGCCTCAGACACTTAACACTTACTAGCCATGTGACCTTGGGCAAGTCACTTAACCCCAATTGCCCTGCCGTCCCCGCTCCAAAAAAAAAAGGCAAAAAAAAAAAAAAGAATCATTAAAAGGGACAGCTAGGTGGTGCAGTGAATAGAGCACTGGCCCTGGAATCAGGAGGAGCTGAGTTCAAATCCAACATCAGATACAACACAAAAAACTAGCCATGTGACCTTGGGCAACTCGCTTAACCCCAACTGCCCTCCAAAAAAGCAAGAAAAAAAAAACCCAAACAAACAAACAAAAAACCCCACAAAAAAACCAAACCAATTTATAAAATTTTTGTATTGACAAAGAATTGGAAATTGAGTGGATGGCTATCGATTGGAAGAATGGCTGAACAAGTTGCAGTATATGAATGTAATGGAATACTATTGTTCTATAAGCAATGATGAGCAGGCAGATTTCGGAAAAACTTGGACTTCAGAAAAACATGAACTAAGACTGGTGAAGTAAGCAGAACCAGGAGAAAATTGCACATAGTAACAACAACATTGTGTGATGACCAACTATGATAGACTTAGCTTTTCTCAGAAATACAATGATCCAAGACAATTCTCAACTCATGATGGAAAATGCTATCCAGAGAAAGAACCATGGAATCTGAATACAGACCAAAGCAGACTGTTTTCATTATTGAGGATTGGGGGCGGGGGGGGGGGGGGGTACGGGGAAGAGGTTGTTCATGGTTTTTCCCTTTTGTTCTGTTTCTTCTTTTACAACTCTAAGGTGGAAATATATTTACCATGACTGTATGTATAGCCTCTATCAAATTGCTTGCCAACTTGGGGAGTGGGGGAGAAATTTGCAACTCATCTTTATATGACTGGAAAAAATAAAATGCTATTTATTAATCTCTTAAAAAAAATAAAAAAAGTTTAGTGAAAATGAAATTGCACTTTTCTTCCCCATCCAGGTGCTTGGTCTCCCTGAAACCTGTCCACAGACCCACATGAAGTAGTCTCCCTTTTGCAGCTACGTTGGGAAACAAAAGATAAGAAAAGACATTACTGCTTGTGGGAGGATGACACAGGGTGACTAAAAAGGCAGAAGTAATCAACTCTGATTTTGCTTTGCCTCCTCACCTGTACCAAAAAGAATGAATTTTGACCTGGGAAGGACAAAACAAAGAGTTAACACGAACTATATAAAAGAGATGGTTTAAACAACAATAACACCACCACCAAGCTGCCCTCAACTTAGCATCAGATCAGCTGAATTACCTCCCAAAGTCCTAAAAGAATTTGTAGGTATGATGACCATAAAACTGTGAATAAAAGATGTCCTGATGTTTTAAAAGGAAATATGCAGATTCTTCAGATGATATGTCAAAAGGTCCGAGTTTGATTTGCAAAAAAAACATTCAAGAACAGACTAATAAAGGATTTGCTGGTGATCAATCAGTCAAGAAGTATTAACTGAATGCCTGCTCTGTGCTAGGTTCATCAAAAAGTGCTAACACCAGAATAATCTCATTTCTTTATTTGACAGCATTAGCACACTGCTAAGTTCAGAGGAAGACTGAACATAACTCCAGAATTTCAGTATGATTTTTGGCAAGAATTTCACACACCATCACTACAGGTAACATGGAAAGATACATATTGGATGATAGCTCATTTTGTACAACTGGATCCAAAGAGGAATGATCAATAGATCAATGTCAAAATGGACAGTCATCTTTATGGAGGGCCATAGTGTTCTCTGATTGGTTCAACATTTATTTTAATGATTCAGATGGAGGCAGAGGTAAATTATTTACCAAATTTGTGAACAATAACAAGCTGGGAGAAATAGGACACGTTGGATCACAGAATTACAATCCCAAAAGAGCTCAACAAGCTGTAATGACTGGCTGAGTCAAAAAAGATGAAATTGCCCAAAGGGCTATAAATAATTGCATACCCTTTGATCCAGTAACACCACTTCTGAGGTTGTATCCTAAAGAGATCACAGAAGTGGGAGGAAGACCCATATATACAAAAATATTTATTGCAGCTCTCGTTGTGGTGGCAAAAAACTGGAAATTTAGGGGATGACTATCAATTGAGGAATGGCTAAACAAGTTGTGATATATGAACGTAATGGAATACTATTGTGCTATACGAAATGGGGAGGAGATGGACTTCATATTTACCTGGAGAGGCTTATACAAACTGATACTAAGTGAGAAGAGCAGAACCAGGAAAAATTTGTACACAATCAGACACATCGTATGTGTGACAACCAACTTTGATAAACTGGACTCTCCTCAGCAATGCACAGATAGAAGACAACTCTACAAGTCTCAGGTTGGAACGAGATATCTACATTCAGAGAAAGATCTAGAAAGAACAGAGTTTAAATGGAGAATGAAGCAATCTACATGCTATCATTCTTTTCCATGTCTGGTTTTGTTTCTTCTTTCCCATTGTTCACTCCATTGGTTACAACCCTTTTATACAACCAAACTAATGTCCAATGTGAAAGTGTTTGCAGATCCTATACTTGACTGCATACCGCTATGGGGGCAATGGGGGGTGAGGGG
>CM053601.1:146687726-146707259 GCA_028646575.1 Pseudocheirus occidentalis
AGTATAAAGTCCTGATCTTGGGTTCAAAATATCAACTTTATACATAATGAGAACTGACTGGACTACAGTTAATAGGAAAAGGAATTGAGAATTTTAGTAAACTAAACTATAAGATCAATGTAAATCAATGGTATAACATGGTAGCCTCAAAGCTAACTAGATCTTACTTGAATACCTTAAGGATCAGCAACTTCATTTATGGGGCTATTTCTTTCATCTATGTAACATGTTACAGCTTTATAAAAAATCCATCATTCAGGGATTAACCTTCTGGTGATAAGTTTCTCTGGTGGGCCTTTAGACAATAGACAGTCCATCACAAGGTTTATACTCAAATCCTTTCCTACTCGGAAAGGCCTACATTCTTCTCATATAAGATTGAAGGTCATGTGCATATCATGTTGAAGCCGTGAAATAGTCTTTAGTCAAGGAAGGTGCATTAATGGATACCTAATATCCAGAAAGAAAGAAATTACAGTCCCACTATGCACTCTGCCCTGGTCTGGACGTATCTGGAATGCTGCATTCAATTCTATATTTTGAGAAAGACACTGAAAAGCTGGAATGAATCCAGGAGAGAGACTAGAATGATCAAGAGTATTTAAACCTATATCTATATATATATATATACATATCCTATAAAGACTAGATAAAGGAATTAGGAATGTTTCATATGGAAAAGAATAGACTTAGAGAAGAGAGTGACCTGCCTTCTAGTAATATATGGAAGAACAATTAAGATCCCTTTGCTTGCTTCCTGAGGGCAGAAGAATACTGTAGAAGTTGTAATGAGTTCAATTTCAGCTGAATTTAAGGGAAAACTCACTAGTAATTATAAGCTGTCCAAAAATGTTATTATTTAGGAGGCAGAGAAAACTGTCAATAAAAGTCTTCAAACAAAGGCCATTTTTTGGAAAGTGAGATATCAGTGGAACTAGATGACCTCTGAGGTGTTTTTTTCCCCTATGATTCTGATCTGGATTCTGACTTAATATGCAAAAAACAAACAAACAAAAAAAGACACAGAAAACAGGGGACTCACACAGCTTAATGAAAAATTTTGTTTAAAAATCTAAGTAGCACAAAAATGAAATGGAAAAAAGGCAAAGAAAAAACAGCTAGTGAATTCAGAGAAATATACAGACATTTTGGCCTTAGGACCTAGAGAATGCCTCACCTATGCCAGAACTTCAGGCCTATCTCTGACATGTGGGGGCTGTGAAGGAAAAAGATAAAAAACTTAACATATCTCCATAGGAAGAAGGGCAATTATGCTAGGATTTAAGAATATGCTGTAACAAGAGGTCGGGAAGTCTAAGCATCTTTCAGAAGACAGCCAAAAGACTACCTATGTAGTCAGAAGATGGCACTGTAACCCTGTTTGCACAGAAAGGACAAAAGGATGGCTGAAGTAACGTAGAGCACTAAAACTGTGTCTACCTTAGGCAGACGCTGACAATTGAACACAAGAGAAAATTATATTAGTCACCACCAAAGAACTGGAAATTGCTGTTGATAACAATCAATAGCAATTTGGCTCTTCGTCTTTTAAATGCATTTCCTGGACAGATAATCATTTAGCATGAACTGCCACACCATGGCCTACTGCAAATGCTATCTATCATAACTTAATTACAATCCTTTTGATCCATAGACTTTACAAAGACCCTGAATAGGAGCTCAAAAAATTATGTTAATCAGGGGCAGCGAGGTGGCACAGTGAATAGAGCACCGGCCCTCAAGTCAGGAGGACCTGAGTTCAAATCTGGCCTCAGATACTTAACACAAAAACTAGCCATGTGTCCTTGGGCAAGTCACTTAACCCCCAATTGCCCTCCAAAAAAAAAAAAGCAAAAAAAAAAATTATGTTGATCGAATCATGGAATCTGAGAACTAGGAAGGAATCTTAGATTTCAAGTATTCCTACCCAACCCTCCAACCCAAAGCAGGAATCCCTTCTAAACTTATAGACAAGATGATTATCTAAGGTTCCAATACTGAACTTTTTGAAAAGCTCTTCTGTACACAGACACAAATCTTTCCTATAACTTGTAGAATCTTTCACATAATACCTGTCATATTTTAGGACAGCTCTTAAATGTCAACCTAGTCTTTTCTTCTTCGCCTCCAGGTTCCCCACAACTAAACTTCACACCTAGCTTCCAAACTGTCCATTATCATGGTTGAAATCTTCTAAACAAATTTTAGTTTGTCAATAAGCTTATTTTACAGAAGTAAAGTGTTCCACTATGAAGGATCCAGGATGAAATCAACTCAAAATCAACAGTCCCTGTCCCAAAGGAGTTTACATTGTACACATCAAGGAAGAAAAGGGGTGGAATAAAGGAAAGAAATAGAATAGACGACTTCGAGGCAAAGGAAGGGTACAAAGCACTCCAAGAGCATTCAAAAAGGGAGGAAAAAACATCAGCAGTATTCAGTTATCACTTCTAACCAACACGATTATCAACTTAAAAAATCTAGATACAGTCTCTCTTGAACTCCAGTCCCAAACCTTCAACTGCCTTTTGGACATCAACTAGATGTCCAGCTGCTAACACTCCAAGCTCCTGACCACTCCCCTCCCCTACACTCACCCTCTCTTACTAACTTCCATACTTCTATTGGTGATCCCACGATCCTCTCAGTTTTCCAGGTTTAAAACTTCCAGATCATCTCTGACCACTAATCAGGTACCAAGTGTTGTTAATTAAGCCTCCATAGACTCTTACACGGCTCATCCCTTTCTGTCTACTCATACAGCCACCACCAATCTAGTGCAGACCTCTGAGGGCACCATTCTAACATCCTAATCTGGTCTCATGGCTTCCAGCCAACTCCTTCTCCAACGAGAAAGTGAAGCCCAGTGAGATCACACAGCTAGCTAATGGCAGAGAAGACTGAAGCCCAGGTTTCCAGACTACTGGTATAGTGTTCTCTTTCCACTACACACCTCCACCAAGCCTCACCTCTTGTCTCCATCTCTGTACTGATCTGGTTCTGTTCCTCAGCTACTGATGTCTCCAGTGGCTTTGCTCATTCATATTTTGATTCCTACTGACCTATGAAAATGCATCCATCCTGTGATCTCTTACAGCACTTTGTTTATAACTGTCTTATAAAGTTGCAAACTCTACTTTGTATTATGTGTACTTGTTACTGCTTTATCTCTCCTACCAAATCTCTCTCTGCTTCACCCCTATATTTCTAACAATGTGCCTTCTATAGATATCTATTAAAGGTTCCTTGAACTGAATTCACTGTCTCCTGATTCCCAGACCAATGTTTTTCTATCTTGAATAATTGGGCTTTCTTTTGTTCATCTATTAACTTTATGCCATCTCTTTAATAAGTCTTTTTCCTTCTTATAATTTTTTAGTTGCCCTGACACTAAAAAAATTTTTTTTTTAATTTTAATTTTTTGCTTTTTGGAGGACAATTGGGGTCAAGTGACTTGCCCAAGGTCACACAGCTAGTAAGTGTGTCAAGTGTCTGAGGTAACATTTGAACTCAAGTCCTCCTGACTCCAGGGCTGGTGCTCTACTCATTGCACCACCTAGCTGCCCCTCCTGACACTAAATTTAAAAGGTCTATTGTTATCCTCAACATTTTTTTCCAGACTAAAATCATTCTGGGTTTTAGTCATTCTAGCACTATTCTTATAGGCATGTCATTCTTTCTTATTACAAAACAATACAAAACATTCTTTAGCTATATTCAATTCCAAAACAAATAATTAGTAAACCTCTAATATTTGAAAATATCTAACCTAGATGTTGATACTACTAACTGCTGCTAAATAATAATCCCTCTCAAAGCCCAAACCTCAATATACATGTCCTTGAGGGTGGGGTTTGGGAGAGGCCACAACAAGAAAGCGAGAGACCATTGGTCAAGAGTGATGTGCTTTCACAATTCTATTTCTATTTCAAACCATTCAGGAACATCTTACTCTGTTTCCATGCTCGTTTGGGAATTTATAAGATTCTTTTCCTCATTAGGTGTAGAGTTTTTCCCTCCATCTTACAATATTTATTCCCAGATATCTGGACTTATTTAATGGATCTGGAGGGCCCCGCCATGTTCCCTTCAGTCATTAATATCTTTCCTATTGGTTTATCTGCTTCTGTTCGAGGTTTTTAACTGAGTTAAAAACATACACCTGAGATCATACACCTGGGAATTTTAGTGTTTTTTCCTTCACATTCCTCTACTGCTTGATGGGGGACAGAACTAGCCTAACAGGATAGCAGGCCCTTTCTCTCAGGCTTCATGGAGTGCCCCACACAATAGAATCCTGTCCCAGTTTTCCAGCTGTGTTCAACTACAGCACAGAGCACTGATACAATGTGGTCCCAGACAGTCAGCATCTGCCTTTTGGCTTTCAGAGCCAATAAGATAAGGTAAAAAAACATGTTGGAAAATATGGAATCTTTCAGGAAGTTCCTTATGGTTCTGCCTAGCATTAAACCCATTATTATATCTTTGACAGAACTGAACATGACTTCCAAGTTAAAGGAGTGATTCTAAAGCATCTTATTTATCATTTGATGTACAAAAAGATGACATCAAGTTATATTGAAAAATACATTAAATGGCTTCTACATCTTGTGGAATCTTTTTTTGATGATATCAAAGATATCATCTTTGATAGTATCATTTGGGTTTTACATTTCATAAATATAAAATTCTTAATCAATTAACAAGTAAGCATTTATTAAACAACTATTATTTGCCACATACTGTGCTAATTACTGAATGTGATAAAATTTTTAAAAAGTCCTTGTCTCTCAGAGGCCATCCACTGGAGGAAAGAATGTGAAACTATACAACTACGTATGTCTATGTGTACATTCAGTCCTGTCTGACTCTGTGACCCCAAGGACCACAGCGTGCCAGGCCCTTCTATCCTCTGCTACCTCTCAAAGTCTGTCCAAGCTCATGTTCACTGTTTCCATGATACTATCTGTCCATCTCCTCTTCTACTGGCCCACTTTGTATATACAGAAAATATACAAATAAATGCAAGGGAGTTTGGCCAGGAAAATCAAAGGCAGGTGGGGGAAGAGTAGTGGTAAGCAAAGACTCCATGAAACCATGTTTACCCTTGGACCTAGCAATACCACTACTAGGTTTGTATCCCAAAACAGATAAAAAACAAAAAGGCAAAGGAGCTATATGTATAAAAACATTTATAGCAGCTCTTTTTGGGGGCCAAAGAATTAGAAGTTGAGCGAATGCCCATCAGCTGCGGAATAGCTAAACAAGTTGTGGTATGTAATTATATACTATAAGAAATGATGAGCAGGATACTCAGAAAAACCTGGAAAGGAAATGACTCCATGCAGAAGGTGGCATCTGAACTAAGGTTTTTTTTTGGGGGGGAGGGACCCCAAGATACAATTCTACAAGGCAGAAATAAGGGGGGAGAGAATTCCAGGCATGGTAGACAGACAGTAAAAAAGCATAGAGATGGGAAAGATGAGGATCAGTTTGAGTGAAGTGTACAATTTATGAAGGGGAACAATGAGTAATAAGGCTGGGAAGGTAAGGTGGGATGCAGGTTGGAATGGGTTTTAAATATCAGAGGCCTTTATATTTGCCTCTAGTGGTAGCAGGGAACCCCTAGAGATCACTGAGCAGGGGGACAGCATGTACAGACTTACACTTGTGAAAAATCACCTTGGCAACTGAGTAGAGGATGGATTTAGCGAGGAGAAACCTGAGACATGGAGATGGATCAGCTGGGTATGAAATAGTCCCGATGAGAGGCGATAAAAGGCCTGAAAAATAAGGTATTCATGTGAGTAGAGAAAAGGGGACGTCTAGGAAATATGCAGTGAAAGGAGAAACAACATTTTGCGAAAGTCTAGACATGCGCAGTGAGCAAGAGTGAGGGCTGAGGAAGGCAAGGTGGAAGAAATAAGCATTTATGTGGTATCTACTGTGTGCCGGGCACACTGTAACTAAGCACTCTGCAAATATTATCCCATTCAATCCTCAAAGCAGGATGAGGTAAGTGCTATTATTGTCTCCATTTCGGAGGTGAGGAAACTGAGGCAGAGATGAACTGATTTGCCTGGGGTCACACAAACAGCAAGAGTCTGAAATTAGCATTTGAATTCGGGTCTTCCTGACTCCAAGAGCAGTATTATCTACTGTGGCAACAGCAGCCCAAGTTAAAGGAAGAAGCTGAGGGTATGAATGTGTGTGACTAGAAGGACGGTGGGACCCTGAACAGCAAAAGGAACGTTAGGAAGAAGGTAAGGCTGGAGAGAGAGAAAGTAAGTCCAGTTTTGGACATGCCAAGTTAAGATGTCTATACATTCAATTCAAAATGTCCAATAGGCAGATGGTGATGTGGAATTGTCCTTCAGGAAAGAGATTAAGGCTGAATAGAGAGATCTGGGTATCATCTGGGAGAAATGATCATTGAATCACCAAATGAGACAGTAAAGAAAGAGAAAAAAAAGAGAAGTCTCCCACGGACTGAAAGGAAAATGAAAGGGTGTAAGGCTCTGTGCAGATGGAGGCTGTGACAGCGATGCAGTATTGCTGCTGCAGTCCCCAATGTCTCTGCTTTCCTGGTCTTGGACCAGGGTCTTCCGAGCTGCAAAATGTCCAAAGAGCCACCAGGGGTGCAGGAAGTGGAATCCAGAGCTGAGCTGGCCAGTATATCCCCAAGAAGCAACCTGTTTGACCCAACATGGCAGTGAATGAACCCAGCAGTGGAGCTGCCTAAAAGGAGCAATTCACTCAGTGCTTAGGATGCACTGTGAAGTGAGCCAGGTGAGGGAAATGTTTATAGCAACTGCTTCAATTCTGAGCTGACTATCTGCAGAGACTGAGGTGGCAGAGAGGGAAGAGTGACCCTGGTGCTTCTGTACTTCTGTTCTTGCTCTGTCTTCTCAGTAAATACAGATGAGGAGGAGGAAAAGGGCAATGATCCAGGACAGAGCTCTGAGGTACACACACCCAGTTAGTGGGAGTGACAGCGATGATGATTCAGCAAAGTAGACTGAAATGAAGCAATCAGATAAAGAGGAGACAAAGTAGCATCATGAAAACCCGGAGGAGAAAGAGTAACCAGGAGAAATGGCTGATCAATGGTGTCAACTGCTGCAGAGTTGTCAAGAAGGGTAAGGGCTGAGAAGAGGCCCATGAAGACCTCATTGGTAACTCCGGTGAGAAGACAGCAGAATTTCAGCTGAATAAGATCAGAAGCCAGATTGCAGAGGGCTTATGAGAAAGTACAATAGAGTGAGTACCAAGTGTGGCTGGCTTTTCAAGGAGTTTGGTAAGGGAGGAGAGCTAGAGGACAACAAGCAGAGAGACTATTAGCATCTACTGAGGATTTTGTTTTTTATAAACAATTGAGTATGCAGGGAAGGAACCAGTACCAGATAGAGGGTGACAGAAGGAATCAGTGTGAAAAGATAGAACAGAGTGGAAATAAGGTTACACAAAGAAGGGTTGGTCACCCAGAGACTGCAATAAAAGAGGAAATAGTGGGGAAGTGGTGAGGGTTGTGAGTTGCGGTGCTGTGAGAAGAAGACCGAGTTTGAGAGAATAGCCTCAAAATTGTTGTCAAAGAATAAGGCAATATAAAAGGTTTAAGCTTGAATCCAGGTCAAATTGAAACAATGGACAAAGGCAAACTTACAAATACCTTGGGCTCTTTCACTCAAGGTATATCCTTAGAGCTATCAAGTTGAAAGCTCTTCCTGTGTATGTCAAGCCCTGTTAGCACCCTGAAATTAAAGTGTGGGAAGATCACATTTAAAGTAATTTATATCTATTTAATATTAGTCTTGACATATACACTTTTAGAACTACGAACTTATCCGTAACATATTTGGAAAGCAGTCAAATAGAAGTCATGAAATATTAATGAAATGTGTCCTATCACCCAAAGGAAGCTATGAAAAGATTAATGCTAACTAATCAAAAAAGGAGAATTAATAAACGTTACCAGACACAGGATAAACAGTTTAAAACAAGAGAAAAACTTCCAGAATAGGGAGATACCACTTTTCAATGAAACAATAAGAACATTTAACAGGTACCCACTATTGAATTTATTGATTATGTGAAATTCTGAGTGAATGGAATCAAAAAAGTGATATCCATATGAACTCAACTAACACTACACTGGCTCAGAAGCATCCAACAAATTACTGTCATGTGGAACTGAATATAAAACCAAAGGGTTTATAAAGGTCACTGAGGATCAGGTCATGACCAGAAGAATCTATAAATGGCTTAAGCTTAAAGATCTAAACTACAGATTATGTGAAGAAATAGCAGAAACTACAACTATCACCACAGGCTGGAAAAATGTAACACTGATAAAATGAATACCTGGCAAGAGAATGACCCAACAGCTAGAAGCTCACTACCTTTCAGAAAGTAACAATACAAAAATATTCATACAAAAAGAGACCTCAAAGTATTCTTAAGGATTCAACAAGTAAAATTAAATAAAACTAGACCATTATGACAGAACCATTTTCTACAATTACAATGTCCCTGATATAATAATGATCCATAAAAATTTAAGAATGATGGTTTTAACAAATGTTATTATACCAAATGCTCATAATTCTCAAGATAGAAGAAAGAAAAAAATCTTTTTCCGGCAGAAGAAATAAGAACAAGGTACATACATCATGTTTGCTATTGCAATTGTGCCAAAGATGTCTTCAATGAGCTTACAGAAAGCAACCTTGCACCCTAATACTTTCATTCAATTACAAAATTAAGTTAATTTATCTACCTATGCAATAGTTCGAAGAAAATCAAATGTTAAAAATCATAGATGATGATTTGCCTGTCCCAGGACCACTGCTGTTAATGCCACAAAAAGATGAGAACAATGACGGTGTATAAAGCACTTGATGGTTTATGAACTCTGAAAATCAGGTAGCGCAAGAGTGAATGTCTACATTTTACAAACTGGGAAACTGAATTTTAATGAGGTTAAAAGACTTAACTAAGATCACATGCTCATTCACAGATCTGTTTCCCAAGTATAATACCTCTTGTTTCCTAAGTATGACACTTCTTCCAGTACAACATTGACCTGACCCTTCCCAATGAAATGAAACACAGTTCTTAGCTGCAAGGACATTACCCTATAATAATGGACAAAACAAATAAATATAAAAGAAGGTAGAACGTTATGAGTGGTATGTTGCTAAGAAATCTGAGGAAGGACAGGTCACTTTCAGTTGGGAAGATCAAGACATATTGACAAAAAAGGTGGCACCTGAGTTGGACAAACTGCTTCAAGGTTTGCAGAGTATGCTCCACAAATATCTCATTTTCAGCTCACAACTCTGGGAGGCAGTGGTTGTTATTATACGCATTTCATAAATGCTGAAGTAGACAGAGGTTCAGTGACTAGCCCACAGTTACAAGACCTAGTAAGTGTCTGAGGCTGGAGTTGAACTCAGGTCTTCCCAACTCCAGGTCTAGCACTCTGTGCACTAGGGTACCACCTGGCTGCCTAATTCTCACTACGTCACACATTCAGAAGGAAAGAAAGAAAAAGGGATGAGAGGGAGAGTAGGAAAAAGGAGTAAAGAGCTAATAAGGGAGAGAATAAAAACAAAAAATCATATGAATATACTGTGTGACCCTTCTCACCTCCCTCCAAAACACAAAACAACTGCCCCCTCCCACCCCCACCAAGAGGAACAAGAGAAGCATTTCTGCTTTCTCGGTTTCCCCCCTTATCCGGGGCACACGTGTGTGTGCGCGCACGTGCTTTTGTGTGTGTGTGTGTGTGTGTGTGTGTGTGTGTGTGTGTGTGTGTGTGTGTGTGTGTGTGTGTGGTTTTGTTTGTTTTTTTACCTCTTCTAGATGTTTTCTTTGTCTCCAGTTTGTCTTCTCATTGGGTTTTTATGCTACTGGCATATTTACTCTCTGATCCCGGGTAGTCTGTCTCAGTTTGTATTCTGGCTCTTCACCCTTGCTCCTTTCCTCTGTCCCTTGTTTATTTTCCATCTTCTAACAAAGACATTTACCCATTATTTTATTTCTGATCATTTAAATTTTAACATATTATCACCACATTTCTAACTTCCTACAGTACAAAAGCATCTACTACAACCATTACTTTAGCTCTATGGGATTAGTGGGCTCTATCTCCAATATTCAGAGAAAGCCAAGTTAAGGGGCATGTCTTAAACTAACCTCAATAAGGGATATACTACCAAGCTTGGTAAATAAGAAAAGGAATTCCTGAGTGCTAGTGAAGAGCATCATAACCAACAAGGGTTGTGAAACATCCCAAGATAAAAGGAAAATTTTGAAATAAAACAGGAAATGAGGCCTATTTTCACACTCTCCCTCTCTCTCTCTCACACACACTCACACACACACACACACACACACACACACACACACACACACACACACACACACACACTGGCATAGATATCACTATTTTTGGCACATGCATGATGCTACAGTTAATATTAAGGGGGAAATAGTATTTGGACTTAAAATTTTTTTCCCCTGCAGAACTTTTATTTACGCCTGGTAGGGCACAATTTGGTAAATAAGCATTTAGAGTAGAATCCAAAAGACAAGCAATGTGACTTTCCTTTAATCTGTTAAACAAAACTAGGGAATGTATTATCACAGTTCAAGTCCTTAAATATATAGAACCAGAAATACATATTTTCTCTAATTACGCTTCTAATCAGAGAGGTGGGCCATTCCCTTATCTTTCCCCCCTCCCACCAAATTATGTTTAATCCATTCATAGGCATTCAATTAAAAGAAGAATAAACCTTGAAATGTTCAAAGTTTATTTAATTATCTATATTTACCTAGCAGACAGACAGGAATCTCATGCTACATTTTGGAAACCTGTAGAAAAGCACAATACAAAAATATGTTTTAGACTTCACAGACTATAAAGCACTTTTAGGAGAATACATGACAATTATTATGATAAAATTATGATAAAACACCCCAGAATTTAATGTAAGAGCCATTAAGATAGAAGAATCAAAATTATTTTATGTGCCTCTAGCAACGAATGAGATTTAAATCTTTCTGATTTAAAGGTGTCATACTTTATCTTTTAAAAACCCACAGACAAAAATAGCCTACGTAGAGCCTGAACGAGCCTAAAAATAGTGCTTTATGAAAAAGAAAATCAGGTTCCTTTGTTTGCATAATGAACCACTTAAAACAAAGCAGGCGACTTCTTCTCCAGCTCAATAATGTAATAGTCCTAACTGATCTGTGGCGTCATAAACATGGCGATTTTTATTTTTCCAACCATGCAGATTACATCAAACACATAGCCTGTCTTCTGTGGTTCTCCATACTGCCCTCTCACAAATACACCACAAGGGGATTTACTCAAGATGCTGGGAAAACTCTCCTCAAGTTCTTCTGATATTCATTATGTGGCTACCAATGGATTTATCAACAGAGTTGTCCATCCCAAAACATCTGTGTTGAAGGGAAAAACATGCAGAAGGGGAGAGGGAAAATAATACTGTATAAGTCTCCGTCCAACATGTTTTTCACACAAATGAAAACTTTTTCTTATCCCTCTCACAAATTAGGATAAAAGCTCCTTGAGGACAGGGACTGACACAAAAGCACCATGCCTGGTATACAATAGGTACTTAATAAATGTACACTGTATTGAATTTAAAATAGATCGGCTTCCTGCCACAATTTCTGTCATTTACCTAAATACTGACACTGAATTATCTCAAAAACCTCAGGATCTCGTTTGGTCAATCAACAAGCATTTACTAAGCTACTACTACTTGTCAGGCACTGAGAAAGTACTCAAAGAAGGGTCAAGAAGTAGGCCTCCCCTCAAGGGGCTCAAAGTCTAACAGGAAAGACATCATGCCAACAACTATGTTAAACAAGATAAACCCGGGTTAAGTTGTAGATAAATTCAAAGAAAAGTGCTACAATTAAGGAGTAGAAAAGGATTCTCACGAATGGAACCTGAGTTGAGACTTGAAGAAAGCCAATAAAGCTAGGAGGTAGATGATGAAGGTGGGAGTGGGGAACACTTGTGAGCCAGAAGGCAGAACATAGTCTAATAGAAATATCAGTTCCACTAAAAGAAATCAGTTCCACTGGATCTGAGAATCCATGGTAGGTAATAAATTATAAGAATACTGGAAAGGAAGGAAGGAGTCAGGTTGTAAAGAGCCAATGAGTGGTTTTTATATTTGATTCCAGAGGTGATGGAGGGCCACTGGGGTTGACTGAATAGGGGTTGAAGGAATGGTGGTGGGAACATGGTCAGACATGATTTAGGAAAATCAGTTTGACAGATGAGTGGGTAATGGATTAGAGTGGAGAAAGGCTTGAAGAAGAGAGACCAGCGAACTATTACAATAGTCCAGGCATTCAGGTGGTGATGAGAATTTGCACTAGGGTGGTAGCAATGTCACAAGAACAAGGTACAAGAGATTTTAAGAAGGCAGAAACTACAGCATTTGGCAACTGATGAGCTATGGGGAGTGAGAGTGAAGAGTCAAGGAAGACAAGACGCCTAGGTTGGGAGGCTGAGTAACAGGAAGGTAATGGTACCCTTGGCAGTAATAGGGATTTTAGGAAAAGGTGACTTTGGGGGGGGGGGGAGAAGGAAGGGGAGGAATGAGTTTAGTTTTTTACATATTATATTTAAAATGTCTATAAGACATCCAATTCAAAGTGTCTAAAAGGCAGTCAATGAAATGAGATTAGAGGTCAGGCTGTTAGATCTTATTATCATATACACAGAGATGATAGTTGAATCCACGGGAGCCAACATGAATGGATAAATCAAGTGATTTTTTTTTTTTGAGGATGGAAGAGATATGGGTATGTTTGCAGGTAGCTAGCAAGCAGCCAATGAATGGGGAAAATTGAAGATTACTGAGAGTGAGGGTGGAGATGATAATGGGCAATCTGGTAGAAAAGAGGAGATGGAACAGGATTGCTTATGCAAGTAGAAAGATTAGCCTTGGCAGGAAGGGTAACATCCTGTGAGATGGGGGAAGAGAAAGTGGTAGAAAGCATCTGAATGATGTTAAATGAGAAAGGGAGGAGAGGGAGTTCCTAGCAAAGGGCCTCTGTTTTTTTCAGTGAAACGAGACAAGCTTCTCAGCTACGAGGATGGGGGAAAGAAGACCCATAGTATGTTTAAAGTGGGATAAAAAAGTATGGAAAAGCCACACTGATGAAAGGGAGAGTGGGTGAATTAGGGAGCTGTAAAAGGACAGCCTTGGCCCGGGAGGCTCCAGTTGATATTGTGTTACATAAATTTTTAGTGGATACATTTTCTTAATGTTACATAAATTTATATGGGAATAGTTTCATTATGATCTTCAGATCTGTTCAAGCAGAATGTGAACAGAGCGAAGGCCAAAGATGGTGAGAGCAATGCAAGGCTAAGGGCAGCGTAGAGGTGAACAAACAGTATAGAGGTTATCAAGGCACGGAATGGGAAGGGGAGAGGGTTGTAGACTTAGGCGAAGAGATGATGGCCTAGGAAAGAAATGAGGGCCACAGTGAGGATGAAAACAGGGCTGGGGTTCTAAGGTAAAGAGAGATGACAAGAGATTATGATCAAATAAAGAAATTTCAGGGTTCAGGAACATGGACATAGAATACTTATGAGTGATGACAAAAATCAAAGGTGTCTGTGGAGCTGAGGTAGAGTGGAATAGGTTGTGGGAAATAATAAAGCTGAGGAATTGAGAGGTTATCAGTAGTTGTGCTTAAATCCCCTATATGATGGCAGGAGTTGGCGAGGAAAGAAAGACTGAAATCTTTGAGTACTGAATTCACTGAGGAAGAAGAAAGAGTGCCCCTAGAAGTTGGCAGACAACAGCAAACAGAATCTTTACTGGGTGATAAATGTGGATCGAATGAACTTCAAAGCATAGATTTCTCAGTGTTGGTGGTAGAAGAAGAGTCTAGAAACTGCAATGGGGAGCAAGGAATATACTAAACCTCTTTCCCAACCAGCTCCACCTCCTCAGTACTAGTAAATTATAGTATTAAAATATTTAATACCTTTGTATATTGTATAAAGGTCAAACCTTTGAAATCACAGGGGCTTATCTTGTTTCATTTAGGGACAAGGAAGGAATCTGTCATTTCAATGATACAGGGAACTTCTAGATAAGGAAACTCCCTCCCATCAAAGCAGTAGGTACATTCTCAGTCATTCAAAGAACTGGTTAAAACACTTAAGAGGTTCAGTGATTGGCCCAGGGTCACACCACCAGGATATGTCAAGGGAGGGACTTGAACTCAGGTGCTTCTAAGACAGCTCTCTATGTATGATACTATAGTGGAGATGCGATACATTATACCACACTGCTTAAGTTAGCGTTAAAAGTGAGCTGAGTGGGAGAATACAGTAATAGGAGCTAAGTGTGAATAACATTCTCTGGCTCCTCTGGAATCAGGATTTCATTCCAAGGTTCCATATTCCTTTCAACTGAATTCTCTGAACTTAATGAAAACTTTCTCTTAAATGTGGACACAAAGCACTGCAAAACCAAATAGCAATGAAGTTTTAGAATTAATTCATATTTACACGTCCCTTTAAAGGTTGAAAAGCATTTTCCTTCAACTCTGAGGTAAGCAGTATATAAGTTTTATTATCCTCATTATAAAGCCAATAAAACTGAGGCTCTCAATGTAAGTAACTTGCCTATAGTCCTAAGATAGTATATGAAACATGATCTAAACCAAGGTCCCCTCTAGGGTTTTATCCATTATACCATGTTATCTCTATAATTTATACGTATTTATCATTTGGAGTGACCTCCTCCCTTCCCTTCCCTCCCAACAGGCAGATACTGATAACACATATAAGACTTCACATAGGTCTGCTACGAAATTAGATAATATCTTTTGTATTGGCTCTCAGTTGTGACTGAAATATGTTGTCATATAAAGTAATCTTTTAAGTTTGAAAAGTTTCTCTCATAATAAATAGGGCCAACATACTCCCCAAGAAAAGTGTAGTATTTGAAATGGACTGATTGCAGGGCCCCCAAATATTGACTATGGACAATTTTCTACCAACAAAGACTGAAATTTCAAGTGAGGAAGATATCACCAAAAGTAAAAGCAGATGTAGATAGTAACGTCAAGAGTCTCAGAATAATTTATGTTAAAAAATTTTACTAGTGCCTGTTATTATAATTACTGAAATTTAGGTTGTATTTATTTTTACTCCTCACCTACTTAAATACCCCCCCAAAATAAGGATTTCAGTCAAGTTACAACTCTCTTCTGCTCCCTCATCTAATTTATCAGCACACTTCCAGTAGCAAGTTTAAGACATTACTTCTAGGGGCGGCTAGATGGCGCAGTTAATAGAGCACCGGCCCTGGAGTCAGGAGTACCTGAGTTCAAATCCGGCCTCAGACACTTAACACAAAAAACTAGCCGTGTGACCTTGGGCAAGTCACTTAACCCCAACTGCCCTCCAAAAAGCAAAAAAAAAAAAAAAAAAGACATTACTTCCAAAATTTCACCAAAAGAAGCAGTGTAGAACAGTGGATAAAAAGCAGGTCTTGGAGTTGAAAATGGAAAAAGGAGTAGGAAAAACATTTTCTAAGCAACTTATTAAGTGCTGGTAACTGTGTTAAGCCCTGAGGATAACAAACACAAATGAGCAAAATATAACTGAAAATTGAAGAGTTTTGAAATTTTCACTAAGAAGATGGAAAAGTCCAAGGTCCCCAAACAGCATTGTTTGTGTTCTGTGTTTTCCTCAATGTGTATTCCTTCCAACTATACAAATCCAGCATATTCATGCCTACCTGTCCTAAATGACTCTTCCCCATAACATCCTTGTGAATTCAGTTCCCCTCAGAGGTCCACCCAGCATGCTTGTCACAGCATGGACACCAGGAAAGAGAATGGTCATCAGTGATTCCTCACCTCTGGTTGTGAACCAGCTCCAAGCATGTCTGGCAGCCCTTCTTTCACAACTCCTTTTACAAAACTTTCACATAATTAATTCCTTATGAATAATTTGTTAGTCATCTTAAACTCACCACACCTTTCTGTGATCCTTGACTTCAATTTTTTTGAAGACTATTATAATGACTCAAAGCCATACACCATCACTGGAAAAATATTGTTATTGAAAAGATGTATATTTGCTTCAGGAAGAAGGTTTTCCCTGGTTGACTTTATATATAATGCTTTATATTAAGATATAGTCTTATAAATAGGACAGCTTTGAAAGTTACATGTTAAACTTATTATAGACTTATAAAACAAGAGATGGAGATTTGTGTGCAATCCTTTTTCTCTTCTGTGCTATAGATGGAAATGTTCATTTTACTCAATACTTGTTAAGGTCAGAAAAGAAAAAGAAAAAGAAAAAGCATATAATCCTACTGCAAGACTTAAATGCATTAAGTATATGCCAGAAAAGCAATTCTGTAGCCCACTGATTATCAGACAAGTTTGTACTGCCCTGGGGAAAAAAATCTAAGCAGAAAATAAAACAATCAGTCTGACAGATGCTCTTCTAAAAGGGAAGATTTATTTGAAGAACTAAAAGCTGATGAAAGCCTAGGCAGAAACAATCAAAATTTAAGATCCTAAAAAAGCAAGAAGGAAACAAGTTAATGTGACTAGTAGATAGAAAAGAGAATGGACCTGGGAGTTGGATTCAAATCCCACCTTCACTTGTTAGCTGTGCAATCAAAGGAATGAGATGGTGATGATGATGATGACATCAAAAATTATAACAGCATTAATATAGGACTTTATCCTCACATAAGCTCTGAGAGATACTGTTATTGCCCCCATATCACATAGAAGAAGCTAAGGGACTCGCCCAGGATCCCACAGCTAACAAGGTCAGATTTGAACTTTGGTATTCCTAAATGTCAGGTCCAGCTGTCTGTCTACTGTACCATCCACCTGCCAGATGTTTCTTAACTTCTGAGCTTCAGTTTCCTCATCTGTAAAGTGAAGTGGTTGCATTACATGATCTCTAAAGTCTCTCCCAGCTCTAAAACTATGTTCTTGCAACTAGGAAAATTATCTTTAGGAAGGCAAATGTTCACAGGTTCAAGATATTAATTCAAAAATAAGGAAAAGCCTGAAAGGCAAGAGAAGGAAGCTAATGAGTTCAAAAACATAATTCTATGGTCTCAGGAACAATCTCTGCCTGTATATAAAAAAAGATTAAAGATGAATAAATTAGCGGCCATAATTTGACTAAACCCAAAACTCTAGAATGAAAAGATAAATGAAATAATAGGTTGGTAATTAAGTCAGACCACTGAAAATGAATATATGAAAAAAATAAAATTAAGTAGAAATGAGTAAGTCAAGCTGAACAATAACTAGGATCAGAGAACATACACACTGAGAGATTTAGGCTTAAAAGGGACCCTAAAAATCATCTAGTTCAGCAGTTCTCAAATTTTTGTCTCAGGGTCCTGGAGACACTTAAAAACTGAGGACCATATTTATGTGGGTTATAGTTATTGATATTTCCCATATGTCTTATCAGATATCTTATTCTTATGACAGTAGTTTTGCCCTCCAAAGGCCTCAAGAACTTCCAAAAATCCTGGGCCACACTTATGAGAACCCCTGATCTGGTTCAACCTGTTCATTTTACAGATGACCAAAAATACCCAGAGAGCAGAAAGGACTTGACAAAGTATCACACAGTGGTAGAATGGAAATCTGAATCTAGATTCTCTTCGTCTAAATCCTACTCAAAATACATTCTTTGCCTACTTGGGAGCTAGCTCCCACCTATTCTAGATATTAATAATTAAAAAATACTTTTGAAAAAATCTGATTGTACCCACATTAGCGAGACCAGTGGCATATACCAAGGTACTTAAGAAATTAATGTCACTGAAGAGGGTAAGAACTCCTGAATAATAAAAGGTGGGGGGAACCTAAGTACCTTTTAAAAAGGGAAAAGCTTATTAACATCAATACCTAGGAATAAACTAAACACAATCAACCTATTTTCAACCTCCTAAAAGGGCATACCTACATTAAAGTCCTCCCCAGGAAGGAGGTGACTCCTGGGGTCCCAATAGCTATACTAAGGGGCTACACCAGGTGGGCTTTAAAGTAATTAATTGTTTTAGCCATAGCAATTCGCAAAGTTCATTTACCTAAGTTATAAAGAGATGGTGAACTAAGTCATCAAGAGAGAGTGCCCACAGTAAGAAAACCCTTCAAGTGCTCAAATAAGTAAAAAACTATAAGGTATGATCAAGACGGCTCTGTGAAGAACAAATTATGCCAGACTTTAAAAACAAGTGAGAAGCAACAGATGAAATCGTGGCTTCAAAGCTGTTAACTCTATCCATTTGGACAGTCTCCACAAGTTTAAAAACTATAGTCCTGAAAAGAGAAGACAACTGACTACTAAGTTAAGAGAATAGGGTACTAGAAGGCCCATGGCTGTCTCAACTGTCAGGACCCAGGAGAAAGTAAGCCGGCAATTAGGGGGTGCAGTGGACAGAGCACTGGGCCTGCAATCAAGAAGACCAGAGTCCAAACCTGGCTTCTGACACTTACTAGCTGTGTGACCTTGGGCAAATCACTTAACCCTGCCTGCCTCAGTTTTCTCATCTGTAAAATGAGCTGGAGAAGGAAACGGCAAACCATTCTTTGCCAAGAAAACCCCAAATGGGGTCACAAAGACTTGAACATAACTGAAACTATCAACAACAACAAATGCAGAAAGCAAAGCATCAGGCCTGAGACCCATTCTATCTAATATCTAAATTTAAGAGCTGAATTAAAAGAACTGAGGCCAGTCTTAACGAACTTCAAATTATACTGAATTAGATCATTAATACTGCCAATAAAAGAATAAAAATTACCCTATCAAAATCTAAGACTCACAGGATCAAATCGTTATGAAATTAAACACATAAAAGTGCTACTTAGAGACAGAAAGTCCATAAAACAAACATAAGGCAGTAACTCAAATATTATCATCCCCACTTTACAGATAAGGAAATCAAAGATCCAAGAGGATAAATGATTTATCCAGGCTTGTATGTGTGTGTGTGTGTGTGTGTGTGTGTGTATATGTGTGTGTGTATTTTTAAAATCAGTCTGAAAGGTCATAAGTCAACCATAATCTGAGTATGAGTCAGTAATGTTGAAAAAAGCCAACATGATACTGAGACATATTACAAGGAATTTGATAGACAAGTACAAGGTAATGATACTATGCTACACTCTATTTCACAGATACTTAATAGAGTTTTGTGTCCAGTTTTCGTCACTGTATTTAAAATAAAGAGGCAAAGAAATCTGAAGAGGGTTCAGAAAATACTGGCTCTTCTCTCCCCTTTCCTATATCTCTACTCCTTGGTAAACTACATCTTTACACGATCTTCTACTCTCAAATACTTCTCTCCCTTATCCTATCACCTACTAAGAAATACCAACCCTAGGTAACTCCCACCAACTGCATCCTTTGGGACTATTCAAGTGCAGCTGAACGCTGCTGGAGTAAATCATGAAACTGTG
>CM053601.1:146707759-146722927 GCA_028646575.1 Pseudocheirus occidentalis
CTTAGTACTCTTGTTCTGGATAATTTCAGAAAGGCTTCTGGCACACTGGGTGGACTCTGTTGAATTTATGAGAAGACATGAATAAGGAATCACAAAGAATAGGCAGGTATGGATAGGTTATCATCTGTATTTCTGGAGAAAACACCCTTAACAATAAGGCCCTTTGGCACACTGGTATTTGCAGTAAGAAGAGCTAGGTTAAAATTCCATGACACATGAGCTCTGTGACAATGGACAAGCATCCTCTGTGTACTAAAGGCAATTTCCACACTGGAAATTTCCTATAACAATGAAATATCCTAGGCTCTCTCTCCTCCCTACAAATAAATAAATAAATGAAATAAAACAAAAGTAAAATAAAATGTTAAAAACAATAACAACAACCCAACAACAACAAACCATGTCATCCCCCTGCTCAAGAAGCTTCAAGGGCGGCAGGAGGACCTCAGTTCAAATTCTACCTCAGACACTTGACACACTGCCCCAATTGTCCTGCCCTCTCTCCTCCAAAAAGCAAAAAAAAAAAAAAGTTTCAGGGGCTTCCTATTGGCTTTGTAGGAAAATCACACCCTTCTGTTTGACATTTAAAGCCTTTTACAATCTAGTTCCAACCAACTTTTCCTACCTAATTTCACATTATTCTTTCTTGCAGCATTGTAGGCTGGCATATTCCTTACTAACTGGAAGGTTCTTTCTTCTACCTTAGGGAACCCCTAGTTTCTTCAAGGTTCAGTTCAGGTAGCACCTCCTCCAGGGAGGCATCTCCCAATCCTTCTTCAGTCATTTTTTTTCTTCTGCCAAATAGAACAGAAGCTCTCTGAGGAAAGGGAATGTTTTTTCTTTGACCTTTAATTCCTTGGTGCCTATTAGAGGGTCTTAGGTAAAGTAAGTGCTTACTGAAAAACCCTACGAGGTAGGTGTCACTTCCCACCATTTACAGAGGAGGAAAATGTGGCTCAAAAGGACTTACTTATGGTCCCATAATTAATAAGGTTCAAAGGTAGTTATTCAATTTTGTTTTAATTTATAGAATAAAACAAGCATTTCTATAACAGTACAATAAAAAAGATTGCTGCATATGAAACTGCATATCTACTATATACAATTTTCTTTTTCTTTCAAATAAACACAAAATTATCATGTGAATTTCTTTTTTTCCCCTTTTGTCCCCCCATCCCCCAATTCTTTCTCTGGATAAGTAGCACATCTCCTCAAGATCTCACAACATCAATAACAGCTAATAGTGTGCCAGACACTTATGCTGAGCACTTTATAAACACTGCCTCATTTGGTCCTCACAACAACCCTGGAAGCTAGGAACTAATTTATTATTCCTATTTTATAGCTGAGGAAACAGGCAGACAGGTTGAGTGACTTGCCCAGGGTCACATAGCTAATAAATGTCTGAAGTCAAATTTGAACACCCGACTCCAAGCCCAATGTTCTGTCCATTGTGCCACCTAATAAACAAGAGAGCCCAGACCTCTACTCAAGTCTGCTGACTTCAGGTTCCAGGATACTTCAGTTATCCCCTTCTACCTTCATATCTTGTTGGCAATATGCAAACTCAGAGCTCTGGTCTGTTGTTCATCCTAAGGAAGTACAGGGAAGTAACCAGGCAGATTAAAAGATGGATACTATACCAGGGCAAGGCAAGGATGTAGGAACTAAGCCATTTGTAAATTCAGCTGCAATCCTCTCCATCATCATCACTGGAAGTAGCCCCTCTTTGAGACTTTTTAAGTTCATGAACTATGTTCTCTATGTCACCCACACCCCAGAGCAGAATCGTTTTCCTACTAAGGTTATCAGCTCAGAACTCACATGAACTGGATTCAGCCACAGAAAACCTGACCCCAAAAAGAGGGGATTTACTTCTCCTCACATTCTCTGGCTTCCAATAATTTCTCTACCCTGGAATCCCAAGAAGAATCCCTTAAAGAGATCTTAAATAGGGCTCACAAATCTATTATCTACCTAAAGGGATCAACAAGGTCCCTTCTTGAAAAATTACTCAGTATACAAACAGATAAGAGATACAGAATAGCTATTATCACACACACACACACACACACACACACACACACACGCATGCCACTCACGTACACACTGATGAATACTTAAAACACAAAACCCGTAATCCATAACAAAGGACTCCCAGTAGTCTTCTATGTGTTGGACACTGTGCTAAGCTTCAGGGATACAAAAGAGGAAAAAAGAAGATCTTTGTTTTCAAGTCACTCACAATCTGAAGTGAGAGACAATAAGCAAACAAATATGCACAACAGTGGCCTATAAAAAGATACAGAAAACACTCAAAGGACTCATAGAAAGCCCATTAGCCTTATACTGTCCTGGAAGATGAATGGGACTTTGGAAAATGGTGAACTGACGTCATCTAAATCTGAACTAGCCAGGTAGAAACTCACTCAAGGACCATACTGCCTGACTAGCCAGGCATGTCATCATCTTCCCCTCCAGGAAGGGTACACCCTTCAGAGCTGCAGGAATCACGTGCATGAGATAGTCATGGATATGATATCCTGTCTCAGACTCACCTAGACAGTCAGTCAATGAACATTTGTTAAGTGCCTTCTATGTGTTGGACACTGTGCTAAGTTTCAGGGATATAAAAGAGGAAAAAGAAGATCTTTGTCTTCAAGTCACTCACAATCTGATGTGAGAGACAATAAGCAAACAAATATGCACAACAAGCTAGAGACAGGATAAATACAAAGTGCATAACAGAAGGAGGCACTAAAATTAAGAGGGGCTGAGAAAGACTTCTGTTAAGGGAAGCCAGTAGCTGCAACACAGAGAGAGCACTAGAGGCACCAGGGACAGCCAGAGAAAGGGCCCAGAGTCAAGAGATGGAGGTCTTCTCTTCCTCTCCTGGACAGATGAAGGAGAACTCCAGAGTCTTCAAAACAAGAAAAAGAAACAGACTGTGACTTCTAGTTTTAAGTATGCAGTAGGGTGGAGGTGGGGGGTGGGGGGGTGGGGGTGGAGAGGACTACCATTAGACTCTCAGTTCTTTCTCTGGGTGTAGATACCACTTTTCTTCCTATGTGCTTTATTGCATATTACATCACAATCATGTACTACAACTTGTTCAAACATTCCCCAAATGATGGGCATCCCTGTAATTTTTAATTCTTTGCCATCACAAAGAGAAATGCTATAAACATTTTAGAATATATAGGTTCTTTTCCTTTTTCTCTAGTTATCTTCAGAAATAAAACAAGTAGTGGTATTGTGGAGTCAAAGGGCATAGTAACTTAATAACTCTTTGGCCATGATTTCAGATTGCTCTCCCAAATCAGTTCACAATTCCACCAACAATGAATGTGCTCCAATTTTTACTGAAACCTAGACTGTCTAGACTACCCATGCTTATCTACAATGTCATGCTGCCTGGCAGTAAAGATTCCCACATAATGAAGATTCCCTACAGCTAACGCCCAGATTTCCTGCTTCCTTAATTTTCATGATCCAAGCTAACAACCTTAGGCAAAAGTCCTACTTGTGTTACCCCCCCCACCCCCCCTTCTCTCTTCTGACACTACTACCACCCTCATCAAGCCCTCATCCTGGACAATTGTAGTAGCCTGCTGGTAAGTCTGCCTGACTCAAGTCTCTCCCTACTCCGGGCCATCCTCCATTTTGCCACCACAGTGATTTTCCTAAAACATAGGTCTGATCAGATCATCCCCTAATCAGTAAACTCCAATGGTTTCCTGTTGCCTCTAGATCAAATACAAAATCCTCTGGTATTCAAAGCTCGTTACAACCCCTCTTCCTCCTCCCCCCCCCTCCCTACTTTCCCAGTCTTCTCACACCTTAAGATCTCAACATGCTCTTCAATCTAGTGATAATGAACTCCTTCCCGTTCCACAAACAAGACACTCCATCTCAACTCCTGGAATTTTCTCTAGTTGTCCTTGATGGCTGCAATGCTCTCCCTCCTGGATTTCCTGTCTTCCTTCACTGACACTGGAGTCAGAGGACCTGAGTGGCAGTGCACTGTGACTTGGATAAAGGCATAGACAATACACTCTTCAATTGTGCCTATGACACAGACCTTGGAGGGTCAGGTAATACAATGGACAACAGTTAGGAACCAAAAGGATCTTGAAAGATTAGAGCATTCAATTCAATCTAATAAGATAAAATTCAGTAGAGATAAACGTAGTCTTGCAGTACAACCAAGTATAATGTAGAAGAGGCATGAGTAAACCGCATTTCTGAAAAAAGACTCAGCAGCAGTATAAGGCAGGCAAAACGGCTAATATAACCTTAGGTTGCCTTAAGAGTTTGGGAGGGGGCGGCTAGGTGGTACAGTGAATAGAGCACTGGCCCTGGAGTCAGGAGGACCTGAGTTCAGATTTGGCCTCATACACTTAACACTTACTAGCCATGTGACGTTGGGCAAGTCACTTAACCCCAATTGCCCTGCCTTCCTCTTCCAAAATGCAAAGAAAAATTTTTTTTTAATTTTAAAAACTGATTCTTATTAAAAAAAAAAATTAAGAAGGTGATAGCTCCACCATATCCTTCCCTCAAGAGACTTTCTCTGAAACATGTGTTCAGTTCTGGATACCAGTTTAAGTTGGAGTGTCAAGAGGAAGACAATTAGAATGATGAAGGGTCTTGACATGAGAGGAGAATTGGTTAAGGAACTCGGCATGTTTTTAACCTAGAAAAAAAAAATTCAAGGGACATGATAGCTGTCTCCAAATAGTGTGAATGGCTGTGACGTGTAGATTAATTTGTTTGACCCCAGAGGGCCACACCAGGACCAATGGGTGAAAATTGCAAGGATGCAAAGTTAAGCTTGATGAAGAAATAATTAACAATTCAAAGTATTTAAAAACAAAACGGCCAGCTTTGAGAAGTGGCAGCCAAGAGGTCTTTAAGCAGAGGCTATATGATTCCATTTGTGTATGGTTTGGCTGCTGAGTTTTCTTCCAATTCTCAGATTCTGTAATTTCTTTGTAATTGTGGTGTCAGGAAAACTGGTTTCAAATCCTTCTTCTCCCAACAGTTCAGGGCAGCTCATGTAACCTCCCTGTCCCAACTTTAATCCCAATCCCAACAATGGGAAAATCACTTAACCTCTTTAAATCCCAACGTCTTCATTTGTAACATGAGGATATCGGACTAAGCAGCCTCTCAGGCCCATAATCCTGTGCCCTTGGCTCAGATCCCACCTCTGACACCTGTCGCATGGACAACACTGGACACAGCATTTCACCTCTCTGGGCCTCAGTTTCTTCATTTACAGAAAGGGCGAGTTGAACTAGATGACCTTTAAGGTCAATTCCAGGACTAGATTTTGTCAATCAGATCAAAAAACAAGCATTTACTAATTACATATGTGTCAGGCATTCTGCTAAGTGCTGGGGACACAAGCAAGAACAGGCCCAATGCTCCGGAAGCTCACATGCTAATATGGGGGACAACACAGCTAAACTAGAACATACAAGGCAAAATATGCAAGGAGATAAAGGTAGGTGATCCTGGAGGGGCTGGATGAACATCTAGAGCAGGGGTGGGGAACCTTGGCCTTGAGGCCACATGTGGCCCCCAAAGGCCTCAGGTTCAGTTGTTTGGATTCAGCCAAAGGGCTGCACTCGAGGACCTAGAAGACAGAGCTTCATTTAACTAGGCAGAAGAACATGTAATCCATTAGGCTCTAACAGGAAGAACTAGAAAGGGAAAATGTGGCTTAGCAGAGAGAGCCACCATCCTTATCCAAGATATAGACTCCTTGAAAACTAAAACAGACCCAACAGAAATCAATGATTCCACGAGACAGGGAAAAATAGGACAAAGACCAAAATATTGGGAAATCAGAAGAAAACTGAGGGTTTTATTGCTTTTCTAGTATTTTTAGTTGTACTCCCAATTCACTGATCTGTTCTTTATACAAATTTCCCTCTAAGGACTGCTTTGGTCACATTCAACGATTCTGTTGTCCCATTGTAATTTTAATATTATCGGGTTTTTTTTTTTTACCTTTTGATGACATTTTTTATGTCCTCTTTAACAAAATTATCTATCATTTCTATGAGGTATACTTTGACCTACCCATTTCTTTAGGATTAAATAATTTAGTCTCCATTTTATTTCTAATTTTTTTTAGAAGCCCTTTAATAAAATCAAAAACAAAACAAAACCGCTGCATTAATAAATAAAACTAGAGCGGGGTTTTTGGGGAAAAAAATAACAAAAGATAATAAACCACTAGCTAATTTGGTTAAAAAGATTGATGAAAACCAAATTACCAAATTCAAAAGTGAAAAAGAAATTCTCAACAAAATAATGGGTATTATTAGAAACTATATAGCCCAACAACATGCCAATAAAACCTACAACTTAAATGAAGCAAATGGGTATTTACCAAAATATAAAAAACCCAAGCTAACAGAACAAGAAACAGGGAATTTAAACAACCCAATTACAGAGGAATTCAGGGTCAGATGGATTCACAAGTAAATTCTAACAAATTCTCAGGAACAATTCATTCCAATATTAAATGCCATTTGTAAAAACTGCAAGAGATCTAACCAAATACCTCCCCCATGATACAGATATGAACTTAATAAATAAATAAACCAGGGAGAGTTTAAAACAGAACCCAAAAAACCCTATAAACAAATAATTTTCTGTGTAAAGGAGACCCTTTCAAGGATTCCATGAGGTCAAAATTATTTCCATAATATTTTAATTTTTTGTTCAAAAGTAAAATTTGCTAATAACTAAAATGTCATTTGCCTAGTAAAATACTCCTCCCTTTTCCAACCATGTATCTTTGCAGGGCCAGATTTTCCTCACATACTTCAACCAAAATAACACATCCCAACATACTGAGTACAGCAGAAGCAGATTAAGCCAAATAGTAAAGATTTGCAAAAATATGTAAAACAATGTCACTCTTCTGACAAATATTTTTGTTTTGGAAATAATTATTCCTCACTAAAAATATCATTTGTTCATATATAATGGGGTTTTAGTGCTATTTTTAATGAATTAAATATAAAGTTTTCAGTTTGAATTTTAAATATGGTATATATCAATAGATAGAACACCAAAAAAAAAGCTAGGTTCTCAATAATGTTTAAGAGTATAAAACAGGGGGCAGCTAGGTAGCACAGTGAATAGAGCACCAGCCTTCAATTGAAGTCAGTAGGATCTCAGTTTAAATCCCGCCTCAGACACTTAACACTTACTAGCTGTGTGACCTTGGGCAAGTTACATTAACCCCAAATGCCCTGCCTTCCCCCTTCCAAAAAAAAAATTTGGAGTTGAACCCAAGATCTCTAACTCCACAGTTAATGTTCTTTCCACCATAACATACTGGGAAACATGGAGAGAATGGCTCTGGTAGATTCTATCAGCAATATATGGCTCTGGAGAGCCGGAAGGCAGTCAGATGCCCCACAGATAAGAGAAAGAGTCGAACACTGGCAGGCACTGACACAACTGTACCTACTCTGCCATCTGGCTACTGAAGTCTGACATACTAAGCAGCAGGCTATTGCAGCAATCCAAGTAGGGGGTGATGAGGGCCTCTACCAGGATAGCGTCGGGAGAGAAGAGTGGGGAATGTTGATGAAGCGAGAGGCTATGAGGTTGGGGTGGTAAAATCAGTATTTCTTGATAACAGATTGCCTGTGAGAGGTAAAAGTACAGAATCAAGGATGACACCTAGGTTTTGAGTCTGAGGGACTGGGAGGACAGTGATTCCCTCAATAATGCATGAAAAGCGTTGAGGGAAAAGATAACGAGTTCAGTTTTGGACATGCTGAGTTTAAGATGCCCATAAGACATCCAGTTGGAGATGTTCTGGCAGCTGGAGATGTGAGACTGAAAGTCAGCAAATAAGTCAGGGCCAGAAAAGCAGATGTGAAAATCATCTGCATAAGGATGATAAATTAATCTCTGGTATGAGATCACCAAGTGAAGAAAGGAGGGTCAAGGAGAGAGCCCTGAGGAATATCTATGAACAGCAAGTGTGACCTGGATGAAGATTCAGCAAAGGAAACAGAAGGATAGATTGGGTAAGTAGGAGGTGAACCAAACATAGTAGAGTCATGAAAACCTAGATAGTATCAAGAAGAGTCATCCATAGTGTCTAAGGCCTCTGAAAGGTCAAGGCCACAGACATGGCAATTAAGTTGTTAGTAATGCTGAAGACAACAGGCTCGGCTGAATGATGTGGTGAGATGAGTGAAAGGAAAGGAATGCAAAGAGCCTTCTTAAGGAGTGTAGCCACAAAAGAGAGGAGAGGCAGGGAATCGATGGATCAAGTTAGCTTTTTGAGGAATGGTGAGATATGAGCATGTTTGTAGGCAGGAGGGAAGTAACCAGTACCCAAGGAAAGACTGAAGATAAGCAAGAAAGGGAACAAATGCTGGAGAAGACAAAATGAAATGGTGTCTTGGCAAAATGGCCACATCATTCTATGGAAAAGAAGGGAAGGAGGAGATGGAAGCAGAGTGCACCTGGGTGATACAAAATGAGAAGGAAGAGAGAAAAGGGAACTCTTGGTTAAGTGGCCTCGGTCTTTTTCAATAAAATAAAAGGCAAGCTGAGAGAATGAGGGGAGGCGGAGCCATGGGAGATTTGAAAAGGGATGAAAAGTTTTGAAAGAGCTTATGTGAAAAGTGGAACAGTGAATTAATTAGGGAAATATAAAAGTACTGCCTTGCAGCAGTAAGGGCCCAGCTGAGTAACATAAATGTAGAGCGGACACAGCAGTGGATGTTGAGAGTGATGCAAAGCTGAGACTCGGCAGGGAAAGCTCTGTAAAACAATAATGTGGCAAAGAACTTAAGAGAAGAGAGGGCATATAAAGTAGAAATGGTTCATCAAGGGGCCAAGACGGGAATGGAAGAGAGAGCAGCTAGAGCATGGGATGATGGCCTGAGAAGAAATGAGGGCTCATGAGATTGAGATTATGTATATTCTCCTTAATGTCTCTATTTCCTTCCTTCTCTGACTGCCTGAATATCCTTTCTGTACCCTTTCTTCTTTCACCCTAGTTCCTTTAATGCCTTAGGTGTATTTTTTAATCTGTTGCATTTATTAAATTGTTTTCTGTTTCCTGTTCTCTTCAATGAGTTTAACCTTGAGTGTGACTATCTTGTCAAAAAAAAAAAAACAAACAAAAACTAAATTAAGTTGCTTTTTACTTCCATAGTTTTCTTTTCATTATTTTAAGGGTCAGTGGCTCTACCCAAAAGGTATAGAGCAGCATCTTTCCCAGAGGTTTCATTAAGAGATCAATCCTAAAACTAGTTCTAAATTGCAAAAATATTATTAACGCTATATATGACAGCAGAAATTCACTTTATTTTATTGTTTAATGCAATAAAAATCATTAAATCAAAGCTTACTAACTAGTGATTTAAATTATGAATCAAATCTGGATATAAATCAATTAACATTAAATCAAATCCACTTGATCATATTATAGGCAAATATAATAAGCAGTTAAGTGTAATGCAAGGGTCAGAAAACTATAACCAACAGGCCAAGTCCTGCTATTGCCTATTTTTTGTAGCCTACGTTAGGAACGTTTTTTACATTTTTTTAAAAAAAGTTTGTATTAAAAAATGTAAAAGTCATGTTAACTTGCCACATATACCAAAACGGCAGCCGGCTGCATCTGGCCCTCAGTTGCAGTTTGCTGACCTCTAGTATAGTGGAAAGAGAACCCACAAGGACCCTAAATCAGAAAGACCTGCCTCAGTTAATGAAATGATGAGTATTTATTAAGCCCTTGCTATGTAACTAGTATTCTTTAAAGGATACAAAGAAAAAGACAGTTCCTGCCCTCAAGGAACACACAGGGAAGACAACACACAAACAACTATGCACAACAAGCTAAAAAGGGAGCTAATCAATAATGGGAAAGCACTAGTACTAAGAGGGACTGGGAAAGGCTTCCTGTAGAAGGCAGATTTTAGGTGGGGCTTGAAGGAAACCAGGAAGCAGAGGATGGAGAGCATCCCTGGCACAGCAGACAGCAGGTGAAGCTGCCCGAGCCAAGAGATGGAGTCTTAGCAGAGGAGGAACAGCCAAGAGTCCGGTGTCCCTGGATCTGAAACAAATTGGCTATATCATCCTGGGAATGTCACTTGGCCCACACGGAGGAAGACAACTGTCTGCAACTATCAATTACAGAGTAAATGTCGATCTGCACAGGTCAGAGGTCCATGGATAGATTTCCTGGATTCTATGAACCTGGATTGGGGGGGGGGGGGGAAGGGAGGGGGGAAATCGCATCTTTATTTTTCACTAATTTCTAATTGTAGCATTTCCTTCAATCATGAATAATCATGAATATAAGCAACATACATCAGCAGCATTAAGCTTTACCAGATTCCCAAAGGAGTTCCATGACACACACAAAAATTATGAAGCCCTGGCATATGAAAGAGAGTCATATGGAAAGATTCCTGCACTTATGGAATCACAAGTCTGGTTTTAAAAAAAAAGAGGGGGCGGGTTTTGAATAGAGTACCAGCCCTGGAGTCAGGAGGACCTGAGTTCAAATTTGGCCTCTGATACTGAATATTCACTAGCCCTAGCCATGTGACCTGGGGCAAGTTACTTAACCCCAATGGCCCTGCCTTCCCTGCTCCAAAAAACAAACAAAAAAAGATGGTGGTGATTGCAGGGGGGGAGGGGACACTGAAGATAAATGACATGGTCAGACCGGTACATTAGCAAGATTATTTTCATGATCAAAAGGAACTGAAAGAGGAATGGAAGAAACTGGACATAGACTAATTCCACTATAATAATCCACATAAGAATAAAAGAAAAAAATTGAAATAGTGCTCATTTCTTGTAATTCTGAAACTTGATAGGCTGGTTTTCCTAACTTTACTTTGTCCATCTAGGTGGTACAGTGGTCAGAGTGCTTGGCCTGGAGTTAGGAAGATCAGAGTCCAAATCTGGCCCCAGACACTGACTAGCTGTGTGACCCTGGGCAAGTCACTTTACCTTGTTTTGCCTCAGTCTCCTCATCTGTAAAATGAGGTGGAAAAAGAAATGGCAAAACACTCCAGTATCTTTGCTGAGAAAATCCTAAGAGATCACAATGAGTCAGATGCTACAAAGCCTCACTTTACCTTCTTTCCCTGGGACTGCATCAAAAGTTAACCACAACTTAGTCACAACAATGGCTTTAGGCTATACTGTATTAGTCAAGTTTAGCTATAAACGCTTATAGGAAAACCACTGAACATGAACAAGCTCACATTGTTTAAGAACTATGGGATATGTGCACATATCATACATGTATATATACATAAATATCCTATATATACGTACACACACACACACACACCCTCCATTAAGGCCCCACCTTACTGTACTAGAACGCTTACCTTTTGTTCTTGAAGGCTGTACTAGTGAACTGAAAACCCAATGAGGGCCTAGAAAGGATTTATTTAAGACTGGCAATGGACAAATGGACTTTTCTGAGAAGTTTAAGGAAGCTCATTACCAGACTGATAATAAACGGGGTGAACATGGTGGTGATTTATTTTTCAGGCAACTACTCTCAAAACCATTTATAAAGTTATGAAGAAGATTCATTCTGCATCAGTAGAAAGAACACTCACACTGATAAAATGACAAAACCCTGAAGATATATATACGCAGCTGGGTAATAATTGCTTAACTTTTTTGAATCAGGACCAAAAATTAAACCTAACTGCATAAAATCCCTCTATAATTTGCTTAGCGCCTTAACAAAATATGTACAGACTCCCTCATGAATTTTAATTCAACAACTGGCCCCTCACTGCTACATGATAATCCTTTTACTCATAACTTTCTAAGATTAACTGTCTATCTCTCTCTTCCTCAATATCTATTCCAAACTTTCTTTTCTCAAGCTAACCACACTTTCCCTCCCCTCATTTTGTCCCCTCCCCTCAACAGAAAATCTTGCCATATACTTCAATGAAAGGAAGGAGAATCAAGAAAGAAAAGTGTCATAAAAACTGAGTAACAAGGATGGAGATCAGGAATTTGGGAGACAGCTGCTTCCAGGCATACATAACCCTATTATCTCCAACAACAGAAAATGGAAGCAAGATATTTAGGAAATTGTCTTATATGTGAGAGACTTAACAAAAGTCATTCCTTAACAATATAAGTGGTCAAAGGGTTTAAACAATTTTCACAAGAAAAGCAGGATTAAAAAATATGAAACATGACTGTTCTAAATCACTAGTAAGAGAAACTCCAACTAATGCAACCCTGAGGTTTCCATATTGCACCCAATAGGCAAAGATGATAAAAAACAGAAACAGTCAATACTAGAAAAGCATACGAGAAGTCAACACAGGCAGAGGGAACAGTATCACCAAAGGAGAAAAGGCAAGAAAGGGCAAGTATCTTAAAAATATCTTTAACAAGGAATCAATTTAGCAACAACACCGAATATGTACAAATAGTGGGAGACAGAGCTGAGAAGGATAGTTTGGGACTAGTCTTAGAGGGTCTTGCATACTGGGATGAAAAGTATAGTCTTTATTTATTAAGAGATGAAAAGTAACTAAAGGAGAGTGACAAGATCAAGATCCTATGTGCAGAAGGGAGGGAGTAGAGTGAAAAAGGACTGGGAGACCAATTAAGAGGCAAGGTATGAGGTAATAACAGGCTGAACTAGATAAATAGATAATGGCAGTGGAAATGGAAAGGAAGGGACAGATCCAGAGACATTTTCACAAGAATCCACTAGGTTTAATGACTTAGTATTCTATACAGCATGGGCACTTAAAATTATTTGCTAAATTGTAGGATGGGGAAGAAAAAAATTCAACTGAATAAACAGTAATGACTTTAAGGTATTAAGCCACTGACGTTCTGGGTCCAAAGTTTGGGCAGCACAGACAGGAGGGAACGCCCAGCAGGAACTAAGAGAACTAGAATCCAAACTGAAAATAACATAATCTCAAAGTGCTAAATGGGACATCAGCCATCATCCAGAGATGAGCAAAGTGAGGCACCAGGAGTTGAAGTGATTTGTCTGAGATCACACCAGTATAACGGACTGGACTTAGGAGTCAGGAGGACCTCACATTCCACCCTTGACATTTACTAGCAAGTCTTTTCCTCTCTTTGGAAACAGTTTCTTATGTAGACAGCGTGTAAGGTTCCCCTTCCAGCTCTCCATTTATGATCTTCAGAGTCAGAGATGAGATGTGAAACCAGGTGTTCTTTAGACATTCACATAGAGAAGAAACCTGAAGTTCTGGGAGTTAGTCAACAAGCATTTATGTTTATTACTGCCGAGCACTGTGCTAAATCCTGAAGGATAAAGGTAAAAACAAGCCCTGTCCAATATACTCAGTGGGTGGAGGGTAAAATACAGAGACCAGAACAGCACAAGAACAGAATAGTAACGCAACACTCGCCTCACAACAGCCTGTCACAGAAGGAAGGATTCTGCAGAGTGCCACCAGCTGTAGGGAGGAGGAGGCAAGGAGATTCTCTCAAAGGGCACAGGGGAGCAGAGTCATAGGAGAAAAATGAAGACTACAGTTCATGGAAGCCAAAGAAGTAAAGAACATCTCAAAGGATGAGGGTGAGTAGTACATGCTACAGAGAGAATAAGGAGAACAGGGCAGTCAGTGGAAGTACAGGGGAGAGGTAGAGAATGAGACAAAGAATATGGAGTATGGCCAAAGAGGAAGCAGAAGACAATGAGGGAGGAAGGAGAGGGGGGCAGTTAAGTGGTGCAATGAACAGAGCACCAGCCCTGGAGTCAGAAGGATCTGAGTTTAAATCCGGCCTCAGACACTGAACACTTACCAGTCGTGTGACCTTGGGTAAGTCATTTAACCCAACTGCCCAGCCTTCACCCCTCCAAAAAGCAAAAAATAATAATAATAATAATAATAAAATAAAGGAGGAGGGCCATCTCTTTCTCTGAGTCAGAAGTAAAGGAGAAAAATGAGTAAAAATATAGTGAGATTTTAGGGAATAAATGAGGTGAACTCAGGGAGTTCAAGTTGGAGGTTTTTCAGATACATGTGTAAAATTATATCTTGTTCTAGTCCCCTTGCCCATCCCCTTCCCTTCTAGTCAGTATGCTAAGTTTGTTAAGTAACCAGTATGAAGAGGCAACAGCAGGAAATGAAACTGCAAAGGGGAGAACAGAAGTCACAGGCAAACCATCCCAAAGATCAAAGGAACATAATTTAAAATTGTGTCATTAACCAAAATTCACATCCTGATAGTATGTGCTGAACCAATAGAAATCATCCAGGCCCAGCTGTCAAGACCTTTTGGTCCTGTGATATGTAAAGGGTATTAATAATTTTGAGATGATGTGGACATGTTAATTTTTAAGTTTTACTGATAACTCTGAAATAATTTGGATAAGTCAATGAACTAATCTTAAAATGGCACAGATAAGAAAAAACCTACAAAAATGAGAACTCAAACTCCTGGCCCCAAGTATTCTATTTCCAAACAGTCCATACTCTCCCAACTCTAATCCACAGTTTCTGTGAGTAATATTCTGCCACTTCCCCTCCCTTTCCTCCTCCCCACTGACCCACCTCCCTTCACCTTCCCATACTCTCTGCCCTCGTACTCCTTTGGCAGCTCCCCTCTGTGCCCTGTTATATGTGATTGCAGTCCCACTTCAGCTCCCCAATGTCATTGTGGGCTTTCCCAGTGAGAACCTAAAGAAAAACGCATGCCTGCTCCCATTTATAAATTACCAATTCAACATGTAAACCAGCTCATCGGCCATCATAGAAAAGATAAAAAATACCACAAGGATTGCATTTGGGGCAGAAGTCCCACCCAGCATCGGGAAAACCCAGGTTCAGGTCCAACCTCATCAGGTAATGCTTTAAGACTAACAGTTGTAGGCTAGCTGCACTAGCTACAGAAGATAAGGAAGTTTCTGCACTGGAGATTCTCTAGAAGTAAATGGAAAAAATATGAGCCCTAAAGGAAAAGTAGAGTCAATTTGGCTAAGATGACAAAACAGGAAAATGACAAGTGCTGGAGAGGATGTGGAAAAATTGGAACTCTAATGCATTGTTGGTGGAGCTGTGAACTGATACAATCTGGAGGGCAATCTGGAACCATGCCCAAAGGGCTATAAATAATTGCATACCCTTTGAC
>CM053601.1:146723427-146741626 GCA_028646575.1 Pseudocheirus occidentalis
TCAACAGTTCACAAAAGGAATGACCTAGTTTCCCTAAGAGGGAGTTGATTCAATCAACAATTCACAATATACTGATCTTCCACTCCTGGGGCAACCATCAACTTTAGTTTCCAAACAAAGTTCCTAGACAACCACACAATCCTTTACAACAATTTACAACAACAACAGTTGACCAGTTCAGATGAGAGTGAGGTTGAAGTGTCAAGTGCTTCTCCCACCACCCTTATTTGTCAACCTGAACATCCTGATTATTTATTATTTTCTCTAACCTTGCTTTCTTTCCCACTTATCTCCCTATATGCCCCAACATGTAGCTTTTCTGGGTAATTTATTCATAGCTGTAAACCTATATCTTTTGCATTCTGGAATATTGCATTCCAAGTGGTCTCTTTTACAGTGGTAGCTGATAAAACATGAGTGATTCTGGGCTGTAGCTCCTCACTACTTATATTCTTTCTTCTAGCTGCCTTCAGCATCTTTTCTTTGACCTGGAAATTCTGGATCTTCGATATGATGCTCTGGGAGTTTTCATTTTGGGGTTTCTTTCAGGAGGTGGATTTTCTATTTCTACTTTGCACTCTAGGTCTAAGAGATTTGGATGGTTTTCTTTTAAATTTTCTTGAAACAGAAAATCTAAGTTTTATTTGGTCATAGCATTCAGACAGTCCAATGATTCTTTCATTTTTTTCTCCTTGATCTGTTTTTCAGTTCAGTTGTATTGATGAGACAGCTTACATTTTCTATTTTTAGTCTTTTGACTTCATTTTAATATTTCTTGTTGCCTCACGGACTCGTTGTCTTCTATTTGATCCATTCATACTTTTAGCAAGGTTTTGCATCTCTTGCAACAAGTTAATTCCTTTTCTGATTCTTTCTTCCATCGTTCTCACTTCTTTTCCAATTTTTCCTCAACAGTTCTCATTCCATTTGTACATTATTTTAAACTCTTGCTTCATCTCTTCTAGGTACTCCAACTTGAGTTTTTGCCCAAGTTATGTTTTTCTCTGAGGCTCTGCTTGTAAATGTTTTTGGAGTCATCCTCTTCCTCTGAATTTGTGTCCTAGACTTACCGGTTCCTTTTTGGTGGGGTTCTTTTTTGTTTGCTTATTTTTTCCAGATTACTTCTTGCCTTTTGACTTGATATTAGGGCTTGGCTCTGCAGCAGTTCAGGTGCAAAGGGCTAGACTGGTCCCATCACTGCTGTCCTGGGTACTGAGTATTGTGTGATTCCAGGGTGTCAGGGACAGCCTGGATCTCTGCAAGCTTTCAGTGATCCTAACATGATCTAATCTGAGGGAAAGTTTATTTGCTATCCACCCTAGTCGAAGTTCTGCACATTTCTGACCTAAATTTGGATCTGAGCAACAATAAGTTGTTGTTAGACTCACCCTCCATCAGCCAGCTAGAAAACTGTTGCTTCAAAGTGACAGAATTGTCTTTGGTCTGGGATTTCTATCCTAGTTATTTCTCTGCAGGCTGGACTAGGTGCTAGAACTGAGACCCAACTCTGTTCCTGAGGTCTGAACCACACCACTGCTGCCGCTTCCTTCCAAACTTCCTCCTTTTTTGGTACAGTGTGCAGGTCCCCTTCTCAATGTGTTCAGTCACTTCAGTTGCATTCAAGTCTTTGTGACCCCATTTGGGGTTTTCCTGGCAAAGATATTGGAACAGTCTGCCATTTCCTTCTCCAGCTCAAATGACAGAGGAGGAACCTAAAGCAAACTAGGGTTAAGGGTTAAGATTGACCTGTTACAGTGACCCGAGCTGGGGTCACAAAGCTAGTAAATGTCTAAAGCTGGTTTTGAACTTGGTTAGGTCTTCTAACTCTGGGTCCAGCACTCTATCCATTGTCACCTAGCTGCCCCTAGAACAAAAGTATATTGTTTTAAACCCACCTCCCACCCCCACAATCCCTACAAAGGTTCACAGCCATTCAAACTGACAAACAAAAAACTATACCAAGCGCAGACTTCATCTGACTTATCTTGATTCAGTCAGTCAATGTACATTATTTAAGTATTTGCTATGTGCTTGGCACCATACTAAGTGGTAGGGAGAGCAAAAAAACAAAACCAAAAACCACTTTTTCAGTTTACTGCAAATCTACGGCCCAGAACTGGGTGGGAGGCAACAAAGCTGCCACTTGGCATCTGTCCCCATCATGGTGCCCCAGTATGGGTCCGGTAGACCCTCAGCGTGGGTCTGAGACGTCTTCCTCCCCTGGTGAACAGTCTTCCCAGGGCAATGGAATGATCCTTCTGCTCCTGGTCTAACCCATCCACAATGTGCAAAGACCTCTCTGTCTTCCTATGCCAAACTGCATTTGACAAATGACTTATTGTGACTTTTTTTCTAGGTTTCACCATCAGGAATCAGTCTGATGTGTTTTCTAGATTTGTTTAGAGTTTTGTGGAAGGCAGTATTTGGCTTTACAGCTTTCTACAACTCTCCCATTCTGGCTCTATGTCCTCGAAAGATTATTTCTTAATAAGTACTGGTGCACTGCCATCTCTAATCCACCATGCTAGTTTCATTGTTATAATGGGAATAGCTATTTCTTTATAACTAGATTAACAGCAAAACTCTGTTAAGAAGTCATAAGATAGTAGCTAGGATGAATAATATAAGTTAAAAGAAAATTTAGAGGTCAATTTTGTCATCACAGGATAACTGCAATTAGGTTTTCAAATAGATCATAATTTGAATGAAGCAAACCACAGATCCTGATGATTTAATATGGTTTTGTAAATCTAAAAAGGGAAATCTACCTCACTACTTAACATCACATTTACCTTTTAAAACATGGTCATACTCTTTTTCTCATTCCACTTCTCCCTCTCAATATGATCTCCAATAATTCCATCACTCAGCTAATCACTCACCCAAGCTAAACTCTCTCCTCTTTCCCAGCCTGATCCTTTAGTGAACCGTTTTAACTCTACACTATATTCTTTTTAAGTTCTCTCCCCCTTTATTCTATTATCTTGCTGTGTCAAATCTAGTCTTTCTGAAGCTGAAGAAAAATCAGTGAAACCTTTTGTGTTGACTGAGGCCACTATCACCTCAACTACCAGGGTCCTCACTGTGCTAAGGCCATCCTTTTACTTGTCCCATTCACCACAGCGGCTTTTCCAATAGCTCCCCTCCTTCTATAATCTTAGATGAGAGCCCTGACTCATAGCTCACTGAAAAACATTCAGCCATTCTCCCAAAGCTCCCTCCTCAAACTATCTCATATTATTCAGACGCCTTCCCCCAATACCTCCTCCTTTACCTCTGTGTCAGATGAAGAGGTAGTCCTCCTCCACGCCAAGGCAAACTCATCTACGGAATGGGATCTACACAATCCCATTCCATCCCATCTTCCCCCTCTATCATCCACACTCTCACTATTTTCAACCTCTCCTTGTCTATTGGCTATTTCCCTGCTGCCGTATTTTCACCATTTTCAAAAAGCCCTCACTTGCTCAGTGCCTCCCTTCCTTGAAAAGGCTATTTACAATGGATTCCTCTACTTCCTTTCCTCTCCATCTCTTAACTCTGCAGTCTGAATGCAGGCTTTATAGCTGGGCCTAAACTGTTCTCTCCAAAGTCATTAAGAACTTTTAGCTGCCATCCTATACATGATTGTATGCTACCATGGCGGGGGTGGGGGGGGGGGGTGGGGAGAAAAATCTGAAACTCAAGTGACTCTGGAACTGAATCTTGTAACCTAAAAGTGAACAAACAAGTCAATAAAATTAAAAAAAAAAAAAGAACTTTTAGCTGCCAAATCTCATCTAAATCTAACCTCTTTTCCTCCTTTGGCCTCTCTGCAAGCTTTGATACTGCTGTCCATCCTCCTCTTCATTCTCCTGCTTCTCCTCCTATTGGTCTCTAACTATCCTTCTCAGGCTCCTTTGCTAATCTTCATCTAGATCACATTCATTAAATATGGGTGTTTCCCCAAACTGTTCTGGGCTCTCTTCTCTTCTCTTCTTCTGTACAATTTAATTTAGTGACCTCATCAGCTCACATCAATTTAATTATCATCTTTATGCAGATGATTCTTAGATCTATTTATCCACCCCCAATCTCTCTTCAGTGTCCCATCTCCATCTGCCTTCTGGACATCTCCAAAAGGATGTCCCACAGACATTTTGAACTCAATTCATTCCCTTTCCCCCACACCCTCTCCTTCCGAACTTCTCTATTATTGTCAAGCGTTAACATCATCCATCCAGTCACCCAGGCTCATCATCTGTCATCCTCAATTTTTCACTCACACTTACTCCCCCACATGTAATCAGCTGCCAATTCTTGTTGCTTCTCCCTTGTCAATATTTCTCTATACATCCCCTTCTCTCCTCTGAGACTACCAGCACTCTGGTGCAGAACCTAATGACCGCATGCCTGGACTACTGCAAGAGACTGCTGGTCAGCCTCATTTTG
Source organism: Pseudocheirus occidentalis (assembly GCA_028646575.1). NCBI lineage: Eukaryota > Metazoa > Chordata > Mammalia > Diprotodontia > Pseudocheiridae > Pseudocheirus > Pseudocheirus occidentalis. Next base: position 146,727,859 of record CM053601.1, read on the forward strand.
TTGAGTCTCTCCCCAATCTAGTAAGTCTTCCACAGAAGTAACCATGTTACCTCCCTACTTAAACTCTGGTGGCTCACTTTTACTTACAGGATCAAACAGGAAATTCTGTTTGGCTTGTAAAGCCCTTCATAATCTGACTAGTACTCTCATACCACTTATTCTCATCTAGTGTCTCTGTCTGCCTTGATGTTCCCCAAAGAAGATGCTTATTTCCTGAGTCAGTGCATTTTCACTGGTTGCTACACACACCTGAAATTTTCACCCTAACCTCTGCTTCCTGAACTTCCAAGTTTCAGCTAAAATCCCACCTTCCACCAGAGACCTTTCCCAGTCCTCCTTAAGGTGTCTTCCCTCTGAAATGATCTCCAAATTATCCCAGAGAGAACTGGTTCACATGCAGTTGTTCACATGTTGTTCTCCCTCTCCCCATCAGACTGCGAACTCCCTGAGAGCCAAACTGTGTCTTACCTTGTCTGGATCCCCAGTAGTCAGCACCGTGCTTGGTAGTAGCAGGCACTGGATAAGTACTTTTTGGCTGACTTGATCAGCTTACTGCATAGCTATAAAGCAGAGTGCTTCACTTGAGTTCTTTTGGTGGATCTTCATAAGGATACGACAAGACATAGGAGAGGTATGATTTTTCCACATTTGGGGGAAAATAATTAGCCCAAGGTTAATTAATTAGTAGTGTTTATTAAGGCCTACATTCAAAGTATGATGTCAGTTGTTTCCGTCAAGTCCCACCCTCCATGAACCCATTTGGGTTTTTTCTGGCAAGTGGTTTGTCATTTAATTCTCCAGCTCCTTTTACAGATGAAGAACTAAGGCAGAAAGAGTTAAGTGACTTGTCCAGGATCACAGAGCTAGTAAGTGTCAGAGACTGGATCTGAACTCAGGTCCTCCTGACTCCAGCCCAGTGCTCTGTCCAATGCATCACCTCGCTAGAGATACAAGTACAAAGGATGAAATAATCCCCTACATGCTTATGGGAAGCAATAAGTACATATGCAGCATGAACATGAAGATAATAAATACATAGCTGTTGAATATCTGTGGCAGGAGTAGCTCTTTATTAAGTAGTGATCTAAATTCACTGAACGTGAATAAACAGGTACAATATATAAGGAGTAAAAAACGTAATTGTGGTTGAGGGCATTAACTTCCTCCTACCACTGTGAATCCTTTACCAGTTCTGCTTTGAGTATCAAGACTGACTAGGGAGTTTCATTGGTCTTTCCTGTCTCAGCAAAGAAAAAGTTGTAAAATGGTTAACAGTTCAGCCCCCAAAAAGAGAAATCAAGACTTAACTGCGTGGATAGTGCGCATGTCTGTGTGCATGACGTGTAAGTGTGTGTAACTCACATACATAAACACAAAGACACATAAACATTTCACTTCTCTGAAATAACTTTTTTTTATTCTATACCTTTTAATGCCTAGGACAAAAAAATCAAATCTAAGGGTTCTTGAGAGGCACAGTAGCCAGTTTTCAATGACCTTTTTTTGTGTTTTTACAAAACAAATTTCAGTGTGTTTACAAATAAAAATTTCAATCAGAGTATCCTTCCCGAAACAGTTAGTATTCTTAAAACTGGCAGAATTCATTAAAATACCATAGCTTATCTTTAAATGCACCACTGCCTAAATAATGGGTCAACTGGAAGAATGTACATCCAAGAAACTATGACATACTAGTTTAAACTCCAGCTTCACCAGAATTTACCAAAACACTATTTACAGATCAATTGTTTGCTTTTATATGTTTAGTAATTCCTTTGTCTTTCGTATTACTCAACCTCAAGAAACAAAAATATTTATCAGAAAGGATGTTTGTCTTTTAAGGCAACTAGGTTTTAAAATATAAAAGATTAACCTATAGGCCCCATATATTTCAGGGTTAAAATAATGTTTACATTTTAAGCATAAACTCTGCTGTAATGTTCAGTTAATTAGATAACAATAAAGAATAGGGATCCAAATAAAATATAATGAATCACACACTATTAGAACACTATTCATATTTAAGAAACACAAATTTTATAAGAGAACCCAAATTAAAGAAAATGACTTAGTAAATTTCAATTCTTGAAATATTAGTTGGGGAACAACAAAGGTCCCATAAGTTAAGGTTGACACTCAACCAGTTCAGAGAATCCCAACTCAAGTACCTAAAAAGAGGTAGGTAGGGTTTTTGGTCAGCTCTTTAAGGAAAATGAGACCAAAAAGAAATGCTTGTCCCTTTGAAGAGCATTAGGTGTCCCCTATCAAGATCCTGAAAGGGAATTGCTTCCCCAGACCATTAAGACTTACTGTCAGAGTTCCACAAAGTTTCATTAAGATGGCCTTTTGAACACCATACAAAAGCCTGTAGATATGATAACCACAGGGAAATACATGGTATCCAGTATACAAACTTCCCCCCTCTCCACTCCCATCCCGAAATCAAGTGTCCCAGAAAATTACAAAAGTATGGCTGCAGTTGTCAGAGAGAAAAGAGCTCTAGCATGAGGAGAGCACAGTCTAAAATCTATAGCAATTTTTCCCTTGAATCAAAATTGGAAAGACCCTACAAAGCGTAGGATCAGACTGATCAGTCACTATGATCCCTCATGTATGAGGGGCAACTCAATAGGGAGGGCACCACTGTGTCATAAAATCACTTAAGCAAAAGCTTGTTTTTTCTATGTATAACACACACTTCTTAAAAGTCTAAAGAATCCTCATTTCAATTTTGTATAAGCTCTGATAGGCAGGATGGTAGCACCCCCATAGCATGCCAACCCAGAAGCCAGGAAACCTTCGATGCAAATCTCACCTCTAACAGATAATGGCTATACAACCCTGATCAAGTCACTACAGCTCCTGGTGTTTTAGGCAACTCTCCTAAGATTATAAAATGCAGACAAAGCATCGACCTGCACTGGTAAAAAGCCTGGGAAATCCCTATACCAAATGAAATCACAGTTCTAATCCCAATTTTTCAAAGTTCTTTTAGGGAATATTTACTTACCAAGAACTAGAGTTCTCAAATGCTAGGCAACAAGTTGCTTTCATAGATTTTAGGGACAAACATTTTTGTAAAGATCATTAATATTATTTTCAGACTTAAAACAATCTTCTACCAATGGATTTCAGGCACCCCCAATCCCCACACGTTGGTAAACTTGTCTTCGTAAGTATTGGTGTTCAATCTTCTGGCATAAAGTTTCCAAACTTTACTAAGCTAGTCTTTGGGCCACAGACCATAATAGTTTAAGCCATATTTCACTTGTACAGGTCTTCAGATTGATAATTAATCAACAAGCATTTATTAAGCCACCCACTAGATTCCAAGAACTATGCTAGATGTTAAAAATATAAACACAAATGAGGAAGGCTTCCTAGAAGAGACAGCATTTGACTTAGGCTTTAATTGACTGGCAGGAAGTCAATGGAGGTGAAAAGGGACAACATTCCAGAAATAGGAAACACTGAGTACAGGCAAAGGGCCATAGGAGTACAGAGTTGTTGTGGAAGCAGAGTAGTCTAATTTGGCTTGAAATTAAGAGTCGGTGGATAAGTATAATATGAAATAAAGTTGTTAAGTTAGGATGGCACTAAAGGTTAGCCAGCTTTAAGAACCACACAGAGGAGCCTACACTGTACTGGGGAGAGGGGGGGAAATGCTAAATGACTGAAGATTTCTGAGCAGAGGAGTGGGTGAAACATGATTTTGGGGTGGGGGGAAGGAGGGTCAGGCCAGCAAAAGCAGAGTCAGAAGACCAGAAAGAAGGCTACTGCAACAGTGTTTGAAGACTATATAGCCAGAAAAGAGAATGGAAACCAGATGTTTCAAAGGCAGAATGCTCAGGCTTGAGAAATGATTGGATTAAGAAAAGTGAGGAAAAGTCAAAGACTTTTCCGAGATCAGCAAGGTGGGAAAAGTAGGTGAAAGGAAGAGCCCCAAACAGAAACAATGAAGTCAGAAAGAGAAACAGTTTTAAGAAAAATAATGAGTTTAATTTTCAACACGTTATGTTTGAGGTGCCGTGGGATACTAACAGGACCTGCCACAGTTTGCAACCTGATCAAATTAAATCAGGAAGAGAACTTTAGCTGAATTGGAATTAGATTTTAGTTTAACATGATCAAAACAAAATCATCAGATGGAAATAATTATATCGTTCTGATCCTTTTCCCTTTATATCACAGGGAACAGGGGAAAAGTGACAACTAGTTTCAAACTTGAAGTTACAAGGTCATGTAAAGAGTATGTAACAAACTGACAGGATACTAATTAATTACCTAATCGATTTATATTTTACTGTACATTTTCTAAAACTAACACACTAAAATATTACAAAATCAAGCTATACATCATTACAGGCAGTGTGGCACCTAGAATAAAGAACTGGTCAAGACCACCAGAGTTGGATACTGTACCACCCAACCTTTAGTATAGCAAGGCACTCCAATCCCTGGGTCTCAGATGCCTCATCTACAAAATGAGGGGGCTAGGCTAGATGATCTCTAGAGTCCCCCCTTCCACATCTAAAATCCTATGTAGGGTTCTATGCTAACTTCAAACTGAGGGAAAAGGCTTTACCTTCAAAAGCAGTGCGTGTCAAACCTTCCAATGTTACAGTGAAAGAACAAAAGGAATTCCATAGGCAAATTTAATAGGTGCTCTAACACATTATCATCAATTCAAAAATAAAATGGGTAAAAGGTACTGTACTAGCTGAAAATTTTTTAAGTAAACTCTTATCCCTAGTCCCCTAACACTTAAATCAGAAGGGAAAAAAAAAACCTGAGGCTGGATGGTTAATTTAATTAAAAGGTACAATCACTGTCAAAAATCAGATTTGAAGACCTATTTCCCTAACTCTGGGTCCTTTTTTACCATACTGCAATTAAACAAACATGAAACAAAAATAAAATTTAAAAGGATGCTGTAAAAATAAATAAAAAATATAAACATGTAGGAAAAGTTCTGGATCTTATGAAGTCAAGCTACAAGAATCAATTTTCCTAAACTATTTAAATACCCACAGGGCACACAGTTCAGATGAGAGTTCTGTTCCTGTGAAAAGTGAAGACTCTGAAATAATTATTTTTCCACAAGAAAATGTGTAGCCTTTCTGGCAGGCAGTTCTTGCTGACATCCTATATGGCTCCAAGTGTCAAGTCCCAACTTTTCTATCAGTTAGGTTTCCTCATTGTCAGTTTTGTCACCTATTTAACCCACTCTTCCAACACCTGACACTTTCAGTCTTTCTAAAGCTCCAAGCTATATCTCGAAGCCAAGAGACAGACAGTCAGCCTTTGTGGTCTTAATTTCTCCACAAATGAAGGATCAAAATTACCCAGAATAAGAGTCATTCCCCCCTCCCCAGGATTTCACTACCAGCTCTCTAAGGATCCCAAACAAAGGAGTAAACGTTCTGTTAAAATTCTAAGGGATTTTGAGGGGGGGAGGGGTTCAAGAAAAAAAAAAGCACCTCCCCCCCCATGATCCTTAAATATTTTCCCAATCGAGTTGGGGGGAGCCAAAAGAAAGAAAGCTGCCCCCATCCACCCACATACCCTGGAGAGCTCCATCTTTCCCCCATCAGGCTAATTTTCACTCCAAAACTGTAACCCTTAAAATGAGTCTACACCACCCCACCCCCTCGGGTCCGTGCACCGTGACCATCATCTATCTTTGGCAAAGGGGCAGATGTGGTTCCTAACCTACTGGGTCCTTAACCATCCCCCCCGCCACTAGGGGCTTTCTTCTCCACCCATTCCCCCTCCCCAGCTAGCACCACCTCCCCCAGGTCCGGGGGCTGCTACTCCTCGGTAGACTTCAGTGCCACAGAAAAGACAAAACGCCGGCCGAGTGGCGGGGATGCCCCCCCACAGACACGCACACTCACACTCACACACCCCCACGCACTCCCACTCCCCCCCCAGGGCGTCCTTGAGAAGCTGCAGCTGCAGCCCCAACAAAGTTGAGCCGCGCGGGCAGGGCAGGGCCGGCCCCTCGGGCCCCCAGGGCCTCGCCGGCGAGGGCAGCCCCAGGGGCCTCACGATGGCCCGGGCGGCGGGGGAGGCGGAGGCCGAGCAGGCCCGGCCAGGCCGGCGAGGCCCGCCGACAGAGGATTTAAAGGGACGAGGGCCGGGCCTGGGCGCGGGGCCCGCCGGGGCCGGGGGGTCGAGCGCACGGGAGCCCTCCCAGCCCGTGCCCCGCGGCACCGAGCCCCCGGCCGCCGAGGCGGAGGAGGCCAGGCAGGGGCGGCCGGGCCCGGGGTCTGAGGGAGCGTGGCCCCGAGGAGGGAGCCGGGCCGGGGGCGGCAGGGGCCCGAGGGGGCCGCGGTTGGAGGGCCCGAGGGGCCGGCGCACTGACTGACCTGCGAGTCGCCGATCCGCGGGGCCGCGCGCGGGGGCCGCGCGGGGAGGGGGAGAGGGGGAGGGGGCGCCGCTCCCTCCGGGTCCCCCCGAAAAGGAGGAAAAAAAATCCGTCCGGAGTTTAAAACAAAGAGGCGGAAATGCCCGAGCCCAGCCGAGCGAGGAGTCGGGGGCGCCGCGCTCCGAGCATGCGCACTGCGCCGGCCCGGCACCCGGGGCTCCCCCCGCCCCTCGACACGCGGGGGCGACGACGGAGCGGAGCTAACCGAGGAGGGCCGGCCGCGAGGGAGGGGGCGGGGGCGACGGTGCCGGCGCGGCCCAGGAAGTCCCGGGGCTGGGGTCGAGAGGTGGCTGGATCACCTGGCTGGGCGGGGAGTCTCTCTGTGGGGGCGGGACCGCCGCCTGCCTTCCCAGCCCTGCAGCCTAGGGACCCTTCAAAGCGACCCCCGCCCCAGAGGGGTCCGCCCTCCCTCAGCCCCTAGCCTGAGGCCAGAGCGCGGGGACTCCCCACAGGTGTTGGGAGGGTGTGGGGGCTTCGGGAGGGAAGGGCTAAAAATACAGCCTTCCAGCCCCCCATCCACCCACCCAGGAAAGGAACGAGGTCTGCGCCAGAGGGGGCCAGTTTGACACTTTGCAGAATCACAGGCTCTGAGCTGGGAGGGTCTTGATTGGTCAACAGATTGGTCACCCCACCCCCCCCAAAAGGATCCCAAAAAGGTCATCTATCCTTGATCCAAAGACCTCTAGGGAGGTGGAACCCACTGCCTCAGATGGCAACCAACTCGTTCCTCGGTTGAAGGGCTGAAGGGTGGAGCACGTCGTTCTTAAGGTCCAGGTAACACCTGGCTCTCCGGGCTTCCACCCATCCCTCCTGGTTCTGCCTTCTGGGGCCGAGCAAGGCAAGGAGGCAGGAACTGTCAAAGTTCGAGCTCTAGGAAGAAATACACAAACCTGCCTGCCCTCAAGCGGCATCTAGGGAGTCTGTAAATCTCCTTTCAGATGACTGGCCTTAAAATACTTGAGACCTGACAGCAGGCTTTCCTCCAGACTAAACACTTGATGCTGCTTCAGCCTATCTTTACTCTTGGCATGATCTTCAGGCTCCTGAGCATCTGACCACCATCCTCTGAATGTGCTTAAGTTAAAAATGGCCTTCTTAAAAGGCAGCACCCAAAACTAGATAAAATATCCCAGATATTACCAGAATACAGTGGGATTATCACTTCCTACTACTTAATGGAGGTTTAGCCCTTTTTGGCTGCCATGTTTGTCTCATTGAGCTCAAGGTGCACTAAAACTCCCTGATCTTTTTTTGACATAAACCATTAGCTAGTCACAGCTCTCTGCCTTGTACTTGAGCAATTGATTCTTTGAACCCAAGTATAGGACTTTACATTTATCTATTAAATTTCTTCTTTCTTTTTATTATGCCTATCATTCTAAGCTACTGATACTTTGTGGAACTTAACGTTCTCACCTGACTTGGTAGCAAAACTGTCCGGTTTTGTGATGTCTATAAATTTGAGGAGCATACCAGCTTTCTTTTCTGCATCATAAAACTATTAAACAGTATAGGGTCAAGAACAGATCCCTGGAGTGTACCATTACCGAGTTCCCTCCCAGTAGTTATCAATCCATTAATGCCTATTCTTTATAGCAGGCCACTCAACTTATTCTGAATCCTAATGATATCATTATCTAGACTATATCTCACCATCTTTCCACAAATATTGCGTGAGAGTCTTTGTCAAATGTTTCCCTGAAATCTAGGCAAATTATGACTACAGCATTCCCTGATCTACCAGTTTAGTATCCTGTCAAAAAAAAAAAAAAAAGGAAATGAAGTTTGTCTGGTATGACCTGTTCTTGACAAACCACTTCCCCTTCTAAATGTTCACAAACCATCTCTTTAACAATACATTCTAGTAGTCTGTCAGGAATTAAAGCTCACCAGCCTATAATTTGCAGGTTGAACATTTGCCGTCCTGCAGTCTTGTAGCTCTTGTCTCATTCTCTGTTGTATTTCAAAGATCATTAACAGCAGTTCAGAAATCAGACTATCAGTTCCTTCAGTACAATGAGATGTGGTTCATCTAAGTCTAGTGACTTGAACCAATCCATGGTATCCATGATGCTGTCTCACCATGTCCTTGTGAATCTTTTATTTTATTTCCCTATCCACTACTTCTCCTTGGCAAACAACAACACAAGCAAAATACGTATTGAGTAGTTCTACCTTTGCTCTATCATCCATTGTCACCACCCCCATACACTCTATCCCTTCTTTCTTCCTCTTTTTTTCCAACACAGCCAGGGAATTACAGAGAATTCATAGGCTACCTAGTCTGTGTCTAGTGGAAGAATGAGGGATAGGAGGGGTAGTTAACAATCCTTTTGATTCCTTGCATTCCTTTTGTTTGGACCTTCCACATCAAACCAGTCCCACTGGAAGGTGATGGATGACAGGTTGTTATGAGCAAAGTACTTTGTAAATGCTAATCGGTCCGTGAGCATTTATCTGTTGCTTAGTATGTGTCAGGCATTGTGCTAAATGCTTGGGAAACCAAGAAAGACAAAAACACAAAATCATGGTCTATACTCTCAAGGAACAACTTGCAAACAACTACCTACATGCAAGATATCTATGGAGGAGATGAAAATTAACTGGGGAAAGAAAGCATTCAAACTGGGGGAAGGGACTGGGAAAGGCCTCTAGCAGAAAGTGGAATGTAAGCTAAATCCTGAAGGCAGCCAGAAGTTGGAGGTGAAGAAAGAGAACATTCCAAGCACAGGCGAAGAGCCAAGGAAAAAAGGCATGGAGGTGAGAAGAAGTACCTTGTGTGACTTGTGACATCAAGAAGGTTAGTGTCACTAGATCATTGAGCCCACAGAGAGAAATAAAATATAAGAACTCTGGCAAGGTAGACAAGCTAGGTTATAAAAGGTTTTAAAAGCCAGAGGATTGTATATTTGATCCTGGAGGGAAACTTTGAAGTTTATAAAGGTGGGGAGGAGGGAGAAAGATGGTCAGATCTGAGCTTTAGAAAGATCATTTTGGCTGCTGAATAGAGAATGGATTGCAATGGAGACAAACTTAAGGAGATAACTCCCTCCCCTGCAAAAAAAACAAAACAAAACTATTTTAAAAGTCTAGACCAGGCATGAAATGCTGAGATTCTGCACCAGGTAGTTGTATGAGTAGAGAAGGTGACTTATACAAGAAATGTTTAGGGAAAAAAAACTGTAATGGAATATTCTCCTGTAAGTTGCCCCATCTTGTCTTTATCAAGCCCTTCCAAACATAGCTTCCCTGCCTGATGTTTATGACCAGTTGAATTGAAGTTGAAGGTTTAACCCAAAGTGTCAGTGCCACATCCTGGCTGTGACATTTGCTAGATGTGTGAACCATAGCAAGTCCTCCAAACTCAGAGCAAACCTATTCTCCATTAAATGGAGTCAATATTCACATTTTATGAAATGTAAATTTCTGAAAAATTCAGTGTAAATTAATTGAGTCACTTTTTGTTGATCTAAAGCAGTATTTCCTTTACTGCCCTGGTAATAGAGTCCCTTCTAGCGACCAGGTGAATTCACCACCTCCCACTTCCCCTCCATACATATATACTTTAGTTGAGGCAGGGGAGTATGAATACTCCTTTTCCCCATTGCTGTTTACAGACTATTATCACTCAGGAACCTCTTCTCCTTTGTGGTTCATTCAATCCATTTTTACCACCCAATTGAAAGTCTAGTGGCTGTTTTTGTAGATCCCTCCAAAACATTCTTATTTCTTCTTCAAGGAATTGGTGTTTTCCTCTGATTAGTAAAGCAAAATACAAAACCAAGACTCTAGTGGGTCCACTAGAAATTTATGTTAGTTAATCTAAACTGTAGTAAAGGAATCTTTTTAATCCTGTCATGTCTTTGTTCCTAGTCTACTCTTTCTGTGAGCTTCCTTCCCCCTTTCCCTCTCATGTGCTGAGGATCTTAAATCATACTGAACTGAAAAAATTGAAGCCATTCAATGAGAGCTTTACCTTCTCCACAATTTCCTCCTTAACTGTGGTCTCAGGTGAAGAGGTGGCCCTTCTTGCTTAGGCAAACTTCTCTATGGACAACCTTGATCCCAGCCACTTCTATCTTCTTGAGCTGATTGGCCCCACTATCATCCCCTCCCATTTCTCTTATCTTCAATGTTACTCTACTGTCTCCATCTCCACTGCCTACAAAGAAGTTCTTATCTCTCTCATCCTTAAAACAAAATAAAACAAAACAAAAAAACCCATCATGTGATCCTACCATTTCTGCTACTGAACATCCTGTCTCTCTGCTCCCTAGTAAAGATGCAACTTGGTATCTTTATGCAGGTGCTAAAGTCCCCCACTCTTCAGTAGCCATGGCTGCTTCGTTGTTGTCTTTTATTCTAGAAGAGGACCAGAATAACACCACTGTGTTAGAGTTGAGGTACAGTGTGTCCAACTCTGACTGATCAGACTTATATGAGCTGAGTGCTCCATGAAGGTCAAGCACAAACAATCCATGTGAATATTTGGGGCAGATTCTCTACATTTGCACATCTCAAATTTCTTTTGAGTGACTTCAATTTTGCTTCGCTCATAGAGCAGAGCCCCTTCTCTGAGCAGGGTATGCCATGCTGAGTGGTCCTGTGCCAGTGTCTTGCATGTCGCAAATCTATTCCAAAGTTCTTGAGAGACCTTGAAAGTGTCCTTATATCTCTTTTTCTGACCACCGGGTGAGTGCTTACCCTGTGTGAATTCTTCATAAAATAGTCTTTTTTGGCAAGCATATGTTTGGCATTCTAACAACATGATCAACCCATTGGGGTTGTTCTCTCTGCAGTAGAGTTTGAATGCTTGGCAGTTTAGTTCAAGAAAGGACTTCTTCAGTGTTTTTATCTGGTATACATGATCCTACAGAGATGTGTACACTTCCATATGTTCTCAACAGACTGTCATCAATCAGTGCTGAAGCCATTGACTGTTTACTTCAGGTTGAAGTCAGTCCCTCCCTACTGGAGCTCCAACTGAAGAAGAGGTTTTGAATGCCATTAGGCTCCTTTCATGTGGCAAAGCACCTGGTGTTAATTCTATTCTAGCTGAGATTTGCAAGGTGGGGTCCATTGCTCATATGAAAGCTGACTGAGATTTCCCAGGATATAGAGCAAGAGCAGGTTATCCCCCACGAGTTCAAGGACCCCTCCATTGTCCATCTCTAAAATAGAAAAGGAAGTCGATTGTCCTGTAACAGTCACTGTGGGGTATCTCTCTTAGTCATTGCTGATCCTTCACCTGGAAGATAACCATCTACCTGAGAGCCAGTGTGGCTTCAGAAAGGGCTGAGGAATGAATGGTCCATATGCTGTTTGCTGCCCAACAACTTCAGGAGAAATGCCAGGAGCAGAACAGAGATCTGTACACAATGTTTGTACGTCAGTCTTGAAGGCTTATGGAAAATTATGTCAACATTTGGTTGCATGGAGAAGTTCATCGGTATTGCACATCAGTTTCATGACAGCATGCTTGCCCAGGTTCTGAAAAATGGAAGATTTTTTTGCTTCCTAGTCACCAGTGGAGTAAAACAAGGCTGTATGCTTGCTCCCATGCTTTTTAGCATGCTGTATTCAATTACAGCTACTGAAGAACCAAAAATTGTCATTCTTACCACTAAAATCCTTGGGTTGTCAAATAGTTCAACCTCAAAGAGGAGTGTGATTTTATCAGAGGAAATGACATTAAAGAAGATGTAGTTCCATTTACACCAAGTGTAAGATTAGAGACTTCTTGATTGAATCAATTAGAATGTGAACTGGACTTTCCTTCCTTCTATTTTTTTTTCAAAAGGAGGCACCAATTTTTTTTTGTTTTCATTTTTTATTTCTAGATATATACCTCAGAAAAGACAAGCTTTTAAAAAGCCTATTGTGTTTTAAATAGAGCTGCTTCACTAAAACTCTGGAGGGTCTTCCTCTCCCAGAAAGATATCTTTGTGATGGTAAATTGGACCATCTTTTGTCTCTACTAGATCACAGTCATTGAATGGGCATTGCCTCAGACAAACTGAGACAGGGAAAAGACTTTAATTTAGAAAGACCTCTAATCTTTTAGACCTTTAATCATTTTGAACTTTATCTTGCCACTGAACTTCAGTGACTCTGGAAGAGAGAGAGGCTGAAGACTTTTTATGCCCTACCTAATTCTCAAGCAAATACCACCCTTCTGATGTCATTAGCCCTCTTCAAGTACAAAGAACAAACTACTTCTAAGAACAAGAACTATACACCTCCTTGAATTAATCAAAGCCATTGATTGAGAGGCTTGGTCATACCCTAGAAGAATTTGCAAAAAGAGCAGAACTATCTCTGAACCAGATAAAGAATCCTAGGGCTAGAAGCAAATAGGATGGGGTTATACTGAGCTGAGCAAGAAAAGGAGTGGAAGGTATCATACAGGGAAAACCAGCTAAAGGAGAAAGAAAAAGTAGGATTGAGCTTGGATGGAAAAGAGATATAGAGGAAGGCCATGAGCTCTATTGGCACCTCACAGTAGAAGCCTCAAGCTGACACCACCAGTGTATACCTACCAAATGAGGCTATGCATGTATGTATGTAAAGGGCTATGCAAACCTCAAAGTGCTACAGAAAGGCTAGTTATTATAATAGCTATTATTATACCCCAAGTTCAAAAGCCTATTGGCATGGGACTCTCCTTATTGGTTGATATCAATGACCCTAAACTCAAGGAGTTGGTAAGAGGAAGAGAGATCTCATTATTCTTTTCCACCTTTACAGGTTCTCAGGCACTTCTGGAGCTTCTGGCTTCCAGCTTTGAGAAGGTGAATGATGTCAACCCTGCTTCCAGTTGATGTAGGAAGAAAAGACTCTGGGAATAGGGACATGATGGAGACTGCCAGCTCCTTTTTCATTATGCAAAGGTTTACAGTAACTTGATTTTTACCTCAACCACACAGAGACCAAGGATAACTAGAGACAAGTATAAATGTAAAGTTAGGCAGAGTCCAGCTTTTGCCTAAATGTTAGGAATTTACCCTAACAAGATTAGAAAGATTATGATTAAACTCATAATTTTTAATCTAAAATAAACTCTCTGAAGTTGCAGAGTAGGGAACCATGTGGATCCTAGTGAAGAGGGTGCCCAAAGAGGGTTAGGGTGCCTGAGACCCCAAAATACCAACACGCCGGGTCCTGCGGAAAGAATTCCACTCAAATCTTCTCAGCCAAGGAAAAAGCAAAGTTTATTGAAAGATATGGGGTAGACTCTTACAGAGTAAGTCTGTGCTAAGCTATTGCAAGGCGCTTTCACACCAAGTAGAGGGAAGATGGGATTCTATATACAGAAAGGTTGTGGGAGGAATCTAGGGG
>CM053601.1:146742126-146775287 GCA_028646575.1 Pseudocheirus occidentalis
TGTAGCAACAGATGTGCTTTCTGTCTTTTGGAGAGTTTTGGAGCTTGAAAATCTGTTTAGAGTCCCATTTTATGAGTTTTTAGTGTGTTTGTGTGGGAGTTGTGGTGCTTTGCTGCTTCTACGCCGCCATCTTGGCTCCGCCCCCAATATTGCTTTTCTTAATAGAAAAGTCAGAAAGAAAATAAGAGTTGAGTAGTTCTGTCTTCTCTCTTTCACTGTTATCATTAGCCCATCTATCTTAAATAGTAGTTATTTCTTTTCTTTGATTTTTTTTTCTTACCCACAAAATAGAATTATAAAACCAGCTCCACAGTTTTGCCTATCAGCTAAGTTTTATTGCTCCTGGCACTATTCTTAGATGACTTGCCATACTTTGAAAATAGAAGCCTGAGCAATAACTCTGGAAACATGATATGCTTAGTACCTTTTCCTTCTTTAATAATTAATCATCTGTTTTCTCAGAGAACATACTTTATAAAGGGATTTGTTTTGATGTTTCTTGGCAGTATCTGTTGTGTCAAAACAAAATACATCAGTAAACTTTTAAAGAATTAAATTTGGAATTTTAAAAGATCACTAAAAGGGAGTGCGAAAGCGACAAGCCAACTTCTATCTTCATGGGTGCTCTGCCAAAGGAGATTTGTAATCCATGTAACAAATGTTATACCTCAAAAATTTGTTATGAGGAAACCTCTTTGTAGATCTTATAGTGTCATATATTGGTGATGTTATTTACTGTAAAAAAGCAGAATGTAAGGCTAAGGAATATCCCTAACCATTGCTAGAATTCTCTCCCTCCTTATCTCTACCTCCTGGCTTCCCTGTCTTCATTCAAGTCTCATCTAAAACCCCAGCTTCTATAAGAAGTTTTTCCTAGTACCCTTAATATTAGTGCCTCCCTTTAAGGATTCTGTTACTTTCTCCTGACCCTATGACCTTTCCCTTTTGCACATAACTGTCAATCACTGTCTCCTTTTCTGTAACCCTACTGCTTCCCTCAAATAACCAATGGAAAAAGAAAAAAAGAAAACACTTGTAAAAAAATATGCATAGTCAAGAAAAAAAACCAAACCCATATTGACCATATCCAAAAATTTATGTTCATAATGACCTTGAATCAATAACCTTTCTCTAAAGAGTTGGACGGCATGCTTCATCATTGGTCCTTTGGAACTGTGGATGGTAATTGGGATCATCAGAGTTCTTCAGTCTTTTACAATTTTGTTTACAATGTTGAATGTATTTCATAAATTGTTCTCTGGGTTTTTCTCCCTCGTCTCTGTAGTAGTTTCCTGAAAAAAAGAGTCATAAATGGGGAAAGAAAGAAAAGATGGGTGCTGGGGGGGAAGGGAAGGGGAATGTCAAAGCCTCATTGAGCAAGACTTCCTCCTCCCCATCTGGATCTGTCCACAGTGCTGAATATCTTTACAGTCTTCCTGTAAAGGTTGGATGAATTTTCCTTGGTGGATGAAGGTTTCAGATTTCCCTAAGGAACTGAATTTATTCCCTAAAATGATGTTTAAGACTCTCTTGTTCTACCAGAGTTATGGGAAACTCCATTTCTCTCTTTGCTAAGTTTACAAAAGCATAAAACCCGTCTCTTGGGCTTTTAAAAGAGAACAATGAATATAATCCATACAACTCAGAATAACCAATGGCAAGTCATGGATACTGAAAACATGATAAAGAGGTGAGGTCATATTTTTCCAAAACCTTTGAATGGCTGTGTAAAAGTGACCCACCATCATAGAAGAGATAAAATGGGTATGGAACGGGGTCCAGGTAATTGACATCAAACACAAAAAATACTTTTTGAATAATCAAGATCCCAGAAGAGGAAACTATTGAAAGATTCTGACTTGATCCCACTCTAAGAGCTCTCAGTCCCTGAATCTCAGGACTACTACTATTATTCAGTTTCTCTTTTATTATATATGACATATAAAAATAAATGGGATGGTAATGAATACAGTAACTGACATTGGTAAATTTCATTTTGTTAAAGGAATTATACATCTTTTTGATACTATTCACAGTATATATGAATATTCTCTACTCATACCAAGTGCTCAAATTTCCTTCATTTAGTATAGAATAAGAAACAACATATCTAGCACAGTTAATTGCATATGAGATAGCAAAGAAAAGTCAGGTAATGCTGCTGTATACACAGATCTCTATATTTCCTCTTCTCTTCTCCTTATGCACTTTTTTCTATGCTAAATATATAACTCAAACAATGCAGGGAGTAGAAAAATTTGGCCCATATATATGCTCAGATACATGCCCATAGCTTTAAGTTATTTTGGTAACTTGATTTCAAGGTACACATCTTCATGTGTGTGTGTGTGCATGTGTGTGTGTGTGTGGTGGGGGGCAGAGAATGATTTATATTTTTCTTAGCAAAATGTTTGCAGGTTACATAAACCCAAAGATTGTACAAGAAGGGATTTGAACACTACAACACTTCTCTACATGCCAATGTCAAATACTTTCGGTGAAGCACCTTTTCCTTATAGTGAAGAGGTAAGAGTCAGAAAAGAAACTAGAAAATGAGGATTACTTAAAAGGATATGATGAATTCCATAACAATTGAATTTGGATTCTCAAAATAAATTATTTCCATTCCCATTACTGATAAGAATTTAGGGAAAAAGCACAATTAAGAGATGGTAGAATTTCTCTGACTGAAATTTATAGCAAACCAGGTAACTCAAAATATATTGTACCCAGTTTTTAGTCTGAAATCTTTTTTTATTTTTTTGGTTTTTGGAGGGCAATTGGGGTTAAGCGACTTGCCCAGGGTCACATGGCTAGTTTTTTGTGTTAAGTGTCTGAGGCCGAATTTGAACTCAGGTCCTCCTGACTCCAAGGCTGGTGCTCTATTTATTGCGCAACCTAGCCGCCCCTTTCTGAAATCTTTTAAGGTAAATCATTTTGATTTTTAAAAGTTTATCAACTACTTATAAATAATTGCTATCTTAGTCTTAAAACTGATCTAACTATAACAGCTATAATCTACTTGAAATTTCAACTTAAAAATGGATGATCGTAGTCTAAAGGAAATTTAGGGATCATTGAGTATAGTCCTCTCATTTTACAAATGACCATACTGAGGCCCCAGGAAGGTTGTAAAGGGTCTAAGGTCACACTGGTACTTAGTGGCAGGGGCAGGATTGGATCCTAGGTCCTTTGACTCCACATCTAGCACTTTTTTCTCTACTCTATGTTGCCTCCTTCCTAAGTCAGCACAAGACTCTGGAGGGTAAGGAGTCCCAATTAATTGGAGAAATTAATAAAAGAGCAGACATCAACATTTGATTACCATTTCCTAGAGAAACTTAGTCAGTTTTCATAAAGAGGAGACCCAAAGAGCTGACTCTGCTTCTGCCAGCCAATAGTTGTTTTCCACGTCAAGTAAAAAAACAGGACAACCTACGACCACGCTGAATCAAAATATAAATTCATTTAAAATATTTTAAAGGAGATTGGTAGAAAATCATGAGTAGTATGACCTAACAAAAGAGCAATAATTAGTGGAGGAAAAAATATACAGAAAGTTTGGCAAGAGAACAAAACAAGAAAAAAATGATCCTGAGAGCATTTAAAAAAATAAAAGTGGAAGAACAAACAGAAGAAAATAGGAGGAAATCTGTAGAGACTTATACAATAAACTTATTTTCTCCATCAATTGCACTGGAACTACCACCTTTGGATTAATACACAATTTATTGAAAGATACAACAATAAAGATAACTCTGACAATTATGCAATTGCTAATATCAAGTGATGCATAAACAGATGTATACTTGCCAAAAGTGTTTGCTACTACAATAGATGTTCAGTAGGGGCAGCAAGGTGGTGCAGTGAATAGAGTACCTGCCCTGAAGTCAGAAGGACCTGAGTTCAAATCCAGCCTCAGACACTTAACACTTACTAGCCATGTGTTAAGCAAGTTGCTTAACCCCAACTGCTCTCCAAAAAGCAAAAAAGAAAAAAAAAAAGAAAAGAAGATGTTGAGTGCAGACTTCAAATGAAAGAGGTATTTCCTATATATATTAAGGTCCTGCAAATGCACTTACTTGTGGGTGGCATGGTGCTGACAGCATCAAGCCCAAGAAGTCCCCAAGATCTATCATTCATAAATGAGATCAATAATCACTCAAAATAATTCTGCCTAAATATTCACAGAAAATACCAAGTGGATGAAGAATGCCTATATGCAGTTAGATGGGCAACCCAAAAGAGCTCATCTTTTTGTAGCTATATCTTGGACAAACACCTTGAATGGGCCTTGAGCTGGACCTAGAATTGAATAAGAAGTGGATGGCCTAGGTTGAATTTGGGAAATTGTTCAGACCTTAAATGATGCAAATGAATCAAAGGCCCATTATTTTAACTATAATATTCTTCCAGTGATGCTATATAGCTATGTAGGATGGAATTCTACAGCCTCTCATTTAAGTGTTCCGTTTTCCAGAGGACACAGAGGAAAAGCATGGGATGAGAGTGGGTAGCATAGAATATAGGACAGGCCAGTAGTACGGATTTATAGTATTATCCTGCAAGAGAAAAGAACTCTGGGTTACTAGGGAGTAAAATAGTTAACTCTTCTGGTGAGTCTTATCTCCCAGGGATTTATACAGTCTTATAGACAGACTAAGAGTTAGGTATTATTCCACTTAGGAGAAAGCACTTGGGGTAAACTTACTCTCCTGAACCTACTCAACTCACATAACTGAGTATTATTAAAGTACAAATTCTGAGTTTCTGCCTCTACATTATCTTGACTTATGTCTTTTCATTGGTATCCAAAGACTCTGGATGGGAGAGTGAGGCTTTGCACAGCTCTGCCATGCTTAAATCCAAATTTACTCAAAAATTAAGATATCACCCTTATGATGCCATTGGCTCTCTTTGCGAACAAAGGACAAACAACAATCTGTGAGTAGTAGTATCAGCTTTCTGGGAACCCAACGACCTGCTATTTCTTCTCCTTCTCCTTCTCCTTTTCCTCCTTCTCCTTCTGCTTCTATCTTTGGGGTCTGGAAGATAAATTTCCTCCCCCATCCCTGACCATTTATTTATTTTGTTATTGTTTTTTTCCCTCAAAAGCTGGAACAATTAACTCTGTCTCATGTAGTTTTCACTTATGATTTCTTGAAACATAGTTCTGAAAAGACAGGCTTTGAAAAAGCCCATTGTGATTCCAATGGAGCTATTTGACTATGCCTTTAAACCGAAATCACTTTGGTTTTCATTGATTGACCAATAATAGGTCCCAGCCCAAGCTTCACTCACTCACTCACTGTTTGGTTTTTGATGGCTCAGAGTGAGTGTAAGTAGCAATTATTTTCTGTTCTGGTCAGAAATTCAGAGGTTCTTCCCCCCAGATTGATTCTTTTGTAATGGCAAACTAGCCATCCTTTATCTCAGCGCCTACCAGTCCTTAAATCATTGAAGGGGCCTAGCCTTAGACAAACGGACACTTGGGAAAGACCTCAGTTTGAAAAAGCCAAGGTCACCCACTGTATCCTGGGCCATCGCCAGTCATATTGACTTATGTCTTGCCACTGGACTCTGATGACTCTGGAGGAGAGAGTGAGGCTGATGACTGTGCACAGCTTTGCCTCACAGCCAATTCACTTGTAAGTCAAGATATCACCCTTATGATATCATTGGTCCTCTTCAAGAATAAAGGGTGAAGAATAAAAACAATGACAAAAAGTTATAGGATCATTACTACTCACCCCTACACACAAAGGCAACCAAATAGATATCAGCAACCAACAAATTATAAATCTCATTTCTAATAAATCTGTAAATTTTTAAAAGACTGATATACGAGGATAATCATATGAGTTTAACCTTGATGAAAACATGGAAACTGAATGAACAGGCTTCCATGAGTGATTTTTGACAGCAGACCATATCTTTATAGTCAAACAGTTGACTGGAGGTATAAAGATATGTGTTTATATTTATACACAAATATGTGTATAAATATAAATGCATACATATATACATATACACACATATGATGTACTGTATTTATTTTCAAAAAAGCATTTAAGTAGAACAAAATGTAACTTTATTGGTTCTCCTCAAGCAAAGCATCTCTCATATTTACTAAAATTACAAAAGATTCTTGCAAATACAGCTACAAAGATCATTTTGTACAACAGTCTACAAAGTATCAACATCAGGCAATACAAAAAACAGGAAGATAACGCAAAGATTTTCACCAGTGTTATGGTGGCAGTCTGAAGGGGCAAGTTAAGCCCCTCTGTGAGAAATGAGATTATACAAACCAAGGCCCCAACTCAATAGGACCTTTCTATTACCCTGAGTTGTTTTGGAACAGAAAATGCTGGGAACATGAGGGCTGCACTTCTTCTGGGACCCTGGCCAGGACCTTGAGAAGAGATATGGTTAACTGCCCAACTCCTGGAACTAGCCATTCCAAGGAAACATCACTCTTGGGGTGCCTTGGAGGGGTTGACCTCCCTCCCCGGCCTCATACAAGGTATGATGCATTCTAAAAAACACCTGGCAGTAAGCCTTCTTTGTTCTCAGCACTACTTAAACTGTAAGATTCAGACCCCAAATTGGAGTCTCCATGGAGGAGACGTCCTACCTGAGACCTTCCTGAGAGGAACCCTGATGGCTGTATCTGGGATTCCCCAGCTTGTGTGGTCAGGTGTTGGTGCTTCTCTGCATCGGTGATGACTGTAAATATGTATAGATGTATGCCACTAAGCAGCTGGAGCCCTGCCACTCACGAGTGGGACCCTGATGGAGAGATTGTGGATGTGTGTGTGTGTGTGTGTGTAAATCATACCTGCTCTTATTTTACTATTCCTAAGCCTTTACTCTGTTATCTCTGGCTTCCTTCCCACTTGCTTATATTCTAAATAAACTATATTGGATCTTTTGAAGTGCTGAGTGTTCCATTCACGTGAATCCTGAACCTCCTTAATCAGAAGGGTCCTATATGTCATTCAAATAGAAGAAGGATTTCATGATATTCTCTTTGATGTTCCTGTTATGGGTAAAATTGAACTAATTGTTTATTAAATGCCTTAGGACCTCTTCAATGAGATACTTTGGCCATTCAAAAGAGATTAGCTCAATCAGACACACCTGAAAAACAAAATGAACGAAAAATATCTGCTGCTATATGCAATTAGATGTGTAGTTCACTGAATTAGTCCATTGGTATTTGTGCATCTTGACAGACGCTGCATAGTCACAATAATCTGAGTCTAGAACTGAATAGAAGGAGATAAGAATTGGCCAAATTAAGGAAATTCTGCCATAATTTTGGTAATCTCAAACTGAAGTCTTCTGCAAAAGTTTACCTTTTAAACACTAGCAATTCTTCTGATGATGTTCATCATTGTGAACATGATCTTAAAATAATTAAAATTGGGGCAGCTAGGTGGCACAGTGAATAGAGCACTGACTCTGGAGTCAGGAGGACCTGAGTTCAAATCTGGCCTCAGACACTTAAAATTTACTAGCTGTGTGACCTTGGGCAAATCATTTAACCTCAATTACCCTGCCCTCTTCCCTCCAAAAAAAAAAGCCAAAAAAGAAATTAAAATCGCAGGTCAAAAAAATATAAAATGAGTGTAAGTAAGCTTCATATTAAATAGAATTTGTAAAGTGTTACAGAAGACATCATCATGGATCTATATGAGAAAAGGAGATAAACCAGGAATGAGGTAAGAGTAAGAGGTTATATATACAGCTCAAATATTTTACCTTGATATCCACCAAATATTGAAAAAAAATAAAGAAGACCTTCAGAATGACAGATGAATTTTAATAGAGAATATACAGACAAGAATAAGATAAGAAGTGGATGACTTGTACCAATGAGTCACTGAAGCATTAATGAATCGTTATATCCTAGAATGATGCTCAAGTAATGGTTAAATGAATGAGTGACTAAGGTCTTACACTAGGTGAACTTCCTAATATTTCATATGGAAAAATGGAGGCCCAGACGGGAAGGTAACTCGCTTCCAAGTCAGTTGTGAGAGATGTTCATTGCTAGATGTCTTTGACCTTTTAATAGAGAATGAATCAAAGTAATGTTGTGGAGAACTGGAATTTTGATTACCTCATTTCTTCAACTGAAATACTTTTGCTTATTGCTAGGGATTCAGCTCCAAAGTTATTTATGAATTCAATTACATTGTTCTTGCAAACTTTCTGCTAACAGGCCCATGAGATGGCAACATCAAACCAGTATTTCTAAGTTCCTCCTTTTGGAAATCTCTTAGGAACTAGGAGCACCAATAACTGAACAACAACAAAGAATTTCTCACAGGAATGAATTCTAAAAAGCTACGCTTGAAACATTATGGGAGTGGAAATCTCACTGACTATCACAGACACCTCATCAGAGACATTTTAATGAATGTATGGGCCAAACAACAACAAAGGATTTCTTACTGGAATGAATTCTAAAAAGTTACACTTAAAACACCATGGGAATGGAAATCTCACTATCACAGGCACCTCATCAGAGACATTTAAATGAATGTATGAAAACCCTAAATATCAAAATATGAATATCTTTAAAGCATTGAGTACCATTCACTACACAGAACAAAAATATCAGCTCCCTAGAGAGTTGTTGGAGATGAAAAGTGAGATTCCATGAGAAGGTAGATGTGACTTTGTTGACAGAGTTGATTATTATAAGTTTAATGCGTTAAAATCTGTGTGAGATATTCGTTATTTATAGCCTAAGCTCTTGGCTGGGGCTGTGCCCATCAGGTCTCTGCTGATATAAGAAGAAGGACTAAGCACTCAATCTGTCTCTTGACTAAGCCAAAACTTAGGGAGGGAGATACAAGGTTTCTATTCTGAACTAACTCCACTACTCATAATCACTCCAAGTGAGAGGGAATATAGAACACCTAAAGTCAAAGCTGAGGCAAAAACTAGGAATGGAGGCAGGCTGTCTAGAAAGGTGGGTCAGCCAAACCAACCTGTACCTAGAATTGTTTTTAAAGTAGAGGTTCTCATCCTGGAATATGTATATACTGGTTTTAAAAAAAAGGCTTGGCAAAAGGATATGAGGGATATATGGTAAGTAACCATATTATCTTGTTGAAATATTCCCCAAATAGTAGTATTCATGAAAAAAAATTGTGGTTTGTACAGTTAGGAGGCAAAAAGGAATTATTCACAGAATTATTTCTATTGAACAAAACCCAATGAATAAATATAAAATCCTTTCCATGTTGAATTAGAAAAATAATATGCAATAATATTCTATTTTAAAGATACATTAAGTGGTCTCTACAATAATCAGAAATTTTGATTTATTGTCTTTTTGGAGGGGGGAAGGCAGGGCAATTAGGGTTGTGACTTGCCCAAGGTCACACAGCTGGTAAGTGTTAAGTGTCTGAGACCAAATTTGAACTCAGGTCCTCCTGACTACAGGGCTAGTGCTCTATTCACTGCACCACCTAGTCGCCCCTCCTGATCTAATTCTTGGCAGCCACTAGCAGTAAAAAACAAACAAGCAAAAACCTTCGGGGGTGGGGGAGAAATAAGTCAAGAGAAAGCTAGTGTTCTTTCAGCGACAGCGGAATATTGGAACCACTGAGCCATGTAAAGAGCAGGGGCCCCAGACTTTAGAGAGGTGGGAAGGAGAAAGCATTGGTGGGCTGCTCTCCAGGGCTCACAAGAATTTTCAGACGTTTAACAGCCACAAAGGCTCTAGACGCCGTGGTCGAGTTTTTGCTTTTTCTTCTTAAGGGTTATTTGAGAAAGGGCTGGCTTTAGAGTCTGAAAGATCTGACTTGACCTAATCGTTCATTCTCCTAGGGAAGAATCTTCACAATTAAGTTATTAATGAGCCTCTGAACTACATTGGTGCAGGGAGTTACGGTCTGACTCTCCAAAATAAAAAAAAAAAAATGCCATCGTCAATGGGGCCCGGCGCGGTGCAAACACCAGCCTCTTGAGAGCGGGAGGACAAGCGTCCAGCCTTTTCTGCTTGTCCCACGCCTGCACGCTAAGAGGCCCATGTGTAAGCACAGGCGCATGCGCATGCGCGGCACCAGCCCAGCAAGGCCGCGAACGCCGAAGTACCTCGGGCTGAGCCGTCAAGGGGCGGGGCCGAGCCCAAATCGCGCGTTTCTTGGGGGCGAAGGAGGAGGGGGCACCTCGGTTCGAGACCGGAGCTTGTGCCGGGTTCCGTGACTACAATACGGAAACTAGTATCCCAAAATAGAGGTACCCTTCATACCCGAGTCAAACTTAAAACCTAGTAGGCGGAAGTACTGACAAACTTACTTCCGGTAGGATTCCAAAGCCCCGCCCTCCATCAGCCGAGCACCAATCACAGGGATCCCCGGGAACCTGCTCACGCATGGACGGGGTGCAAGCACGCATGCTCGTTAGATCGTGTCGTCGGCGTCCCCGGTGCAGGCAGCGGGTACCCGGCCGGGGTCGGACTCGAACTCCTGCTAGGGCTCCCTGGGGGGCTCTGCGGGGTCGGCGGCACACGAACCGCCATGCGGCTGGGCTCCGGGGCCTTCGCCGCCTGCTGCGTGGTGATTGAGGTGCTCGGGGTCGCGGTCTTTCTCCGGGGTTTCTTCCCGGTGTCGGTGCGCTCCGCGTCCCGGGTCCAGCCCCTGTCCCCTGCGCCGGAGCCCGCGGCAGGTACGGAGGCTGAGCCTCCCCTCCCTCGGTCCCGGGCCTCCTCGCTACGGTCCTGTCCTCTCGCTGCCCGCCTTTCCCTCCTCCCCTCAGGAGCCTTCCCTTGGTGCCCCCCTCCCCCGGCCCCCGTATACTCTAGGTGAGAGAGGTGACCTTCCCCC
This sequence comes from Pseudocheirus occidentalis, assembly GCA_028646575.1. Classification (NCBI taxonomy): domain Eukaryota; kingdom Metazoa; phylum Chordata; class Mammalia; order Diprotodontia; family Pseudocheiridae; genus Pseudocheirus; species Pseudocheirus occidentalis. The sequence goes on from CM053601.1 coordinate 146,752,974, forward strand.
CAGCATCCTCTCCTCCATATCCCTCCTCTCTGCCCTCCCTCTTGTACCCTCCCACACACATTTCAGCTAAGGGGGTGGACCCCTCCTTGCCCCATGTTCCCTTTGCCCCCTAGGTAAGGGCTCCCTGGAGGGGGGTAGAGGGGCCTCCCCCAAGTCTGATAGAAGATGGGCTCACAGTTAACAGGACTAATGGGCTCTTCTGCCGTTTTGGGTCCTTGCGCTCAACTCGCACCCTTCCCTGCCTCAACCTGGACATTCCTCCCGAAAGATCTAGCACCTGACCCTTGGTCTCTCCAAAGATGCCTTCAGTTTGCCTATGTCCTGACCCATTCACGAGCGCTGTGGTTCCTTCAGTTCAGCTCGTGAAAATTTGTTGAGGCCCTTCTATGTGCAAGGCATTGTGTTTCCAATTTCTTTGCACCCCGTATGATGGTGAATTTTTAGTTCATGTTACGTACAGCTCGTTAAAGGCTGCAAAGAGACGGGAACCTTAGCCCTCTCCTCCCATTTTAAATGAAACCGGGACAAAGTACATCCTAAAGTGATGTCTTGACTTTTGCGGGGATTGGATGTAAGTTAGAGTTGGCACAAAGCTGACACTAGGGAAATAAAGTTGTTACACGGGCACATTTTACAGCCACGACAGGCATAATTAATCACCTAGAGTCCAGCGATGTGATTTGGGAACCCATGCACAACGTAGCACGATGGTAGTGAAAGTATGTAATCTGGTGAGGTCTCAATGCAGGATTCCCTGCCTCCAGTGGTTCTGAAGCACAGAACCCTGATTTGTGACTTCCACACCCTCCTTTCTAGGGCCTGTTGAACTAGTTCCCCTGGTCCTGGATTTTAAACACACTTTCCCCCAAACCCCACCCCCAATGGGGAAAAAATTCATTTGCATACTTACTAGACTAGTTACTGTTTTTTTCCATTCCATCATTGCCCAGCAGAGCATGACATCTAAAATAACTGGGATAATGAGCTTCAGTGGTTTGGGAGCAATTGGTCCCTAAAAGAAAGTATTAACAGCTTCAGATATGAATGTATATATTCTTAGAGGATGATATTTCAGAACTTAAGATGATCTGTTTTAGAGCCTGGTCACTCAGCTTTACTGGTATGAAATTTTATTCACTGGGATACTACTGACCCCTTGAAAAATGGTTCTAAGTGCAAATTTTTGGTTTTGTATTTTTAAAATCACTTCAGAATCTTTGAATGACATCAGGAAAGTATACAAACATTTCCCCCTTTTCCCTGTTAACATATGTTGGACATATCCTCCTCTATCGTCTTTCCCATGTATGTGTGTAACATGTTCCCTGGGTTTGGGAGAAGGGAGAGGAACAGTCATTAGCTTTTCTTTCTACTGGGCCTTGGTATCAAAACATCTTCCACTTAAATGGAAAAAGATTGTCCATTTTATGGTTGAGGAATCCTGATGATACCCAGAGAATTTTCTGGAACTTATAGCATATAAAACAATGTGATATTGCTGGACATTTACTGTTCCTTGGCATCCTGCAGAGCTGAGTGACTGTCCAATTCTCCCATAACTCCCTCAAAGAGCCCTGCCATCCCCTTCTGCCCCCAAGCTTTCACAACTATCTAATATACAGTAACATTCGGTAAGTGATGAAAACAAAAATGCATGAACTGATTTTACCTTTAATTTCTGATTCAGAGACATCATAAATGGAGAGTTGGGTTTGAGTCTTTACTCTGACACATCACTGTAACTGGATTTACTTAACCATCCTGAGCCTCTGTGTTCTTATGGAACTAATATTCTTTTGTCTAATTGTGTACAGATGTGAGTAATCACTACCATATTTGGCATTCCTTACCCTTGTGTGAATAGGTGGAAATTGCCAATAATTGCTCAGATTATTCAAATGCAGAGCAGAGGTATCAAGCATAAGATCTGTAGCCTCCAAAGAGACCTGAACCAGATTAAAATGTGATTGGGAGATATTTAAGAAAAGAAAAGAAAATACAATAAAACAGATAGAACATTACATTTTAAAATAGTCCTTTTGCAGCCTGTAGGGGGATCGTTATGTCTAGATTAGTGGCCACATTTCTATTTGTTTTTTACACCACTGCTCAAGAGGAATGAACACCTTCCATACCATTTCCCCGCCTCCCAGCTCACTTGACCTCCAGTAGCCCATCTGCAGTACAGTTCCAATCATTACCTTAGGTTTCCTCTCCCATGGTTCGCTGTAGCTTATGTAGCTTTGACAACCTGGCAGAATGACTTCCCACTTCTGTTGAGCTCCTCCCAAACATCCATCATGTCCTTTGCTACATACTGCCAAATCCCAAAATTACTCCTCCCTGTGCCAGTATTGATTTTAGGTTAGCTTCAGCATCGGTACTTTTGATAGCTCAATGCAATATATTAGTATGGTACCTTTTTGATAGTAGAAATCCCCAAGTGAAATTATTCAATCAAAGCACAGCTCCACCAATATCTTCTTTCTTGTTTGCTGTGGTCCGTGGGGACTGACTTTCTGGCTCCCTATAAGCTACAGCTGGCTGTTATTTCTTACTAGGGTTTTTCCTAACCTCATCTTTTCCTCCTGTATTCTGGCCCTGAGCAGGTAGGCAGGCAGTCCTCTCAGGAGTCCATAGGGTTTGTTTTTAACTTTAGAAATTTTATGGGTTGGTATGAGAGGATATCAACTTTCTCAATAGTTATTAATCTGTAACGATAAAGTCTTAGAATAATTTCTTAGCTTTTTTCTTTGACTTGTGCTAATCTGTATTTGTTTGGATAGACCCTGGCCATTTCTTCCATCCCTCCTGTATCCCTCCTTTAACACCACTTTCCTACCTGTTCCTCCAGTAGAATAAGATCGATCACAAACATAAATGGAGACTGTGTCTCCCTTTTTGCTTCCCCTAGGAAAGCCGCCTTCTGTCATTCTCAGAGGTCACACATTCTTTTTTCCTTACTGGAATTTTTGGCTTGCTGTACTCTATGCCATGGTTGTGAGTTATATTGGTTTCTGTTGCTTTTCCATTATATTTTCTTTATGGCTCTCCTTCATGTCTGGAATAATTTCCTTCACCTCTGCTCTAAAGAATCCCATTTGCTTCAAAATTCAGCCCAGACACTGCCTTTTACATAAAACCTTCCCAGACTTTTTTTTTTAATTTCCGTTGTTTCTCTAGTGCTTAGTACAGTACCTGGCATAAATGCTTGTTGGTTTGACTTGACCCCTTCTACCTCCAGCTACTGGTACCCCCTTTGCCCTAAATAACCTTGAATTTATATTGTATATATTTGTATATGTACATGTTATCCCCCGTGCAGTATAAGCTTAAAGTAAAGGCCTGTTGGATTTTTGTTTTTGAATCATCAAGGCCTAACACATTGCTGGACACATAGAAGGCACTTAAAAATAATCCTTATTGATTAATGTAAACTATACATTTAATTTTCTTGTGTTGAATATTTTGATCACCTGCATTTCATTTCTTGCCAGTAGAAGGTCTAGAGAGGTTATATATGTCTGGAAAAGTTACTAGAGAAGGAAATTAGTTCACAAGTAGTATGAAGTTCAGTAGGAGAATCTCTTTACAAGCTCAGTAGCAGAGCATAAGAATAACAAGGTTCTACTGGATATATGTAACACAGTATTGGGTTTTGAACCAGCTTTGGTTCAAAATATATATATTTTCAAATATAATATATAATTCCATATACAATATATAATTTGTGATGTATATGTTACTGCAGTAGTGTTTAGTAAACATCCCATCATTTTGCAATAGTCTTTAAGAGTATTTTTAATATTAACTCTTTTAACAATTTTGTGTCAAAGGAATTCAAATCCTTTTCTTTTCCCCTTTTTAAATACTTTGCAGGAACAAGTTCCAACTGGACCCAGCTTCCACGTCCTCTCTTCAGAAAGGTTGTTATAATGCTGGTAGATGGCTTGAGAGGTGATTTTGTATTTGGATCAAAGGGTGTGCAGTTCATGCCTTATACAACATTTCTTCTAGAAAAAGGATTCACTCATAGTTTTATAGCAGAAGCAAAGCCTCCCACTGTCACTCTGCCTCGAATCAAGGTAAACAGTTTGATATGATGTTCTATGACCTCGTAGTTTAACTGTCTTGTGGTTCAGAGTGGCTGTGTATATCCCGCTTCTTAAAATCCACACTTAATACCTTTATTCTTTCCCACTCTTTGTAAATTAACTTAGGGCTTAGTAGTAATGCAGGAGATGGTCTGGAAATGTCCCCAATAACATTGTCTAGTACCTTGGTATCGTGCCTTCTGTTAGCAATGGAAATCAGTACTTGCACAATGACTCCCCAGGAAAAGCACTTTGGAATCTTTGTCCCTAGAAGGGCTCTAGGGGAGCTCTGATGGAGGAAGGAGCTGTATGTAGCTTTATCATTCAGCAAGATCTAGCTTCTGGTTTTTCACACCCATGCATGATTGTATTTAGTCATTATAATCTAGAAGTTTAAAGAGTCACAAAATTTTAGAACCAAAAGGGATCTTGGGGGAGACTGTGTCCAAACATGTTATCTTAACATCTGAGGGAATACACCCTGGAGAGTTAAAGTGACCGTGGAACTACTTCATAAAAGAGCTGGAACTAGAGGAAGTACTTTTGTTCCTTCAGCTCTGGACACAGAGAACACTGTCGTAGGTACCAGGGCAGATACCAGGTGTAACTAAGGTGTGGTCTCTGAACTCTCTGTGGGGATAAGACATGAACAGATAGCTAAACACAGTGTCCCAAAAGTCTTAGTGCAGCATGAACTCTTAATAACTGGCACTTCAGCCTTTTTCTTTGTATACTTTAATAGCTTTAAAAGACACTGAGATTTCTGGGACATACAGTACTAGTGCATTAGAAATGTGTAAACAATGTGTTAGTGACCATTGAGATTAGAGGTGATCCTTAGTGAAGGAGGTAGTATTTTGTTTGAGTTTAAAGGAGGTAGGAATTCAGCCAGTCAAGAAGAACAGGAGGAGGATGTTTATCAAATAAAGATTAATATGGCTCCAAAATGAAAGCATATAGGCATGCTAGCAGGACAGAGGGGAATGTATTGTGGGGAAGGAGGAATAGAAGTCAATAATACCATGAATTAGGAGAGATGTGTGTTGTGTATGTGGAGGAGATGCTGGATTGGGCTAGGCAAAGAAGTTATTTATTTGATAGATCATGGGGAACCACTGAAGGTGATTGAGTCTAGGAATAACGTGGCCAGTTCTGTGAGCTTTTGGTAGTGCTACCCCTCCCCTCTTCCCCAACTTCTTAGGCCTGTGAATTCATTGGTATAGGTAACTCCTAATGAGGAAACTCTCAACCAGTGCAGATAGGCACCTGTTCTGCAGCTCATGGGGACACTGATAAGTTAGATGACTTTTCCTGTTAGGCAGCCTGGGAATTAAACCTGGGTGTTCCTGACTAAGGCCAGCTCTATCCACTATACCATGCTGCCTCTTGGTCAGTGGCTAAGGAAAATAGTTTGGCAACAGTATGAGGGATAGATTGGAGCAGGAGAGAGTAGAAGTGGGAGATATCTGTGAATGTGTCTGTGATGTTATAGGTGGATGGTCATGAGGGCTGTAGTGGTGGAGTTGATGAGGTTTGGGGGTGCTGGGTCCCTGAGAATGCCAAAGCAGAGTTGCCTGGAATGAAGCCTTCTCTTAGTAAAGTGGCAGAAAGTTTATTGTAAATGCTTTAGCAAAAGCTGGCAAGGGTCCTTAGGTAACCTGCGATATAGTGAGGGTGGTGCTGGGGCTTCTGTGGAAAAGGGACATAGGACAGGAATGCCAGGGATGCTAATTAGGTAATGGTAGGGATCCAGGGGTCTCTGGGAGCTACAGATGGGAAAATGCAGGGAGTGTTGCAGACATAATTTTGTTGATACCAGACATTGAAGGAGTTGTCAGAGACATGGACCTTGGGGTCTGGCATGAAGGAGAGTATTTGGGCCAGCCAGGGACAAAAATCTTTAGGACAGGTATCCCATGTCCTGATAAGAGAATGTGTTCTGCAGCAGGAGAAATTTTTCTTGCTGGATAGGAGCCTACTGAGAAATTGGGAGGCTTACAGAGATATGATCTTAGGGCTGGGGCCCAAGCATCCTGTCAGAATGGCCCTAGGAACAGAGATAAAGGAATGGGTGGAGAAGTTGGTCTAAAGGGTGGACTAGAGGGAAGAGTCACACCAGGGTTTCAGGATTGGGAGATGGTGCCTGATGGGACCACAGAATACAACCAGCGACGCCAGAACGAGGACCTCAGTTAGGGCCAAGAAAATAAGGGACATGTCTTTTTGGGACCTGCTGAGTTTGAAGTATGGTCGGGACATGTGGGCAACTGTGTCTTGTAGGCAACTGGAGATGAGATTTGAGCTGAACAGGGAAGCCAGATCTGGAGATGTAGATTTGGAAGTTATAGAAATGAAGAAGCTTGCAGATAGAGAGTATAGAATGGGAAGAGAAAAGGCAGTGTGGTTAGTGGGGAAAAGCTAGAGCTTTAGAATTCAAAGGTGATACAGAATCCCAGCTCTGCTTAATAAATATTTCTGGCTCAATTGGAATGTTTTCAGCCTTTGGATAAGCACATAACCTCGTAGTGCCTCCATTTCTTCATCTTTTGTGTAGTAGAGGGTTATTTTCCAAGAAGTCCTATAACTGTGCCAGCAACAGGAGTAGTTAGAAAGATAACCAGAGTGGCTCCTTGGTGAAGCCATGGGAGGAGGGAACATGCAGTGTGAGAGGCTGGTCAGCTGGGTGAAAAGTAACAGAGGTCTAGAAGGTCTCCAGCTGTGCAGAGATGATCACATCTGACCATATGAAGGTGGTTGATGACCTTAAAAGGAGCAGTTTCAGTAGAGTGAGTAGGGAGTTAGGAAATAGAAGCATCCGGTGTAGACTACTTCTGCAAGCTCCATCCTTTTGTAAGAAAGAGCTACTTTCCCCCAAGCTTTGAAATTGAGGTGAGATTTAGTTGAGACAGCTAAAGAGGTAATAACAACTGACATTTACTTGGCACCTGTTGTGTATCAGGCACTGTACTAAGCTCTTTACATATAATTGAGATAATTTAAACTAAGCAAGAAGAGGTGAAAATCCATAATCATCTTTAACCCTTTCACTCCTGAGTGCCTTACTTACTTACCTTGACTTGACCACTTCCTTGCTGGCACTTAAGCCGATGATTGTGTAGGAAAGGGAACTCTTTCCTTTTAGTTCACGTGAATCAAGACTGGAGTTTTCCAAAAGTATTTTAGGAGGAAACAAAGTAAAGAGGAAATAAATGAGATAGTGTCCTTATACAAGCATAAAAAAAATTGGTATTGTGTACAGGGTAGCTAGGTGATACAGTGGATAGCCCTGAACCAGGAAGACTCATACTTGTGAATTCAGATCCAGCCTCAAACACTTACTAGCTATGTGAGTCTGGGCCAGTTACTTAGCCCTGCTTACCTCAATTTCCTCATTTGTAAAAAGTTGGAGAAGGAAATAGCAAACCACTCTAGTATCTTTGCCAAGAAAACCCCAAATAGGGTCATGGAGAGTCGGACATGATCGAAATGACTGAACAACATTATGTACATTTCCGATCTTAACTTTAGTTAAGATAAGCCAAGTATTTATTTGATTTGACTGTCAAGCTACTGGGTTCCTTGGTCCCTTTTACTTGCTGTAGAGTGAGTCATATTCGTTTAAGTTTTCAGTGGTCCACTTATGAAGAGCTGATGTTATATAGCTGGGAGTTTAAGGCATATGTAATTTTTATAGGAGGTATTCTGATCATCCTAGAGCAATCTTCAGGGTCTTTTCTGGGTTAATAATAATGATGATGATCCTAGCTGGCACTTATATAGAGCTGTAAGGTTTGCAGAGAGCTTTACACACATGTTAATTAGAACCAAGAGAGGAAAATATTAGGATGATTAGAACAGAATGTTGAGAGTGAAAGTCATTTAGCTGGGGATGTATGTTCATGTATATGTTCCTGCTGGTTCCCTATCTCTTCTTCTCTGAGACTCCTTTAAAAAACAATTTTACATATATTGTATTCCCTTTGCCTTGTGACTAAGAAATCCCTTTCCCCCTTCTGCCAGATTGCTGCTTCCCTCATTCCTCTTATTCTTGCACTTATAATTCATTGGGGTGGGAGCGAGGCAGTTCTGATACTTTCCACAAAGAGGGTAATGAGAACTTGTCTGTAGGGACCTTGTACAATTCTCTCCTTGACACATGTAGGGAGAATCCTGTCGTTACTTGGGCATTTCCTACCTTGCATCCTTTTAGTTGCTTCTACCTTTTAGTATCATAAGATGGGTGGAATGTATTATTAATTGATGTATAATGTAATTATAATGTATTATTATTGTTATCCAGTGATTTCCATCGGACTGATTCAAGAGCACACTGTAGAATATTTGGCACATGATGTGGGTTATATATAGATAATTTCCAGTGTTCTTTATTCCCTTGTGGTCCACGTTGTACTGAGTATTCTCATCTTTTAATGGGACTAGTCTTCTCTACTTTTCTCCTCTTTTCTCCATGTTTTTCCCCTTTGTTTTATGGGCAAGGCCTTCTGACTTTTTTGCTCTCCAGGCAGACCTCAATTTCTTACCTAGGCCTTCCTCTCCCCCTTTCACAGGCAGTTCCATTTTGCTGGCTGACGTTTTCTGTCAGCACCAAGAACAGCCCTTATGAAGAAGCAAGCTCCCACCCTCTCTTTTGGCTCCTTCTTTCACTCTGAGCCAAAGATCTTTAGGCCCCAGTTTGCCAGTCAGTGGCAGTACCAGCTAGTACTCTGACATGGAACAGTTTACACAGCAGGGTCCTTTGAGTTTGTCTTATTTGAGCTTCTTTTGCAATGACATGGACAGTCATCTCTCACTCTGAGATCCTGGCAGTGATTCTTCACTAACAGAGAAGAACTGGGAGGCAGAGCAAAGATGATGGAGTAGAAGGCAGGGACTTGGTTGAGCCCTCCCCCAAACCCCTCCAAACCCCTGTAAAAACATGACTCTAAGCAAATTCTGGAGCTACAGAACCCACAATATGACAGAGTAAAACAAGTCGCCGACCCAAAACAACCTGGATGGGCAACAGGAAAGGTTTGTTACACCAGACTAGGAGTGGAGCACAGTCCAGCATGGGTTGCACTGACACAGAAGGGCCTCAGGACTGAATCACTGGCAACTGTGACGCTTTCCAAACTTCTCAACCCACAGATGCCACAGACAGTGTAGAAGGTCAGTAGGAAAGGGTTGTGGAACCTGGATTGCAGAAGAGCTCAGTCTGGCCCCAGCCCCAGGGTGGTGGAGGTGGTGGTGGCAGCAGCAGCAGTAGTGGCAGCAGCAGCAGTAGTAACAGTAGCAGTGGCTGCTTCCAGAGTTCTGGGCCCACAGACAGTGGGAGATTGAGCAGCTGATCAGAGGGGGATTGCAGGGATCTCTTTGCTGGCATTGAGGCAGGATTCTCTTACTTTGTTCTACTTGGATCTGGGTTGCAGTCCTGGGTGGCGGTCCTTGATTGAGGAGGAGCACTGGCCTGGTAGAGCTTGTGGCAGTGGTGGAAAGGGAATTCTCACAGTTCCAAAGCAGAAAAGAATTTGAAGACCAGGAGGGGAGCAAATGCCTCTTCTTTGAACATGTCACCATGGAAGAGCTGAAAATTTACAAGTCCTTAGACAAGTGTCTTTGAATACAACTGCATAAAATCCCCATCCCCACTGAAAGCAGAGTCCTTCCTTGACAAAAAGTTAGAAAGTCAGGCCTTCCCCTGACTTTCGGCCAGGAAAGTATTCAGCCGGGAAAATGAACAAATAGCGTAAAAAAGCTCATACTGTAGAATCTTGCTTTGGTGACAGAGAAGATAAAAACATACAAGAAGAAGACACAAAGTCAAAACTCCTACATCAAAAGTCTCCAAGAAAAATATGAATTGGTTGCAGGCCATGGAAGAGCTCAAAAAGGATTTTGAAAATCTGGGAAGAGAAATGAGAGTGATGCAAGAAAATCATGAAAAACAAGCCAACAGCCTGCTAAAGGAGACCCCAAGAAAATACTGAATAACAGATCTTGTGTCACTTGGGATAAAATGAGATGAATTAATACTGTCTCATTGGGACTGGTGTGTGTTCACAGGTGTTTCTGTTTCAGGAAATTTGTGTACATGATCCAGTTCAACAAACATTATGTATTTGCTGTAAATAGAACCCTATCCTTAACGTTGAGGAAACTACAGATCTAATATGGGACCTCTCTGTTGCTCTCTTGGAACTTTGGCTAGCAAGGAAATATGATAAGTAGACAACTGCAGGAAAGAAAACTACGGTGTCTAAATCTGCTAGTGAAGTGCAAGCAAAGGGTTTTCTGCGAGGCTTAGGGGAGGAGAAGCCATTACTGCCTGAAGGAAATTAGGGAAGATCTGATGGAGGAGGCAGCCTGTTAGTTGGATCTTAAAAAACTGATGCGGAATTTAGTAGGCAAGGAGGGAAAATCTAGATAGTTAGCAAAGGGCCCAAATTTGGAAGCTGTAGGGAATGTAAGGGAGATGGTAAATAACTCTAGTTTGCATGGTTCATGGAGGATATGGAGGGAGGTGTCGAAATATGAGAAACAACTGAAAAGATGGAGTAATACCAGGTTGGGGAAGGTCTCTGTAGGATTGTAGATTTAGGTACGGAAGAGATCTCAGAGGTCACCGGGCCCATTTCCCATTTCATGGATGAGAGGGCAAGTGACCTGTCTAGCTTCACACAGGAAGAGATCAGCAGAATCAGAATTTGAATTCAAGTCTTTGGACTCCATGTGCAGTGCTTTGGCCACATAAGTATTTGACCTTTGATGCTAAAGGTGCTCAGCCTGCCTGGGCTGAAGTGCCACTTTCTATAGGAGACCTTTCTCCATCCTTCTATCTGCTGGTGCCTTCCTTCTCCTATGAGCTTTTCTCTAATGTGTTTGTATCTTGGATGTGCCTACAGATGTACTCCTCTGTCATAGGGTATATTTCTTGAGGTCAGAGACTGACTTTTTGTCTTTGTATCAACAGCATTTAACAGTTCCTGACACATAGTAAGTGTTCGATAAATGCTAGTTGGTTGATTGAATAATTGAGAAGGTGGGTAAGGCCCAGAAGAAAGAAAATCCCATCATGGCCCGGCAGAGCCTGGAGGGACCTTAGAGGCCATCTGGTCTCAACTTAGTTTTACAAATATGGAAGTGGTGGTCACATATAAACAGGAGGGTCAGACTATATAGGCACTATAGTTCTCTAAGCCATTATAACCCTCAACACTTAGGTAGCTATTATAGCTTAAAACTATACTAAGACTTTTGGGACACCCTGTATAATACTTCACAGTTTTCAGAGCACTTATGTATGGATTTTTTTAGGACGTCTTTGGATGTTAACAGATCTTGTTGTTTTTTTAAAAGAATGACCATTTAGATCATTCTGAATCCCTTTGTTTGCCACAGAAATTTATTGTAAGTGAGAGATAGCAAGACTTCCCTGGACAGCATTTTAGAAAAATACATAGGTCGTCTAGATCACCTCCCTAATTCCTCAGGATGAAGAAGACAAGCATAGTAATTTAAATTAAACGTTCAGTATTGATTTTTATCTATCATATTATTTTTAGGTCAGATTTATGACAATTATATACTGCGCATATGCTTTGATAGTACATTGGAGGCCTGAGTATACCTATTTTATACCTATTCTTATTCCTATTTTATAACACTTTTAAAGGGAGCCAGTGTAGTTTAGTAGAAATAACATTGGATTAAGCATTAGAAAATCTGGATTCTAGTTGCCTTTGCTACTAGAGCTAAGTGTGTGACTTTTTTATTTCTTTTTGGAGGGGGGACGGCAGGGCAGTTGGGGTTAAGTGACTTGCCCAAGGTCACATGCTAGTAAGTGTTAAGTGTCTGAGGGCAGATTTGAACTCAAGTTCTCTTGACTCCACGGTTGGTGCTCTATTCACTGTGCCACCTAGCCACCCCTAAATGTATGACTTTTAACAGTTTTTTAAATATGTGCAGTAAAATATGATGGTTAGACTAGATGATTTCTAAGGCTCCCCTTAATGCCTAATACTCTGTAACTCAGTGACTTTGTGCATTTTAAAAACATTTCATACACTTTTAGAGTTTTATAGTGGTGACTTGTTTTTATGATTTTTTGATAATTTCTGTGATTCTCAGTTTTTCAATTTAGCACAACAAACAAATGTTTAAATGTTTTCTGTGGTTAGAGTGGTGTATTAAACTCAGCGAGGGAGAGATTTCGGATGGATGTATTTCTTGTTCTCAGAGATGATACACACAGAGCTGTGATAGACAATAATGCATCTTAAGTACGTTGAAGAAGCTCAAAGCAAAGTGCTTATATGAAGCTTGACATGATGAGGTCATTGTAGGGTAAATCAGGGAAGGTTTCCTGTGGGAGATGACTTCTAAGTGGATATTCATCAGACAAGAGGGTGAGGGCAGAACACAGCCAGAAGTGGACCAGAGAGTAGAATGTTTTATCTAGAGCAGGAGAAAGTTCTTAACATTTTTGGCTCCATGGAGCCCTTGAGCAATCAGGTTGGGGAAGCCTAGGAGCCTTTCCCAAAATCATGTTTTTAAATGCATAAATAAAAGACATAGTATTATAGAGGAAACCTACATATTGAAATATAATTATCAACTTATGTAAAAAACAAGTTCATAGAGACCAGGTTAAGAAAACTTGGTGTTGGTGATTGAGTTGTACTCAAGCTGAGGGTACTTTGTTCACTGCAAAGAAAAGATGGCAGCATCTGGTCCTGGAAGAACAAGAGGGCTGGGCAATCAATAAGGAACCAGTGGTAGTTTCTGAGCAGGAGAATGATATAATCAGATCTTGGTCAAGTACTGGGTCAAGAACATACCTCCCAATTCCTAGGGAAAAAATAAGACCCGCTCTAAAATGATCTGCTTTATGATACGTGTTTAAAAAAAAAACTTTTATTGATGCCTTTTAAAATATTTTATTTTTAAAAATAATGTATGTCTCCAATTACATGTAATAAGTTCTAAACATTTGTTATTGTTTTTTTAAGTTTCAGGTTCCAAATTCTGTTCCTCCCTCTCTCCCTTGTCCCCTTCCTGAGAAAGTAAGCAGTCCTGTATAGGTTATACATATGCAGTTATGTAAAATATTTTCATAGTGGTCATTTTTGCAAGAAAACTTTAAAAAAAGCAAAGAGTAGCAAAACCAATGTAACCAAAATTAGAAAGAAAGCAGAAAACTGGGGGAAAATTTTTATAGCAGGTATATCTGATAAAGGCTTCATTTCTCAAATTTATAGAGAACTGGGTCAAACTGATAAGAATAACAGTCATTTCCCAATTGATAAAATGGTCAAAGGATATGGACAGGCAGTTTTCAGGTGAAGAAATCAGAGATATCTATAGTCATAAAAAATGCATTAAATCACTATTGACTAGAGAAATGCAAATTAAAACACCTCTGAGATATCACCACACACTCATCAGATAGGTTAATATGACAAAAAAGGAAAATTATCAATGTTGGAGAGAATGTGGAAAAATAGTGACAGTAATGTACTTTTTAATGGAGAGCACCAACCTGGAGAGCAATTTGGAACTGCCCAAAGGGCTATAAAACTCTGTATACCTTTTGATCCAGCAATACCACTGCTGGGTCTGTATCCCAAAAAGGCCCTATTTGTTTTTAAATATTTCTCTTTCTCCCAACCCCAGCCCTTTCCTGAAGCTTCCCCTATAACGTTTTTTTTTTTTTTAACTTCAAGAAACTGACCAAAGTTGGCTCTGACAAGCCTGTGTAGCATTCTGTGCCACTGGTCTCCCATTTCTCCGGTACACTGTTTTCTAGCAGTGCCTTGGATGAAATGTGAAGCCTACCCACACTGCAGGAGCCTTAGTGGGCAACCCTTAATCTCCAGTTCTTTTCCTTATGCCACTCTTGTTAGTCTTTTAAAAATGCTTCTATACCATGTCATTTTGTTGCTTATAAATCTTTGATAGAGGACCATTGACCACAAGATAAAGTCTACACTCGTTAGTCTGGAATTTAAGCCCTCTTGGCTCTAGTTTTTCTGTCCTTGGGTCCTAGCACAGTAAAGTAGAAGAGTAGCAGCTCCATTCCCAGCTCACTGTGACTTAGCTGTAGGACTTTTTGCAAATCATATCCCCACTCTGAAACTTATTTCACATGTTTGTAAAGGGAGAGGTTTGGACTAGATCAGGGGAAGGGAATCTATAGGATCAAGGCCACATGTGGCCTTCTAGGTCCTTGGGTGCGACCTTGTGACTGAGTCCAAGTTTTACAGAACAAATCCTTTCATTAAGTGGATTTGGTCTATAAAGTTTGGATTCAGTTAGAGGACTGCACTTGAAGGACCTGGAGGGCCACATGTGACTTTGAGGCCACAGGAGTTTTTCTTCACCTGTAAAATGAGAATGATACTTTCCCATCTACCCTCCTGGGTGGTTATGAAGAAAGCCTGACTGAACCTTAAATTGTTTTATAGATGTTACCTAATACTGTCTGTCTCTGAGATTTTGTGGTTTTGTGAATTCATTTTTTAATATTTCCTCTTACACAGGCCCTAATGACAGGAAGCATTCCTGGCTTTATTGATGCTGTTATGAACTTTAATTCTCCCATGTTGCTGGAAGACAACCTCATTGGGCAGGCAAAAGCAGCTGGGAAAAGAATCATCTTTTATGGAGATGATACATGGGTTAAGTTATTCCCAAAGCATTTTGTAGAATATGATGGAACAACTTCCTTTTTTGTGTCAGATTTTAGAGAGGTGAGTGATTTGATAAAGGACCCATGATTGCTTCAGTGTGAGTACTCCTTCCACTCATGCAGATCTCAAGCTCTTTACAACTTAATAGACATTTTTCTTAGCCAGAAATTTTTGTGAGCCAGTGACTCACCTACTGGTGAGCCTCTGAATTAGCTGGATTAGTCCTTGGACACTAACTGTGTGACCTGGGCAAGACACTTAACCTGTCTGCCTTAGCTTCCTCATCTGTAAAATGGGGATAACATCACCTGCCTCCAAGGGTTGTTGTGAGGATCAAATGAGGTAATATTTGTAAAGTTCCCAGCATGGTGCCTAGTGCATAGTAGGGTGCTATATAAATGCTAGCTGGTGTTACCATTATTTTTATCATCATCAGTAATAATAATGCATCATTGTTCCCTTCCCCCTGTGTAATGAACAGTTTGGAACCTAATTATTCTCTGCCTTGTATCCTAAGAAATAATAATGATAATTATAATGATGATGTTTATATAATACTTTAAGGTTTGTAGAGCACTTTATGTGATTTCATTTCATCCTTGCAATATCCCCATTTTCCAGTTGAGGAAACTAAGACTGGGAGAGATTGAATGACTTGCTCAGAGTTCAAACTCATATGTTCCTGATTTCAACTCAGATTTGCCCAAAGCAAACTGCCTATTTTGGCTGTAATTCCTCTTCTTCTAATACAGCGGTTCTGAACCTGTGGGTTGCAACCCCTTTGGGGGTCGAATGACCCTTTTACAGGGGTCGCAGAGTTTGCCTTAGATCATCGAAAAACACATATTTCTGGTGGTCTTAGGAACCGAGACACTGCTCCTCTATTCATCTCCAGGCGGGTCCACCCACATGCAGATACGCCCACATATGAGTATTAAAGGGTCCGTGGAATTAGGAAGGTTGAGAACCACTGTTCTAATAAAATTGTTGGTGCCATTAATAAAAACCATTGCATTGATTTGGGAAGAAAAACCTTCATGGCAGAGGTGGTCTTGCTTTTACTTAGAATTGTCCTTTTCTTTCATTCTTATTACAGGAGAGTTGCCATTTACTACCAGTAGGGGCCATGCTCTTTACTCCTTTTCCTGGTCCAGGTTGCAGCTGTGTCTTCTTACCAGTGCAGTTGTTATCCACAGACAACGTCTGAAAAATATTGCTAAATTTGCTGGAGATATTTCTCTTGGTTTTGGAAAAATAAATTGAGATCTAGAAGGGATCTTGGAGGTCCTCTAGTGTAACTCCCTCATTGACAGATGAGGCCCTGAGAGGATGTGACTGGCCCAAGGTCCCACAGGTCACAGATGGCTGTGATTCAGGTCTTTAACCTACAGATACAGGACAGGACTCACATTGTTCATTGTCCATCCTTTTGTCTCACTTATATGACCGACCCACTTCCTTTTCTGGTCATGTTTATCCTTAATATTTTTTGTACAACTGCTATGTAAGCCATTGCCAGTAGTGCTATACATGGCTTGCTTATTTAGCTCCACTCTGTGTTCCTCTGTTGCCCTTTCATTCACAATTTTTTATTTTTTTGGCAATCATAGTTTTTCCTGATACATGGTCCTGTAGCATCACCAGGACATTATTGTTGATAAGATTGCTGTTACCCTTAGCTTTTGTGAGTACATCATGTCACTTGAAACCTAAAAACTACAATGGGTTGAAAGTGTATCACTGTTTTGGCCTGATATTACAGTAGTGTTATTTCACTATATTAGAAGAGAAAAACCTGGTTTAGCAGTGTAATTTAGCCCATTATTTCATTTTCACCTACTGGGGAAAAGGAGGAGGAAAATTAGATGAGCTTCTAAAGGTATTTTTTCATTCCTTCTAAAGGTGGATGATAATATTACAAGGCATTTGGACAATGTATTGAAAAGGGAAGACTGGGATATGCTAATACTTCACTACCTAGGATTGGATCATATTGGTCATGTAACTGGGCCACACAGTCCTCTGGTAGGACCAAAGCTCAAAGAGATGGATTACATTCTAAAGAAGATCCACATTTCTTTGTTGTCCAAGGTAAGCAATGTGGGCATGGGGAGGTGGTTGTTCTGGTGGTCATAGATTTTTTTTTCCTGTTGCTACTTGTTTTTTTGAAGAAAGAAAACTAATAAGAAATCTCCGTTCACATTTTATATCTACCCAAGCACATACTCTTTTAGGTAAATATTAATATTCCTGAGCCTTATTATATTTTCAGGGAGAATTTGTGCCATAGGTGTTCAAAAAACATTTGGTAAAGGATGGCATGACTTTTTGATCATCTGGAATTACTTAGATTTTTATTTCTTTGGCATGGCATCTTGCCCTTGTAACTTCCCTAATGCATTATGAGTGCTGTGGGGTCATAAGGGTTGTTTTTCTTCCACAAATGCTTTTATTTTGAAGACTTTTTTAGAAACATACACATTATATTAACATGGAAACTTGTGAATAGGAAGTTAATGACCTTAAGTATGTCACGTCCTTGGGCATGTCTAACTTCTAGACCCACTATTGATTCATTCAGAGATGAATTTGGGGGTTCACTCCATAAACCTCTTTATAGTTCATCTGCTGTTAAAATCTCTGTATATCAAAGTAGCAAACCATTTAATGGAGTAAATCTGTTATGACTGGGGAGATGAAAGATGTTTTCAGTGACGTGATGAGGACAGCTTTGCGTACATTTCACCCAGCAGAAATAAGCCCCCAGACGGCTGCTCCTCCTTCATTAACACATAGTGGCCATCACACTGCTCTACTGTGTTTATTTAGGAGTAGTACCTTTTTCACTACCACACCCATGCTATAAGATGATGCTTTCCTATTTCTTAGTACTTCCATTACTCCTGGGAAGTAATCTGTCCACCTAGGGTATACTTTCTCCTAATCTTGACTCTTCTGTAGTGTTTCAACAGCTGTTAGTCAGGTGATCTGTAGGACTGATGAAGATCAGAGCTGTATAGTTCTTAATAGCCGGGGATGATGAGGAATCCCTCAGGGCTGTAAGGCCTTCAGGAGCTGGCCTAGATGGATTCTTTTAGTTCTTAGGTCTTATTTTTCTCCTGTCCCAGTGTTTCATGCATGTTACAATGCTGAGAGACTGACCAAAGACTCTAGAGCTTACAACAGCCTTTTGATTTGTAATACAGTTGAGAAGTTTGTTCTTTTAATTGTAGGAGAGAGAGGCTTCTTTGCCCCATTTATTGGTCCTTTGTGGAGATCATGGGATGTCTGAAACAGGAGGCCATGGAGCCTCTTCGCTAGAGGAAGTGAGCACACCTCTGGTTTTGATCAGCTCTGCATTTCAAAGGAAAAGCGGTATGAGTTTTGAGTTCTTTTTTGTTAAATTTATAGTACTGCATTTATAGACCTTGTGTATATACCATAGTCTCTGTTTTTCAAGAGAATTTTTCTTAAACTGTTAACCATTTCGCCTCTGCAGTCTCTTTGACTTCTTTCCCCTCCTTTCTGTTCCCATTGCAGTCTTCCTATATAGACCTGGACATTTGCAGCCATCCTTCATGCCTGATTCCTCTTCCTCATGCACAGACTTTCTTATGTGTCTACTCTTCCCCATACCCTTCATTGGCTCCTTGTTGCATGCCATGGAAACTTTAACCTGGCATTCTAGGCTGTTAATGATATGGAGCCTTCCTGCCCTCTCCACTACCATATTTCATACTGATCTTCTCTACCTTCTCTGTTCCAGACAAAATAGACAATTACTGTCCTTTGTACATTTTCCCCTCCCCCCTCAGTTTTCTGCCTCCCTGCCGTTGCTTACCATGGTCCTTATTTATGGAATCATCTCTTAAAGCCCATCCCAAACGCTTTTCCTCTTCACTGTTTGTTGTTTACCTGCCGTGACTCTCACATAAATCTTTATTGTGCTTCTCATTCATTTAACATGTATCTTGAGCAAAGCTCTTTGTGTATTTAATGCAAGCTATGTGAAAGCAGAGATGAGCCTTGATCTGAACATTGTGTCTCCCTGAGTAGCTTCCACAGTGCTGTGCGTGTGATTCTTGCTGAACTGACTTCAGTTGCCATTTTTCCTGGGTGGTTTGGGCCTGAGAATTGGGGAGTCAGGGCTTAGAATCACTTGCCCACTTCCTAGAGTATGTATGGCTTTAAGGACTAGAAGTATTAACAGAAATGGTACTATGGAAAGAATACTGGTTCAGGAGTCCGAGGATCAGGTTTCAAATCCTGCCTCTGATTCTAGGTGACTTATTAAGCAAGATGTCTGACCTCTCTGGGGCTAAGTTTCCTCAGCCATAAAACTGAAGGGGTTGGACCAGGGCTCCGAGGTCCCTCCTAGTTCTTGATGTGTGAGCCTGTGAAGCTAAGTTGTAAAATGGGAAAATTATTGCCAAGATATCTGGAAATAGATATGGACAAGCGTTGCCCAGCCTAGACAGACTTGGATAGGTTGTGATTAGCTTCATTGGAAAGAGCAATTCCATCTCTGTGGTCGGTGATCCACTGAAGTAGTGGGAGTTATTAATGTATATTGTGGGAAACCTGAGGATTTCTAAGCAGCTTATTTAGACTTGAAGGGGAAAGGAATGTTTCATTTTATGGGGAAGTTTCCATTATCTAAAGGTGAATTTTTAAAAATGATGTTAGCTGGCTTGAGTTAACTAGGTCGCCAGAGATCACAGGCTACACCATGGGACTGGATTTAATGTTGGAGGCCTTTGTAGTCTCTCAGCCAGTGAGGCTTGGTTGCAGACAGGTACTTTCCTTTTCCTGTAGGGTTCTTAGAGAGTTTATATTCCAATTTATTCTCCAGCTGTGGTCTTAGCAGGGATATGGCTGGCTTAATTAAAAGGGGTTGTAGGTAAATTGACACCCTGTTAGGAGGGTGAGAATTTTTTTTAAAGGTGACTCTAAGAATTGTATGAACCTTCAGACAAAGGGTATGGGGTATTAAAAGAATTCAGCACCAGTTGCTTCTAATGAAATGATCTTTCTCTTACTGTTGATGGAAAGATGAGTAAGATTTATCTTTGAAATTGATTTAAATTTTGTGTAGTATTATTAGTAAAGAAGGCTTTCTCTGCAGAAATCTCCCTCTGCAGAAATCTCCCTCTGATGCCTCACTGTGGCATAGAGGGGAGTCTCAGTTGTCAAAGACTTTCCCAGGAGCATCCTAGCTCTGGCAAGTTTTACCAAGCTAGAAAGGCTTTGAATTAGGGGCCTGGCAGTAGACTGCTGACTGTTGATCAGCCTACACATAGAGACAGACCTTCAGTAGCCAGCCGGCTGACTATTAGAAGACGATTAATTCTTTGGCCTTAGCAAACTGTGAAACAAAGAATACAAAATAGTCCTTTGGGGCACCTCTCACGGCCATAGTGATTGTAATGAAAAAGGGTGTGGCAAGTGCTAAGGATGATAATAGGTTTTATTTTTTTTCTTTCACGTGTTTTATTGATGCTTTTTTTTTAAACATCACTATCACTTCCCAATTATTCCCCCCACCCACCTTCTCCCTTGTAAGAAATGAGTATATTCAGGCAAAACAAATCAGTACATTGGCCATATCTGAAAATACATACTTAATTCTAGTCAGTCAGCAAGTATTTAAGTGTTCACTGTGTGTTAGGCCCTAGGGATACAAGTACAAAGAATAAAGCAATCCCTGCTCACAAGAAGCTTACATTCTAGTGGAGAAATACAGTATGTACATATAAAATATGTACAGCGTCACGTTTGACTTTTAACAAAGGGGAAACTGAGGCAAGTCTCTGAGCAAGATGATATTTATTCTCAGGGGCATACCACCTGTCAATAAATAGGTCATTGGCTGACCTCCATTAATACCAAAGACTCCAAGTGAAAGAACATTTCCCTTTATATAGGTTTTGGGAAGTACAAACAAAGAACAGAGCATGGTAGATGCCATCATAGGATTAAGGGCAGCTTGACTGGTTACAGAGCCGAGGTGTAGGGAACAATCTGAATGGTTGGAAGTTTGGTAACAGGGGGCTAGCAACAACCTCCCCTCTTTCATGAGACTAAGAGCTGCCCTTTGCTTTAGTCCGTGTGTGAGGTGGTGGCCCAGATACAGCTTGGTGGAGCAAAGCCATCGGCCCGACTCCTTTTCTTTTCACATTTTTACATCTTCTCAAAGATCAGTTAAATTCTTTGGGCAGGATTTTTAACCTTAAGCCGTTACAAGGCAACTGAACTAAGTTCAGAGACACAGACTCATGACTTAAGCAGTTACAGGACAAAATCAGTGAATTGTAAATGAGATCCATGAGGAAATGGTGTAAAATCAATCTTAATCTTTTCAACAGCATCCATATAAAGTTAAATGCAGCTGTGTACAGAGGAGTTAAATACAAAGGCGGGCACTAGCAGTTGTGGGGAGTCAGGAAAAGCTTCATGTAGAAGAAAGGGAAAGATGGACTCTGTGAGGCTGAGATGAGGAAGGAGTGTGTGATGGCCAGGGCAAAGGCATACAGATGGGAGATGGACTGTTACTTGTGAGGAACAGAGAAGGCTGGTTTGAATATATTGCTGAGTTTGGAAAGGAAAATAATATCTAGTGAAGGCAGAAAGGTAGATTGGAGCCAACATGTACAGGACTTTCAAAGCTAACCCCAGAGTTGTTTCTTTTTGATCTTAGAGGCAGTAGAGCTGCTAGAGTTAATTGAGTAAGGGACTCATGGAATCAGCTCTCCCAGAGAGTGGGAGACAAGCTTCACTATCACTTCTCAAAAGCCATGACATTGGTTATAGTTCTGAAACCTTTTCATGATTTTTTTTTATGTTATTGGGTGACATGGTTTTTATGCCATCTATAAAAATAACTATTAGGATTATATATAAGATTACTGCCTACTGACAAATGGATTAATATACTGAGCCATTTGCATATTAACATTGTCATCATAAGTGAAACCAGAAGTTGTCAAGTTGCTTTCCTTGGAGAGGCAAATGATGGAGTCAGTGGCATTGGTTTTATCATGCCCCCAAAACAATAAGAAACATCTTTTCGTGGGGTGCTTGTTCATATTGCCTTGTGGTTCTTACAGTGAGTGTGGGTAAAGATTGTCATAAAGATAGTTGCAGATTTTGTGCCAACATACATTGTAGAGCAGTGGTTCTCAACCTGTGGGTTGCAACGCCTTTGGGGGTCAAACAACCCTCTCACAGGGGTCACGGGTCACAGGGGTCGCCTAAGACCATTGGAAAACACATATTTCTTTTTTTTTTTTATTTTAATTTATTTTCTCGGTTACATCATTCATTTCCACAAGGTTTTCAGTCACAAATTTTCTCCCCTTTTTGCCCCTACCCCCCAACCCAGAACATTGGTCCCACTGTAAGGCCCCTCCCACAATCTGTTCCCTTTTATGCCCTCCTCCAACATCCCTCTAGCTTTCTAGCAGGGCAGGGAGAGACTCCCTGCCCCCGTCCCTGTATGTATTATTTCCCAGTTGCATTTGATTGTATAGCTT
>CM053601.1:146775787-146859433 GCA_028646575.1 Pseudocheirus occidentalis
AGTTAGCAAAATCCACTGACCTTTCTCTTAGCCTTTTTTTCTTCTGGCCTGATAAATGTGGTAACTGTGCCTCTAGTGCAGCTGATCTGCTCTCCTATAGCAGCAGCTTCCCGTCCGATGCCCCAAGGCCTGATCAGGCCAAGGTTTGGGCTGTGGCTCCCAGACTGCTGTGAAGAGCCCCGCCTGCTGCGCTGCCTGTAGCAACAAATGTGTTTTCTGTCTTTTGGAGAGTTTTGGAGCTTGAAAATCTGTTTAGAGTCCCATTTTATGAGTTTTTTTAGCGTGTTTGTGTGGGACCTGCGGTGCTTTGCTGCTTCTATGCCGCCATCTTGGCTCCGCCCCCAAAAACACATATTTCTGATGGTCTTAGGAACCAAGATACTGCTCCTCTGTCCATCTCCAGGTGGGTCCTCCCACATGCAGATACACCCACTTACAAGGAGTATTAAAGGATCTTGGCTTTAGGAAGGTTAATAACCAGTGTTGTAGAGGTAAAGTGATGGAGAAATTCTCAAAGAAGCTGTAAAGATCCTCTAAGTTAAAGTGTATTTTGATATTCAATGACTTCATTATAAAAGTACGTTCAGGGAGAGCAGGGAAAAATAGGATGGAAGACATGGTTGAGAGGGAAGAAATGAAAAAAACCGCCAAAGCCTTAGGATTATGGACTTGGTCAAGGTAAAGAGGGACCTTGGAGGTCATCTTAGTTGTGTCTTCCCATCTTATGTTTGAGGCAGCCAAGGCCAGAGAAGTTTTAAGTACTTTGGTCTTCAAGATCTTAACTATCTGGTACCATCTCATCTTTTCAGTCTTTTTTCTTACTACGCTACCTGCCAAATCCCCAAAGATCCAAAGAAAGTTATTTGCCTTCCCCTTATATGGTCTGTACTTTCCTGCCTTTGAGTCTTTACTCACACTTGCCCTATATTTGGAATTTTCTCTACCTCCTCACATACTGAATTCTTCGCCTATATTTTTAAAATTATTTTGTTCTATTTTCATTTTTTTTTCTTGGAGGGGGGAAGGCAAAGCAATTGGGGTTAAGTGACTTGCCCAAGGTCACACGGCCAGTAATTGTGTCAAGTGTCTGAGGTCCTCTTGACTCCAGGGCCGTTGCTCTATTCACTGTGCCACCTAGCTGCCCCAAATTATTTTTTTTCGATGAAGAAAAATGCATTATTTCTCCTTTCTACTGCCCTACCCCAATTGAAAAAAGAAAAGCAGAACTTTTCTAATAACTGTACACAGCCAAGCAAAATAGATTCCCCCATTGATCACATGAATATATATATATATATATACATATATAGATGTATGTGTGTGTGTGTGTGTGTGTATGTTATGTTCTTTAGACAGAGTCTATCATCCCTCAGGGAGGAGGTGAGGCCTGGGTCATTGGTTCTCTGGAATCATGGCTGTCATTGTATTGGACAGATCATTGTATTCTTTTTTTTTTTTTTTTGGAGGGGGAAAAAACCAGGCAATTGGGGTTAAGTGACTTGCCCAAGGTCATGTAGCTAATTAAGAGATCATTGTATTCTTAAGTCTTTCAGAGTTTTTTGTTTTTAAAGTATACTTATTCTTTACATTGTTCTCTTGTACTGCTCTCTTTATTCTGCATCAGTTCATGTAAATATTCCTAGGTTTCTCAGAAACTGTTCCTTTCATCATTTTTTTTGGCACAGTAGTGTTCTGTTAATCCACATAACAGTTTTTTTTTAGCCATTTCCCAATTGATGGACATCCTCTTTGTTTCCAGTTCTTTGCCACCACAGAAAAGACCACTATAAATATTTTTTGTGCATATGCATCTTTTCCTTCTTCCTTTGATGTCTTAAGGCCTAGTAGTCTTCCCTGTTTCTTCAAACCCTACTAATTGACCTTCTCCGGGAAGTTTTCCATAATCTTCCCTTTTCTCCCAGGCAGCAGTGATGTTTTATTGCTTAGACTTCACACAAAAATATTCTGCTTTTAGTTCTCTGCTTTATGTATTTTTAAGACAGTTTTACTGTGGTTGTTTAGTTTTATGTCATATTTCCTTGCTATACTTCTTTCCATGAAAGCAAGGACCAAGTCTTATGTTTCATCACCTAGCCAAAGGCTCCTTACATAGCAGGCATCTGAACAGTATTTGCTTTAAAGAATCATTCTGAGAAACACTTAGGAATTTGTACTCTTTTCACTAAGACGTTGTTTAATCACGTAGATTTCACCCTCAGTGACATGAGGCAGTTCTTTTCTGTCAGTGAAGAAAATCATTGCCAGGATCTCAGAGTGACTAGTGGTTGTCTGTGTTACTGCAAAAGAAGATCAAATGGAAAAAGTTCCAAGGACTCTTGCTGTGCAGAGTGCTCCCATGTGGGCTCCCTGGCTGGCCTGGGGCCCGGTCTGTGATGGAGAGTGGAGAAGGCAGGCAGCAGATGATGAGGGTGTGCTTCTCCATGAGGCTCCCATTAGTGCTGACAGTGTGAGAGCATTCAGCCAGCTCATGAGATCTACGTGCATGATAATAGAATGGAACTCAACCGAAGAGGTAGGCTGCCTATGAAAGGGGGGCCAAGGCAGGAAATCAAGGTCAAACTGACAGCAGAGAATTCAGAAGGCCTTTCCTCCCAAATGAGGAGAAGTACCCTGAAGAAGGGAAAAGAAGACCATCCTCCTGTTGCCATAGAGAAGACTGATCACAGTGAAAGGCGAGACTACCCAATGCACCTTGGACCACGAGGGAATGAATGTCATCTGCAAAAGTAATTCCATAATACTCTCTCTTAAATCATAGTTAGGTATTTGAGCACTGTATATCAGTCAAGAAGGTATTCTACATGTAGTATGTAGCAGCAACTGAATGAATACTGTCAACAGGCAATCACAACATTGCGAGACTTATGTGAAAACCAGGTTTATTACAAGACAGATGAACATGCATGTGGAACCCAAAAGGTTCCCGGTCTTTACAGAAGTTTACATTTTTATAATAGCAGGACAAAGAGAGGAGGTGATACCAGGAAGAGGGTGTAACATAGGAGTGGAATGGTGCAGCAAAGGTGGGAAAAAGACAAGACCATTCCCCCCAAAGAGGATCAAGGGGATGGCAAAAGCCTCATTCTTTTCTCTTGGGAATATATGAAAATGGGAAAGTCTTCTTAACTGCAAAGGATGTGAGCTGCACAAGCATTATGCCAGCCTGGCACAGACTGGTTCATGTCTGTCTTGCCTCCTAAGGACACACAAGGAGTCCACTTTGGAGTGCAACAACAGATTATTTCAAGTTAGGGGGAACTTGATCCTTGACACATTCAGGGCCTCCTGCATGCTTTGGGTTCAGTGTTTCTGGAAAATATGATAACTCAAAAAGAGAAGTTCGGAGAACCCTTAACAACCCTCAACATCATGAGGTGAAAATGCCTAACTCATTAGTTAATGACATTTCTTCCTGTGTATGTCAAGGAGGGCTTCATACAAGGCGCCTAAAGACATAGTTCACCTTATCTCCCACGTGGTCAAATTCCTCTGACACAGAGACTATCAAGGACTGCCTTACTCCTGTTTAAAAGGCAGCCCGGAAAGTCTCAGATTTACAAAAAGAATTGGACAAAAACTACACATGACAGGAAGATTTGGAAGAGTATCTTGTGAATAGTGTCTTACTAAAGAATCAGAAGGTTCTGGACTTGGTGAGCACTGAGCATCATCTCAAAAAATGAAATTGATTTCATCTTGGGAATTAAGTGGTTACTTATGGAGTAATTTCAGAATCATCTATCGTCAGACCACTTAGAGCAAAAGTGAAAACCAAAATTACACCAAGGAATAGATGAGAAGACAATAGTTACAGTGATAATAACCCCCAAGAAACCCGATTTAAATAAGATGTTGAATATATTAAACTAGAAATGGGTAAAAGGGCCCATTTACTGTGATTGTAATCATTGACTCTGATTAGCATCATGTCTTAGAGAAGACTATCATTTGAAGCAACCAGGGACATTGAGCCTTCCATTTACAGACTTCTTTCACTATTCCGCTTCCCGTGCTCAACTTTAAAACCAGCCTCTGCACTTGATACACTGTTTCTTCCTCACATTTATGCAGATCATTCTCCTTGTCTCCTCATCTCCCCTTTCAGAGTCCTTCAGGGCTTAGCTCATTGCTATCACTTTCATTTATTCCCTGATCCCTCTGCTGCCACAGAGCAGGGATTTGAGTGGGTGTTCAATAAATGTTAATTGAATTGAATTAAGTAAGATCATTGTGCCTACATTGAATTTCCACAGACCTTTATTAAGCACTCACTGTGTGCGGTCTACTGTATTAAGAGCTGATGACTGGGGGATGGGGGAGGAGAGGATGAATACAAGGTTTAGTTAATTGGGTCCTAAATTAGATGGGGTAGAATTTTGCATTGTCCCAGCTAACAGCATTCATTTAGTAAAATGATCAGTTTTTTAAAATAATTAATTTTTTTTTCAAAATTTGCTTTTATAAGTGTTTGAGTTCTAAATTTTCCCCTCTCCCTGTACTCTCCCCTCCCCTAGATGGCATGCAGACTGACATAGGCTATACATGTATGATCGTGCATCTACATTAGTCACGTTGTGAAAGAAGAATCAAAACAAAAGGGAAAAACCATGAGAAGGAAAACAAAAAACAAAAGGGGAAAGAGTCTGCTTTGATCTGCATTCAGACTCCATAGTTTTCTCTGAGTGTGGGTGGCATTTTCCATCATGAGTCTTTTGGAATTGCCTTAGATTCTTGTGTAACTCAGAAGAACTAACTCTAACAAAGTTGGTCATTGCACAATGCTACTGTTACTGTGTACAGTGCTCTTCTGGTTCTGTTCACTTGACTCAGTATCAGTTCATGCAAGTCTTTCCAGGTTTTTCTGAAATAAAAGATTGATTAAAAAATTAAAAAAAATTTTTATTGATATCTTTTTTTACATTGCCAAATTTCCTCATAGTATTCCTCCCACTCCCCATTCCCAGAGATCCTTCCCATATAAAAAATAATATTTTAAAGGAAAAAAAGAAAAAAATTAGCAAGACAAATTAATTCATTGGAAAAGTGAAAATATGTTCAATGTATCACACCATGGAGCTCCTATTGCAAAGGAATAGACTGGGGGTGCCTTTTTCTTTCTCTCCTTTGGAACCATCCTTGGAAACTTTTTGGAAGACTGTAGAGGATCCAAAACTGGTAGTGTTTTAGAGAGGAAAGGTGCTTTGATACTATCTGCCCCAGTCCCTTCCTGTGGCATGTATGGCCCCCGAGACTTCAGAGCTCCAGAGAGCAGCCCAAGAGATGGGATGAGGGCTTTGGGTTCAGGGTTGACTCCTTGATATCGCATTGCCTTTAGTAAGAAATTTTCTTTCTCATTTTTCCAGGCAATTTCCAGCCTCCAGAGCACGTCCAGCAGACTGACCTGGCTGCCACACTTGCAGTGGGCCTTGGTTTGCCGATTCCAAAAAACAGCGTGGGGAGGCTGTTATTTCCAGTTGTAGAAGGAGCAACAGTGAGAGAGCAGCTGAGGTTCCTGCACTTAAATTCAGTACAGCTCAGCAGGCTGCTGCAAGAGAACGTGCCGATGTATGAGAAAGGCAAGTGGCTCGCTCTCTCTTAGGAGCTGCCCTTCCCTTGGAGCACACAGACATTTTCCTAACATGTTTCTTTTTTTTTAATGTGGCTGAGGGAATAGAAATGAGGCATAGTCATTCGTTTTTCTGTATGCAAATGCTGCTGCTGCCTTTTTGTTAAACTACCATGCTCACTATCAGCAGAATTTGTGCATGAGATTATCTACATGAGGGTCACTTCTGGGAAGGTTTGGCCAGGCCTCCCTCATTTTTCTAACCCTGCAGTACTTAATGTGAGTTGGCTGGCAGTGTTCAGGGAATAACCGTGTATTAGTTACTGACATGGTTGGCAAATCTTGCTAGACATACTCAGTATTTTTTGTTAGTGGCAGCAGATTTATTTCAAAGCACTGGGATTGATTAGGACTCAAGAGTCTAAAGAAAATTCTTTAGAATTTTAGAAATTCTAGTTATCCTGGATATTAGGACAAGTTTGTGGTTAACACATACTACTTTAGTCCATGGTCCTTGAGATTACATCTGCTCCTTTGCCTCCTGCAAAAAATGAGTTGGGGAGCAGTCCTGGCTCCCCAAGTTCCCATGTCTTAATGTAATTTTAGTCTTTTAAAACTTAAAACTTTTGGGATGTCTAGGTGGCATAGTAAATAGAGCACCAGCCCTGGAGTCAGGAGGACCTAAGTTCAAATCTGGCCTCAGACACTTAACACAAAAATAGCCACGTGACCTTGGGCAAGTCACTTAACCCCAATTGCCCTACCTTCCTCCCTTCAAAAGAAAAATGCAAAAAAAACCTTAAAACCTTCACTGAGACTTTTGGGATACTCTGTAAAATAGATAATTGCCCCTTGTTGGTCCCTCTGTAAGAAAGCGTCACAGTACCATTGGTACATTCTGTCTGGTGGGAGTGATTGTGTAGGGAGGTAAGCTTAGCCCTTACTTTTTAGAGTTTGACCAAACTGATCCCAAGTAGTGTTGACTAACGGAACTGTGCCATCCCAAAAAAGAGTGGTACTGCTCCTGTCCTTGGCCTTATTTCATTTCTGAATTTTGTCAGTGACTTGGAGGAAGGCAGCATAGGTGTCAGTTGCGGATGATGCAAATACAATAGATACCTAATACATTAAGTAGCAGAATTTGGATTCAAGGAGATATCAGCTGGCTGGAGCAGTGGACTAATGAGACAAATTTTAATAACAACAAAGGGGAAAGGGGGAAGACCACCACCAAAACCTTCTTGTGGAGCCTCATTGTGATGTGGAGGTTATGGTTCTTGAAATTTGAACTAGGAGAGCACAAGTTCTGCCATGAAGACCCTGGGATTGGCACCTCTGTGTCAGCCTGACTAAGTCCATAGGGGTACTTCTGCAGATTGACTGAAAGGTGATGAAATTTTTAGCCATCATAACTCTTGAAGGGACCTGTTGAATCATAGATGAGTAACATCTCTGCAGCTGCGTACCTGGAGGAGTACCTATACTAATGAAACCACAGGTCATGGAAATGATTAATGTAGATGGTAAACTCAAATGTACTTGAGTCCATGTTATCCATTATGTAAGTATAAGGTTGGGGAGATGTGATTAGGCACCAGTTGATCTGAAAAAACTGATGTATTTAATGGATGGACAGTAAGATGAATGTGAATCATCATAGTTGTGATATAGGAACCAAACCTGGTAAGGTCTTAGGCCACATTAATTCAAGTATCGTTAACTCAAATATCATGTTGGTCACAAGGGAGGTGATTGCACATTGCCTTTGTAAGACCACAGCTGAAGTATGGTGTCCAGATTTGGTGCCATATTTTAGGAATGGTGAGACAAACTGAAGCAGGCCCAAACAGTGTGACCGAGTTGGTAAAGGAACTTGAAATCATGCCATTTTAGTATTTGTTGAAGGAACTGAAGTATCTACCTAGAGAAAAAGAGACATAGGATGGACACCATAGTTGACCTCAAATATTTTAAAGATTTCAAAGAAGGTAGGATTAAACTTCATCTGGTTTCTCTCAGTGGGCAGAACTAGGACCAAAGGGATTTTATTTCAGCCATTTCACTCCTAACTATTAAATGTGCCCAACATGGAATTGGGCTGCCTTGGAATATAATAGAAATGCTCAAGTGGAGGCAGGTTAATCAGTTGTCAAGAAGGCTTTAGAAGGAATTGGCATTTCTTGTGGAATTTGGGCTAAGTGACCCCTGAGTTCCTGTCTATCTAAAATTATGTGATTTCTACTTGGAGTGGCAGAATCAGGAGCCAGAAGGGTCTTAAAAAGTTAAAACAGATGATGGGCGGATGCTAGCAGAATTAAGTTTAATAGCATCTCATGTAAAATCCTCAGGTTAGGTTCACAGTTTCTGTACAAGTACAGTAGGGGGAAAGATGGCTTAGCAGCATTTCATTAGGAAAATACCTGGCTGTTTTATGACTGCATCCTTAAGATAAGCCAGTAGTTTAACAGCTTTCAGAAAATCTTAGACTGTAATAGTAGAAGCTTAGCATTCTAAGTGAGAAAAGTATTTGTCCCACTGTCCACTACCTGGGTCAGAGCTGAAATATTGTGTCCATTTCTGGGGACCACATTTTAAGAGGATGTTGACAAACTTATAGTGGATCTAAAGGAAGGTCATCACTGTGGTGGCAGGGACTTAAAACCAAACAGTAAAGGTTGACTGAAAGAACTGGGAATTTTTGTCCTAGAAAAGGTAGAATTGAAGATAAGATATGAGAACTTTCTATAGGTGTTTGAACCCTACATGTGTGGGAGATATAATAAATTTGTTATCCTTTAGTTGAGAAAACCAGAATCAGTGAGTAGAAGTTTTATGGTTATAGATTTTGGCTTAGTCTTGGGAAGATATTTCTTATTTGTTTCCTATTAATGACATTTTTTAATATGGTGGTACATTCACCATCGTTTAACTGATTCAGGCACAGGCTGGATGCCATATTGTTGGGGATTTCTATTTTGACAGGAGATTGGATTGGTTTGTTTTTTTTTTAAACATGACCTTTAGGTCATTTCAAACTGAGATTCTCTCAGCTTCAGCAGTAGTTAGTGGAGCATCATCATTCTTTTTAGACTACAGAAACGGAAACACTTCTAAGTTCCAGAGGTGTAAAAAGTCTATCACAACATATGGAAACCTGTCTTCTGAATGTCAGTTCATAAAGGGTATCCACCAATAAAGAGAAGAGAAGTAGTGTAAACTGTGACTCTGAAATGAGGATGATAATAGCATCTGCCTCATGGGGTTGCTGTGAAGTTCAAATGAGGTATTTATGAAAGCACTGAGTAGGCACCATGTAAATGTTTATTGCTTTTTCTCTCTCCCCTCTTTTCCTCCATGGTCAGAGGTTACTAAAATGGGTTCCTCCATTTGTGCAATTTATTTTCATTGAGATTAATGCCGATTGCTCTGGATTACCATGGGAAACAGTGATTCCCTATCATGGGATGTACTCCTGAAGAGACTGATAAGCAGTCGTTGAGGATGTTGTAGGAAGCGATCATTGCTGGGTTTTATGACCTCTGAGATTTCTTCCACCTCTAATATTCTTTGTTGAGCTCTACACTATTTAGGGGCTGTTTCGATCTACCTTTATTGACCGGAAAAGCATTCACTGGGAAAATATTAAAACTAAGGTGATTACTACTTTGGCTATTTTTTGCAGAGATGTCTTAGGTTTTCATTATATATGTTTTTTTTTTAAGTCTCCATTAAACTACATGAAGTATCTGTTTTTAAAATGACTTTTTCAGATGTCATGCATGAATTTGAAGACATTATAATTGTATCATAATGTAATTATAATTTGCTGTTTTAAAACTTTTTTTTCTTCTCATGTTAGATCCTGGATTTCAGCAGGTTAAAGTAGCAGAAAAGTTGCATGGGAATTGGATCAAACTCTACTTGGAGGGAAATAATTCAGAAGTCCTTTTAAACCTTGGCAGAAAAGTTCTTAAGCAGTATTTAAATGCTTTGAAGACCCTGAGCATGTCACTGAGCAAACAAGTAACCCAATATGATGTGTACTCCATGTTGGTTGGGACTGTCATAGTCTTGGAGGTAGGGATTGTTATTTGTTAATATTATGGCCACAGACCAGCATTACAGAGCTCTGCTCTGTGCACCAAAATGTAGGAGTGCTTTAGATTTCCCCTAGATGCTCTGTCTTCCCCGACAGAGCTCCTCCAGTGCCTTGTCAGAGTATGGAAAGGTGCCAGCTATATCAAAGAGCACCAGTACAGTGCATTCTCTGACAGGTTCTTCGAAACTGGAGCACCTTTGGGTGCAGGCCCTGCCATAAGCTGTGTCTGCTGTCTGCGAACCAGCTCAGTTAAGCTTAGAAAGGTGCGTGATCATCAGAAGGTTGATCCTGAGGTGATTAAAAGACTGTGCCCTGAGATGTGCGGTAGCTATGTGGGTGAAATCACTTAGTGATGACATATTTAAGAATCATCCTTGTCTGTCCTTTAAAGCATGAGAAACCAGCCTTTTTCTAATTTCTGGGCCTTGCCCTCGGCTTTCCTGATCTTTGCACAGTATCAGCTCTGGGCATGAGTGAGGTAACAGATTATTCCCTTTGACCTAGTTACTTGGTGTGATGAGAGGAGGAGGTTGCCCCTGATTCACCTGCCTTCCTTAACTTACTAGCAGCAGTGCTTGCAGATGCTGAAAGAAACAAGTCATGCATCATTAGAGTTAGTTGAGAGTTAGTTAATTTGAGAAACATCAATTGGTTTCATTAGTTCTCTGTGTCAAGTACGGTATGTACATGCTGGAATAAACGAGGGCACAAGAAGTGCTTTATCTATTTTAGATAAAGATTTCTTAGAATCTAGAAATTAGTGCATAATGATACTTTTGCAATTTTCCGTTCTAGGTTCTGATTCTACTTTTGCTCAGTACCCCGAAAGCTTTGTGCCAGAAGGCCCAGTTTGAGATTCCACTGTGGTCTTCCCTGTTTTCTCTGCTTTTCTACTTGCTGGTCCTCGTTCTCTCTGCAGTCCACGTCATCGTGTGCACCTCGGCCAAGAGGTCGTGTTACTTCTGTAGTGTCTCCTGGCTGATGGCCATTGGGGTGATGATGCTGATTTCCGCACTTCTCTGTGTGATCTTGTCTCTTCTCACAAATACTTCTGAGAATATCAGACTTCCAACTAAGGTGAGATGGCTTCCTTTTTTGTTTTTTTTAGTAAAGTTGTATTCATGTTCTTGGTAATTGCCAGGCATACTCTTCCCTAGCTACTTTTGTCTTCCTCCAACGAGTGAGTCTTCTCTTGGAACAGAGAAAAAAAATAAGCCAAGTTGGTCAGCTCAGAACCACATCTGGCAGAATGTGAATTGAGGCAGTCTCCTCAATGTAGGGAATCAAGAAGAGGAATGAATCTGATAATTACCCAGATTGAAACCTAAGGGAATTTACAAATATTTGGAAGATAGAAACTTGTGTAAGGAAACAGATGATGAGTTTGGTTTTGATCATGTTGAGTTTGAGGCAACAGTGAGACATCCGAGTAGAAATATCTGGCAGGTGATCTTGAGATTGTGAGAATGAATGAGAGATTTGGATAAACAGAGAGAAGTCTTGGAGAAAATCTGTCTTTATGGATCAGAAGTCAAACTCTGACAACATTGTTTTACATACATTAATGTACAAAACCATGACTGAAACTGTGTCCCAAAAGGCTTGTAGATGAGAGTATGCCTTAGTCCAGACTCAGGTTCCGCAGATGAAAGATTATGAAAGGAGAACTGGCCTAGGAGGCTTCTAGTCTCTGCTCAGCCACCTCTTGGACCAAGGACATCTCACTTCGCTCTTCTTGGGCCTTTATTTCCTCCTCTGTAAAATAATAGGGTTGGACAAGGTGATCTCCAACATTTCTTCCAGTTCTGACATTCAGTGATTTTGTATTACATCATCTTCCTTTATTTATAGAGGACTGACTAAGGAAAAAAGGACCCAACAATTAAACTTCTTAATAATTAAAGCTGTAGAAAAGTGGAAGGGGTGGATTCCCCTTCCGTAGAGGTCTTCAAGTAGAAGTTGGATCATTTGTTTTGGGGTACATTATAAAGGATGGGTTGAGGTAGATTGCCTCTGAAATCCCCCCAGAACCTCCAGTTCTGTGATTGTACAACCTCTTCACAGGTCATCTTAGGTGACTATGACTTTATTATCTTTTTCACTGATAGGATAGACAGCCATCTGTTGTGTATGGCAAAGGTACTGACCTTTCTTGAAGAAAGGAACAGGATTGTGTACTTTCTTCAAGCTTCTAGGCCTTTAGAGTTCTTTAACTTATCCCTAGACTATTCAGGCTTTTTCTTTTTGATCAAAACAAAGCACTGTGTGATGGACCTGGGACTTGGGTCATTTTAGGGGATGTATGCTTCTTGTGATTGATCATTAACATGAAAGAAAGAAACTAGCTGGAGGCTATGTTCAGCTAGCCTTAGAAGAACTCCTGTTTTGTCTATGAGCAGCGAGAGAGCAGGAGGGTGTAGTGGAAAGAACACAGGACTTAAGCAGCAAGAACTCTTGAACATAGAGTGCTTTAGGTTGACAAAGCACTGAGGTAGGTAGTTCAGATACGAAGATGTCTATTTTAGACATTAGAAAACAAGCTCAGAGAGGTAGACTGTCTTACCTGTGATCACATAACAAATATAGGTTTCCTGACAGCAAGCCAGGCACCACTCTGCCTTCCTGACTTGGAGCCTGGCTTCTGGTGCTAACTAGTTCTGCGACAGTGTTCAGATCACATTCTCTGAGCCTGTCTCCTGTCTGTAATGTCTGTAGAATCACCCTCAAAGAGTTACTGTGAGAACCAACTGAAATGTTGTATGTGGAGTAGTTTGTAAACCTTAAAATGTCATTTCTCTTTGTGTCCCTCTTAATAAGCTTATTTCTCTCATGCCCTGGGGAAAAATGTGTTACTATGAATACTGGAGAAGGAACATCTTCCACATTCTCTTAGACTAGTCCCATTATCTCTGTCCTTGTTCAGGGGAAGGGGAAGATCTATTGATAGCTCCCTAGACTCACTCTGGCTGTGCAACCCTAGTAGATTCTATCACTTTGCTCCCATTTAAAGACATAGGGAGCAAGCAGCATCTCTCTTGAGATCAGTGGAGACATATAGTATACAGCCTTACCCCTTTTCCCCTCTGTTAACCCTAGGCCTTACCTGATTTCAACCATGTGGCCGGGGCTGTCTAAGGACAAGGGGTTCAGTGTATCATCTCTCTGGATGTAGTAGAAAAGGGACTGGTCTGTTGCCATAAACTCAGCGCCTGCATGGGCTGGAGAATTGAACTTTGTGCCAGGTGATATGGCATTTAACATTTTTTAAGTGGAATTACTTTATAAATCATAAAATAATGTTGATTTTGACATTGTTTTTCAGTGGAATATAGGTCTAATGCCGTGGTAGGCATTCCATTGTCGGCTTTTAATAGTTCTGGGCAAATTGTTATTTTCCTCTGCCCTGGAATATGGTTTTGATGTATTCTTACAGCACCCTGGGTCAGCTGTAAAGGTTTTTCATCTGTATGGATGCCTGATCAGAGAAGTGTTCAGATATGAAACTGGAAAAAGCAGCCAGACTCCACAAGGTGGGGGGACATACTGACTATGGAAGTACTCAGAATGATAAGGTCACCTTCTTTCCTAGAACTTTCTTCATGGCACACATCCATTAAAAGTTGGTCATTTGATGTCAAAATTGCAATATATTGACAACTCGTCATTGATGAGCATTTTGGCACTTAATTTGTACCCAGATGTAAGACTTGGGTTCAAAAAACAGCTTCCTAGGTATGAGATCAAGGAGGTGTGGCTAGACAACTGCTTATCTGGAAGAGAACTGGGAGTTTTAGTGAACTCCTGTTTCAGTATTAGTGAGCATTTGTCACAGGGCAGCCAGAAAAGAAGCCAAGATAATAAGAGAAGCATCATGCAGACTAGAGACATAGACCTGATGGTCCCTCACTGTTCTTGCCTTGGGTATACCATGTCTGTGAGTACTATGTTGAGTTCTGGCTGCTGTGTTTTAGAAGGGACGCTGATCAGCTGGAAAGGATCCATAGGACAGTCAGATGGTTCAGGGCCTTCAAGATCGTCCTTCATGAGGATCAGTTGAGGAAACTTGGCGTGTTTAACTTGAAGAAGAAAAGCCGTGGGAGAGACAGGGTAGCTGTTTTGCACGTGTCTGGGGGCGGTTACATGGAAGCAGGATTGGAGTTGTTGTGCTTGGTCCCAAGGGCAGCATCAGCAGCAGGGAGGCAGCTGGTACTGTGGAAATAGTGCTGGACATGGACTCACATGACCTGACTTTGTAATCCCTGCTCTTCCACTTATTACCAGTGTGTTTGTGGACAAGTTATTTAAATTCTCCAAACTTCCTCTGTAAAATTGGGGGTGGACTGTCTGACTTTTGTGGTCCCTTTCAGTATAAGTCTGATCCTCAGTTGTGGAGAGGCACATTTATGCTGGATGTAAGGAAAAAGCTTCCTGACTGTTAGCGCTCTCCAAAATTCATTTGGCTTGCCTCAGCAGCGGTGAGTTCTCTGTGACTGGAGGTCATAAAAAAACCCAAAAAACTGGATGACCACTTACTTGTTAAGGATATTGCCAAGGTAGTTACTGTGCAGGGATGGTCTTTAAATTTCTTTCCAGCTCTGAGATTGTGAGTCTGTGATTCCCAAAACTTAGATGGCATTGACAGTCTGTGGAGAATAGAAGTATTATGTATTCTGACTATTTTTTGACCTCTACCAGACCATTTTTTTCCTCCTTTTATAAATGGAGGGAAAGAGCCAATTCTTGCTTTTTGTTTCTAAACAAGATTAGTAAAGGAAAACCTCAAGTCTCTAATGTCAGATGTTAAATGAAGTGGAGAATTGAGGTAATTATCTGAATATTTGAGGCTCTGTTTAAATTACTTTCATCTGAGATAGCTGAATAATTCATTCCCTTTATGTTCTAGCCAAACTGGACTACTGTGTTCATTTACACAAGCTACCTCCATGCCTAGAACGCTCTTTGAGAGAAAACTGGAAAATAGTATGGCAGAAACTGGGCATACACCAACATCTTTCAGTGTATACCAAGATAAGGTCAAAATGGGTACATGATTTAGACATAATAGGTGATACCATAAGCAAATTAGTAGAACAAGGAATAGTTTGCCTGTCAGATTTATAGAGAAGGGAAGAATTTATGAGTGTATTATGAAATGCAAAATGGATAATTTTGCTTACATTATATTTGAAAGGTTTTGCACAAATGAAACCAATGCAACCAAGATTAGAAGGAAAGTAGAAAGCTGGGAAACAATTTTCACCTCCAGTGTTGCTGCTAATGGCCTCATTTCTAAAATATATAGAGAAATGAGTCAAATAGTCAAGGGATATGAATAGGCAGTTTTCAGATGAAGAGATTAAAGCTATCGTCATAAAATGTTCTAAACCATTATTGATTAGAGAAATACAAATTAAAACAACTCTATGGTACCACTTCACA
Source organism: Pseudocheirus occidentalis (assembly GCA_028646575.1). Lineage (NCBI taxonomy): Eukaryota > Metazoa > Chordata > Mammalia > Diprotodontia > Pseudocheiridae > Pseudocheirus > Pseudocheirus occidentalis. The sequence continues at coordinate 146,790,913 of CM053601.1, forward strand.
GCTATCAGCTTGGCTAATATGACACAAAAGGAAAATGATAAATGTTGGAGAAGATGTGGGGAAATTGGAATACTAATGAATTGTTGGTGAAGTTGTGAACTGATCTAACCATTCTGGAGAGCAGTTTGGAACCATGCCCCAAGGGCTATAAAACCATGCATGCCCTTTGATCCAGCAATACCACCAACTAGGTCTGTATCCCAAAGAGATGATAAAAAGGGTGAAAGGACCCGTCTGTACAAAAATATTTATAGCAGATTTTTTGGGGGGTGTCAAAGAATTGGAAATTGAGGAAATGCCCAGCCATTGAGGAATGACTGAACAAGTTGAGGTAGATGAATGTAATAGAATACTATTTTTCTATAAAAGTGCTGAGCAGGTAGATTTCAGGAAAACCTGACATGAACTGATGTTGAGTGAAGTGAGCAGAACCAGGAGAACTTTGTACATAGTGTGATTGCATACCCCTCACAACATTGTGAGATGACCGCCTTTGCTAGGCTTAGCTATTCTCAGCAATACAACAATCTTAGACAATTCCAAAAGACTCGTGATGATAAAGACTGTCCATATCCAGAGAAAGAACCATGGAGTTTGAATGCAGATTAAAGAATACTTTTCTCACTTTTTTTTGCTTTTTCTTTCTCGTGGTTTTCCCCCTTTTGTTCTGATTCTTCTTTCATAACATGATTAATGTGGAAATATGTTTAATGTGGTTGTGCATCTATGACTTGTATCAAACTGCTTGCTTTCTTGGAGGGGGAGGGAAAGAAAGGAGGGAGAAAACAGCCAGAACATAGAATTTCATAAGTAAATGTTGAAAACTACTTTTATATGTAATTGGAAAAAAATAAAATAATGTTAAGTGGAAAAAAAAATAAAGTATGTTGGGAAATGGAGGAAGGAGAAAAAAAAAAGAATGCTCTCCCAGAATCTTTATTGTTTTTCAGGACTTGGCTCTATATGCCACTTCCTCAGTAAATAAAGCATTCTTTGTAATACCGCCTCACCCCCTTTAACCCCTACCTTTTCCATACCCTCCAGTTAGTGCTCTCTCCTTCAAATGACCTTGTATTTACTTATGTCTATGCATGTTGGCCCCATGTCTTTTTCCTTCCCTCTCCTCTGCCCCGACGTCCCCCTTCCCAAATGTAAGGCACTTGAGGGCAAGAACTGTTGGATTTTGTTGTCATTCACAGTGTCTTTCCTATTTTAGACACTGAACAAATATTTGTGGGATTGAACAGAAAACTTCAGGTAAAAATAAAGGTTAGCTCCTGTTTCCCAAATGTTTTTCACTTTTCTCTGATCATATAAACCTTACTTAGAGGTATTTATGGTTGAAGTAACTTTTGAAAAACATTTTATTGATCTCTTTTGTCTTTATATTAGTTTTAGTTCTGCATACAGACCTTCCTCTTTACTACTGAGAGAAAACTGACCCCTTACCTGAGTTTAACGGTATATTCAGTGTTCTGTTCCCATAGGCTCCCACCTTTGTTCAGTTATATTTTCAAGAACATTGTTACTTCTCTCTCCCTTGAAGTATTAATGTTTTCAAGTTTTACTGTAAGTGTAAGATAACTCAAGTTCAGTATCACTAAAGTCTTGTAGCACTAACTTAACAACAATAACATTAACCTTGGAGAAAAATGGTGGAAAATCCAAAGAGAAATGTGGCCACTGTATCCCTGTGTTTTTTCAAGGGTCTTTTTTGGGGGAAGGAGTAGGCAGGTGTGTAAGTGGGTGATACATGTGGAATAGGTTAGTGTTCTCTTGAGCGTTCACATCAGCCCATTTCTTTTTACAGAATCCAACTGCTGCCAGTTCTAGCTGGTCTGGATTAGATCTGCTTATTTTATTTGGAACTCTGGGCCATGTTCTGAGTCTGGGTGCAAGCAGCTTTATAGAAGAAGAACACCAAACCTGGTATTTTCTTATCAATACTCTCTGTCTAGCGCTGGGCCATGAAATATGTAGAAACCATTTTCTTGGGAAGGACTTTGATCATAATTTAGCTGTGGAAGGGGATTTTCAAAAAGATACTGAGAAGGTTTTACAATGCAAAACTGACTATGTGGATGTCCCAGAGTGCAGTAAAATGCACAAGACGTCTTCTTTGGAACTGCCAGAAGCCTGTGAAAAGTGGTTGGGATTGGCCAGTCCATGGCTTGTACTGATTTGCTGTAGGCTGCTCCGCTCGTTAAATCAGACGGGAGTGCAGTGGGCTCATCGACCAGACTTTGGCCACTGGCTGACCAGGTAAGAATGTGAAGTGTTGAATTATTTTGCTCTTATTGTATTCTTCAAAGTTAAAACTTCGTTATATTTTTTACATTCCTTACGTTAGAACTTCACACTGATGTAAAAAGTATTGAAAATTAGAGGAGGTGAAAGAGCATCCCTTACTTGGTCTGTAGTGTTAGGGGAGAAATCTGTCCCGAGTGCTAACCTGCTAGTGCTAGCTTTACTGGCACCTGGTTTGTCATCACTCCCCAAATTTTATAAAGCTAGTTTTAGTAAGTTTAAGTAAGATGCGATATTTCCAATAGCAGCGTCACCAGCGACTAATTTTGGATAAAGATTTCTAATTATTAGTCATCAAGCATTTTTGAGCTAGACAGTGGAGATAGAAATAAAAAACAGCCCCTGCTCTCAGAGAGCTTACATTTTAACATGGGAAATGTGTGCATGCGTGTGTGTGTATGTGTGCAGATTTATTTATAGACCTATGTCTACATATCTACACATACACCCATATCTGTCTGTCTTGTCTGTCTATCTTGAGATGGATTGAGAGCACACATTGATACAGAGCTTTAAAATTTTCAAAACCTTTACATATATTATTTCATCTTTAGACAGAGCATCTCTCTCAAGTAGGTAGTATATTATCCTCACTTTGGAAATAAAGCAGCTGAGACTTAGAGGAGATAAAAGATTTGTCTTATCACCCAGCTGGTCAGTGTTGGGGGCAGGTCTTCGTGACTCCGTGTCTAGCACTCTCCGTCATATTATAATGCCTCACTACTACTGTATCTAAGACCCATTTAAAGGAGATGAACAGCAGCCTTAGGTGGGAAGGCAGTAGTAGCTGGGATGACCAGGCAAATCCTCCTGGAAAAAGTGATATTTGAATTTAGTTCTGAAGGAATTCAGGCATTTTAAGGGCAGCCATGAGGAAGAGGAGCATTCTTGGCATGTCGGCCGGGCAGTCTGTGTTCTGTATGAGTTGCAGCAAATAGGCGAGTGTGACTGACCATAGAGTAGGTGAATGGAGGGGCGTCATATGCAAGGCTGCAGTGCTGGGAAGGGACCAGATAATGCATGACTTCAAGTACTAAGCAAGGGAATTTGTGTCTAATTTTAGAGGGAAGAGGGAGCTGTTTAATGGCCATGTTCAACCAACTCTTCTTAGTCCTTATCCTTCTTGGCCTCTTTCTATCATCTAGCATTTTGATCACTTTCTCTTCTTAAATACTCTTTACTCCTGGAATTTTAAGATCCTGCCCTTTCCTGGTTTGCTTCTTGCACGTTTACCGTCTGTCTATCCAGTCTCTTTTGGTCCACCTCTGATTTGTACTTGTACTGCTGTAGCACCAATGCAATATTCACAGTACTAACAGCCACTGTAAATATTCTGGCATAGTGTTCAATCACAAGATATAACAGACTCTCCATATATAAGACAGAAGCAAAACATTTATTCAGACACCAGAAAACTGAATCCCCAAACCAGTAACCCAAACCAGTTCCATCAAAGCAACAAAGAAGTTAATAACCCGTAACAGCACAGAGAGCCACAGCATCCTTTAGCCTTCCCACAAACCAACATTTACTCACAAGCCTAACTGTCTCCCTGGAGTATGTCCTTTCCCACTCTCTAGCTGCTCTGACTCCCAGCTTTCTGTGGGCTCTGCTCCACCCTTCAGCAAACTCCTCCCACCATAGGTTCCATGTGATTGCATTCAGCCTTTTGGGGGCGGGGTATATCTTCAAAGCTGTCAGGGTCTTCAGATTCCCTTCAGGGGAAGGGAAGATCTTCAAATTCCCGTTACCATTACAGCTACCGTGGTTGGGTCCCTCTCTGTGTTCTCCTCAGGAAGACTTCTCTTCCTAACTTCACATCTGCCCTCAGACACTTACTAACTGTAACTTGAGCAAGGCACTTAACCTTGTTTAACTCAGTTTCCTCATCTGTAAAATGAAATGACATACCAGCCTAATATCTTTGCTAAGAAGACCCCAGGTGAGGTCACAAAGGGTTGGATGCGACTGTAAAACAACTGAATAACAACAATGCAGGTGACTCCCGAATCTGTATATACAGCCTCAGTTTCTCTCCTGAGCTCCAGTCCTACCTTATGAATTAACTGTTAGGCCTTCCCAGCTGGATGTCCTGCAGGCGTCTAAACTCTTCACGTTCAGGACGGGGCCGCTGTCTTCCCTCCTTCCCTCAGTCCTTCCTTTGTCCAGGCTCCATGGTTCCTGTTGAAGGCACCGCCATTCGTAGGGTTGCCCAAGTTCAGACTTGAGGTTTGTCCTCATCTCTTCCCTTTCCCCCCACACCCCATACGCAGTCAGTTGCCAGGTCTTTGTAATTTTGTTTCCATGACATCTCTCAAGCCTGTCCCCATCCAGTTGGCACGTTAGTTTATTTCTTCATCATTTCTCACGTGGGCTCCTACAATGGCTTCTCTCATCTCCTCGGTTTACCCTCTGCATCGCTGTTGAATTGAGATTTTTGAAGCCTAGGTCTGACTGTCATTTACCTGTTTAGGAAGCTTTGGTGGTTTCCATTTGAATAGAACATTCCTCTTAATACCTAATAGTGTAACTACCATTGTATGCCGGGCATCCTGCCAAGCACACTGTTACCTCATTTCATCCCCACAACCACCCTGGGAGGTAGAGGCTCTTATCCCCATTTTACAGATAAGGAAACTGAGGCAGACCATTTAAATGTCTTGCCCAGGATCATGCAGTTAATAAGTATCTGAGGCTAGATTTGAACTCAAGTCTCCTTAACTCCAGGTTTGGTTCTCTGTGCCCTGTGCCATCTAACTGCCCCAATGCCCCAAATGTTTAGCATATAAACCCTTGACAATTTGACTTTGGTCAGTCTTTCCCCTTGTACATTATTCTCCTTGCATTTTGCATCCCAGTCAAGCTAGCCTATTGCTATTCCCACGTGTGACTTTGTTCACCTTTCTGTGTTTCCACATAGGCTGTCTCTAGAGTGTACTCTCTTTTCACCTCTGCTACTTTGAATCCCAAGTTTTCTTCAAGGCTCAGCTCGTGTTACCTTCTCCGTGAGACCTGTTCCTTTTTTGTCCCCATTTGCTAGACACCCCCACTTTTGAAATTGCTTTGTATTTACTTTACACAATACACGCACAATCACGTGCACAGACTCACATAGTGTATTTACTTGTCTGTGTTCATATTGTTTCCTTCCAGTAGAATTTCCAACATTGTGTTTGGGTAAAGACTGTTATGTTTTTGTCTTTGTATTCTCAGCATCTCCTGCAATGCCTAGGAAGTACATGAGGTGTTTGATAATTGCTTGTTGAGTGAAGGTAGATTGAATCTCCATTAATGATACTATTCATTAGGCTGAGACCTACCAGATTTCCTTGTGATCGTCTGAGTTGTTGACCTGGGCCATTTGGGCACAAAAGTGGACATGGCCTTTGTAACACTTGTACCTAGAGCCCTGTAGGGAACATAGTCGTTGGGTAACTGACTGTGGGATGAGCTAATGAAGGCTTTTTGTTTTGTTAGGTCATTAATGAAAACCTAGAGCACAAATGGAGATAATTACACTATTGGTTGTAGAAAATTCAGTGAAGGATTTCATCGGCAACTTGGGCAGCATAAGTGGTACTTTAGAGAAGGCAAGACTGGCCTAGGGAGGTGGACAGGAGCTGCGGGGCTACTGTCGCCTCGTCCTATTCCTCCATTTCTAAATGTGAACAAACCTCTCGGGACTACCCTTCCGCTACTAGGTCTGCCTTTCTCTTCCTTTTCTCTCCTTTTTCTCTCTCTTCATCCATCAAGATATTGATGGGTTGGGAATGAGAATGATAACCAGAGCTAGTGATAATCTGGTTATTCAGATCTTTATAACCTTCCACCCTCTCAGTCTACCTTCTTACATAAGAGAGAGAGAGACTCAGAAGTAATAAGGGTTAAAGGTGGGTAGGAGCAAGGTCAGCATGGGGATCATGGAATGATTTTTACTTTGTAGTGTCCTGAACAAATTAATCCAGATCCCCAGTGGGTACAGAGACCAGACAATCCAGGTTTTTTATTATAAACCTGTAGCGAACTGGTGTCCCACGACTATGGGAGCTTCATGGCTAGGGAAACTATAAGCCACTCAGCTGTGCTTTACAGAATAATTTTATTTGGTAATACTTAATAAGATACCATAATTGACAAAATAATTAGTAGTACCACTTAGTTTACCTGTAGTGTAACAAGCTGAGGTTTAGAATAAATGACATGTTTTCTTGGATTCTTTCTATTTATAATAATTTTACATATGTAAAATACAAAATCATACACACACACAGATTTCATTCTTTGTGCTTATATCTATAGCATGTAACACAGTATCTGGCATATAGAAACTTGATAAGTAATTATTGATTGATATATTCCAGTTAACTTGGATTTTGTGGGCTAGTCTGGGAACATAACTATCATTTATATCACAAGGGAAAAATGATATTAAACAACTTCAGATTTACAGGTAACTACAAACTTTTAGAGCCTGAATGTCCATAAAGGTTGGAGATGCTATTGATAAAAGTTTTTGTTGTTTCTTCTGAGACTGTATGAGCTCTGAAGATCATTACCCCAACTCCCACTCTTATAGGCCAGTGTCAAGTCCTAAAACAAGGCTATATCTCCCCCTTTAGGTTCTAGGGGTACCCTTAAAGAATGCCATTGTTTTAAACTCCCATTAGTATGTCCTGCCCAAGATCATCAGTTGAATAATTTAGCCAGTTCTAAGATTTATCACTTAAACCATTTAGTCAGCCAACCTTAAATTGTTTTGTTTTTTCTTTTTGGAGGGGGGAAGGTAGGGTCATTGGGGTTAAGTGACTTGCCCAAGGTCATATGCCTAGTTTTTTGTGGTAAGTGTCTGAGGCCGGATTTGAACTCGGGTCCTCCTGACTCCAGGGCCGGTGCTCTATTCACTGTGCCACCTAGCCACCCCACCTTGAATTGTTTTAAGAAAACATTATTTACAAAGGTGGTCCAATAATAGCAGTCATTGACAACAATGCAACAAGTACTTATAGTTCCAGGAATACTGGGCTCAAGCTTAGAGAGCAGTTGTAGCACAGGAGGGACTCACCACTCTTGGTTTCTGGAAGTCTTCCTTTTCATGGGGTGCTCAAGAAGCATGGTGAATCTTCTATGTCTAATGTATCCTTAACTTCAGCAGATTACTGATGGCTGGGGAGAATGCTAGGGAAGATGGCAAGTACAAAATGTTCTGGACCTTTCAAAGTGTTCAAGGTTCTTTTCCAGTTAGAATAAGGAAGGGGCAGGGAGGGGAGACCCATGCCAAGGTTGGAGCTGACATCTTTCTTCCCTCATTCAGGGTTTAATGAATGAAACCCTTGCTTCAGTTTTTGAAGGCTTTTCCAAAGAAAAGAATTTCCCTTATTTTTGTATTATTTACTGTAATATACAAATGTTATCTTTTATTCAGGAAATAGTGAATAGAAATATGATTATGTTTTTGGATATTGTCTAAACAGAAAATCTAAACAGTTTATTTTAAAAAAAATTAAAACATTTTAAATGTGTGTCTTAGCCACAGATGTGCTACAGATTCTTAGAAATGCAATAATTAGGTTATACTTGGCAATAATTTGTGACATTTTCTGTTTCATTACAGTTCTGATCATAAAGCGGCACTCTCTGTTCTGGCATTTCTCTCCCTTGTCATGATCTTCATTCTGGTTCAGAGAAGATGCTCCCATGTTTCAAAAGTAGCAATGGCACTAGGGCTCTTGGGAGTCTATTGCTACCGAGCAGCATTTGGAAATGTCTTTTTGCCATGGCAACGAGACAACAAAGATATTTCTAAGTAAGTTCATAAGCAGATATGTAAATCTATTTTAATAACTTGTGTACTGAAAGGCATTGTTCTGTTGCTTATAATGTCAGTTTAGTTCTTAAAAGTCATGTATTATGTTTTTCACTAATTGTAATAAGGTAAAATTTTAATTAATTGCAACCCAACTAACCATTTTGCCTTTTAGGAGAAAAAGGCAAGCTGATGAAGATTTATTTTAAAAACAAACATACAAAAAGTCTCCCAATTTGTAGTCATTGGAGAGACAGAGAGAGAAAGAAAGAGACGGGGGAGAGGGGAAGAGAGATTCCTGTTTAACCTTGAATTGACCTGGAAATTTGAGTAGTCAGAATTTGAGTCTTCCACAGTGTAATGCTGCCTGCTACCTAGATTCTAGACCAGCCAGAGAGTGAGGTGGCTTGGAGAAAAGGCACTTCTCCTAATTGAAGGAGAAGTGCCCAAACAGTCATCTTGATCGTGTTTGGGAGCCTTTATGAGATAGCACACCTCCTTACCTTAGAAAGCACTCGACCTAATTTAATCTTTTCTTTTTTTTTTTTTTTGGAGGGCAGTTGGGGTTAAGTGACTTGCCCAAGGTCACACGGCTAGTTGTGTGTGTGTGTGTTAAGTGTATGAGGCCAGATTTGAACTCAGGTCCTCCTGACTCCAGGGCCAGTGCTCTATTAACTGCGCCACCTAGCCACCCCAATTTAATCTTTTCTTGATGATCCAAGGTTGTTATTCAGAGTGCCAGATGCCCTGCACTGTAGATGAAGATGTATGGGGCAACTATTGATGTAGATCACAGGAACTCAAAGTTGGGACCTTAGATCCTATCCAGTCTGTGCTGCACTTAAACAGGTAGCTTGTCTACAGCCTCTTTGAGAACTGGTTGTTGCACATACTTTCCAAGACCTCTACCAGAAAGGAACCTACTGCTTCTATCAGTGATCTATCACCCTGGGATAGATCAAATCACAGGAAGTTTTTCCTTGTATCTAGCCGGAATATGCCTCCTTGCTGTAGCTGTTGGCTCTCATCTTGCCTCTGAGATCAAGCAGCCTTGAACGTTTATAACTCCTCCCTTTCAAGTATCTGGAGAAAGCTGTCATACCCTCTATGAGCCTTCTCTTTTCCAGGCTAAACTTTTGTAGTTCTTTAAACTCATCCTTGTATGGAATGGTCTCTAGTCGTCTTGCTTTTCTGTTTACCCTTCTGTGGACCAGACCTTGTGATCTAGGACCAGCTCTCTTACTCCTTGGGCAAATTAGCATTCTGCGGAGCCTAGAAAATAATTCCTTCTCTGTGTGAAAGGTGGCCTGCGCCTATTGTTGTTGGTTGTTGCTCATCCTTCATTTTCTCAGAGGACCAATGACATTCCAGGGTGATGACTTGACTTGTGAGAGAATTGGATTTAAATATGGATGAGTTGCATACAGTCTTCAGCTTTACTTTCTCTTCCAGAGTCATTGAAGTCCATTGCAGCTTGATTCCTTCTCATTCCTCTTCATCTTCTGGTCTAAGAGATCTGAACAATTTTCTTTTAAGATTTCTTGAAAGAAGGTGTGTGGACGCTTTGTGGTGTTTAATAGTACACTGATTTCTTAGGGTTTTTTTTCCTCCTCAGTTATTTTCCAGGTCAGATTTTTATTGTTGTGAGATATCTTTTTATTTTCTTTTATGCTTTCAGTCTTTTAAGTTTTTTAGTATTTCTTGTTGCCTCATGGAATCATTAGCTTCTGTTTGGTCCATCCAGATTTTCAGGGAGTTTACTGCTTGGGCAAGGTCTTGTACCTCTTGTGCCAGTCTGTTCGTTCTCTTTCCAGTTCTTACTTTTATAGCTCTCATTTCTTTTCCAGTTTTTTCCTCAAGTACTCAAATTTCATTTATAAAAATGTTTTAAATTCTTTTTAAAATTCTTGCTTCATCTTTTCCAGGCACTATAATTAAGTTCGTGTTTAAGATGGATTTTCTCTAGGAGCTTTGCTTATAGATGTTTTGGAGTCATCCTCTACTCTTGGGGGTGTGCCTTGACCTTCCCTGCCACCATAACAACTCTTTCTGGGGAGATTCTTTTTTTGTCCTGTTTTCCAGCCTCCAGTCACGAAGTATCCTTACTTTGAACTTGATAGTAGAGCTGGGCTTTTTGGTACTTACGAGGGGAAGATCTGGGCTGGTCTTGTTGCAGTTTTCTTGGGACTACTGAATATTGTATTATACCAGGCACTTGGGGAAATCCTGGAAACCATGTTTTCAGTGGTCTGTTCCAGAGCAAATTGTGGTTGCTGATATAAATTAAGTTCTATATGTCATGAAGACATTGATACAGTGATGTTCTGTAGGTAGCTAGGGATTGTAGGTCTGGAACTTTGGAAAGAGGAGAAGAGTAGATATGTAGCTTTGGAAGTCATCTGTATGTGATGAGAGTTAAAACCATGGAAATGGATAAGATTACTAAGGAAGAGAATGGAAGAGAGGGAAAGAAACCAAGGACAGAAAATTCTGGGGAACATTAATAGAATGTAAACTCCTTCAGGGCAGTGATTTTTGTTTCTGATTTTGTATTACCTAGCTAGCACTTTGTAAGAACTTTTAAGAAATATTTATTGAACTGAATATCCATTTTAAGGAATCTAGAAAAGGACAAAGATCAAGGAAAAGAGAGTTCTGTCCCTTGTGGACAGAACCTACAGCAGAGTAGCTAGCCAACAGAAGAGGGAAAAAGGCAGCTTGGAATTTCTCCATCCAGAAAGCCGATGATTGCCTTAGTGAAAGCACTGTGGCAATTAAGACATAAGCAGAAGTTTGCTAATTACTGATTGCTTTCATATCTGGGAATATTAGCACCAGATAAACAAAGGAAGTCCATAAGAAGACTACTCCGGGGAGCTGTAATCACTTGGTTAGAAGCCCAAGCAAACGCTTGGAAGCTTTAAGTGCATTGAGTGAAGGAAGCCGCACAGAACCAAGGACCCAAGATTCAGAAGGTAGAGAAAACAGTTTCAGGAAGTACACTGAACCATTTGGGCTTCTTCTAGAAGTAAAGACCAAATTACCGCACTAGAAGAGAAAGTATTCATTGATAGGATAAAAATTATCTAAGAAAGAATTCAGGGAAGAAAAGGCTCTGAGGAGGAGGAGAAGGTCTAAACAACATTTGTTGCCCTGTGCTGACACTATTATAATAGTCTCCTAATGGGTCTTTGCATCTCTACTTTTTGTTTCCTTTATGCCTTTAATACTGCTCTTGGATGTAGACGCAGTCACATCTTTCTTCTGTTCATAAACCAAGTCAAAATTTATTTTTAAAGGAGGTTAGGAAATTCAGAATATCCAGAGTTTGTACTCAGGCCAATGAATGGATGCAAAAGCTGGCTTAGTATGCTCTAGTGGTATCTTAGTGAACCAGAAAAGTTGCTTTGTCTTCCTAATGGAGATATTCTGCTTGCACTACCTGCTTCATAAGGTTGTTGTGAGGAAACAAAAGCAAAACCTTGGCTAACCTCAAAGTGGTTGGTATTGATACAGCTGCGCCTTTATCAGCATCCACTGATGTATGGGACAAACTCATTTATCTGACCTCACCTCAGGTCTCTACTTCTATGCCTCTTTTTTTTCTTCTAGGTTTTAAAAATCTCATTTCTTTCTGTATGTGATATTATGTAGAAACATATGTCTTAAGAGATCTTAGTGATCTCTGATAATTTTTAGAACATTCAAATGAGACTCTGTAGGGTCCTTCCTCCTACCAAACTTCATGGCAGTTCTTTGTTGAAAGTCACGATGGATCTCACATGTCGTAAGTTCAGTGTTTGGGGGAAACTGAGAGGATTCTCTGACAATTTCTTTCATTTATCCCTTGCTGAATTGACAGCTATTCAGGCCAGTCATTGGCCTGACTGCGCTGTTTGACTCAGTCTCTTGGAAGATGGTTTCTGCCTCCTTGTTCTCATAACAGTTTCCTTAGAGGAACCGAGGTGATGAAATAAGGAATCCCATCCAGTACTGATTTCTGAGGTGCTAAACCAGAGTCCCTCCCAGGTATGGAACAGGAAGGTAGGTTCTTTGACCTGGCTGAGGTTCCTGAAGGTAGCATGATCCAGAGTCATCAGATGTACAGTGCCTGCCTCCACGTAAACTTGTAAGCATTTAATAGATGAAAATAATGGAGAGGTTCCCAACCTCTCCATCCCTTTAGGACCAAGATGGCAGAAAACAAACTGGATGATTTCCCTTTCTGTAAAGCAAGAACATAGTAGAGCTTTCCTGCTCATCCTTAGTTTCTTCTAAATAAATCTCAGTGGAGCCTTTAAAAGTCAGGATGTCCTCTGGAGTCTGTTGCCTATCAAAGAAGGGATCCAGGATTTAGGAAGTGAGCAAAACTGAAGGTCATTCTTAAGGATTTTGTTTTTTAATAGTTTTAAAATGAAATGGTTGAATGGGGCTAACTTTCAAGGTAAAGAACTAAGAAGTGGATGAGTCAAGCAGTTCTGACCCAAGGTAGGACTCAGAGAGACAGCTTTTAACTAGGGCAGGGCAGCCCTTGACTCCCAAGACCAGTTTGTGTTCCCAGGACCAGCAGGGGGCAGCATAAGTCTGGTCTCTTAACTCCACAGTTGGTCCACAAACCAAGGGAGTTCAGCCAAAGAGTGGCTGGAGAGATGAGGGCTCAGTGGAAGGCACACTGGAGTCTAGCTGGGCCGAGAGGGTCTAGAATCAGGATCTTGTAGCCAGCAGCAGACTGAGGTCAGCCACAGCAGAGCCAGGAGAGGCCAGGTAGCTGGCAGGGCCTGGAGCTCTTTGGGAGAGGGTCCCTTTGAAGAGGCTGCTACAGCCCGAGAGCCTTAGTGCTGCTTCTTCTAGGAAGCCTCCCCATGGTGCCCTTGTTAAAGTGGACCAGTCCTTTTTTTCACCTCACATCCCTCTGTAGAATCTCCTCTGTGTAATCTACCTGACTAACTCATGTTATTTCTCTGTGTGTGAAAGAGGGATTAGATTTGTTCTACTTGGCCCTTGAGAACAGAACTACCAGCCAGGGGTGGGGGATTATAGGGAGACAGATGTCCTTTCCTTATGATAAAAGATTTCTGGAAAAACTAGAGCTATCCAAAAGTGGAACGGGCTGTTTTAGGAAGCAGTGATTACCCCGTCTCAGGAAATCTTCAAGCAGAGCCCAGATCACCATTTTGGGGGATGTTATAGAAGATTCCTGCTTTGGGCAAAGGTTGGACCAGAAAACCTTTGAATAATGGCTAACATTTCTATAGTGCCTACAGTGTTCTGGTGCAATGCAAAGTGCTTTACAATTATCATCTCATTCGATCCCCACAACAGTGCTGGGAGGTAGGTGCTATTTTTATCATCCCCATTTTGCAGATGGGGAAACTAAGGCAAGAAGTTAAGTGACTTGGCCAGGGTCACACACACATACACAATGTCTGAAGCACTATCTAAACTCACCTAGATGCTCCCTCTTTGAGGTACTACAGACATACCTCATTTTAGTATGCTTTGCAGATATTGTGGGGGCCTTTTTGTTTTTACAAATTAAAGATTGGTAGCAACCCTGCATTTACCAAGTCTGTCAGCACCATTGTTTCAACAGTGTATGCTTACGTCCTGTCTCTGTGTCACATTTTGATAAATTTTGCCAATATTTGAGACCTTTCTGTTATTTTTACATCTGTCATCAGTGATCTTTGATCTATTGTAATTGTTTTGGGGCCTCACAAATTGTGCTCATACAAGACAGGAAACTTCATCCATAAATGTATGTGCTCTGCCTGCCCCACCCATCAGCCATTCTGACTCTCTCCCTCACCTTGGGCCTCCCTGTGCTATTGAAATCAGGCCAGTTAATAACCCTACAATGGCCATTGTGTTCAAGTGAAAGGAAGAGTCAATTGATGCAGCAGACTTCATTGTTGTCTCATTTTAATAAATTGCCACAGCCACCCCAACCCTGATCAGGCAGCAGCCATCAACATCAAGACCAGACCCTCCATCAGCAAAAAGATTATGACTCACAGAAAACTCAGATGAGGGTTAGCATTTTTTAGCCATAAAATATTTTTTAATTAAGGTATGTACATTTATTTTAGATAAAATACTATTGTGTGCTTAATAAACTACAGTATACTGGAAGTATAACTTTTATATGCACTGGAAAACTAAAAAATTCATGCGATTCACATTATTTCAATATTTTCTTCACAGTGCTGATGTGATACCAGACCTGCAGTATCTCTGAGATATGCCTATAACACTGCTCTAAATAGACAGTATTTGTTGTTGTGTTAGAGAGCTGCAAAGCAGTAATTCTGTGATTCTGATAGAATTAGTAATTTAATGCCCACCCAAGGGCCTGAAATCGCATCATTTATTATAATTTAAAGCATCTTATTCTTCATATCAGAGTTGTGCCTTTGGCAATGGAACCAGTATAGTGATTTTCAGAGTACATGTGGCAAACCAATGGAACTTTGTTTTTGGTTTGCTGTGATCACATAGATATTGCCTTGAATCTTAAAATTCAGGTTTTCTCTCCTTCTATCTGACCCTATAAATACAGAGCACTTTCAGGTATGTTAGAGTATAATGGGATATCATCTTTCATTTTTGACTCACATGCGAAGACTTGTTTTTAATGTCTTCTGGCAGTGGGATAGTGCAATTAATTCTGTGGAGTTTTAGCCAGAAGAACTAGTTTGTGTTCAGTGTTTCCTTTGATGCAATTAGAATTATGTGCCACATATGGAAGTAAGTACTTGGATTTTGCAGAAAGATGCTAATAAGTCTAATTTGTTCTTTTCTCTTTTAGGGGAATTATTGAAGCTCGCTTTGTTTATGTCTTTGTTCTGGGTATTCTTTTCACTGGAACCAAAGACTTGCTTAAATCCCAAGTCATTTCTGCAGATGTCAATGTCAGGAGTCGAGGTCTGTGGGAGATATATAGCGGCTTAGTTCTTCTGGCAGCCTTGTTGCTTCGACCTCACAACCTTCCTGTTTTGGTGTTTAGTCTTTTGATTCAGGCTGTGATGACAAAATTCATCTGGAAGCCCTTGAAACATGATGCAGCTCAGATTACCATAATGCATTATTGGTTTGGCCAAGCATTCTTTTATTTTCAGGTATGTGACTGCCGCCAAGAGAAGACTGTTTGCTTTTTACGTGTCTTCTGTTTTTTAGAAGTCTGTCTTTTATGGGCTTCTGTTTACTTTTTACACGCTGTTTATATTTTCTTTAACTTGGAAGAAATTATTAACAGTATTACAGGTCTAGAAGCTGTAGTCTTTACTGAAATAAATAATTGTCAATATATGGTATTATGGATTATATGTACTGTAAAAATATTTATTAATGTATTTTGTTTTTTACATCACCTTAATTTTCAAATGTATTCCTTACTTTTCCCCTACCCAGTGAACCATGCCCTGTGATACAGAATAATTAGGGGAAAACTTTTCAGGAAAACCAACCAACCAACCCAACCGTCTGACAGTACAGGCTTTCTTCTAGGTCCATAATCCCTCATCTCTGCAAAGAAGGGACAAAAGTGCATTTTATCAGCTCTTCTCCGAGGCCAGGCTTAGTCATTACAATTATACATTGATCGGTTTTGCTTTTTGGTCTTTCCATTTACTTTGTTGTCATTGTGTAAGTTGTTTTCTTGGTTTTGCTTACTTCATTCTGTGTCACTTTACATGTCTTCCCATGTTTCTCTGCATCCTTCACATTCATTGTTTTCTTATGGCATGGTAACATTCCATGAATGGCAGTTGCTTAGTTTCTAATCTTTGCCATCATAGAAGCTGATGCTATGAGTAAATGAATAGTTTGGTGTAAAAGGGACCTTTCTTTTCTTCTTTGATGTGTGTGTGTGCGTGCGCATGTACATGTACATACACACACATGTATGATATCTTGGTCAAAGGGTATGGACTTTTTAGTGACTTTTTTTGGCACGATTCTAAATTGTTTTCCAGAATGGTTGTACCAATTCACAATTCCACCAAGAGTGTATTAGTGTACCCGTCTCTCTGTAACTCCTCCAATACTGACTATTTCCATTAGCTGTCATCTCTGCCAGTTTGCTAGATGTGAGGTGGAATGGTAACTATTCAACAAAATTCAGCTTAGTCAGCTTTTTAATAAATGACACTAACTGTATAATGGTGAAAACCTGTAGTCCCTGCCCTCAAGGTCATTAGCCTAATTGGGAGAATTTATCCTGCACATAGATAAGTATAACACGGGTAAAAATATGATAAGGGCAAAAGAGAGCTCCAATGTGATAGAAAAATGTGAAGAGAAAAAGAGATTCCTTTGAACTAGGGATGGGAGGATCATGGAAATCCTTGTGGTGAAGGTAGTACTTGAGCTAGACCTTGGAGAAGAAAGAGAATTTAACTATAGGGAACACATTCCAGGTGTGAGGTTTACTGTATCGGAGGTAGAGACCAGACTAGGGAATAGCTGGAGTCCGTTTTGATAGGCAGTCAAAGTGTGGAAAGGGAGTAGCGTAGAAGTAAGACTGGAAATATTGTAGAAATCGTCTTGGAGTCAGGTTATGGAGGGCCTTAGAGATTTCAGCCAAAGGAATTTCTGTTGTATTTTTTAGACATGAAGGAAGCACAGGATTTTGAAGCAGAAGAGCACGTGCATCATTAGGAAGATGAATTTGGCAGTTGCATGAAGGATAAATTAGATTAGAGGAAAGGGAGACTGGAGCCAGGGAGACCAGGATCATAAACCTTAGAGCTGGAAAGAGCCTTGAAGAACATCCATTCCAATCCCCTCGTTTGGAGACGAGAAGACACTGGTGAGAGTCAGACAAGTTAAGTGAATTTTTTGGAACCACACAAATAGTAAAGGGCTGGGCAAGAATTCAAACCCAGTTATCCTGACTCCAAATACAAGCTCCTTTCCACTACATCAAACTGCCTTTTCATTAGGATGCCGCTATAGTCATCTCAGTGTGGGACAGTTTGGGAAAGGAGAGCATATTTCCTGTTAAGGTGAAAATTCCAGTGTGGGACAGTTTGGGAAAGGAGAGCATATTTCCTGTTAAGGTGAAAATTCCAGTCTTCAGTTCAACCTTGGGTTGGGTTCATTTCCTCTTTCTCCTTCTCTTCCTCGTCTCTCTCCCTTCTCCATCTTCCTTCTTTCTCTTCCTCTGCTTCCTCCTGCCTCCTCCTCTTCCTTTTCTCTCCTCCCCCCTCTTTTCTCCTCTAGTACTAGTCCCATGCAACTCTGCCCTGGTCAGACTGCATCTGTAATAGTATGTTCACTTTCTGAATGCTACAATTTTATCTTCAATGGAATGCATGGGAAAAAAATGGATTGAAACATGTTTTGACCATGGGAAAGCACTTTTTAATGTGGTTTATCCGATACATTTATCTGGCTCCTAAACTTGGTAGCTAGCTTCCAAATCCAGAACAGATTTGTTTGTGCCTGGCTGTGACAGTTGTCTAGATCCCATTTCAAAACTCTCAGGACAGGAAATTCATGTGCTCCCTGAGCACTTTTCATTTATGTACATTATATTGCACTTCACTATCACACCTTAAAAGACTTTGTATTCTACTGGTTAACAAACTTTGCTGCCAAGAGCTCCTATGATGCAGCCAACTGAGAAGTTCTCATTGCCAGTGAAGCTGGTTTTCCCTGGTCTCATCTGACTTGGAGACAGGCAGTAATTGTTTCCTCTTTTACTTGGACTTCTAAGCCAATGAAGATTGACTTTGATTCCTACCAAAATTCTAGAAATTTAGTGTTAAGGGAGTGGTTTGCAAACATTTAGAAAAGGTAGTGGTGTTTACTAAGAGCCAATTTAAGTTCATTAAGATTAGGTTATGCCAGACTAATCTAATTTCCTATTTTTTTGCCAGGGTTATTACTTTACTAGCTGGCAGCTCAGGAGAATGCCAGACACATCATTTACCTGTAATTTGGTGAAACATTTGATAGTCTTTGTAAACAATTTGAAGATACATAGACTAGATGGTAGTAAAAATAAGCATATTCAAACTGGTTGAAAGTCAGACCCAAAAGGTGGCCATGTACTGGTAGATTTCATTTTGCAGGGAAGTCTTTAGTAGAGTGCCTCAGGAATCTATCCTTAACCCCGTACTCGTCAGCGTTTTATCAGATGAAGACATAAACAACATAGATAGAGACACAGACAACATTCTTACAGCATGCATAGGTGAGATAAAGCAGGGAGGGGTAGCCAGCACATTGAATGAAAGATTTTTTTTCAGTTGGGGGAGAAGTTCTAGACTTGTTATTTGATCAGTGTTGGGATTTCATGATAAAGAAGCTCCCTCCAATGTAGAATAACAGCTGTTCTGTAATAGATTATCTTAGAGAGTTGCCTGACGGGTCAGTGAAAGATTGCAGAGCTTGCCCAAGGTCACATTAACAAGGATACATCAGAGCCAGAACTTTGTGACTTTGACCATTAAGTTGTAGTGCCTCTCAGAATGACAGAATTAGGAGACAAAAGACATCAAGAGCTAGAATAGGTTATGTGCTAAGTCTAATTGCAGATTAAATTTAATTGGGATCAGTGCAAAATCCTAGTTCACATAGCTTAGAACTAGAAGAGAAGCCCAAACCATATTTTGTAAAAGGACCTCAGACCCAGAGAAGCTCCAGGAGTCGCCTAAGGTCGCGCTGAAGGTTAACAACACCCTTAGGTTTCAGGCCTCGGTTCTCAAGCAGAAAATTGGATGCTTTTTCCACTACATCTACACTGTGTTGGGTTTTTTTTCCTTCTTGAAAAATCAATTGTACAAGTATACTGTGATGGAAGATAGCAAATAGTTCCTCAAACAGGTCTTAATGCGCTGGAATCTCAGTGTGAGTCAGCAGTTTGATTGAGCAAGAAAACTAAGAACATTTTAGATTCCTTGGGGAAAAGCAGAGTCCAGAAACAGGTTATTGAGGAGTCCCCTGTCATCTAGTCAGACCACTTCGGGAAGATTATTTATGTTAAGAGTATCCAAAGAGGGGCAGATAGGATGGGCAAGGGATTCAGTGACAGGCCACATGAGAAACACTTGAAAGACCTGGGGACATTTTTCTTGGAGAAGAGCGAACTTTGGGGAACGTATTATGTCTGTCTTCATAGAGTATGAGAAGGGACCACACATGTGATCTCATCTTTGGAGACAGCATATGTGAAGGGCTTCCCAAACTTTAAAGCACTTCAGAAATGCTAGCTTTTATTATGACGGAAGAATTCAAGTTGTTCTGCATGGCCCAAAGGAGAGAGGTAGGAGGAAGGCAGGATGGGGCTGTGTGACATTAGAGAACCTGATTTGAATGTAGCCCCTCTGCTGTATTTTACCTTTGTGACTGTTCAACCTCTCTGGACCTCAGTTTCCTCATCTGTAAAATGAGACCCTTGGAATAGGCTGCCTCAAGAGGTAGTGGATTCCCTGTCACCAAAGATTTTTTTTTAAGTGTTTCTCTAGAGGGATGTCTTAGAGAGGATTCCTTTTTGGTTAGAAAATGAGCTTAATGACAGTCTCTAACTGTCTGGTTCTTTTTGTGTGTTTCTGGCCTGAATTAGAGTGGTGGGAGTAGCAAGGAGGATATGTAGGCTAGAGCATTTGTGAAGATGAATAGACAGAAGTTGGTAGCTGATTAGAGAGTGAGGAAGAGTGGAAGAGGATTCAGGGTTTGAGCTGTGGTGTCTGGGACCATTAGCAGAATCATGAAGGGAATGAGGGGAAGATAATTCAGTTCAATGCATATTGAGTTTCAAGGGCTGTTGGGACTTCTAGGTAGATGTGCCCTTGAAACTTGACATTTTTGACTGAAAGTATGTGTTCAGAAGTCATCCACTTAGAGATGATCCTTGGAGTTATGAGAGCAGATAAAATAATCCAAGATACAGAGAAAAAAGAGAAAGAAGTCCAAGGACTACATGGTCTTCTAATAACCTTGGATCTAAAATTCTTTTTTTATGGGACAGGATCCAGTATAAAGCTTTCCAGTTGCAAATAGAGATCTCTCTTCATACCCACCCCTTAATCCATATTCTTTTTTTTAGGGATGATATGTCCACCTCTTGTGCTGTCTAACCTACACTTCTGTATCTTGTCTGAAAAGATAGATTGAGAGGCTTTTCCCCAGATATTCTGAAATCTAGGTCTAACATGTGGTCAGATAAAATACTACTTGTAAAATCAAGTGTCCTTTAGCTCTTTAATTGCTAAGAGACAATGTACTTGCATTTCATAAGCATGTGTGAATTAATTATACACAATCTGGCATGTTCTATCATGGTTCCATCCTTAATATTTTTAGGCAACCCTCAAAAAGATGCTAATAAATGATGATCCTTCTCTGTAGAAGTACATATGGGATGTTAGTTAACAAATGCGTTCTTGGTCTTTATTCTCAACAGTTCGTTCCAGTGAGTGGAGGAATGCAGTGGCAAAGATTATTATCTAATTCCTTTAACCTCCACATCATCTATATTCAGTTTATCAAAGAATTAAAAATTTAAAAAACAAGAACTATTGGATATGGGTAATCTAAGTATCTAAGAATTCACTGAGTTATACTGTGAAGTTATACTTCACCTATATGGCGAAGCATGTGAAGAGTTTTAGATAGAATTGTTCATTTGCCCAGTTCTGCTACGTCACCACACGTCCTCCCTCCAACATAGATAGATAGATTTTCTTCTAGATTTGTCTGCATCCTTCTGGCTTCATGTGTGCCCTCACTCTTTCAGTAGAGTGAAGAGAGGGAAAAGACAAACGTTCTTCTTTAAGAGGTAATGGATATTATTATGAACAGTTTTCAAAATAATTGGAAACTATAAGTGACCATATGGAAACCTGCTCCAAATTAAAATGCAGTTTTAGCCAGCATACTTCAAAATGGTAAAGGTGGCAAAAATGGAAAACAGTCGATGTTGGATGGCTGTGGGAAGACAGGCATGCAAATATACTGCAGGTGGTGTTGTGAATTGGAGCAGCCATTCTGGATGACAGTTTGGAATTATGCAAGAAAATGACTAAGCTGTTCCTACCTTTTGACTCAGAGATCCCTTTACTGGGAGGTCTAAGACAGAAATAAGATCTCCAGTGTAAATCAGAATATTTATAGTAGCATGTTTCATGGTAGCAAAGAGCTGGAAACAAAGTGAGCACCTGTCATTTGGAGAATGGCTATATTTGGAGAATTGTGTATTTATGAATGTAATGTAATGTTGTTATGAAAATAGAAGTGAGGGATGTGGGGAATTTGGAAGCATGGGAAGATTTATATGAATTGATGCAGAAAGGACCTAAAACAATTCCAAAGGACACATCATGGAAAATGCCAGCCACATCCAGAGGAAGAACTATGGAGTCCTAATGAAGAACGATGCAAACTATTTTCTTTTTTGTTTTTTTTTTCTTACACATGGTTTTTTCCATTCGTTACAGTTTTTTTATGCAGCATGGCTAATGTGAGAATGTGTTTAATAGGAATGTTTGTGTAGAGCCCATGTCAGATTGCAGGCTGTCTTGGGGAGGGAGGGAGAGGGCAAAAACTTAAAACTTATGGAAAATGAATATTGAAAACTAAATAAATAATTTAATAAAAAATAAATTGATGTAGGATGAAACAAATATAGAATAATAGATTTAGAACTGAAAAGAATCTTGAAGACCGTCTAGTTCAGCTGCCTTGTTTAAACAAATTCAATATATATGTGTAAAAATATATCATGTATATAATATACATCATATTATATACATATACATATATATAATAGGGGTGGCTAGGTGGTGCAGTGAATAGAACACCGACCCTGGAGTCAGGAGGACCCGAGTTCAAATTCAGCCTCAGGCACTTGATGTTTACTAGCTTTGTGGCCTTGGGCAAGTCACTTAACCCCAATTGCTTCATCTCCCCCCTCCAAAAAATAATTTCTAATATCTTTTGCTTTTATATCACCTTTCTTTCTGAATATGCTCATTCTTACTCTCTTGGCCTTCAAGGTAGTACTTATAACAAAGATGTGAACAGAAAGAGGAAAAAAGAAGTTTAGCAAAACCAATCAACAAATTGTGTCTGACAGTATATATAATATTCTATGACTATAATCCCCCATCTCTGTAAAAAGGGGAGGAAATTGATTTTCTCAACTCTTCTGTAGAGCCAGGCTCAAATATTAGAATTACCCAGGGTTCAGTTTAAGTTATTTATTCTTTCTGTTTCTTTTACTATAGTCATTATGTACAGTTTTCCCGGTTCTACTTTCTTCAGTTGCTTTTTTTTTTAATCAGCTCAATTAAGTCATCTTGTGCTTCTCTGACCACAGAAAAATATAATAACTGGGATGTAAAAACAAAAGGCATCATTGAAACTTGCTTTTTAAGAAAGAGTTGAGCCGTAATAGAAGTGGACTGTACACCAGTTCCTGAGGGCATGTAGGGCATCTAAGGAATAAGCCATTTGAGAAATTGTAGAGTCAACAACAACATTCATATGATCATGGAATCCAGGAAGTGGAAGGGACCTGGAGGGTCCTCTGGTTTCCAGGCTTTACCTAAATAAAGCATGAATCGCTCTATGACTTCAGTGATCATCTAATTTCTACTTAAATACCATCAAGGAGGTGAAAGTCACTGCCTCATGCAACAGGCTCTTCTGTTTACTGGAAATGAGACCATCTGTCCTTACTGGAGGCTGAAGTTGACTTCCGTGTAGCTTCTCTGGTTCTGTCCTGCGTGTGTGCTAGCCGAAGCCTGGCCTTCCTCCATCCTCAGAATCACTCACATGTTTGAAGTCAGTGATCAGGTCCCTCCAAGTTCTTCCTTGCCTGAAATTTCCAAGATTTAATTAAAAAGTAAGCAGTTACTCTATAACGACTCACATTTTTCATAACCCTTAAATTTTTTTTTGAGGTACTTTTCTAACAGCAGGTCTGAGAAGTAGTATTATCCTCACCTTTTTGTTGTTGAGCCGTTTCAGTTGTGTCTGACTCTCCATAACCCCACCTGGGGTTCTCTTGGTAGATACTAAAATAATTTGCCATTTCCTTCTCCAGCTCATTTTACAGAACTGGGGCAAACAGGGTTAAGTGACTTCTCCAAGGTCACACAGCTAGTAAGTGTCTAAGGCTGGATTTGAACTCAGGTTCTCTTTACTCCAGGGCCAACACCTTATCCACTATGCTACCTACCTGCCCAGTGTACAGATAAGGAAATTGAGTCTCAGAAATTAAATAATTTGCCAAGTCAGAGCGAGGTCTTAGACAAGTATTCTAACTCAAAAACAAGGCATTTTTTATTTTATCATGATGCCCTTACTGAAAACTTTTAAATATATTAACAGTTATCTGTAGATGCTGCTTTTTCCTTGAAGCTTTCTCTGATCTTTTAGCCAGAATTGACTCTTCCCTTTTTCAAAGCACTTTGTACTTTTCTAATGCTCAGATCACGCACATCAGAATCTGTTTTGTATGATAGTTATGTGAGTTACACATCTGATTTCCCTTGCTAGGCTATATATCAGCTCCTTGGTGATAGGGATTAGTCTTTGTGCCTCCAGCAGTACTTAGCTGATACATGTGTAATAGCTCTTAATAAAAATTTAATGAATAAATACATAATTAAGATTTGACTGTTGGCATTAAACCCTCTAAGCCTTGTGTAACCTTTTAAAATGTTTTACTAAATTAATAAATTTAATAAATTACTAGACTCATCTACTTTTTTCCCCTCTATTTTCAGGGTAATTCCAATAACATTGCTACAGTGGATATTTCAGCAGGCTTTGTTGGCCTAGACCACTATATTGAAGTACCAGCTATGTTCCTCACAGCCTTTGCAACATATGTAGGACCTATCCTTTGGGCCATTCACTTACTGAGTTTTTTGAGTTCAGAAAACAACAGGTAATGACTTATTTTTAACTACAAATCTGGTAAGAAAGTAGTTAGAATTAAGACTAAGATCCTCACAGAATTATATAAGAGTTAGAGTTGGTGGGGACCTTAGAGGTCATCTAACCTGGAGTCCATGAACTTGTCTTTTAAATATTTCAATAATTATATTTCATCATGAATCTTATGAATTTTATTTTATGCATTTAAAAAAAAGCATTCTTAGAAGGGGTCCATAGGCTTCACCAAATTGCTAAGGGGATCCATGACACAAATGTCTCCTGATGGAGACAAATCTTATTTTATGGATGAGGGAAATCAAGCCCAATGAGGAGAATTAAATTGCTCAAGGTTAGGGATAGGCAGTAAATAACCAGAATCAGGACTGGAACCCAGGTCTAGGTCCAATGTTCTTCCTCCAGCATGCTGCTTCTCCTTTGCCTTCATAGTAGTACCAGGAAGCGCAAAGGATTGTTTTTAAGCTTTGTTTAAATTGTTCCTGACTGTTCTATATAGCAAGAAGAAACCGTTATGCAACAAGGGCTTGGGGGACTTCCACATAAGAGACATCCAGGAGTGGTAGAGGGAAGTACCTTGGTACCTCCAGAATTGAATTGTCCTCTCCCTGAAAGAGCTTGCCATGAGAGCTCTTGGCTATACCCTAGTCTGTTTATATCTGTTACTTCTTTGACCTCAGCATTAGTCAACCAGGCTTCTAAGTGCAGAGGAGATGACACGCACTCAAACAGTCCTCACAGATTTTCTCCTTGGGCATCTGGCTCAATGGTGAGACTTACCCTTTACCTTTCTGGAGCATGTGGAGAGAGTAATTTGAGTATCTGACTTTAAAAGCTACAAAACCCCTGGAGAATTCTGTGGGGCACCTTTTTAGGTTCATGCTAAGAGCTGGCCCAGGAGATAATGCTGCATGGAACATGCCAGAAGCTTGGTGTAGATTTGTGAGTAAAGGAGACTTGACTGCCCTTTTTATTGTGTTTTTAAAAAGAGGTGTGTAAAACTGTAGTTTTTTAAAAGTTTATTGATGTTCTTATCTTATATCGCTTCCTGATTTTCTCTCTTATCTCTTCCTCTGAAATAAGTACAGTCAAATCAAATCCACCCTTGACCCTGTTTGAAGCTGTGTGCCTTGTTCTGCACCTCTAGTGTGCAGACTCTGCTGGGAGGTGGGAGGTGCGCGTGCTTCTCCCTGAGCCTTTGCACTCATGACCATTTATGGCATTGATCAGAGTTCCGCGGTCTTGCAGTGTTATTTTCCCCTGTGATATTGTGGTCATCGTGTGCATTGTTCTCCCATTTATGTTTACTTCAGTCTGCCTCAGTTCTTCCTAAGTTTCTCATAATTCTTCATAGTCATCATTTCTTATGACAGAATAATATTTCATTACATTAACATCCTACAGTTTCTTCAGCTATTCTTCACCATTGGGCATTTACTTTTTTCCCACCTCTTAGCTGCTACAAATATTCTTGTATATTTGTAATCTTTGTCTCTGTCTTTGAACTCCTTGAGATATATGCCTAGTAATTTTGCTTCTCTGTGTGCATTAAGTCAACAAAGAAAAAGCCATTGAGTGACTATCATATGCAAGGCCCTGTGCAAACTCATACTCCCAGAGTAGTATGAGAGACAGTCCTTCCCATCAGTAGCTTATAGTCTAGCCAGGGAGAGAAGATACACTTCAGAAATTAAATAACAGTGCTAGGCCAAAGGGGTCTTACCAGCTGTATTAGGTGAGTTTACAAGAAAAAGAAATCTTTGGGTGCAGAAGTGGTCAGGGAAAACTTTATGGAGTAGGTAGCATCTCATGACAGGGAAGATTTGGATAGGCTGAGAGGAGAAGAAAAATGTATTTCAGGCAAGAGAACATGAATTTCTCCATCCAGGTCTTTCCTTAGAGTCAGTTGTGTTTAGGGACCAGTAAGCTCACCATTTTGTGAAAACAAGAATAGAAGTTAGAAAAAAAAACTTTTTTTTTTAGAACAGTGGATTGGGACTATATTTGAGAAGACCTTGAATGTCAGGCTAGTTAGTTTAATGAAGCAAACATTTGTTAAGCATTTAACATGCTTAAGGCAGTATTCTAAAGATTAAAAATGAAAAATGACATGGGTCTGTACCCTCAAAGAGTACATTTCTCAACCAGGGAACTGACTTGTGTAATATTAATGGGAATTGAAGATCTTCCTAACCCATTAATACATCTCACATGGAGCCCATTAGGGGAAGCTTATTTTTCAGGAAGGCCTACACGTTTTGTTACTTTGTAATTAGGCAGTGGGTCTCAGGGTTGTGATGCCCTCTGACCCTGAAGAAGTGTATATATTGCTCTGAGGTTAGCGTTTTGCTTTGAGGTTTACTCTCAGGGAAGAGTGTTTGAGTGATGTAGCCAGATGAGACTGAGTAGCTGTTATGGAGCCCCTGGCTTTGAAAACCCAGATGTTGGTTCTCTCTCTGGTAACTATGTATGTATGACAGTCAGAGAGTTGACTCTTTTCTACCCATCTGTGATATATGTATTATTTGGTCAGATGTTTGATTAAAGTAAGATTATTGACCCCTTTTGAGTTGCTTTCCTTTAGAAAAGCAGATCAAAGAACCTGTACTGGCAGCCATTCTGGGTATGCTAGGGTGCTTGTTGATACACCATGACAGCTTCAGCATTTTGGGAAAAATTCTGTTTCACAAACTTTATATATTGAGCCATGTTGTGGAACAGGAAGGCAAAATGAAATAGTTATAGCCCTCAAGGGTTAAGAGCCACCTGCATAGTTTAGGGGATGCAGTGTGTGCACTCTGTGTTAATGCAGAGAATCTCCAAGTCATTTCAGGGGGGTGAGAGTGCTTGGGGGAGACAGACTGATGGCATTGTGGACACCATCCTTCCCTGCCCCCAGAAGAGAGAAACAGCCAGAGGCAAGGGTGACGGAAACAGTTTTGGTTCCTGTAGGCAGAATAGTAATAGCTTAGGGTCATAGAAGTCTCGGCTTCCCTTGGAAAACAGTACCTAATGGACTGTTTCTTTGTAATTTGTCCTCTTTCCTAAAGATCTCTTCTTGTTTCCTTTACGTAGTACAGGTAGATACAGTAATGCCTTCCAATGACAGTATATTCTAGGTAGAAATGCAGAATTCACAGACAGACTGTCCCTTGTGCTTGGGGGAGTGTGAATCTTCCTGAGGACCAGAACCCAGGGAGGCTTCTTTCATAAGGTCACCTGTATTCCCTTCCACATTTGTTCAGGGGAGACTCATTGTGCTTGAGTTGGATGGTCTGTTATATTCCAAAGGATAGCTGACTTGAAAAAACTGGATGCTAATCCCAGTTCACATTTCTCTATCACTTTAGGGTATATGTAAAGCAGTTTCATAGCCGTCCTGTGGGAGAGATGATATGTATGCTTGTGTGTCCCTTCCTCCCACCCCAGCATCTTGGCAGAATAGTACTGAATTGATTGAAGAGTGTGTGCTTGAGGTCAGGTTAGGCCACTTGGGCCCACCCTGGGCCCATCCCTGCACATTTTTGTTCCTGACAAAAGGAGCTGGAATGCTTGGCAGCTTAGGATACAGACTGTCGCTAAGCATTTTCCATTCAGAGTGCGACCATTTTGGGCTGAGAATCGGGGGAGGCCAATGGAGAGCTTTTCCTCTGTGGCTTCAGATGGTTTGGTTTTGGCTTTCTCAGAACTGCAGTAGAGAAGTTGGCAAAATGAATCCTAGTATCTCAGAGTTGAAAGGGACCATAGAGGGCATCTAGGCTAGTCCCTTCCTAAAGCCAAATTCCCTTTACAGTATTTTTGACCAATATTCAGTCTTGCTTCTAATTAAATACATTTAAAATAAGAAATTCCTGACCTTTCAAGGCAGCCTATTCCAAAGAGTTTCAGAATATTTAGTTAAGGGTAAAATGTTTTTAGTTTGAGGAGAAACCTATTCATACACCTCGACCTTCTCTATCAGATTCCCCCAGCTATATACCATCTTTGGAGGGGGTGGGGGAAGGCAGGGGAAAGGTAATAAGAAAAGGTCTAGATGGCACAATGTTGCAATTTGCAGATGACACAAAACTGGGAGAAAACGCACATTGGAAGACAGAGTAAGGATCCAGAAAGGTCTCAGCAGATTAGAGCATTGGACTGAATCTACTAAAATGCCTTTCGAGTATGGATGAATAGAAAATCTTACACTTGGGTTAAAAAATAAGATTCACAGGTACAGGAGAAGGAAGCAGGATTAAGCAGCAGGAAAAGTGCTGAGGGTTTTAGTAGACCATCGGTTTGGTTGAACCCAGCTGTGTGATGGGGCAGCCACAAGAACCTGTGAGATCTTGGGCTACCTTAAGATAGGTTTAGTGTCCAGTAATGAGGAGGTGTAGTCTTGATCAAACAGCATCTTGGGTATGGGTGCCACTGTTTAAGAGAAGCCTCATAGCATGGTGGGTAGATAGAGTTAGGAAGACCTTTGACCCAGACTACTGTGTGATGCTGGAGAGGTCACTGAACCCCAGAGAACTCTCTTCAACTGTGAGTGCCATAGCAGGTGCTGAAGTGCTTTCACAGAAGGAGTAAGAATCCTCTTCCAGTGAAGTTACTTGAAGTTCACAAGTTCAGTACGCAAGGGAGAGAGGACGGCATGGGGACATTGATAAGCTGGAGAGCATCCAGAAGAGGCTGCCAGAATGGTGCTTGGCCTCAAGTCTGTGTCCTTCAAGGATCAGTTGATGTGATTGGGGATCTTTAGTCCTGAGAGGAGGAGAATTAAGATACGTGAGAGGTGTTTCCAGATTGTTGTACGTGTCATGGCGACATGAAAGGGAGATGAGGCTTGCTCTTGGGCTCATAGGACAGAAGCAGGAGCTGGGGTGGGGGTGGGGAGAGGAAGGGAAGTAGCACAGAGACAAACTGAGGCCTGATGTTAGGGGAAAGCGCTTTGTGCTAGAGTGGGATGGAGCAGGCTGCCTTGGGCAGGGGGGAAGTTGGGGGTGGCTGGATATTTTGGGGCTATATTCCTCTACCTGCATTGGGAGAATTCTGTTCAGGTGTCATATTTGTTACTCAAAACCTTTCCTGACCTCCTTTCCCATTTAACAGTGCTCTCTCCTTCCTTAGACTACCTTGTTTGGGTTTTTTGTTTGTCTTCTGTTTTACTATCTGGTATGTGTGTAATACCTCCTTTGGTGGAATGTAAGCTCTCTGCAGGCAGGATCAATGTCCTTAGTGCATACATACCACAGGGCCTTGCACACAGGAGGTATTTAATGATTTTGTTGAGAAAGCATTTGTTCCCTGTCTACTGACACAATTCTGGACTGTTCCGTTTGCAGGCAGAGGATTCTCAGATTTTAGGAGTGGTTTTGCCCCTATAATATGCCCCTACATTGGGAGAATTCCTCTTAGGTAGAAGCTGGACTAGAGAGACCATGGGGACCTTACCATCTCTAATGTGAAGGACACAAGATGCCAAGATGTCAGGAGCTTGGGATGGGGTGACTGAGAGGGAAAGGGGAACATCATATTCCCTGGAGGCCTCACAAGCTTTCAATCTGTGGTGCTATTTAAGAATATCAGCTGGCAGCCTCAGAATGAATGTTGGTTGGTTTGAAGGTTGAGAGCTTGGGCTGGAAGTGCTGATGGAGGGAGTGTGAAAAGAGAGCTGGGACTCGGGATACACAAATGGTACTGGTTGTAGGTTGCAGTGAGAGTCGTTTCAGTGTCGGGATGGTTTCAGTGGGTGTGCAAAGAAGAATAGGTTGGGGTGCCTGAGTAAATGAACAGTTGGAGAGCTCATCTGTGTGTCCAGACCTGGTGGAGAAAGAGAGGTTAGGCTGGCAGTTGTCCATCTGTTCCCTTTCTTGTTACAGCATATATCAGCAAGGTAGGAGTAATATATACTAGCAGGGTGTGACGAGGGCCTAAAAATGGTAATGGCTATGTAAAGTGGAGAATGACAAAAGCTAGAATCCACAGAACACAGCAGCTGCTTAGGAAAGTCTAAGATAGCTTTTGTTTTGTCATACAGCATAGCAGAAGCATTAGTTTCTGAGTTCTTCCTGGCCTGGGGTTGGAGGCAGGGTTTTGGTCTCCTTGGGCTTGGGGCCTTATGAGTGTTTTGTGACACAGATATAGAGAATTTTTAAAACTCAGATGTCTGGATGGGACATTCAACTTGTCAAGGAGTTCATTGTCCACTTCTTAGGAATTCATCAACCAGTACACATGGGCAGGGACCCAGAATCTAGTTCAGGGCTCAGGGCCCAAGCAGACTTCCTTCCACAGCCTCCCCCTGTTGTCTTACAGATGGTTTTCCACCAGCTTTTGTTTTCTCAAAGCAGAATTTTGCTTAATCTGTTTCTTTCTAAAAAGACTTTTTTTTTTTTAATGGAAAATTTGAATCAGTGTGTTCTATTCTCTGGTTGCTCATGCAGGTCATATGCAAAACCACTCCTAAAATCTGAGAATCATCTGCCTGCAAATGGAACAGTCCAGAATTGTGTCAGTAGACAGCGAGCAAATGCTTTCTCAACAAAATCATTAAATGCCTCCTGTGTGCAAGACCCTGTTCTATGTATGCACTAAGGACACAGATCCTGCCTGCAGAGAGCTTACATTCCACCAAAGGAGACATAACACACATGCAAGACAATAAAATAAAATAGAAGACAAAAAAAAAACCCAGTCTACCAAACAAGTTAGTTTGGGGGGGGGGGGGAGAGAGAGAGAGAGAGAGAGAGAGAGAGAGAGAGAGAGAGAGAGAGAGAGTACTGCTAAATGGGAAAAGCAATCAAGAAAGGCTTGAGTAGAAAGTATGACACCTGAGTAGAGCCCTGGAAGCTAAGGAATCTAGAATGAGGAGGGTATTTTGTGAGGCCCAGAAACAGGAGATAGAATACCAAGTTTGGGAGCAGTTTGGCCATGATATAGAGCATGTGAGGGGTGGTATAGAATGTCTTGAAAGGCAGATTCCAAGTGGATTGGGAGGGCTTCAAATGCTAGACTGAGGAGTTTGTATTTTATTGTATTTTATCATAAAGGCAGGGGGAGTTCCTTTTATGGGTATGGGGATAGCTAAAATGACCTCTGAGCTCCTTTCCAGCTCTGAAATGTGATTCTGATAAGATTTTTGTGGAAGGGAATGCCCCATGAGATAGATGGCTGAGGAATGTGATTTTTGGCAGCCATGTGGAAGATGGGATGGAGAGGGGAAAGGCTGGGAGCAAGAAGAGTGAGAGCTCACAGCTATTGTATTGATCTAGGAGAGGGATGGTAAGGGCCTGAAGTTGGCTCTTGGGGCTGTAAATACAAGAAGCTGTTACTGAGCTAGAAGTGACAGATGGTGACAGCGGGGGGAGGGAGGAGGAGTCAAGGATGATTCCCAAGGTATGAAACTTTAGGGTAATAGTACCCTCGACAGAAGTAGGGACATTTAAAGGATGGTGAGTCCAGCAATGAGTTCTGTTTGGGAAATGTTGAATTTTGAGGTGCCAGTCAGACATCCTGAGGGACATGGCCCAGCAGGCAATTGTTGATGTTCTACAGACAAATGGAAACAGTGGTTAACCCCTCCACCCCACCCCAGTGTGAGCACTTAGTAGTTACTAAGAGACTTGACATTATTTTCCCTGGGTAGTTTCATGACATGTGACAGAGAGGTATGGCCTTTCCAGCTGTGAATTTGGAGGTGAGAAGGATTCCAAACCCAGTCCTTGAAAAAGGCCAAGATGGGACAATAGCTATCCCTAGTTGATGACAGCTCTTCTCCCATACTTTACTGCTCTGTACAGACTCCACTGTCATTGTCTACTGTTTGGAATGGAAAAAGGTAACTAGGGATGGGAAATAGCATGAGAACTTCTTTGGTTCATATAGTACAGGAGGAAAGCCTTGTATTGGCACAGAGGGAACCCAGTCACTCTTTTTCTCTTTCCCATCCCCAGCCTGGCAGGAAGAGCCATAGGAAAGGTGAGGAAGGAATCTCTATATGGGATGGGAGATGGAGCTCGGAGCCCTCTGGAGCAGCCCAGAGTCACCTTTCTACCTAGTCAGTGCAATCCAGCAAAAATGGCTAAGCAGCTACTTTATGCTGGGTACTGGGGAAAATAAATAAATGTCTGCACAAGACTACTGATCAATAGTATCCCAGGCACATGGCGAAGGCAGAGCTATTCCCTGCAAGCATTAGCGTTTGTAGAAGGCCACAGCAATTGCTGTAGTTTATCGAATTAGGACATAACCCAGAGACTCTTTACTACTAGGCAGTAGTTCAGAGAGGACAAGCAGCTGGTGCTTTTAATATGTGAGATTCTCATATGTACAACCAGCCTGCCTGTAAATGGTTCCTGATATTGTCAGTAGAAAAGTAATAGTCTATCCCTTAGCTTTCCAGCCAATGCTGTTTGTTGTCCTTGTATGACTAGTTGGAGAAATAAGAAATGTTCTCGTAATAATAACTTCTGGATAAATATAGCATTTTACAGTTTACAAAATATTTTCCTAACGACCTTATGAGAAAGATCATGTAAGTATTGTTATCCCATTATATAGATTTTATACACTTAAGGTTTGGTGAGTGCCCATGGCTCCGCAGTTAGTAAATGGGGATTGTCTTTCCCAGGGAGGACTTAGCATATCACAGATTAAGATTCTGGCAAAGGTCGAAGACTGAGGCTAAGCAGGGAATTGTGGAGTCTCCAGAAAACAACTTGAGGAGCATGCTTCAGGGATTGACAGTTTATCTCATGAGAGAAATCAGCTCAAGGAAGCATTCTTTTGAAGGCTCCAGTGCACTCGCTGGACCCCATTTGCAGTTAGCTGGAGCTTGCACCGAAGCCCTGTCTCCAAGGGCAGTGCTCTTCTTCCTGCAACTCACTGCCTCTCACTGTGGAGTACATCAGTGTGTCCAGTCCTTGAATGGGATAGCAGAAGGCTAGAGCTGGAGGAGGGCGGGCAATTGGAATGGCCTCATGTAGGTAGAAGGACATTTGCCATACCATGATATAAGGAAGAAGTTCTAACAGTGAAATCTGTCTACAGATGAACCAGGCTGGTTTCAGAGGTAATGAATTTCCTGTTTATTGTCTTTTGTTGGAATGTAGGGGAGACTGATGATTCACGTAGAAGTTGGACTAGATCAGGGGTCAGCAAACTGTGGCCCAGGGGCCAAATCCAATCTGAATTGGTATTTTGTGCATCGGTGAGCTAAGAATGGTTTTTTTACATTTTGATATAGTTTAATATTTAATCTAAACATATTTTAAATCTATTTTTTCTTTTGTTCAGTAGTTTCAGCTGTGTCCAATTCCTTATGGCCCCATTTAGGGAGTTTTGGTTTTTGTTTTTGCTTTTTGGAGGGGGAAGGAAGGGTTAAGTGACTTGCCCAAGGTCACATGGCTAGTAGGTGTGTTAAGTGTCTGAGGCTGGATCATTTAGGATTTTCTTGGCAAACATACTGGAGTGGTTTGCCATTTCCTTCTCGAGTTCATTTACAGAACTGAGGCAGCAAGCAGGGTTAAGTGGCTTGTCCAAGGTCACTTCAGCTAATAATGTCTGAGACTAGATTTGAACTCAGGAGGATAAGTCTCCCAGATTTCTGACCTAGCATTCTGTCATCTATGTCACCTAGCTGCCCCTATATTATATTTAGTATACTAAGCATATTTTTACATAACCATTTTTAGATCACAGGCCAGGTCATACCAAAAAAACAAAAACAGGCAGGAGGGCCTGATTTGGCTGACTCTTAGACTAGATGACTTCCGAGCTAACTTCCAAGTCTGAGATTCTATAATTCTAAAATTGGTAACATTAGGCAAAGAATTTGATAAGACGAAGAAGTGGGGAAAGGGTGTTCCAGGGGGAAGATGAGTATGACATGTTCTGGGAACAGTGGAGAGAGAAGCAAATGGCATATGGTAAATAAAGCTGAGCAGATGAAGTGGGGCCCGATTATGAAAGACTTTCAGTGTTAATAATACAGAATTTGGACTTGTTACCGTAGGTAGTAGGGAGCCATTGTAAGTTCTTGAGTAGAGAAGTAACATTGAAATGATCATTTAGGAAGAATAATCTGGCAGTAGGATGTCAAATGGATTAGAACATGGTAATATTGGAGGTGGGAGACTTCTTAAGAGGTGCTGTAGTAGTCCAAGCCTGAGATTTTAAGAACCAAAAATAAAGGGGGACCTGTGGTGTTGGAGAAAAAGAGGCACATCTAAGAGATTACTTGGAAAGAAGAGTTGACAGGGTTTGGTGACAGGGTTAGGTGCAGAGAGAACAAAGTCAAAACTAACTCTGGGGTTTGAATGTAGGTGTTTAAAACACTGGTGATGATGGAAACGTGAACTTTGGCAGGGAAAACTGACGAATCTGGATTTGGACAGAAAATACATGTTTAAAGAGGCTTTGTTGGTGGATTGCTGTGAGCTGGGCTGGCCGCTCTGGAGCTGAGCCTAGACTGCCACCACACCGTGCGTGTCCTTGGACCCAGCAACACCATTAAAATGTATGTAGCAGATCTTTGGGTAGTTGTAGAGAATTGAAAATTGAGGGGAGGACTGAGAATTCCTTTGGAGAATGACTGAACAGCTCATCATATATGAATGTGGTAGAATTTTATAGAAGCCAGGGAAGACCTACCTGTATGTGCTGATGCAGAGTGAAGTGAGAACCAGGAGAGCAGTGTGTACAATAAAAACGATGTTGTGAAGACAGACAACTTGGAAAGACACAGCGACTAACCTGCAGCTCCAGAAGACTCATGAGAAAACATGCTGCCCACTTCTTGACAGAGAGGGGGGATGGACTCCGTGCACATTGTTGGTTTTTTTAAATGTGCCAGTGGAAGAATTTCTTTTACTTTACTATTTTTTTTGTTCAGTTGTTTTTTCAGCCATGTCTGACTCTTTGTGGCTCCATTGGGATTTTTGTGACAAAGTTGCTAAAGGTGGTTTGCTCTTTTCTTCTCCAACACATTTTACAGATGAGGAAACTGAGTCAAACAGAGTTAAGTGACTTGCCCAGGGTCACACAGGTATTAGGTGTCTGAGGCTGTATTTGAACTCAGGTCTTCCTGACTGCAGGCCTGGCACTTTATCCAGCTGCCCATATTGCTTTACTATACAAGTTTTTAGTAGGTGTTTTCTTTTCCTTTCCTTTGAAATGAGGGGGCAGAGGGGGAAAAGTGGAACTTAAAGGGAAGATTTTTGCTGATTGAAAAAGATTAGAATTTCATTTAAAAATAATTTAAATTTGGACATGTTACGTTTCAGTTGTGTGAGGACCTGGAATGGCATGAAATATTAATTTAGAAGTCAGGTGAAATATCAGGACTGGATATGTAAATTTTCCAAGTATCTGGCCCAGGGAAATAGTAGGTACTTTACAAAGCCTTGTTGAATGAAGATGGTAGCTAAAGCCGTAATAATAACTCATTTTTATGGAGCACTTCTGAGTTACAAAGTGCTTTGTGTCAAGCACTTCCTTTAATCCTCCCCATATCTCTTTAAGGTAGGTCCAGGTATCACATTCCAATCTTGATAAATGGGCAGAGTGAGATGCAGGGGTAAAACGATTTTCCCAGATTGCACTGCTAGTAATCACAGAGCCCAGGTTTTCTGATTCCCAAGTCTGTGTCAGTTTTCAGCAGAGGAGAGTGTGGAGAGAGAGAAGCCCCAAGGACTCCCGACCGATTGGCTGAAAGGCCTGTCACTTACTGTTGAGGGTTGTAGACAGTGATGCAGGACATAAGTTATGTTGTTCTGTAGTTTCTGCTCATCCTCTTTATGGTTCATGGGTCAGTGGTTTGCCAGTGGAGGATGAATTTCCTCTCGGTGTAGTAAGAACTTAATAAATGTTATTGACTGACTGCCCCGCGTCTCCCCCGACTCTGACCGTCCCAGCATCTCATTTGTAGTTAGCTAGCTCCTCCTTCCAGTCAGGGTGTGGCTTTACACTCAAGCCCACTGACAGCCTGTCCTCAGTTCAGCGTTATTTTCAGCCTACCTAGATGGCAGAGCACATTATTTGGATCCCACACAGCTTGGATCCTCGTAGACACTAAGGGACCACTGCGTCTCCATTTGAGACATAAAATCAAAGCTGCCATCTCTCCCAGAGGATACAGATGAGGCGGGATGCTGGGATTCTCCAGGCAGATGCACTCTGAGCATACCCAACCCAGGACCATCTAGATCAGTGACACAAATCAAATATGCAGACTGCCCAGTAGTTAGGTGGTATGGTAGACAGGACACAGTGCTAGACGGGGAATCAGCAGGACCCGAGTGCAAGTCTTCCCTGGTCATTTAACCTCTCAGCATTCGTTTTCTCAGCTATAAAATGAGCATAATAATAGACTTGCACAGGTTGTGGTGAGAATAGAATGAGATAATGTATGCACAGGATGTTAAAGCACCGTCTAAATGTTAGTGGTTGTTGGTTGTAGAAGAGTAGAAGGAGATCTCAGGGACCTCTAACCCAACCCATTCCTGAAAACAGAGGTTCCCTCCCCTCTCTGATCATACCGGCATTCAGTGAGAGGGAGCTCCTCCCTGTGGGGCAGCCCCTTTTAGTGTGGGCAGTGTTCCTCTCTGAACTGGTTTCCCTGGGTTCCTCTCCCCCATTGTTCCTAGTTCTACCCTCTGGAACATTCAAATCCCTTTCCAACACTTTCCCAGTTACCTTGCTGAGGACATTCTCTAGCTCATTAACATTATTCTGCAGTATAAAGAATTCTGGTCTCAGAATCAGGAGAGGTTTGGATCCAGATCCCACCTTTGACGCTGGTTAGTTGAGTGACAATGAGCAGATCACCTAACCCTTTCTGCTGTTATTCTGTCCCCATGTTCTTCATCTGCAAACTGGACATAATAAGACCCACAGTCTTGACTGAAAAGGATTATTGTTAGGATCAGATAGGATGCGGTGTGTAGTACTCGGTAGATCTTAGAAATGTTTTGTGTGTCCAGTGTCCTGATAATGCTGTATGATTGTTCCTAAATTGTTGCCCAGAACTAAACACAATATTTGTTCCACATGTGATTTGACTGGGACTGCTGGCTGCTCTTGTCACAGTCCACTGAAAAGCCCATGGTTTGTTTTTTTTTTTTAAGAAACTGCTGTCCAGCCATTACTGCCCCATCTTATCCTTGTGAAGTTGACTTTTTGAAACCAGGTGTAATATTGCATATTTATCCCTATAAATTTTATCTTATTAGGTTTGGCTACACTCATAAGACCAAAAGTAAGGGGTGAAGGTGGGAGGGTTAGAGGGGACATTGTTCACAGATCAGGATTCTTTACTTTGTGAAAGATTCTCTTCACAATAGGAAAGTCCCTTAGTAAATCTGAATTATGATTTGGTTTATATGGAACTTTTCTACATCAGTTTTATAAAATGAGGTGATCTGATATCCTGGTATTTTCTTAAGAAAGCAACGTAATGTGTTGGAAATTTCCTTTATTAGATGGTTGCTTTTTTCTTTTTTACTGTTTCACAGGCTTAAGGCAGCATGCCAGGCTTAGTTTTCACATTTTTCCTGGTGAATCAGGAGAACTTGAAAAGAAAGAATGGCTGTCCTCCCTATACCCGGCTCCTCTGCTGACGCACTGTGGTCAGGTCAGGTTATTTGACTTTTCTGTGTTTTAGTGTCCTTATCTATAAGGTTGGTGGTTAGATGAGACACTCTCTAAGCCCTATAAAAAAGTTGTAGGATTCTATAAGTTTAAAAGAGAGTAGTAAAAATTGTAGATTCTCTCCCCTAGAGAGTTCTCCATAGGTACGGAGATCTATTGTAATGGACCTCTGCAGAGGTCCGGTACTGAAGTATACCCCTTCTCTGTTTTGTTGGAATTGACCTTGGCTCACATTTGCTATAAGTCATTCATTTATTAGAATCTAATGTCACTACAATCTAACGTATGATCTGGGACTCCCTGGGAAGGTTTCGTGCAAGGGGCAGGCTTGAAATGAAAGTTAAAAGGACAGTTAGGGATTAGACGAAGGAATGGGGACTTGGGACATTCCAGCCAAAGAGGAGCATGGTGAGTAAAGGCTCAGTGGGACCCAGTGCCTTCCAGCTCTTGAGTATGAGATTCCATGACTGTGTGTGACAGTCACTTAGACATAAACAGTACAGAACAGTGGAACATTGATTGATTGGGAGCCTTTGAAGGGAGGGACCTGTGCAACGCAGTCTTTTATAAAGATTAATGTGGCAGCAGTGTTCAGTATTTAATTAGAGGAGGAGAAAGAGCTGGAGTTGGGGAAACCAGTTTAGACACAATTGCAGTGGTCCAGGTCTGTGTTGGACATGGGGAGGGTGGAGATGAGGACGCTATAGTATATGTTGTCTTTTTGTGCCTCTCCAGGTGAGTGCTGACAGTCAATATTTCCTAGAAAGCCTGAATTTGCCACTATTTCCCAACAGGCTCAGCTAATTAACGAGTCTCAGGCATGAGTACAGCCGTTATCCAGGGACAGTCTCTAGGAGATCTGCCCTCTTAATAGATAGGATTCCCTCAGAACTGAGCTCCTTGCTTATCTTAGCCTGGACCCAAGAATTCTTCAGGAAAGTTCATTTACCAGGCAACAAGGGGGTTTCCTTAAACTCTGGTGGGCCTTTTTTTTTTTTTTTTTGAGAGTCCTGGCTCATCTTGGTGCCTATTCTTTCCCCCAACTTTTGTGGCTAGTAGAAGCTTGCTTTCCTTCCATAGAAGCAGCTGCTGTTCTCTTCAGCACAGCAGTAGCCTTGGAATGAGGAGTATGTACTCAGTCATGTTCTTGTTCTGGTTAGTCCCCTGCTCATTCCCTGTCTTAGAGAAAGAATAATGTCCTAGGGAGAGATTCACGCTGCCCTTTTCCTTCTCTCTCTCTTTGTCCAGTTCCTTAAATTCTACAATCTGTTATTATCTCTTGTAACATTATACATAATGCAGTTATGTGTCGTGTTTAGCTAAAAATGGGCTTTTCCCAAGCATTGCAATCTTTTTTCTTATAATTACTAATAAATATTTTAGCTTCCTTGTGTGCACAGTACTGTATTCTTTGACCTTCACCTTTTGCCCATTTGCAAAAGTAGATGAATTCCACGTTTCCTCTTTATTTTATTTTGTTATATGGAATCACAGCCCTAAACCACACCTGCTTATTCATACTTTATTCCCTGCTGGGTTCAGATCTTCCTCTTTGCCCTTACTGTCGATAGTACCCTTTGCTGGTCCCCCTTCTCAGTGCCAGGAAGCTGAATAGGAAGTTAAATCAGATCACCTGCTTGAAAGGAAGATGTGCTTACCACTGCACAAGACTAAGCCTATGGCATATTCTAAAAGCCAGAACTAGGGTTGTACCACTGAGAATGGAAAAGAATAAATGAGATCACTGAGGAAGAATTAATAGAAGTGGGTGACTAATTCACAGTTGGTAAAGAAAGAAAGAGGAATTTAAAATGACCTAGAGATTTAGAGCCTTGAAGACTAGTGGAATTACTAAACTGTGACCATTAAAAAGTTTGAGAGACATAGTTTCTGGGTGATTTAATCATTTTATTAAGAAGGCCAACAGGTTATTAATAAAAGGATGGTCATTTGGTCATCTAAGATCAAAGACCCCTAATGGGGTGGGGTCACACTTCATAAGCACTTTGAAGAGAAAGTGTTCCTGAGGGATGTCTGATCACCTTTGATTGGTTAACACAGTGGGAGGAGGGCTATTTTGGAGTACGTGA
This sequence comes from Pseudocheirus occidentalis, assembly GCA_028646575.1. Classification (NCBI taxonomy): domain Eukaryota; kingdom Metazoa; phylum Chordata; class Mammalia; order Diprotodontia; family Pseudocheiridae; genus Pseudocheirus; species Pseudocheirus occidentalis. Next base: position 146,830,648 of record CM053601.1, read on the forward strand.
CTTAGGTCATTCAAATCTTGGTCAGAGAGACATCAATTTCCCTATCACCTTTGATAATAGGGAGAATCTTTCTTTTCCCAGGACCTATCTAAGCAACACAGGACCTATCTAAGCAACACAGTGAACCTATTAGCCAAAACTTAGACTTTCTTTTACTGTCTGATTATATCTTAGCCTGGGTAAATCTTTAAGAGAGATTTCCAATACTGGTTGGTTTCTAGTTGAGGAAGTAAAAAAGGGGAAAAACCTTCGTCCTAATAAAATAATTAGGTATTAAATATAATAGAGAAATATTCATTTTTCACAATACCATTAATAAGATAAAGGATGCCAGGACTGGGAGCCTGTTTTGGGAGAAAGGTGAGAGTTTGGTTTTATATGTGTTGAGTGAGGGGAGGGGTGGGACTTCTTCAATACTTTGATATTTTTTTTTAATATGAGTGAGTCAGTATTCCCTACATGAATGCGTAACACAATCCAGATGTGCCATCTCATCCTATGTAATTCATATCCCTGTCTTTCCACAAATTCTGCACAAAGAATGCTAGAGGCCTTCCTCTTGTAGAGACTGGTGCATGGACTGACCACCCCACATCCTTTCCTAGTCATTTTATGATGTCTCCTTTGACATTTTTTGTTATTTTTATACAGCCTACCACATGCCTTTCCATTGCCCACTTTTGGTCACCTGTATTTTAATTATTCTGTGATGATGGTTTTTCATGATTCATAGCTATATAGTATTGCTGAGAGAACATTACGTTAAAATGTTGGATTTTGGTGGAGGGAAGACTGGGGTTATCGAAAGTGCTACTCGACTATCCATCCAAATGCAATCTGAATTAATCTTTTGTTCCTACTTTTGTTCCTCTTGAATACCTGTCAAAAATACGTACTGCTAAATTCAGTGGGATGCACATTCAGCTGTATGACATAATCTGGGCAATAAACATTCTTCACCTGTTTGGCTTTCCCTTTGTCCAGTCCGAAATCCAATCTCATTTTTGAATGACCATAGATCAGAGGAGGCTCTGGCACATCCCAGGGTTCTGTGCACCTAGCACGGTGCCATCTGCAGCTATATGAACATCCGTATAGGGAAACCCTCTTCCATTTATTTGGCCTTTCAATAAAACAGAACATTTCTTAAGCATGTACTATGTTCAGGGCACTTTACTGAACAAGGAAGGGCAATATTAAGATAAAAATCAAACAGCTCTTGCCCTTAGTTAACTTTCATTAAACTGGGGGACCTACATCATGTACACAAGGAAGTATAAAGAGCACTGACAGCTGGGCAGGTCAGGAAAGACCTCTTGTAGGGGATGCTGTCTGAGCAGAGGAAGAGGCCAGGAGGGAGCCCATTCCAGTCATGCCTGATGGTACAGAGGCACTTCTCCTTATCTCGAGCTACTAGAATCATTATCTTCCTCAGTTTCCTTTTCCATGAAACTGTTCCTGATCTCCTCCAATTCCAGTTAGTGCTTCCTTTTTCTTCAGACCACTTTGAACATATTGTGTCCCTTCCCGGTAGGGAATAATGATAGGACTAGGACTTTAATTTTTGTCTGTGTATTTCTGGCACTTAACACGCTGCCATCTACACAGTAGACTCTCTTTTTTTTTAAATTTATTTTATTTTGTTTTTTTTTTTTTTTTGCAGGGGGAAGGCAGGACATTTTGGTTTAAGTGACTTGCCCAAGGTTACATGGCTAGTAAGTGTTAAGTGTCTGAGGCTGGATTTGAACTCGGGTCTTCCTGACTCCAGGGCCGGTGCTCTATTCAGTAGCCACCTAGCTGCCCTACACAGTAGACTCTTAATATGTGCTTGTTGAATTGCGTTCACATGTCTTGAAAATATATCCCTGCTTGCAATTAATATTGTCACCTTGCACATGATTTCCTCTAGTATGTTCTTAATCAGGGTGTGCTGCACTTCTGGGTTTCCTTTTCTTGAGTGCCATTTCTGCTTCCTCACATGTTATAGGGAGGTGGGGGTACCAAAAATTGGGGGTCCATTTTCATCTGTAAATGCTCTTGAAATCATGACCCAAATGCCTCACCTCAAACTTTTCCAAAGGCTTGCTTTCACTGCTTTTTGGTGTTTCGTGAGGCAGTGCTGTTCATAATCTTCTATCGTCCTTCTTCATATTCTTTTGCAAATGATCTTGTGCTCTAAACTGGGATTTCTTGTGATTATTGAGGCCCTTGGCAAAGAAATTAAGTGCTGGCTGAGGCAGCCTGGACTCTTTTGGCTTCTCTCTTTGGTGACTACATACATACATGCACACACCCATACACACATACATGCACACACCCATACATACATGCACACACCCATACATACATACACACACACCCATACATACATACATACACACACCCATACATACATACATGCACACACCCATACATACATACATGCACACACACACATTACCCATTTTTCAGAGCTAGCAATTGATTTAATAGGTTTAAGTAGTGAAATTGGAGGCATTTTCTCCTCATCTTTATGCTTCCAATTAGCCAAGGTTTTTTCATCTTAGATAGCTAACACCTTAAGCACCCGAAACACAGCTGATTCTGAATTGATCCCACATTAGCAGCTAGTCATTTTTTACTTTTTAAGATGTAATCATTTCCTTTTGTGCATGGGATAGTTCTCAGTGCTCTTAAGGACGGCTTCCTTGGGATATTGTCCCAGAAATGGTTCAGGGGGTATGGACATTTTAGTCACTTTATTTATGTAATTCCAAATTTTTTTTTCCAATTTGAGGCTGTACCCAAAACTGTAGCAATGATCAGTTGTGACAGACTTAGCTATTCTGACCAATACAGTGATTCCAAAGGACTCATGATGAAAAATGCTATTTACCTCCAGACAGAAAACTGATGAACTCTTGAGTGCAGATTGCACTTTTTTTTTTTTTTTGGAGGGGGGAGGGCAGAGCATTTGGGGTTAAGTGACTTGCCCGAGGTCACACCGCTAGTACACGTTAAGTATCTGAGGCCTGATTTGAACTCTGGGCCTCCTGATTCCATGGCGCCACCTAGCTGCCCCTGAACATATTTTTAAGCTTTCTTTATTTTTCTTGCTTTTTTTTTTTTTTTTTTTTTTTTTTTTTTTTGCGACATGGCTAATATGGAAATATGTTTCGCATGATTTCACATGTATAGTGGGTATCATATTGCTTGTCTTCTCAGTGTGGGGGGGGAGGGTCTGAAGAGAAAGAATTTGGAACTCGAAATTTAAAAATAAATGTAGAAAAGAATGGCTGTGCCATTTCACAGCTCTGTCAACAATGTACTAGTGTGTCTGTCATTCCACAACTCCTCCAACATTAATAATTGCTGGTTTTGGCATTTCTACCCATTTGTAGGTCTGTGCAGAAGCTTTCAGTTTTATTTAATCAAAGTTATTAATTTTTATCTTTTTTTAATTGCCTCAATTCTTGTTTAATTAAGATGCATCTCATATCCCTAGCTGGGAGAAGTATATGATCCATTTCTCTTCTAATATTTTTATAGTAATATTAAGTTCACATATCCATTTAGAGTATATTGTAGAATGTGAAAGAAGGTGTCGATTTAAGCCTAATTTCAACCAGACTGCTTTCTAGTTTTCCCAGCGGTTTATTCAAATAAGGAGTTCTTCCCTAGGTAATTTATGTCTTTCACTGTATCAAATAATAGTTTATTGAGTTCCACTGTTTTTTATTCTCCTTTGTCTAGTCTGTCCCACTGATCTATTTCTCTATTTTTAAACCAATACCAGATGATTTTGAAGATTGCTGCTTACCCTCTTCTTAAGAAAAGAGTTCATTACATTCAGGTCAAAATAATCCACAAGCCTCTGTCTCTGAATTTTTAAAATTTCTTTACCAACATTTTTGGCCATCCTCCTTGTACTTGCCTTCTCTTTGGTGTTACCGTGTATCAGGGTGTAGCTTGCCCTTGTTTGTAGTATCTTGACAAATTTTCCATAGAAGGTCTCTATGGCTCCAGTCTCTGCAGCAGATGTTGGCACATAAAGCATGGTTATCTTCCTTTCTCAGGAGGAGTGTTTCAAAGAATGATTACCAGTGTCTCTTGAAATTTTTTTTGTTGCTTTTTAGCATGTGATGAAACTAACTCTATCAACTCCTTTGTTCACCATTCTAGGATCATCTGTCCATTTGACATTGACATTGCTGGCTTAATTTCTAGCACAATGTCACTTTAATTGTGATTCCAACGGTGTATAAACTTACTGGATGTTTACTAAAAGCTTCATGTTTATTTTACCAATGGTTAAGTTCTACTGTTTCTATATAGCCTAAAAATTGTGTTTCTTACTGCCCTTTACTCACTTTTTGTAAAGGTAATGAATATTTATTTATTTATGTAAAAATATAAAAAATAATCCACTTTTTGATTATTCTTTTACTGGAAGCTGTCTAGGACTGAGAACTATTTTATAATTTTTTTAAAAATTGTATTTCATGGTCTGCCCTGACTGAAAAATGACTTAGTGGACACTTGTCCATATTTAACTTGGCTGTTGCTCAGACAGAGAACATAGTTTGTCACTGGAACTATCTGCAAAGCCTTTTCAGCTTTGTAGAACCTGCCAGAGTTTGGAAGACTGAGAGTGGGGTGTCTGTCAAAGATGCTCCTAGGGAGAGGTAACACCTTGAGAGCAGACAAGTTCTCCAAGGAAACCAGTGGGGAAGTGGAATAGACAAGGGCAGAAGAGATTCGGCCTTTTGAATACCCATATTTAGAGATCCATAAAAAGGGCTAGTGAAGGAGGTTAGAGAAGTGATCAAAGAAATTGGAAAGCCAGGTTAGTATTACATGGTGGAAGCTAAGGAAGGAGAGACATAGAAAGGGAAATGAGAATTCAGGAGAATCAAATGTATGTATGTATGTGTGTGTGTTTTTATATATATATATATATGGATATGTATAAACACACATGGCTTGTTTTTTTTTTTTAATAGAGGAGCTTGTGTTTTTAGTCTGACAAGAGCATAGTTCCTCAATTTTTACTAGTTCCTCAACTTAGGTGAAGGTAGTTTCCAAAGAAGAGCTAGTAGATAAAAAGCTGTGTGTTGAAGGGTCAGAGGAGGCAGTAACATGAAAAACTGAAAAGCAGTGAGAGGGCTTGCCTGTGGTGCTTGCTAGTTTTTCCATAATCACTCCCATTCACTTTTCAAATCTTTTTTTCTTGAAAGCTTGTGACCCAGTGGAGAAGATAAAACTAAGCCTTTTTTTCCTCCTTTACTAAAATTAAACCCAGACTTTAATCCAAAGAGAAGTTCTTCATTTATCATTCGCAGTCTGTCTTCCCTGCATGGTGAATGTGTCCACTGTCAAGTTCTTTCATGCTTTCTGTTGAGCTTACATTTTAAAAGAATGTGTACAAAAGATAGCATCAGGGGCCCACAACCAAAGATAAACACAGAAGCATAGCATGGTCCTGTACAGTTAGCATAAGGACAGCTAAAACCCAGTAGGAGCTGGACTGAGGCTTGGTGAAAATGCTAAGGACAACAGAAAGAGCTTTTGGAGCTTTTTTGGTGGCAGGAAGGATAAGGAAGGACAGAGTTCATGTTTAGGGTTCATGGCAACATGGCAGTAGATAACAGAACTGTTCAACTTTGCTTCTGTCTCCCCTGTTAATGAGACTGATTTTACAGTGAAAAGGAGAGGAAATAATTGAGGAAATTGAAACTTGATGTCAGTGAAAAGATTAGAGAACACGTACTTGCTTCGTGTTAAATGAACTCAAGTCAGCTGATTGGGGCAGATGACCCTCCAGGGCAGTGAAAGTGTTGGTGATACAGATTTACTAACTCAATCTTGGTAATCTTTGAAGGACTGAGAATAGGAAAGGTCCCCTAGAACTGCAGACTGGCAAACACCTGCACCAATTTTCAAATGTGGGGAAAAAAATTAGATTCTGCAGACCTCTAGTCTTGTGCGTTTGATGTTGATGTCAGGGAAGGCTTGTAAGTAAATTAGAAAGGGAGGCAGTAGTCATGTTCATTAAGCATGGTCTCATTAAGAAACATTCAAGTCAAAATAAAGTAATTTCCATTTTTGACTAGGTTACTGTACTGGTGGATCAAGGAAATGTCAGATGTATAGAATACCAGAATTTCAGCAAAGGTTTTGACCAAATCTCGCATCATGTCCTTCTGGACAGGATGGAAAAATGGAATTAGTTGAATGACCAGACACAAGAAGAGTTGAATCTATTGAATTGATTAAAGGATTTATGTTAGAGAAAAATTAATAGTGGCAACCAGAGGGTTCAGGACCCCATTGTGTTCAGCATTTTTATCACTAACTTGAAAGATGATAGCACATTTATCAAATTACAGACAACATGAAGCTAGGAGGTAGGTAGAGCCTTCAGTGACAGAATAGGGATCCCAGATCTACACAGACTTGACTAATGAGTGAAATCCTATTTAAATTTGAAATTTATGAGCTGGCTAGGTGAATAGTGAGCACCAGCCCTGGAGTCGGGAGGATCTCAGTTCAAATGTGACCTCAGACACTTGACACACTTACTAGCTGTGTAACCTTGGGCAAGTCACTTAACCCCAATTGCCAAAAAGGCAAAAATAAATAAATAAGTTTGGATTTTATTACAGATAAATTTAAAATCTTATACTTACAAGTACATGGCAGGGGCAAGATGGCTAAACAGTTGATGTTTTGTTTTTTTTAAAAGACGAGTTTTGGCAAACCGCAAACTCAATAGGAGTCAACACCAGAAAAATTGAAGAGCCTTACTTCTGTTACTTCAGAAGAGCCATTATTTGGGAGCAGCCTTTTCACTGATGCATATTAGCTCCTTGGTGCCTGTATTGACAGTCTTTATGAATTGCTTTGGGCAAAAAAATTCAGTATTTAATATTCAGTCTTTTCATGATTAGCCAGGTTGGTCAATTTAACAGCCATTTATTAAGCTCCTACCTTGGGCAACTGTGCTCTGGGCATGGGGATACAAAGTCAACGTGAAACAGCTCCTGCCCTTAAGGAACATATTTCCTGGGAGAGGCAGCAGAATATAATGTATGCACAAATAAGTGTAATACAAGGAAACTCAAGGAGGGAAGGAATACTCCCTAACTGGAGAGCATCCAGGAAGAGGATATTAGCTGAGCCTTGAAAAAAGACAAGAAGAGGGACAGGTAAGAAGACAGGGCATTCAGGGCATGGGGGTAGCTTGTGCCAGTGTACGAAGATGCAGATGGAGTGTCAAGTTTGGGGAACAATTAGAGGTTCGTTTTGGCAGGATAGAGTTTGTGGAATAAATCTGAAAGGGTAAATAGGAGCCAGGTTTTAGAGAGTGTTAAATGCTATGTTAAGGAGCTTGGAGCATTGAAAATTTTTGAGTAGAGTAACATGGTCAGAGCTTTGCCTTAGGAAGATTATTTGGCAGCTGCATAGAGGATGGATTGAGGAGGAGACATCATAGAAGCAGGAAAACCAATAAGGAACCTAGTATAGTAGTTTAGGAGAGAGAGGATAAGAACTGGACTATGGGACGTGGAGAGAAAGGAGATGTACAAGAAATGTGATGGGCTTAGACTTGTCCGCTGATTGTCAGATATTGATTGGATAAGGAGGAAAAGTGGAGAATCAAAGGGCGTTCCAAAGCTGTAAACCTGGATGACTTTGTGGATGGTGGTGCTCCCAGCAAAAAAAGGAGAAATAGGGATGTTTAGAGGAAAGACAGAGAAGGATGGAGGACAGATAATGAGTTCTGTTTTACTTAATTCGTTCAGGTTGCCTGTGAGACATTCAGGAGCATCTGTACATCACTGCATTTAAAGCCTTTCCAGGTTGGTAGGGCTTGCTAGCATAGTCTGTGGGATTCCAGGGTTACCTCCATGCTATAAGGAGGCAGGTATTTCTTTAAGCTTTGTGAATAGAAGCATCATGTCCAAAGCAGAAGAGACAGTGCTTCTGGAGAGCTTTGCCCTACTTGGACTGGACTGAGAATGTGTTGTTTGGGTCTTATGCTGCATTTCAGGAAAGACATTTATAAGCTGGAATGTATCCAGGGAAGGGAGACTGAGTTAAAAGGATTCCAGACTATGTTATAGGAAGAGAAGTTGAAGGAACAGGAAGAGAAGACTTAGAAAGCACTTACTGACCATCTTCAAGTGTTTAATAAATTGTCCTTTAGCTACGTGACCTTGGGCAAGTCGCTTAACCCCAATTGCCTTGCCTTCCCCCCGCCAAAAAGCAAAAAAATAAATTGTCCTGTAGAAGAGGAGTTAGGGTTATGCTATTTGGTGGTGAGTCCTGTTGGATAGACTAGGACCAATGTATAAAATTACAAGAAGATGAATTTTGGTTTAGCATGAGAAAAAAAAATCCAAGAATCAGGACTCTCCAAAAAGTGCAGAAGGCTAACTTATGAATTCATCTACACTGGAGCAGACTCTAGATGACTACCTGTCAGGGAGGCTGTAAAAGGATTCCTGATTTAGTTAGGGGTTGTACTAGAATTATTGATTAGGGGAAAAATGGAACCTTTTGCCATTGAAAGCAAGGTTTCTCATTGCTTATTTCCCTTTGTTCTTCAGATCACCTTTCCAGTCTCATCTTCTCTCCACTTCCCCACCAAGAGACAGACTCCCTGGGCCTTAGCACCTTCTTTTGCTTTTGTGAGCCTCATGATGACTTGGAGTTCTCCCCAACCCCTAACCTGTGTGTGTGCTCAGCTTTGGAGTGGGGGCTGCTGCTCGTGTGTGGGCCACACTTGGGATAGAGGTGGCTGTCTGATGCCTTGGTTACCAGGATGGTTCCATTCTGTGCGTGTATTTCAGCTGCTACTGAAATTTAGCCTTTTCTCACTGATGCCAAGCTCCTTAGCTTGTGTCATCCTTTCTGTTGTGTAGGATTTAATAGTACACTTAGCGTGTTCATCTTAAGAACTTACCCCTTTTTCAGCTCATTCCTTTCTTTACATGTTGGTAATGTTTATGTATGATGTTCTCTTAAAGCTACTGCATCTGGATAGCAAAAGTATTGGTAATTTGGCTGCTGTGCATTGTTACTTATGGAAATTCATGTTTTATTTACCTATGAACTGGGATTACTTATCTAGGCTTTCAGGCTAGCTGCCTGCCTTGACCCTTGAGCATATTCTGATTGTGTGGGCTTTCTTGCCTTTTTTTAATTTACTGTGCTTCTGCATCATTCAGTTGGTTTTATTGAGCTGGGTGGTTTTGGTATGTGAAAATCAGTTTCTTGTACAGTAGAATTGCTTCTGCACCTTCTTCTGTCTTCATAATGTAGTAGAAGAAGATCTTGGGAACCCTTTTTCCTATCACTCTGCAATGTATTCTGCAGTTAGTTCTTCCTACTTTGGTGGCACCCTTGGTGTGTTGTGCTCTATGAGAGTCAATCAGTAAACATTTACTAAGGACCTGTTATTTGCCAGGCCCTGTACTAAGTGCTGGAGCTCTTGCTCTCTCAGTGAGCTCACGCTTTTCATGGGTGAGACAATGCATCAGTAACTATGTATAGACATACATCCTCTGCAGAACAAACTGAAGATAAGTCATTAGTGGGAGGCAGTACCTTTGTGCACGAAACCTCTGTGTCACAGGCCAGGCCCCAGGGACCTCTCACTCACCTTGCTCCCTCCCCCTCTCCTGGGGACCTGAAGCTCGAGCTCACATCCAGTTTAGAATGGGTCACTTTCCCCAGAGACTTGCCCTATATTCAGCCCAGCAAAGGTGGAGGCAAGGATTCCTTTTTCTATGTCATTGTTCCAGTCTCTGTTTTCCAGTCAGTGTTTCCCCTCATCTTTCCTTCAGTCTCACCAGATGTCATGGGTCCCTAGTTTCTACACTATTGCTGTCCTACAAAGCCCTTCCAGGTATGTATGGATGGCTTTCCCAAGCAATTTAGCTTATCTTTTGCATCTTACTGTTATAGAAAGATTGCTCTGAAGGCTAGGCTGGCTAGGCTAACATTTCTATGCTCTGTGGCCATTGCACCTTCAGTTTTTGAAACCTTTTGTCTTATACCTTGGTCACACAGCACCCCATTCTCTCTTCCTCCCCCCACAGAAATACTCAGAAATTCCTCAAATAGAAATCCAAAAGACTTTTTTTTTGGACTACCTGTACAGTCTGTGTCCTTCCCTGAATTGGCCTTATCTTGGATTTTGACTTTTCTCCCTCTGCCTCCCCCTTCCTTTCCAATGTACCTTTTCTTCTTGTCAGTCCAGGGGCTCAGAGGGCAAATCCTGCCCTTTCTGTTTGTCTTCTACCTTTCATCATCCTCCCAGGCCGTTGGACTGGATTATACAAATTATTCCAGATTGCTTCTTGAAAGATCTCCAAAAGGCAGAGGGAGGAAGTAGCTGGCTCCATTACAGTTATTTGGTATGTAGGAAGAGGGATCTCTTTTAGGGTAGTCTGCCACATGGATACATGAAAAACCATTTTCAAAAGAAGAGATTCAACAAAGACCTATCACTGTTTACTGTGGACATCTATAGATTAAGATCTTTTTATGTTGTACTGTAGTTTAACATTTACAGGTTGGTATACTGAGCATTGTAACCATACTCTAAGTAAGACAATCTTTAAAAGACTCATTTACAGCTTTTTACACTTTGCATACAAGCCTGAGTTGTATATCCTGTCATTTTTTTGGTCTATGTAAGTACTAAGATTTCGTTCCCATTGGTATGCATACCATGCATGTTAGCTTAGCTTTTTTCTTTGCCCTGGAGAACATGCCTTCCCTTGTCTAAATTTGTCATATACATCCATTAATCCACTTTCTACTCTGGAAAATGGCTTTCTGATAACTTTCGTTTTTGTGAGATCTGCCTCCAAGACTCTTTTGTACCCTAAGCATCAGTTGGAACATCAGGAAGGTCAATTAACATTGACTTTTGTAGAACATTAGACTGTAGGATCATTAATCCCTAAGTATTTTAAGAGCTTTTTAAAAAAAAATCTCAGAATAAATTAGAGAAAGGCCAGTCTGAGTTAGTAAAAATATGAATTACTGAATAATTTTAAAGTAATACAAGTTAATTATTTTTAAATAGCTAACCACTAATATTGTTATTGAATTATTAAGTGGGGTCCTTCATTAAATAACAAGAGTCCTATATAGTAATCACATTAATTGTTAGTATTCAAATAGATGATGCAAAAGTACTTTAAAAGTCAGCGTTCCTGACCAAGTTAAGCATTTCTCGTAAATTGTCATTTACACTATTATTTGCTTTAGTGGATGCCTTTTTAATGATGCTTACTGCAGAAGTAGAATTTGGCCCAGCCCAGGCTGTTACCATGAATTATCATAAATTAGAGAAGCAAAAATTAATAGCCTTCTTGGGCTCATTTGTGGAAATCAGATTATTGACTCCTTTTTAAATAGCTGCATTTAAGAGAGAGAGAGTGTGAGAGAGAGAGAGAGAGTGAGAGAGAGTGTGTGGTGTGTAATAACATTAACCTCTTCATGGTTTGTTCTTCATTAGCAGGAGTTCAGCAATGAGTCACGCCTGCTTCTGCTATGCAGTGGTATGTTCCATCCCTGTGTCTGCGTACATCATTCTGGTGACTACCCTACGTTACCATTTGTTTATATGGAGTGTGTTTTCTCCGAAACTTCTCTATGAGGGAATGCATCTCTTACTCACAGCTACCATTTGTGTATTTTTCACGACCATGGACCAAACGAATCTCATAAAACCTTAGTCTATTAAGTATGCCAGGAAAGAACTATGCTTTTAAAAAAAAAACAAAACTATTAATTGCTGACTGGATTTGAGTAATGGAAGATAAACTTAACTACTAAGAAGATCATTCCAGAAAAAGATAAAAGGTTATTTATGGCTTATGAGTTCTCATGGTTGTTGTTTTTTTTTTTTTTAAATCTTCAACTTCTTTGACTTCTATACTTGAATTTAGATGTACTATAAGTGACTTTTGGTGGTTGAGATTGGGTAGGGAACAGGGGAGGGGAGGGGGAAGAGAAAGACACTCTTCGACCATTTGAAAAAGTACTGTTCGAGAATATGAAATTTGATTATAAACCATGACCCTTTTCCCTTAACACAAATCAGTCAAAAAACTTGTGGTTTTATTTATTTACTCCATATATGTTATAAATATGACTCAATTTCATTTGTTAATGAATGACAATCTTAAAAGTCTATGTTCATCTTTACCAGCTGCTCAATGTACTTGACTCTGAGGGGCTTAGGAAGTAGAGGGAGAAAAATGGATCCTTACTTAGATTGTGGTGCATTTATGAAGCAGATGAATCTGTCTAAAATGTTTTATCTAGCTCTGCCATAATTATTCACAAAATGGCCTGGAGAAAGAAACCAGGCCATGAGCATAACTATATGACCATCCACAAGCATTAGCAGGCAGCTGCATTTCTTGCTTATAATCACAGGATGTCTTAGGCCAGAGGAGATAGTGGAAAGAAACTGAAAGAAAGGAAGACCATCTGATTCGGTCGAGCAACAGAAAGTACAAAGAGCTTCAGAAGAATTGTTAACGAGGAGGCTGATGCCCAGCATTGCCCTGGGCTGGGTGAGGATCCAGGAGGAGAGAGGATGCTACCTACCGCTCCACCTGTTGCCTAGGGCAACGTCCCTGGGCTAAGCCTGTGCCCCTGAGGATGGGGGAGGGGGGCAGCCCACAGGGGTCCTACCAGCACTTGGAAACTTTCCTAGACAGAAACAAGGACAAGAACAATGAGATGTGGCAGTTCCTGTGAAAAGACCTGGAGATTGTGGTGATTCCACGGTCAGCCTCTGTCCGTGTGCTTATGGCAGCATTAATGGAAGCATCCTGTCCAGAATCCCACAGGTCATATCCCCTCTGTCGTCTGGCTTGAGTGGCCTAGTGAATGAAGCACTGGTTCTGGAGTCAGAAAGATATGGATTCAAATCCAGCCTCAGACACTTACTGACTGTGTGTTCCTGAGCAAGTCACGAGCTTCTCTCTTCTTCAGCTTCCTCATCTGCAGAAGGGGGATAATAAGAGCCCCTATCTCCCTGGGTGCTTGTGAAGATCCAGCGAGGTGATATCTGTCCAGCACTTTGTATAAATGCTCGTGATTGTTCTTTTTAACATTGTGGTGAACAGGAAGGACATTGAACTAGAGCACATGTGGGACAAGATGGCCAGGAGGGTCAGAGAATTCAGAAACTTGTTCTGTAAACACCGATGGAAGGATTGGAGAGATTTACCCTAGAGAAGAGGAGGCCAAGGAGGAAAGCGATGGGTGTCTGATATATATTTAAAGGGATATCCTATGAAAGAAGGATTAGGGAAGGAAACTGAGACCCAGGAAAAGTCCCAGCCAATAATTTGCCTAAGGCCGAAGGCAATAAACATAAGAGGGAGGATTTAAACCTAGGTCCTCTGATATCAGAAGCAGTGCTTTCCCCACCATTCCACACTATCTTCCTTGGCTAGATAGGACTAAACTAATTCAGTTTTGTTAACAAGGGGTCTGTCACTGGGTCAAAATTGCTGAATGGTATCTGGAGGAGGGAATCACAATTCAGAGTTGGAATGATTATTCAGTACTCCTATAGACAAAACCGAGGACCAAATATATGAAGTATGATTTGTCTACGGCCACAGTTAAGTGGCTAAACTGGGATAGAGGGATGAAGGATCTGTTAAGTGATGGAAAGTGGAAGAAGGCTTTTCGAGGATGTTGTGGAGGGTATGGGGTAATAAATGAATGACTTTTCAGGTCTTTTTCAACTCTTTCATATTCTAGGATGGATCCCCAGCCTTGGCTTGGAATGACATAAGTATTCCTTTATTGAAGGTGTTCAACAAGGAACTGACTTTATATTAAAAAAACAAATAAAAATACACTTTTGCAAAACTTGTGAAGTTCAGTGAAAGCTAACTGAGCATTCCCCAAGAGCTTTGGGAAGCAGCTGCCTGACTTTCCCTAGAAGAACCAAAAGTGCTTTCCTTCCTTTGGGTTTTAAGTGAAAACATCTTCAGAGACTGGAAGGTAACAAATAGTCAGACTAGGTAATAGGTGGAGTCGTGTGAAGCACACACCTAATGATTTGACTCAAACCTTGACTAGACATCCCTGACCTCTACTGCTTTCAGTAGGATTACTGTCCTTCAGAAATGAGGAGGAAAGAGCAAGGGCTCGAGGAGCCAAGACCAAAGTGTTTGGTCCTACTAGTCAAATGGGAACTCCTTGAGGGCGGGTCCTGGGTTTTTTTTCTTTAATACCTTTATAAAGGTATATATATATACAGATATATTACATATGTATCATTCTACTATCTTAAAACTGCACTAAGACTTTTGGGGTACCATGTATCTGTTGCCTGGCACAAAAGTAGGTGTTTAATGAAATTCATTATGTTGAATTGGTAAATGCAAGTGTGTAAGTAACCTAAATTTACCTTTAGTTTTGAGATTTCATATTGAGTTTTACTGGAAAAATTGGCATCCGATCATAGTCAACCCTCTTCCAGCAGGGAGAGATGGACTCTGACACAGGGGATTCAGATTATTAGAAAGAATTTGAGCTGGAGAGGATTCCATTTGTTATTTACTTTCAGTTCCTGAGAATGAAAAATTTACTACATATGACTATTTTAGTGTATGTGACATGGACCTGGAATCATTGGCTTATAAGTTGAAGGAGCAAAATCACAGCCCAGAAAAATATTGACAGGTCAGAATGATGGTGGCAGCATGTCCAGTAAGCAAGACTGGTTAGAGACGGTCCTAGTCATGCCCCTAGGCAAATATTAACAATACTGGGAGTTATCAACCCAACCAAGAGTGAATGTGCTAGTATGACAGGGGCAGAGAAGCCTAGGGCAGCTACATCAAGTTACTGTCTGTTGAACAAGTAAGAGATTGCTTTGATGCCGGTGATTTGGAAAGACCAGCCTCATACTCTAGGAAAGTCAGAACCAGTTTTCATCGTCATTCTGACGTAAAGCAAACTTGCTCATGATGATTTCTCTTCTTTCCCATTGTGTATGTTTTTGCCTTTTCCTAGTTCCTCTTGCCCTTCCCCCTGCTTTCTGTAATATTGCAGAGGACCAGTCCTGTCTGAATAATATTTCCATGAGGGTTGGAGATCACAAGGCAGATTTCACTGCCCTTCTGGGTAGTAGGAAAGAACCTGAGAAATTGCCTGGGCTACTTTGACAATAGCAGCTCAGATTTTATATTGCTTTAAAGTACTTTCCTCACAGTAGTATCGCCGTGGGAATTCACCTTTCAAGGCATCTGTCTCCAGATTCCATTTCACTAAATGCATTTCAAAGACTGAGGCTTTTCCTATCTTCAAATTTAGGAAATGGAGGTGGGGTGGGGGTGGGGCCAGAAAACAAATGGTCCACATTTAACAAAATAACAATTAGATTAAATAGGGGCCAGAAAACAAATGGTCCACGTTTAGCAAAATAACAATTAGATTAAATATAAAGTTCTCTTAAGTTCAAAGAATCATCTGTATAAGGGAAAGCAGCCTTAGTTCATTACAAGAAATTCTGGGGGTTATCTCGGCCTGCCTGGTCAGTATAAATCAGTGTGTGATGTAACAATCCCCAAAGTTAATGTAATCTTAGGTTGCATTAATAGAGGGAGGGTTTTCCTGGACCAAGAGTGAGGTAATATTCTTGTCCCGTACCTGGAGTATTGAATTCAGTCTTGGATGCTACATTTTAGGAAGGATGTCTGATACACAAAGAGAGGGGAGACTAGCATAGTGAGTACATTGGAAACCTAACATACTGAGGGGACTGTACATGTTTTGCACAGAGAATAAAAGACTTGTGGTATATATAGTCTCCATCAAAAAATGTGAAGGGCTGTCATGGAAAAGGGATTAGACTTACTCTGCCTGACTTAAATGGTAATAGGAGCAGAGGGCAAAAGAAAACTTGGGGAAGATCAAGGACCCTAAAATTTTATGAGGAAAGACAGTCCAAGTAAAACAAGATGCATTTAGGGAAGAAATTTTGATTAAAGACTATGATAGTGAAAAGGCAAGGGAGTGGGGTGGG
Organism: Pseudocheirus occidentalis; assembly: GCA_028646575.1. NCBI lineage: Eukaryota > Metazoa > Chordata > Mammalia > Diprotodontia > Pseudocheiridae > Pseudocheirus > Pseudocheirus occidentalis. Next base: position 146,846,708 of record CM053601.1, read on the forward strand.
GTGCACCCCATCCTTAGAGACCATTGTGAATGCATTCTGAACTCACTGTCCAACTTAGATTTTATTTTTAATGTATTAATATGGAAGCCAGAGCAGATAGCTGAAGGTGAATACAAAAGAGTGGTATGGTCATATGAGAGCAGTGCCAAGAGGATTAAGACTCAGAAGATGCTGAGTGTGGAAATGAATGCTAAGTCCAACACAAAGAGCCGGAGCTCAGTGGTAGGCAAGGGGAACATCAAAGAAGGGACAGGACTGTTGTTGGTGGGAGGGGGATGAGCTTGGAAGGTTTGGAATAGCATGAGCCCCCAAGGAGGGATGCAAAGATGAAGGACTTACAGTGGTATTTGCACTTTTTAAAGTGGTAGCTTGACTTTTTAAAACGATGCTGCTGCAGGTACAACAGTGAACATGGAAAGAGAACTGTAGGAGGAGAATTCTAGCAAGAGGTACCCAGGGTAGTGAGTGAACCTCCTTATGTGGATATGTGTCCTGATGACCACTCCCACTTGGAATGGCCTGAAATGCCCAGTGTAGTTCTTCCAACGGGTATAGAAAGGACAGCAAAGACAGGAGGAGGAGGGTCCTATGCGACCTCTGGGAAGTTGAATTTACCTGTCAGCGTACAGCAGCGTCTTGGTCTTGGTCTTGCCAAAGGGACTTTAGAGGTCATTTAGTCCAAACCCCCCTCCTCTCATTTTACTGATGAGGAAGCAGCACCAGAAAAAAAGCAAATGATTTGCCAAAGGTTATATAGATGGTAGTAGTAGAGCCAAGTTTTGAACCCGTGGTTTTTGATGTTAAATCCATTGCAGTTCACACGTTATCAAGCTAGTAGATGGAACAAAACATTTGTCGTACAACTCTTTAAAAGTTTTGGTCTTTCTGTTACCCTGTAACTATAGACCTCCCTGGGAACTAGTCAGGGAAGGCTATGACTGGAATTATTTTAGCATAAAAACACTCAACTTGTGTTTTGCTTTCGTTTTCTCCACCAAAGAGAATGAATGGCCTTTGGTCTGATGAGGACTTAACAAGGATTAACAGGGGTTGAAAGCCAAGAACACGTGGGAATGAAAAGAGCACCTTGATGCTGGCAGACAAGTTCAGGTCTCTAGGCCAGGGCAATGAGACACATGGCAGATGTGATTGCTGAGCTGCAGAATGTGACTGGAGAGGGATGATTATCTGGTTTTTCACAGGATGACTAGATCAGCTGATCAGGAGAATGCCAGAGATAAAGCTTACTTATATTTAGCAAAACATTAAACAGAGATGCCTGTGCTGTTCTTACGGGGGAAATGGCAAGAATGGGATAGAATCAAATCCTTTTATTTAAGGGGATCTGTTCTGTGAAGTTTGGATTCAGGCTAAGGTCTGTACTTGAGGACCTTCACAGGTTCCCCACTCCCCAGGCTAGATGTGGTACAATTAAGTGGAAAGGGAAGGGAAAATAAATGCTTGTTTATTAAAGCACCTACTATGTGCCAGGTATCAGTGAGTGCTTTATTAATTTTATTTCATGTTATTTAGGTGAATTTAGAATTAGTTGAATGGGTAGACCTAAAGAGTATAATGAATATATTATTGGAAGGAGTTCTCCAATGAAGTGCTTCGGAGGTCTGTCCTTGGTTCTGTGTCATTTAGCATTTTTATCAATGACTTGGACTTAAAGGCATAACTGGCACACTCATTAAAATTGCAGAAGTCACAAAGCCTGGAAGAATAATTAAAACTTTGGTTGGCAAAACCAGGTCCAAAAAGATCTTGACAATGTAAGAAGGGATTGTGGGTACTGTGGGAAAAGGACCTTGGATTCTAGATGCCTCTGATGCTGCTGTGGGCAGATCATGACCTCAGTGGGCCACTGTAGATGAAGCTGGTTGGTCAGGATGGACCCCAAAGTGCTTTCTAACTAACCTTAGCTCATTGGGTTGAATCTAATAAGATTAGCATTTAATCGGGATAAGCAGAGTCTAATGTGGGTTTAAAAAATCAAGTACAAGGTAAAAGAAATGTGTATAGTTATCAGTTCTTGTGGGAAAGATCTAGGGAGTTTAGAATACTGCACACTTTGTGTGACTTAACAATATACAGCAGAAAAAAACCTCATGCTTGAAGAGAGAGTTGTGGCTTCAAGGACTAAAAAGGACTGTCTTCTCTCCTGATCAGACTACACCTGGAGTATTTTGTTCAGTTCCAGAAGCCGCATTTGAAGGACATTGATAAACTCAAGAGTGTCTAGAGGCCAGCAACCAAGATGGGGAAGAGGGTTATGTCATATGAGGACTGCTTGAAGGAATGTGTGTGTATGTGTGTCTAGGGGGAGGGGAATGATGGGATCCAGTTTACCCTAGAGAAGAAATGGCTTCAGATATTTGAAGGGCCTTCCCATGGAAGAGGATTTAAACTTTTAATGACATCAGATGGTAGAACTAGGAGTTAGAGGTTATGAAGAAGTAAATTTTGGCTCATTATCAACAAAAACTTCCTAGTAGCTAGAGATATGAAATCACTGGACCTGTGATTTCTTTGATATAGGGAACTCTAGGAGTTAGTTAATACAGGTCAGCACCTTCTCTGGAAGTTACAGTTGTGGAGAGTTGACCAGGCTACTGAGAGGTTGAGTGACTGGCCTAAAATCACAGAGTCAATATGTGTTGGGAACAGGGCACTCTGTCGATGGCACAATGCTGGCTTCCTAGTTCTAACAACAAGGATTAGCTAAAAGTGAAATCAGTTTTCTTTGGATGTAGAGTTCCCTTTCATTGGAGATCCTTTGGCAAGCCTGGATAACCATGTATTGGATAAGTTGTAGAAAGGATTCTCATTCAGATATGGACTGAACTAGCTGTCCTGAAGGACCCTTCCAGCTGAGAGTCTGACGTTTTCTGTCATTCTCTGCCCCTCCCTAGGAAGGCAATAGGGTAGGGAGGGAAATTCTACTAATTAGAACTAACCCAAAAGATTTATGGTATGGGGGCGGCTAGGTGGCACAGTGAATAGAGCACCAGCCCTGGAGTCAGGAGTACCTGAGTTCAAATCCGGCCTCAGACACTAAACGCACACACGCACACACACACACACACACACACACACACAAACTAGGTGTGTGACCTTGGGCAAGTCACTTAACCCCAACTGCTCTCCAAAAAGCAAAAAAAAAAAAAAGACTTATGGTATGGGTCTGACTAGATAACCACTAAGTGTTCTTCCAGCTCAGAGGATCTTGTTTCATGTTTCTGTGTTACTTGTAAAATGGGTTACAACAATGAAACCTTCAGGATGACAAAGGACACAATTTTTTTCCAAGTAGTGAAATACCCATGAAAGACAGGCTAAACTTGCAGATACTAGGCTGAGTGGCAAGAAGGAGCATAAAAATTTCATCGTGGGGAAGCATAAAGTGAGAAAATTTTACCTAAAATATCCTTGAAAAACAATGGATTCAGTTTGGCCTAAGAATGGGATCTTGGCATCATTGTTTATTGTTCCCTGAAGACATCATCACAGTGGATGTCACACACTACTCTTCCATGAGTGAGTCTTCTCCAAAACAGTGACCTTCCTGAAGAATGGACCTCAGTCTACTCCTTTTTTTTTAATACCTCCAGACCAGTCATTCTCAACCTTCCTAATGCTGTAATCTTTTAATAGTCATATGTGGGTGTGTCTGCATGTAGGCGGGCCCGCCTCTAGATGGAGGGAGGAGCTTCCTAAGACCATCAGAAATATGTTTTCCAATGGTCTTAGGCGACCCATGTGACCCCTGTGAAAGGGTCATTTGACCCCAAAGGGGTCTCGGCCCACAGGTTGAGAACCACTGCTCCAAACTATAAGCTCCCTGAGGACACAGACCTGATCTGTTTCTTTTCTGTCACAAACACAGGGCTGAGCAAACAGGTGGTTTGGTTGGTAGCAAAGAGAAGTGATAAAAAATCAAGAAGGACCACAGTTGCCAATAGACTGGTATGTGACCAGTTTAACTTGTGTTTTTATCAGGAAAGCCAGTTGCTTCTTTCTGTCATGGCCAAGTGCTTTTGATTTTCTCTAAGTAACCTTAAGTAGAGTTCATTTGTAAGCCTGTTTAATGAAGAAATTAAGACAAACTGATGGAGGTCCCATTTGAAAATATTTTAAAATAACTACTGAAAGTTTCTCCACTCAGGTAATTAATGGGAATATTTTGCTCGTCCAAAGTACACATTGTCTCAATTATGTAAGTCATTCACTTGGGGGAGGGGCGGGGAGAAGGAAGAGTAATATTTATGATGTCCTAGATCTAGAACAGAAAGGAACCTTAAAGATCATCTAATCCAGCCTCGTTATTTTAAAGATGAGGAAACTGAGACTCAAAGAGGTTGTGACTTGACCAAAGCCACAGAGATATTAATGAGCAGTGTCATAACTTGAACCCAAGTTCTCTAACCAACCTCTAACTCCAAATCCAGCATCTTTCTATGGTACCCTCTTAGTTCCTGTTGAAAACAGCCTTTTAGTAAAATACGTTGGGGGGAGAGGGAGCGAGGGAAGGACAAAGTTGAAGCAGGAATAAGGATATGGGGAACCAGCAGGTGATTATGGATAAACTGGGTTTCAGCTGGCATTTCATGGCAGGGAGGAGAAGTAGTTTCTTTGGAGGATAATGAGGGAAGATGGTCAGCTGAAGAGCTCCACCAAGGCTTCTGTTGTTTGCTAGGGTTGAGTAAAGGCTCAGATATTCTTGCTCTTTGGTATTCCATTTCTCTTAATTTGACTCAGTTTCAGCTGGTAGGTGTAAACTAAAGCAATTTCCTATTAATTTTTTTTTGTCTGCTCAGTAATTCCCATCCTTAGTGAGTCATTGGTTATCAAGGGCCATCCCTGTATAGTCCATGAGATCCTACCATCACTAGATGAGGGGCACTCAACACCTAAAGTACTCCCTGGAAATGATAGGAAACACAGTAGGCCTGCAAGATCACAAGGTCACCAGGAAGGAGCCAAGGGCATTGGGCTACTTGTATTAGATGTGCTGTGCTTTAAAACAGGTTTTATTAATCCTGAAATGACAGTTTATTGACATTATGCTGAGGATCAAATGTCAGATCAAAAGGCAAAATGGAGAATAGGGCTTCCTTGAATGGTTTCACATAGGTAAGTAGATTTCCCTATCAACCCAGAGACCTTAAAAAACCATTTAACATGACAACATTGAGTTTGAAACACATAGAGCTATCTGCAATACCAACAACCAGTTCTTCTCTCATCAGCACCAGGAAATCCTTCAGAGAAGTCAAACTGTGTAAAAGAATTATGGTCTTTTAATACCTTTTTATTCCCAAACTGAATGAGACTCTGCTTACCCATTCCCAGCTTTATAGGTGTCCTATCTTGTCCATTACAATACAAAAAAAAAAAAAGGAACAAAATCAGGTGAATATATTTGGAGTGTATGGGAATAATATCAATTGGCAACAGGTGGGAGCCTTCCCTTCATATAAAAAATAGTTACAGAGACAGAAATGATTTATCCTTATTCACATGTCAGAAGTACTTCTCCATTCAAGTCTCTGTGGCATATTCATTTTCTCAGGTCTTACTGTGTTATAAGATGAAAGAGATTTTTTTTGGCCAACAATAACTGGACAGCACCAAAGGATGGCACTGAAAATGTGCATCCATTAACCAATTCCCTCAAGGATAGAACTGAACGAAGAAGAAAGTTGGCATGTCAAGAAGATTACAGTTATGTCATGGTTGTGTCAGATTAACCAAATAAATGCCAAATCTCCACTCCACTTTGTTCTGTGGTGACACTGCTGTACATTGTTAACTCTCATCTCAGCAGCGTGCTTTTAGTTGGATATGGCAGTTTGTACAGAGTCTATAGACACTATACATTAGCACAAGTGTTCAACATTTTGGTAATTAGAAGGGATTCCAAAGACCTGGCCTTGTGTTTCTCATGTAAAAGCTTCTTTTTGCCAAATTTGACTGTCCTCTCCAAGCTCTAGGGGCTCATTACTGTTTAAACTCCTACCACAAAAAGAATAGCCTTCTCCAATGTGGATCCCTTTGGAGGCCTCCCTTGACAATACAGCCTCCAATCCATGGGTCAGAGAATTAGTGCTACTAAAAAGTAAACACATTTCATCCTTATACTGGAGCCCCCTGATGACCAGAATGTGGTGGTACATGTTCCTTGATATTCCTAGGAGTAACAAGAATCACAGCCAGGTCTGACAGGACACATTTACCAGTCTGACTATCAATACAACATTGAAACACTAATTAATGGGATTGGGGGAAGGAGGTAGGTCAGGAATCCAATCAGCCAGCCTTGTTTGGTATACTTGACACTGAATAAGCAATCACTTTGATTGGTTTTAAAAAATGAAATAGCTGGTAGTTTATCTGAATTTTTCACTCAAGAAGATGAAACATTGCCTACGTTAAAACTGTCTCAACAGAAGTGCTTTCCTAGTAGCTTAAGGGTGTTACTCTACTGCCAGGGGTCTCAGGCCACAGGAGTTCTATTCCACCATGAAAGCCTGGCTATTCTGGTAAGTTTATTTTCCCAAGTCTGTATATGACATCACCTGTTACCCTAATTCAGCTGTTCAGCTTTCTGTCTTATACTTGCTGACACATGGCTAATATTCTTCTCTACCTTTCATTGATATCATTAACTTTTGGAAGAATGACAGGGAAAAAGGCCCATTTGAAGAAAAGAACAGTACTGGTAACAGCTAAATGAACATATAACAGGGATTCTAAATGGCAGACAGAAAAGATACCATAAAGTGGGATGGATATGAATTAAAAAATAATAAATTCAGTATCCTTAAGAAATCTGGAGCCAGAATTCTAACCATTGAGAACAATCAGACCAATTCCTTCCTTTTCCATGGAGTTTCCCTGAGCACTGGTCTTTGGGACAGTTGGAGTTTCAGAATATTTGGAATTTTGGTTCTCATAGGAAAACTTTTAAAAAATAAAATGTTGGTATTCTGATTCTATATCAACCTCCAAAAAAATAGAACTAGGTGTTTATGGAACTAATAACATTTTGCCTTTAAAATATTGTTTGGCATTATTAGCCATCCCGTGGGCTTATATGAACTAAATTTCTCTTGGGCCCAGAGAGGAAAGGACAACCCAAATAGTCTCTCAATCTCCTCTTCCTATGTTCTCCCTTCCACCTAGATATCCATCAAGACAGCTGCTGGTTTTGGCCAGCATGCTTGTGCTATGTGATGACTCTGAAGCACAGAACTTGTTCCATCCATTCTCTCTAACCAGTGGTTAGACCCCCACGATTCCATGAGGTCATCTGGAAGAACACCTTTTCTCATCCCAGGTTCTGGAACAATGAGGGGAAAATCAGCCACATCCAGAGTTTTGGGCCATCAGAGTTTGGAAATAAGTAGCAAACCAAAAATAACTGTGCCATTCCAAGAAAAGACTAAAAAGTTTTGCAAATTTGGAAAGACTCATAAGGCATTTGACAGTTTAGGTTGTACAAATTGTGCACATCAAAAACATCAGAGAAAACCAAATAATACTATGAGATTTAGCACTTTATGCTAATACTGCATGTATCCAACTTCAACTCAGCAACCTTTCCAAAAATTATGTTCCTCTCCACTTCGTACCATTCTTTATATTATTAGGAAGAGTTTTACTTTTCCTCAGAAAAAAAAAAATTACCCTACAGCTAAACATCAAATCTAAACTGCCACACCTAGCAGGGTCTACATAGCACAAAATAAAAGGAAGTTCTAGCAATCATCCAATGTCTTTGATCAATATGGCCAGTCAAACAGTAATTATGGTGAAATCATCCATTTTGGGGCCCAAACTAGCTAGATTAACTGTTAAATTGAGCTGGATAATTTCCACTTCCCTGCTCTCCCCCACTCCTGCTGCCACTTTGTGTTGTATGAGCTTGGCCAAGGTGAAGTGGACAGTCCACAATTGTTTGATGCCTTGGAATTGAAGTCCAATTCAACAAGTGTTTATTAACTGCCTGCCATGTGCCAAGCACTGTGCAATGAGCTGGGGATACACAGGTAAAAAAGAAACAGGCCATGTCTTCAAGGAGCTTACGTTCTATGACCACAATCTGCTAAGTTTATGAAACTGTAATACTATCCTTTTGTGGGTCATTGGTATCCTCATGATGTCAACATAAATTGATGAAGGCTTCCCAGCACATTGGCTTGGACCCTTTGTAGTGAACCTGTGGGAGGATATGGGCAACCAGAGACAGGTTATCAGCTTCATTTTTGAAGGGAATAACTACATCAAGGAAATCTCACATCCATTGGTGTATTTGTGTATTCCCATAGTTGTTACAGCTCTCTACTTTCTCAAATGATCATTAATATATTTATAAATTTACATATTGAATCCTAAGACCAGAGGTGGCCGAAAGGGTGCTGACCTGTGTTGGTGGAATGAGTTCCCTATGCCAATGGAATCAAAGGTCTGGTCTCTACCCTCCTCCCTATGTTATATTTACCTGGTAGAATATAAGCTCCCTGTGGGCAGAGGCTATTTTTAATTGTCTTTGTTTCTCCAGCACCTAGCACAGTTCCTTGTAAGTGCTTATTACATTGGGTTTTTGGATGCAAATCATAACAAACATGAACAAGAAAGTGGATATACAATAAGCATATAGACATGGCTAGAGATGAGTCATTTTCCTCTACTGTCCATGCAAGCAAAATGAAGTATAAATTTGATCTATATTGACAAATTCCTTAAACCAAATACCTCCATCTTTTTTTGTATGTGTCTATAAAGCACAAAGTGGATACTGACCGATTATCTGAGTAATTTGATGGATACTGGCTGACAGCCAAACATCAGTTTCATGCTAATTGGTCTGAATTAATGTGCTCATCTACCTGCAGGATCAGAATGAATCAGTTAAATAACAAAGTCCTCCTTTCTATTGTGCCATGTAGACCACTTTGGAGTGGAGGGGAGTTGCTTAAATTTTGTATTGTTGCCTCCGTTTTTTGTTTGGCTTTGGTACTTTGTGAACTCCCTGATTCACCAGGACCACCCTCCACACTAGAAGGAACAGCATTTCCAGGTTCCTGACAGGGACTGACCATGATGATGCGGTATAGAATACAATGGAGCAAATGTTATCAGCAGGGGGCATCCAAATTGACCTAACCTTTAAACGAAGATAGCCCCAGTTTGAGATGATAGGATTATTAGAGTTGGAAGTATCCTTTAGATGTCTTCTAATTCAGCCCTGTCTTATATAGATGAGGAAACAGGCCCAGAGGGGATATGACTTACCCATGGTCATGTAAGTAGGGAGAGGCAGAGTGAGGATTGGGAGCCCAGTTCTCTGACTCCAAACCCATCACTTCCTCTGCTACCCACAGGAAGTATGATCTGATTCCAGGATCCCCAGGTTATAGGTTACTTCAATATCCATTCATTTGAAATATTTAAATTAAAAGTACACTCCATGCACCACAAACATAAAATCCCCAACTCCTTCCCCTTTGCTTGCTTAATGTAAAATGCTGCTATTAGCATTGCAGCCATGAGGTCTCAAATGAGGATTCACATTTTCTTTTGGTTTCCTCTGCCATCTTAGCTGTGAGTCTGCCCATTAGCATGGAGGATTAAGCATTCTTTTGGGGGACTAGAGTGAGACCCCTTTGGATAATAGGATCATAGGACTTTGAGCCGGAAAGGACCTTAAGAATCATCTAGTCTAACCATTTTACAGATGAGGAAACTGAGGCCCAGATAGGTGAAGTGACTTGCCCAAGGTCACGCAGGTAGTAAGTAGCAGATCTCTGATGAGAGCCCAGGTCCTCTGACTTCAGGTACTTTGATTCCAAATCCGGTGCTCTTTCCATACTATCCTGATTTCAGGTCAGATGATGCTTCCTCCAAAATACCATAGCTCATATTATATCAGTCTGATGTGATAGGGCTTGTCTTTAAGGCCATTAGCCCTGTCTTAGCACACCAATCTCATAGAGGGGTCCTGTGATATTTTATCTGGTGGCAAGATTAGAATACTAGAGTTTTCTGCCAACATGTTTTAGAGTTCATATGTGTGTGTCTGCCTGTATGTATATTGACATGTCATTTGTAATAGACATATACATACATTTACATATATATCCTGTTCGCTTAAGATTATGAACTTCACAGCAATTAAGGCTATTTAAGGGGTATATTTTAAATCAAGTGCTGTAATATTCAAGATGGTCTTTACAAGAAAGACTGTGACTGCAATTGTCTAAAATAGGATTGAATTGTTCATCTGTGTTAACCAAAAATAAGCTCTGCGTTGCAGTAAAAAACCCAGAACTGGCTTCCAAAAGAGGAATGTATGGGACCTTGTGTCAGTGTCTACACACACAGACACACACACACACACACAACAGTCAACTTGGAAAAGAAAAAGAAAAGAAAAGATAGGCTGGATTCAGGCAAATAACCCACTGAACAGACCTGCTTGATTGCTTTTACAATAATCCATTTCTGACTGAATCCCACCTTCTTTTCCTAAACCGTTTTGTGCGTAGATAGCCTTTGACTCTCTTAATTGGAATTCTGCAAAAGCATTTCAATTTTTTTTAAAGTAAGGAAACCCCTGCTATTAAATTGCAATAAATTTACCAAACATTTTCACCATTCACTGGAAAGCTTTTACAGTAAGAAATTGTCAACAAAAGCAGGCACATTCGTGTACAAAAAAAAAATGTCGTTCTTCATTTTTCTTTTCTTTTATCTTGGAAAGTGCAGGTTGGCTTGTGTATCCACCTCCCAACAACCAAAGTGTAACTCACGGCACTCTGGGGTGAGGGTACAACCAGTCACACAGCAGCATCCCGCCAGACGGGCAAACACAACAGGACCCTCTCTTCCTCTTCTCAGTGGAGGGTCCGACGTTTCTTGAGGCTGCTTCTAGTTCCCCCTACGTCTGCCTTGCTCTTGGCCCTCGGGTAGCTCTGCGCTGTTGCCGGGGCTTCCCTTGACCAAAACGATTTGCCAAAGAGAAATGTGGTTGGATGAACCAACCTATAAACATTTATTGTAAACTTTAAAATGGAATCCGGATATCGAACAGATACAGAGGAGGGGAGGGAAGTCCCCAGACATAAAAATTGAATACAAATGTACTCCTTTCTTGGTGCCCATCCCAGACATCCAATTCCACAGAAGTGGCCAGCAGCCACAGCCTGCTCCCGACAGCGGGACGAGTCTAGGAGCTGGAGAAGGGACGGGCAGAGGCTAGTGCCTGGGGCCCCGCGCTTCGCGACCCCCGGAAGATGCCAAACTGGAGAGAAGCTGGCCTCGCTCTCCCCTAGGGGCGGCGGCAGTGGCCCACTAAGCCCCTTCCCCCCAGCCTGCCCACCTTCCGATGAACAAAACGATTCTCCGACACGGATTTGGGCTTGAGGCGGCCAGCCCTTAGGGTGGGCTGCGGAGAGCGTGCCTCAGCTGATCCTTCCCGGTTCCCGGGGATAGACGTCCTCGTGGGGAGGCCGGCAGCAATAGGGGTAGGAGACTTGGAGCTCTGGGTCTGAGGGCGAGTAGCCGGGCAGCTCCACCGAGGGGTGTCCCCCGCAGCGCACCTCCACGCCCGCTTCGTCAAACGCGTGGAAGACACCCACGTTGATGTAGGAGACGGCGTGGCGCGCCCCGGGAAAGGGGCTCCCGCCGCAGCCGCCGCCGCAGCCGCCGCCGCCGAGGCCCGGGGAGGGGAGGTCGGCCTCGTCCGGGGAGAAGAGGGAGCCTTCGCTGGGCCGCTGCAGCAGCCGCCGCCCGCCGCGCTTGCCTCGCCGGCCTCGCCGCTGCTGCCGGGACGCGGGCGCGTGTTGGCGGGAGCCCGGGCCGCCGCGGAGCCGCCCGCCCCGGCCGCCCCTCCGCCGGCCCCGCCGCCCCCGTCGCGCCTGCGACGACTTGTAGTTCTTGACGAGGAGCAGGTTGACCAAACCCAAGAGGCATTCGAGCGAGTTGAAGACGGTGGAAATGACGAGGCCGCGCTGGTAGTCCTTCAGCTTCTCACATTGGGCCGACGCGGAGCTGTCCAGGGTGCTGCGGACACGAGCGGGGGCCGGGGCCAGGGCCGGGGCCGGGGCCGGAGCCGGGGCCAGTGCTGCCGCCGGGGCATTCTCGGAGCTGTCCAAAGGGCTGCGGGCTCGCGCGGGGGCTGGGGCCGGGCCGGGGGCGAGGGCCCGCGGCTTCACACAGTAGTGCGAGTATTTACGCTCCACCAGGGACACGGTGTCGCCGTCGATCACAGCTCCGGCGAAGGCGCTCAAGACCCCAAGCATAAAGACCAAGACTCCGAGCAGGAGGAAGTTCTGGCTGCCGGGGATCGCGGCAGCAGCCCGGGCGTCCGCCGCTCCGCTCTCGGGCTCGGCCTCCGGGCCCCCTAGCGCGCCCGGCACAGCCCCGGGCCCGGCCCCGGCGCCCGGCACCGCCCCCGCGGGGCTCTCGTCCCTGGGCCGGCAGCAGAGCAGGGCGGAGCCGAGCAGAGACAGGCCGGCGGCCAGCAGCAGCCCCGAGTAGAAGGCGCCGGCGGCGGTGCCCAGGCGGAAGGGCTCCCCGCGGAGCTCGGAGCCCAGAGAAAAGCACTTGAGCCCCACGGCGGCGGCGCTGAGCGCGCAGGCGAGCAGAAGGCCGGAGGAGAGCGCGGCGCAGGCTCCGCGGACGCTCCACTTCATCGTCCGCGCCCGTGCCCGCGCCCGC